>CM067359.1:63183376-63500876 GCA_034401795.1 Chaetoderma sp. LZ-2023a
CGCATGACACGTGTGTTTTTTTAGCCAGTGCTGGCAACAACGCCGTTGTAAGGAGATAGCAAATTTGTTAACTATTTTAGACATCATTGCTGGCAACACTATCTATTCTATTCTTTTTCCCCATACAGTAATCAAAGTGGGTGTACACGGACGCACGCACGCACGCTCACACTGCAATACGGTGCTGCTCTGTCTCTCACCCTGACCTGACGGTTACCCAACAATCTGCAATAGGGTCGGACTCGGGGTATTATTCTTACAGTCGTTAGCACCTTCACCCATAAATCTCAGTGGACCTTTCCAGTTTAATGATCCATATGAGGTCATAATCAACTACGTAACGTGTATGATGACGTCATGAATGACGTAGGTAGGTTCGTCACGAATGCTTAATTGATGACGGAATAAGGTTGTTAATCAATTGTAGCCTATATTTTTACTATTTAATAAACATGCTGTCGAATATTTTGAAACTAATTTGACTGGGGGCGATGTTGCTGCCATAAAATACCTTACCTGTATAGTTTTCTGGAAATTGAGATTCTGGTAGTGCAAAGACCGATCGATCGATCGATCCCAATACGGGCCAGGCGTAGGTGAAGCTTAGCTAGAGATGGGAAGGGCATAGCTAAAACTGGAGCCCTCCAATACAATACTACCATGCATGAAAGTTGTTGAATAATTTGAGATGCATATGACGGCGCAGAAACGACTTCCAGCCATATTAATCACAAAATATTTAACAATATACCATGTATTTCACATAAAAGGTAATTTTCTTAAGGAGCTGTCCCTGAAATGGTTACGATCTGGTAAAGCCAAAATATCGTTTGCACCTAGACAACAACGGCTTCTCGCAACGCCATTTTGCATAGGGAGTCCCCAATATCACGTCGATGAGATTGAATTAGAAATGATTATGATTCGCTATGATAGGAAATGCCGTAGGTAAAACCGGTTTTGAATAAAATAAGCAATCCTAAAATAGGTGCAATATGTAATAAAGTCCGCATTCAAGCGCATCTGATTTTTCATCCTGATTATTATGTCACTCGGTCGCTCCTACGCGAGTAAGAAGGATCGACGATCCTTTTCAAATATGATGACGAGTCAGGTTGTGGTGGTGAAAGATTGCCATTGCGGTCAAGTAGCGCAGAAAGATTTAAAACTTACTCCACTGCAGCAGTCAATTTGACAGGTTCAGGTTGAACAAGCCATACCTTGAGAAACATTTCGCAATAGCAAGAACAACTTTCTGTCAACTATTTTTTAAATATTCGCTAAGTTTAAATATCAGCAAATACAGCGAATTAAAAAGTAGAGCAAATATCCCACAAGATAAACAGTCGGCCATTAGTAAATTCGCGCACCCACGCGCGCACGCACATTCAAACACGTGTGTACGATTGGGCATGTGCACGTATACCAAAAGTTAGTCATATACACTGAATAATCATCTACGTTGAAATTTGTATTTACATTTTTTCTTTTGATAAAACTAGTCAGTTCAGCTTTAATGACGCCAGTCTCATTTCGCGAGAGTGCGCCTTTAAGTTCACACCCGCATCCACCCACCACTAATGTCGCAAGTGGGCGGCTGGCGGAACACATTAATAATGTTGAGTGTGTACATAATAAAAAGAAGCTACACGAATATTTTAAACCCTTACCACTCTGATGTAAAATGTTAAAAATTGTCAAGTTAAATAAAGATGAACTGGTGTTCATTTTTTAACAAATTTGATGGACGATACCTACGACAGCAACATGGTCTACCAAAATTGTTGGAAAGTTAACACCAGTTTCTATGCTACGGAGACAATAAATGGTAGAATAGTGACATCAGCGTAGTATGGGTCATATACCTATCAAATAAATTACTAATCCCTGACAAAGATAGATCTATGTTTTTACAAACTTTAACACATTTCATCTTGTCTCAATTGTAAGCCAATTATACGTGTACGCTGTTGAATATTTTGAAACTAATTTGACTAGGAGCTGTTGCTGCCATTGGCAGCAACAGCCCCTGGTCAAATTAGTTTCAAAATATTCAAGACAATATTACATATAAGCCTATCATGAAGAATTCGCCAAATCTCATCCGTACGAGTTAAATGGTTGATGAACTAAAAAGATTCTGAGAACAATTTGAATGAAAGTGATTGCGGTCGAATCGCCGTAACAAGCTCCAGGTAAATTGTTTTCAAATTAACCCGGCTCTTTCTTGGTAAATATTATGCTAATTCAGAATGAAATGTCCGAAAGAATCTTGTTTAACCTGTTGGGTTTTATTAGCTATGCCGTTTACAGTTTTCAATTTAATGAATTAGGCCTGTTCTCACAGGGTATGGGTGAGGGTGGTGTGGTGGTGGTGTGTTCAAAACTGTACCACGTGCGTATGATTAGTTAGCCCGACCCACCCACCCCCCCCCCCACCCCACCCCACACCCCTTGGGGCAACTTATACCAATTAACCCTTTAATCGAGATTTTTCAAGAACATTGAAGTTTTCGCTCAAAGAACGTTCCTTTGCAAGCTAAATAAATGTACACACCCCAACTGACAAAGATAGCTTTCTGTACAGGGTTTATGGTCAAGTAAAGCCAAATTCACTGGCTTAATCAGTGTCCATTTGCTGACCAGGTGAAAAATATTTTTGAAGATTTCGGTTACCGAGCATGTCATTCCAGTTTTCTCTTGTCCTGCAGATCGGCATTCCTCACGACCACTGTATATGGCGTTTTGGTCGGCGTGGCCAATAAGGGGTTAAGTCGAGAACTCTGAAAAAATTAATTGTTAACGATATAAAACTTATTCTGTTTAATGTTATGAAATTAATTTGACTGGACGCCGTTGCGCGTAATTTCAAAATATTCAACAGTTTTCCTGCATGGTTGACATAAAAACGAGATATGGGGGGTTTATCAGTGAAAGGGGTACTACTGTGTACGTCCCTTATTACCAATCTATCTATCTACCTGCCTGGCATAGAGTTTAAGTACATGTCGGCGCAACCTCCATATTTCCACCTGTCAGGAATAGTCTATATAGACGTTCCTCACTGACGGTGCGCGCGCTATATTTAGGCGGGATACTCATCACCGCAAAATGCTTGTTGGTATACAATACAGCTCCGAATTCACGTGCGTTGCTTCCAAAATGTCCTGTTGTTTATTTTTAACATACTTGGATTGGAAGACATTGCTGCAAAGGCAATTATGTTCGAAATGTTCAACAGAACATTTCTTAACGTTTCTGTTTTGTATTGGAAAAGTTATTTCCAAGCTGTACTCTACATAGAGACTGCATAGCATGGAGGATAAATATGGTTGCGTTATACCACGAATTCTACTTCCATCAATTTCTTACGACGTGTATCCTCACCTGTCTATAACGGACACCTTATGGCCCATCAGAGGGAGCCACTAAAGCGAGATTGTCGCTACTACGGTAATATATCTGTACGACCAAAGTGTGACGGCTATTTAGGACCGCTGGTCGCGAGACCACCCATCTTAAAGAACTACCCTATTTTTGTCCAAACAGCTAGGGTTCTTTAATGATAGGATTGGCTTGCATACTGTATCTATTGGTGCTTTTGTGTCGAGTTATTTTGATGGTAATCGCCTCAGGAAGTTACGAGGCCGTTTCGTACAAGTCACAACCAGCTTCTTACAACGTCTTAACGCAGGTTACTGGGCCGGTACTGAATCAAATACCTGGCCAACACAGCCATGTATTGGCCCAGTACCGGCCGAGTAACCTCCGCTATCAGTGAAGGAATTTGGGGTTTTTTATCATGATTTGGCAAGGCACCAGGATCGCTTCAGCTTACTCTACAGTAACCATCAAATTGCATTTAATGTGCATGTATTTATGCAGATTTATACATATATTCCACATACTTTCTCGTTGATCCAAGGCATTCCAGGTACTCAGATAGATACGTGTCAAGGACCTCTTTTGCCGCCATGCTGTTGATATAGAATGCTCAGCTATTTCTCTACCCCCACCCAACCCCTTCCTCTCCCTATTTCCACCCCTCCCCCTCTCCTCTCCGCCCCTCTCTCTCCTCTACCCTCTCCCCATCTTTCATCACCCGTCCAATGCCTGCCTGCCTGCCTGCCTGCCTGCCTGCCTGCCTGCCTGCCTGCCTCTCTCTCTCTCTCTCTCTCTCTCTCTCTCTCTCTCTCTCTCTCTCTCTCTCTCTCTCTCTTCCACCTCCCTCCCCTCTTCCATCCCACCCTCCTCCCTCCCTACTCCACAACCCCTCTATCCCGTCCCCTCTCCCTTATTCCCTTCCTCACCCTCCTCTCTATTTATGATCAGAATTCTATGCAGTCCATGGTCGTTAACAGATCCACTACCTGAGAGAGGTGACAGTAGTGGATGACAACACCGGCCCGTCTCAAGTTGATTTATTGAGTGGAATCCCACCGAGCAGTCGCAGTACTAGTAAACAGCTTAGATTAGCGGCATCCTGTCTGTTTTGCGCAATGAACAGGCTTTAACACTCAAATTTGTTCAAGAAAATTTCAATTTCTCATAGAAATTGTCCATTTTCAAACCAAGAGAAAATTTTTTTAATGTATCCCGGGAATGACTGGCTCGGTTCTCGAGCCAGTCATTCCAGTGATAAATTTAAAAAAATAGTCTTCTCTTGGTCTACAAATGGACATTTATCAAGATCACTGCAGAAGCCGTTTCGGTCAGCTCGACCGTTTATGGGTTAATGGATTTCGTTCTAGTTATTTCTGGCCGATAACTCTTGACATGCTGAATATTTTGAAAACAATTTGACTGAAAGTTGTTGGTGACTTTCAGTCAAATTGTTTTCAAAAGATTCAGGATATCCAGTTACCCCCCCCCCCCCCCCCTCCCCTCCCATGGAAAACGTAGTCTGCTGAAATCCAGCCAGCAGGCGGTTAAGAATGAAATAAGTTGAACGTGACGTGTAAGCGTCGATACAGATGTCGCTTAAATTCCCCTCAGACGATATATAAAAATGAACTAATGTAAAAAAATACAAGTTCATAAAATAAGATAAAATAAAATAAGTTATCAATGTGTTGAGTGCATATTAAAGATAAGTATCTCACGGTTCATAACTCTAGGCTCTAAACATTTAAAGACACGCCGCCACTATTATAGACATCGGTAATATAGTCATGGCATGTACCTAATAATTTAACGAACGAGGTATAAATTCGCACTAAATACAGAGAGCATGTTTATTGATATATTGTATCAAGAACATCGGTCGATTAACAACTCCATCTACCCACGTATATTGATCTTGTTAATGTCTCAATGTGACAATGACGTGAATTCGGTCTCCAGCCACCTCCCCACAATTCATTGCACTTACTACTATTTGACTTTAACCGGAACACTGTACCTTGTACGGTGTTCGGGTTAACGTTAAACAGTAGTAAGTGCAATGAATTGTGGGAAGTTGGTTGGAGACCGAATATACAGTCTCTAACCCGCTCGCCGATGAATTCCACATATCCCATTTTCAAAGCAATCATATAGAACTGTTGAATATTTCGAAATTACTCTGACTGGAAGGCGTTGCTGTCTTAGCCAACAAACCTTTCCAGTCAAATTTATTTCAAAATATTCAACAGAATAAGTTTTATGTCATAAAGAAAAATACATTTTCTGGGATTTGTCGGTGAAATGGTTAATAACAATGAATATAATAGGTTTGTCATTTTCTGGTCTGTTTGCCTGACCGATAGTTGTTAAGGAGTCTATGTTGATTTGATATTGTCAAGTCCTGGGGATAGGTCTCCTGGACGTTAAAACGTTTTGTGAGAACGAAAAATATTAAAACATAATACAGAACTTAAACTGCCATAAACGAAGGAAAAGAAGGTTATATGGTCTATCACGTTAAGCCAATGGGTTATGTATGGCTTATGGACTATGGAAGTATTAAGAGATTGAAAATGTGATCCACTATAATTTTCAAAACATGATTAATCATTCGCTAATGAAGTCACTTTATTATAGATAGAACTTTTTCCCCGATAACACAGGTTACTGGGCCGGCACTGGACCAATACCGGGCCGAATTGGCCCGGTATTGGTCAAGTGCCGGCCCAGTAACCTGCGATATCGGGTTTTTTTATGTATGGCGACCATACTTAGTATCCACCCACACCCCTTGTGGAAAATATAATCCGAACTATACTCATGTGTTTGACTGACAATTCTTGGTGCTTATATGTTGGCAACGATTTTCAGTAATCAGTTTAATGCTTCATAGTCAAGATTTATAGGTAATGAATTATTATTATCATCATCATCATTTTCTTCTTCTTCTTCTTCCTCTTCTTCTTCTTCTTCTTCTTCGTTCAAATATTATTGGCATTGCAATCGCAATTGAATATTACTGTCTATGATGATGAATTATTATAAATTACGATCCGAATTCGGTGATCGATATGACATTTTAAGATAAGAGCCCTTCTATATAGGCAGAAAACGCGTCCAATCACGTTATTTTCAAAATATTCAACAAACCATTTCTTACATCGTCAGGAATGTGTTCGACTTCCTTGTCTATTGGACTGAAATGGATAATAAATTGCAACCCATTCTAAGGTGGAAAGCATGTTCGCATAAACACGCGAACGACTTTTACTGACAGGACCTTTCAAAATACGAAATGAATTTATACCAAGTAAGACACACCAAGAAGCGCTTTCATGGTGATTTAAAGCTCTGACAAAATTATGATCCCATTTATTCTGCAAAATTACGATTTCCTACAAAGTATTCAACATGTGTTTATAGATCGCTGACAATCTTGGTGATAAAAATTCGCGCGAATATGCTAAAGCCTTGTGTACCGTCAACCCTTCACTGATAACGCAAGCTATTGGGCCACTTCTTGACCAATGCGACCCGATATTGGCCGAGTACCGGCCCCGTAATCTGCGTTATCTAGGTTTGGTCTCCAGGGCCTATGCGTTATAATGCCGCATCTTGTAGTACTGGCCAATGGACCTTTCCAGTTTTAGCTATGCCCCGCACATCTCTATAGCTAAGCTCCACCCACACCACGTCCGTGTTGGGATCGATCGATCTCTGAAGTCCCTGACTATCAATTTCCATAAAACTATACAGGTAAGCTACTGAATATGGTGGAACTAATTTGACTGGGCACTGTTGCTGCCTATGGCAGCAACAGCGTCCAGTCAAATTAGTTTCAAAATATTCAACAGCATGTTTATTAAATAATAGAGGCATACAATTCGTACAACGTGTCGGACTATTAAGAGTTATTGACGGCCAAATAGGATCATTTATGACGTAATAAGTATGGCGTTATACTTCACGTCGCTTAGTTGATTATGACGTCATATGACGTTAGATGATAGATGGATGCTCTGGAAAGGTGAATTCGGTAGGGCCTTCCTTAATATAGGAATGCAATCTGTCAGTCATGTATATGACGTCTAAATCAAATACGTGACAAGTAGGCTGACGTCACGTGTAAAATACGTCTTATACACGCCATTACTGATGTATTTTAATTGTGGCGTCAGCCTCCATGTGACATATAATTCTGACGGCATATACCTGACTGACAGATTGAATTCCTTTATTAATATAGGGCCAGATATTTTAACTATGGCAGCAACAGCGCCCAGTCAAATTAGTTTCAAAATAGGAAACAGAATGGTTATTAAGTAGTAAATACATACAGGCATATAGGCAGCAACATCAAATTAATTCAAAATATCCAGCAGCTTACTTGTATAGTTTTCTGGAAATTGAGAGTCAATGAGTTCAGGGTTATGACGTCATATACTGAGAGATCATCGGATTCATCCAGGGAAGGCAGGTGGTCGTTTAATACGATTAATTTGTTACGGTAAATAATCTGTAGCGCGATTACAATTGTCTCGCGACACATGTTAACTATTTTTCTCTAATTGTGATGGCTAATTACAGGTGCTATGCTCATTATTAATTAATTAATCAATTAATTAGGTGACAAAGTTTCCCTTCTTGCCGGAAGGTTGGATAATAAGGTACAGCTCATAAATAAGTCAGGCTGTTTCTAAAAAAAATCCAAAAATATGTTAGCAAAATATTCAACAGTACGTCTTATTTTGGGTTTTTTCGAAACATTCTAAGTTGTTTCTGAGCTGTGTTGTAGGCTCGAGACACTTCGTCAACGTATTAATTATTTTGACTAATTGAGATATCTAATTGTAGGTGCGCTAATAATGCTTAATTAATCTATTTAAATTGTTATCAATTATAGGGCATTCCCCTATTTGCCTGAAGCCAGCATGTCAGGTGATACATCATATCTAGTTATTGGCAATCGTATCATAACCTAAAGGCAAATCCACCCTATCAATATCAGACCGTGATTCGATACGTATTTTCAAAAACGTTTTATTACAGTGTTGTGTTGATAACACGTTATTTTTTTCCCGGCCTGGTATCTAATCGGCCAGATCAGATTTCTTTATCAATTCAGAAGACATATAGTAGAGCTATAAAAAAAACCCCAAAAACCCATGGCTGCAGGTGCGCGGACACAAATCAATATTATGTCATTATTGGTTGGTTGTCCTGAAAATAAAGATTGCTCACCCCATACTGGGGTTGGACAGGCAGGCAGGCAGGCAGGCAAGACAGGCAGGCAGGTGGGTGGACGGGTGGGCGGTCGGTCGGTCGGTCGGTCGGTCGGCGGGCGGGTGGGTGGGTGGGTGGGCGGGCGGGCGGACGAACGGACAGACAGAACGCATAGCTTACCAGGTCATGATGAAGATATTACGGAGAAAATGTTGACCCTATTACGTAAATATTGATATTGTTATGGCAAATTTCTAAAGTTTGCTATGATATTTCTATCTTGTACAATTATTGTATATGTTATTCAGGTAAGATGGGTAGGTGATATTCCAGAGGTGGTCGCAATAGACAGCCGATCCGTCACTCAAGTATAGACGTCATAATCAATTACGTCACATGTAGGATGACGGTCACAACCAAAACGCATAATGAATGGCGTATCTAGCTCCGTCATGAACATTGAATCGGCAGGTACATACGAATTGTATGGCTTTACTATGTAATAAACAGTCTGTTGAATATTTTGACACTAATTTTACTGGACCCAGTCAAATTAGTTTAAAATGCTCACCAGCTTACCTGTATAGTTACCTTGATATTGACGGTTCTGGGAATTCAGGGTGCGATCGATCCAAACACGGGCAAATCATGGGTGGAGTTTAGCTATAAGTGGGCATGGTATAGCTAGAAATCAATCCTAATTAAACATGAATATTAGGTTTATATCAGATAAGATCTACAGCAATAAACATAAAGCAGGTTAACTGCATGGTATATACTGGGCATACAATACAGTACACCTCTGAAATAATGTATAACTCTTCCAAAAAAACCCAGAAACTTGAACACAGTTTCATTCTGTTGATTATTTTGAACATAATTTGGTTGGAAGACATTGCTGCCAATCAAATTATGTTCAAAATACTCAACAGTGCATTTTATTTTTGTTTTGTAAACATGTTAAGTTATTTCTTAGCCGCGCCGTACACAGCTCGTACACAGTGCTTTTGTTGTTTGCGACGTGTTGGCTCGGTGTGTCGCAGACTTCAGAGAGGTCGTTGGAATACCGCATGCTATAAAGATCTATCATCTTATAACACCGGATGTCATTTTCTATCGCACGCCACTTTGACCTTTGACCCTCGCAGACAAGAATCGACAAATATCTGTTTACCTTTTAACATCTGCAAGAGTAAATGCGAGCACGATGGTGTTGTTGTTGTTGTTGTTGTTGTTGTTGTTGCTATATTTTTAATAACTCTGGTTCCACTAGGGGAATTTTCTCAAAATTTGGATGGAAGCATGCCTGTTGGGTCCTGAGTACATATATGGCAATTCTGGGCTCTAAACGCAACAACAACAGCTTTCAGCAAGAGTTGTCAAAATAGACATTATGGCAATTGTGTGGCCAAAGGATAAAACGCACTCTCAATAACTCTAATGGGGCAATCGTTTTTCGAACTTGGGTCGATGTGACTGTGTCTGTGGACTCGCGAAGACGTATGCCAATTTTTCGGTAAAAAGAGCTACAGCTTTCAGCAACATTGTTTCCAAAAAATAGACACTTTTGACCTTATGTCGGTCCGACTGAAAAAAATGTATCAACGACCCTGGTATTAGACAAGTGTGTCCTGTAAGGCGCATTCTGTGAAACATTTTTATACTGATTTGATTAGTAGCAGAAGGGTTTATCTAAGTTGGAAGAATAAAATATGTGTAGAAGTGTTGATGACGTACCGCTTACCATATTGGCGATAGAAATATGACATTATCCATTTATACTTACACGCATGCCTAGTTTAACAATGTCATCGTACTAGATACGATTTTATCGTTCTTTCATTTCGCCTATTAATGATATCTGTCGAGTTAATTTTGGGGTATTCATTACCTTTAACTCGGTAACACTCATATCAGCCAAAAACGGCTTCTGCAGTCGTCTTGAGAAATGTCCATTTACAAACCAAGAGAAGCCTATTTTTGAAAATTTACCACGGGAATGACTGTCATTCCAGTGGTAAATTTTTCAAAATAGGCTTCTCTTGGTCTGCAAATAGACATTTTTTATGAGAAAATTTAAATTTTCTTGAATAAATTCGAGGGTTTAAAGGGTTAAGAATAGAAGACTTTGTGCATTGCCTATACTGTCATAGTAAACTGTCATAGTAAACTGTCATAGTAAACTGTCATAGTAAACTGTCATAGTAAACTGTCATAGTAAACTGTCATAGTAAACTGTCGCAGGCATCACCGCCCACCTCCTATCCACACCTTTTTCAATCCCGTCTCCTCATAGTACCCGATTGTAAAAACTAATTAGCAAATTGACTGAAATGTGTTTCCGCTATCGACAGCAACGTTTTTCAGTCAAATTATTTTCTAAATATCCCATAGGATACCAACTATATATGATACCTGTAACTTGGACTGGTAGGAGGTAAGCTGTAACTGGGGCATGGTCAGTGATTATACACGATGGTATTTCCTGCATATTTGTAACAGACGTATAAAGCTAGGATTCCATTAACGTGTATGCGTATGCGTATGCGTATCCGAATTTTTTTTCGCTCCCATTACAAATAAATAGTATGATTCCCTATGTCCGTATGCGTATGCGAACCTTGTCCGTATCCGAATCCGATCGCTATTTTATTCGGATACGGACAGCATTCGGATGTGGGATTCCTTGAAAATGGCGTTCTCATTACCCCATTCATGGGCTTTCCCCAAATCGACGCTATTATTCTGTACATGTGTTCCAATATATAAGTTAAATTGTAGAGTAGTAGTAGTAGTAGTAGTAGTAGTAGTAGTAGTAGTAGTAGTAGTAGTAGTAGTAGTAGTAGTAGTCCAAGTCCAATTGATTGAATAAAATCACTACTTTCGGATAAGCACACGCATACGCATGTACGTACAAATGGAATCACTCATTCGGATACGCATGACTGGAAGCATGGGATACTACTACTACTACTACTACTACTACTACTACTACTACTACTACTACTACTACTACTACTACTACTACTACCACAACCGCTGCCGCCGCCGCTGCTGCTATTGTTACTATACTACTACTACTACTACTACTACTACTACTACTACTACTACTACTACTACTACTACTACTACTACTACTACTACTAAATAATAGTGTCGATTTGGGGAAAGCCCATGAATGACGTAATGAAAACGTCATTTTCAAGGAATCCCACATCCGAATGCTGTCCGTATCCGAATAAAATCGCTACATGTACGGATACGGATACGCATACCCATACGCATACGCATACGCATACGCATACGCATAAGCGTACGCGTTAATGGAATCCTAGCTTTAATGGAATCCTCGCTTCAGTAAAATACGCCCACGCACGCACACAAACACGCACGTGCGCATGCACTTGCTGACTCATTCACTAACTAAATCAAGTATAAACGCGTTATTCTTTTAAAGAATATCCATTCTGAAAAATACAATCACGCAACCCGGATCTACAATTACATGATCGAGAGGCACAGATGTGTATTTTATAATATGAACCCCTATACTCGGATCTCGTAATCACTTCAAAATCAACTTTAAATTCATTTACTCATGCGGGCCATCTTATATCCATAGCAACCGGTTCAGGTATGTGGCCTATAATTTCTATGCTAGAACAGGCGATCTTGAAAACAGGCAGCTAGGTAATGAACGTCTCTCTAAAATAGCTGACATACCTGCTGCATCTACGTTACTGGATTTAGGTCAATGAAGAAGCTACCTGGATACCTACCTGCCTCTAGTGTAGCAGCTGGGTCAATAGGCCCTAGATGCCTCAAGGAATCTTTTCATATGCGTAAGTACGCTACGTACATGTGCTCGTCCGCGCTTGAAAGCGTAGTTAACCAAACAGGACCTACACCGCGTTATTAAATATGCTTTGCTACAGTTGGGCTGATTATCTCCAAAAAATATATTGATTGAAAGTTGTTGCTGCCTCTGACAGTAATAACACATAGTCAGATTTTTAAAGATATGCAATAGCTTCCATATTTAAATTGATCTTTACTCAGTTTGCTATAGATAGTCAGTATAAAATGAAGTTGGCTGTAAAAAGCACAGGTGAATAAATCGCTTTGAAAAATGGTGTCAGATCTTGTATAATATTCAGAAATTACCTGTCTATTATGTAAGTCGTCTGCTACGCATATAACATGTCAAAATCTACGCAATACGCGCGTCGCTATGTGAGTATTTAATGTTGGTAGGGCATATAATTGTGTTACATATTTATATTTAACTGTTTGACTTCTGCAAGCCACCAAACGATAAATTCAATGGAAAATACCTCTGGACATGCTGAATATTTTGAAAGCAATTTAGCTGAAAGTTGTTGGTGGCTTAGCCACCAACAACTTTCAGTAAAATTGTATTCAAATTATTTGGCAGGTCCAGAGATATAACCCTTGGAATATGTCGTCTGCAAAAACTCAGCAGACAGACGGTTAAAGGTTGAGGGAGAAATTTTGTTCAGATGGCTGATTTGAAGGCCTCTAATTTTACTGAAATTTGCTGGTACCATATTTACGTAGCAAAAACATTCTGGGAAATATAATTTACCAAAATATACGCTGCATTACAGCTAAGAGATAACTTAGAAAGACGTACTGGTACATATTTTGAATTTGCCTAACTCAGACTAACTACCAATCAATCAAATTTTTAAGTCCGAAATACTCCAAAGAACATTTCTTACATCATGTTCAAAATTTCCTAACTAATACGCTTCTTTGCTTTAGAAATTTCTTAGCTTATTCATGAGGTGCACTGTGTGTTTTGAATACAATTACAATCGCATTGAACATTGAAATTAGGATGGCTGGAGACTATGTTCAAATGAAATCTTGATAACAAATATTTTTGGTTGCAACATCATCGTCCGCTACAGAGCTACCAGCATCATTGTGAAAATAGTAATGATCTATTTTTAGTCCCTATCTGTTAACAATTCACTGTTTCCACCCTGCCCGACCCTGCATCTGTACCATCTTCAGCATCAAATCACGTGATCACAAATATGATTTCGTCATCACTAACATCTGACCGGCAGACGTACTTAACCATTCGCATTTTGAATTCATAGCAAACATCTGCTTTCAAGGAAAATTGACTTTATTTGACAGTCTGATAACAATTTTGACAAATGTTTGACTAAAAGTTGTTGCTGCCATATGGAACATCGACTTTCCGTCAAATTGTTCATAGTTATTAATTTTTAGAGAGTATCTACTTTCATTAAGAATACAATGGGTTAATTGGACCCAGGGTAGCTCAATATGGTTCCAGTAGGCCTGCTAAAAATCCCTGAGATATAGACGGTTTCTAGAACCTCAAATTAGTATATGGTGTTCCTACAATATCGTCAGCCGATAAGTATTGGGGATTGGGGGGGGGGGGGGGGGGGCTATTGTGAATCTTCAACACTGCCAGGATTTTAAATGTCTGGGCTGCTGAATTTCTGCAGACAACATTTTCCATGGGGTTTAATTTTGGATATGCTGAATATTTTGGAAAAAAATGACTGAAGGTTGTTGATGGCTAGGCCACCAACAACTTTCAGTCAACTTGTTTTCAAAATATTCAGCATGTCCAGAGTTATTGACCATTGAAATTATTGGCTGGTGGCTTGCAGAGGTCAGACAGTTAAGGAACCAGCTGCTGCATTAGGCCATAAACAGCAACAGGTCTTATCCTATTCATATTGGCTTAAAGATAGTCGACCTACATTGATAATGCATGTTACTGGGCCGGTTATGGCCCAAAACTACCCAGTAACCTGCGCTATTAGGATGTATTTCGAGCATTGCAGATGTTTTCATCTTCTATTAACCATAACTCCGCCCTTCCCTACGCGATGACAAGTTTCAGTCAATTAGTTTTAGAAATAATTATCATATAGGACTCTTTTAGCTGCATCGCCTCCTAATTATTACGTTTAATTTCGGCTACCAGTGCAGCAAAATTAGCTACCTTAAATATGGTATAACTTGCAGAATAAATAATGATGGCGATTCATTTCAAACAATCGTTCTCTCTCTTAGCCTGTCATGGATGATACGGTGTGTGTGCGGGGGGGGGGGGGGGGGGGTGCAATTACTTGTCAGAATATATGAACGGCGCTTGGCGGTTGTCCATTTGAACCTTGAAATCTAGCCGCTTCACTTACAAAGCAGACATACATGTAAGCTATTAACTATTTTGAAAGTAATTTGACTGTATGCTGTGTCTGCCTATTGCCGCGCACCATCAGCGCCAAGTCAAATTACTTTTAAACAATTTAAGATTTATATTAATTAATTCGCCAAATCGCACAGAAGACTATTTACAATATTTATTTACAGCAACTCTGGGACATTATCAAATTAACATTTGTCTTTTGGCCACGTGTTTTAAAGGGACAGCATCGTCATAACAATAGTGATCCATTTCCAGCTATGCTCCGCCCATTTCTAACTTAGCTCCTCACAATTCTTACGCGTGTTGGGGTCGATTTGAAACGGTGAACCTGAATTCCCAGATTTTAAATTTCAATGTAGGTAACAAACATGTTGAATATGTTTTAACTAATTTGACTGAGTGTCATTGCTTCCGATGGCAGCATCAGCTCACAGTCAAATTGGTTTCAAAATATTCAACAGAATGTTTATTAAATTGTAAATTCATCAAAGACATAAATTGCACATCTTTTCGATTTTTGTGACGGAGCCACGTACGTCATTTTGATTCTGACCACATCTAATGTGTCACGTATTTGATTATGGCGTTAGATACACGAGTGTCAGATCGCATACTCCCATTGTGAGAGGATATATTGTACAGGGTATTTAGTAACTTACCAGTTTGACAATTTGATTCGTCGCAGTGACAAGCCGGTTGTCCGTCCGTATTTATACACAAACACCCATCGCACGGGTTAGAAGCTTCACACTTATCAAACGCATCCATCTCTACATGTGTAGCTTCCAGGATCAAAGCTGTCTCCCGTTTACAGGTGCAATTCCCGTATACCACATTCCGTATATAGCCATGGTAGCGGGTCTCGAAGGCCGCGGAGGGTAGGGATAACGTTTTCAGGTTTTCTACCTGGACGAAAGATATAGGTAAACCTCCGATATACACATAGCTATTCTCGCGTACCAGCTTCCCGAAGTAATGATCGTATCCCTGAACATGTTTCGATCGTTCTAAATCGTCCACAACCAACGTCGTCAACATTCGGTTTCGTTTAATCGTAACCCGATGCCAGACGTTATCGTTGAGGCGTTCACCCGCCTCTAACTTCTCCCCATTCTCTCTACCATCCACAAAATTAAACATAAAATTAACACGCCCATCTTTAAGGCTAATCTGGAAGTAATCGTGAGTTCCACCGTCGTCCAAATACACTAATAAACCATCTTTCTGCAACGTTTTAAATTCTAGACTAAAACTGCCATTTTCACAAGCGTTCCATTTTGGCCATTTACTAAACTGTGGAGGTATTCCGTCAAATCGTATAGCGAATATCCCATTTATAATCACAGATAGAAGGAAAATAGTAATAGTAGTTGTTGTTGTTGTACCTATGCCAAACGACATAGATTTTACTCTCACTTCAGCGGCCATTTTGCAATAATAAACAAGTTATACTTAGATAACTAACAAACGAAAACTTGTACCGTTCGCCTGAGTGAGTTTAGATCCTTCCCTCAAGCCGGTTAGACGGGCATTAAATGTTGTTGACGATCTGCGCTAAGATCTATTATAAAGAAGTCACATTTTCGAATGAGACACTGAGGACAACTTTGATCAACCCATTGGCCTCGAATCCGCGCTGTTGTTAAAGCCCTATTAATCATAATGTAATACATATTTTATTGGCTATTTAGTCGCGAATTGATGAATCCCGTTTTGCCTACATCCTGCCCATTCCTAGCTATGATCCGCCCACGGTTGGTCCGCGATGGGATCGATCGAACGCTGAACTCCCGGAATCTCAATTTCCGGAAAACTATACAGGTAAGTTGTTGAATATTTTGAAACTAATTTGACTGGGCGCTGTTGCTGCCTATGGCAGCAACAGCGCCCCAGTCAAATTAGTTTCAAAATATTTAACAGAATGTTTATTAAATAGTAGAGGGGGGGGAGGGGAGCGGGTGTGGGTGGGGTGTGTGTGTGTGTGTGTGTGTGTGTGTGTGTGTGTGTGTGTGTGTGTGTGTGTGTGTGTGTGGCTAAAGTCGTACAATTCGTACAACTTTACGGACTATTGAGCGTTTATGACGGACTTAATTACGTCATTCATGAAGTAATTGATTACTTACGACTTCAACCTACATGTGACGTAGTTGATTATGACGTCATGTGATTGGACGATAGAGTGGATTTCCTGTGACTTTTATCAGAAAGATGGATTCAAATCTGATATACCTATTGATATATGAAGCCTTTTGAACATCTTGAAACAATTCTAATGAAAGTGGTTGCTGCAAAGGCCGAGGCAACAAGGACTTTGAGTTAATTAACCCTTTGATTCATAGATTCCCTGATCCTAAATTTCAAACTGGTGAAAAATGTGGAAACAAATTCGACAAGAATCTGTTGCTGCCATATATCGACAACAACAGCTTTCAGCCAAATTAGTTTCACAAAATATTCAAAATAATATTGACATTAGCCTATAAACGATTTATCGTATTTGGTCTTTCGGGAACAAAGGATTAAATTATTTACAATCTTATAATCACGAGCACAACGTCTATGGCACGGGTATTGTAGGCTGAAAGTGGCAACATCTTGAAGGAACATAACAGTCTTACAAATTTAGCCAAAAAACGAAATATGGAAACGCAGCTATATAACAGGCTACAGATTGAGAAACGTGATTTATGAGAACAAGAGGCCATACACATTCAACAACACACAACCTAACAAGATCGGTAAAATCTCGGATCTTTTGGCATTTTCCCGATTTCTTCGGATCACGTCCAATTTTCTGGAATCATTTGGGATGATACCACCCTTTCCTGTGTCAAAGTGTATCCACAGGTCCAGAAGTTGGTCCGATTCGGATCCGGATTTTTTTTTATCCGTATAATACGTTTTATTTCGTTTTGGAAACATGTTATTTATTAGCTGTACTACCTGTATATCAGGTAAGAATTGAAAATGACGGATTCCAATTTATCCATCAATCATGTGACGTCATAATTAACTACGTGACGTGTAGGGTGATCAATTACGCCATGAATGACGTAGTTAAGTACATCGCGAACGCTTAATTGATGACGGACTAAGAATTGTTATACGAATTGTGTGTCTTCACTATTCAATAAACATGCTGTTGAATATTTTGAAACTAACGTGACTGGGCCCTGCTGCTGCCATATATGTGCTCCAGTCAAATTGCTTTCACAACATTCAACAGCTTGCTTACCTGTATAGTTTTCTGGAAATTAATAGTCAGGGAGTTCAGTGATCGGTCGATCCCAAAACACGGGCGAAGTGTGGGTGGAGCTTAGCTAAAGATGGGCGTGGCATAGCTAAAACTGGATTCTTCCTTTGAGAATTTGAGATTAACCATTTAATGACTAAATTTCTACGAAAAATTAAAAGATTTACTTATTGAATGTCCATTTGCAAGACAAGAGGAGACTATTTTTGAAAATGTGCCACTGTAATGAGTGGCTCGGTTACCGAGCCAGTCATTTCTGTGGTAAAATTTCAAAAATAGTCTTCTCTTGGCCTGTAAATTGGCATTACTCAAAACCACTACCGATGCCGGTTTTGGCCGGTTTCATCACGAAAGGGTTAAGGACGTTAGTCAATCTTTAATATGCAGCTCCAGCCTTACATCCTAATACAACAATTTTTCACTATACAGATCCCATCTGGTGTGAGATCAACTACAACTGTCTGAATAATAATTTAAATTCCGATTAAATTTCTCATTTGACTTTGAGCAAAATGATCTGCTAAGTCAGCCCCTATTTCACACGAATATATCAACAATCGCTGGAAATACGAGCCAGTAGGCCTAGTCCGGCAATTTCCTATTTTACACACACACAATTCCACAAAACTACATAGTTCAAACTAAATACATAGAATTAGATCCGTAAAACCCGTTATAAAACTATCCATTGACATGTTTAAATTCGTCTTATTATCCTGCTCAGGTAGAGAAATACAGTACTACATATCACCTGTAGGCCTATTTTTACAAACACTTTTTTTTACCAAATCTATACTAGACCATAGTAATAAATAAAATCCATACACTGAATGAAAGTACGCCGTTTAGCCGGTGGCGTACACACACTCTCGCTGCATAGAGGCAGTGTCCTCGGGTTGTATTGTAAAGGTTTGACTAGCTGTTTCTCAGCGTAAACCTAGCGGGTGAGTCAGTTATATGTAGGATCAATTCAAGGCCCCCCACACCAAACAAACGACTGGTTTTACTACAAAACCGTCAGTTGAGGTGGGAAGGCGCACGAACTATATAACTAACTGTTCTCTTTCTTTACTTTTCAACTAGTTTTGTCTAGACCCGCACAACCACCGAAAGACGATCAACCGATAGCATCACCACCGCTGCTGCTGCTACCACAGTTACCATCGGTTACCCCTTCTCTCTTTCACTTTCTCGTCTGGCAGCCGACAGCATTATGCCCTGTTACAACTCAAGACAAATCGAAGTTCTCCAAGCATGACACTAGTGGCCATATTCTCTCTTAACCAGCAGACAAATTTATAACTTCTGATGAATGGAGCTCTTTTTCATAATAAACCCATTTATTTCATCCTTCATTACAATGGCCATATTATATATGATATGGCATCGATAACGAACTGGCTGAAAGTTGTTGCTGGTGGAGATAGCAACACATTTCAGTCAAATTGTTTTCGAAATATCAGCCCGTTTCGTGTTGTGGGCCACTGTTAGAATATGCATGGTGAAACGGGCTAAACACAAGTAGTCCAGTCATCAACAGATGGCAACAGAATGGCACCGAAAACAAATTGATTGAAAATTGTTCCTGGTGAACCAACGAGGTTCAGTCAAATTGTTTTCGAAATACCAGTACGTTTTGTGAAGCTATGCCACTAGAAAAATAGTCTGCTGGTAGAATATTCGTTGAGAAACGGGATAAAGACAAGTCCAGCCATCACCAGGCAGTACAAAACATACACCTGCCTCATTTTCTCTCCGCCATGGTTAATTTGCTCCAAGTACACTCCGAAATTGGTTTACATAGGGCTAAACATAATACCTGCTGAATGTTTCTTGAACAATTTGACTGACAGTTGTTGCTAACTAACACCACAATAAGATTCAGTCAAATATAATTGCACTTCTGGCTTCATACCCTCAAAAATGGAAACTGTTGCGGATTGAACAAGGTTCCCAGATAACGCAGCTTACTGGGCCGATGCTGGGCCCATACCGTGCCGATACTTTCAGTATCGGCCCGGTATCGGCCCAGTATCGGCTCAGTAAGCTGCATTATCGAGGTTGCTAGTAATATTGATATAGCCATGTTAATGATTTATGAGACTACTCTTGAACGATATAAGTGTGTGCAGGACTAAACATCAGCAAAGATACCATAAACTTATAAATAAACTAATCTTCGTTTATTCCGATCATGATAACGTAGGTTACTTCACGGGCCGCTACTGCACCAAAGTCTGGCCAATACCGCCCGGTATTTGGTCCAGTAGCCACCAGCCTTGCGTTCCATTGGGAAAACTCCAGAGCGCTCTGCCCGTGCAAAATCGGCTTTACTCGTTTTGTATATTATATTATATGATATAATTCATGCGAAAACAGCAGATTGACAATAGTTTGCTGATTAGCAAAACGTTTTGGATCGTTTTCCCTATGGAACGCAAGATTGGTATGTTGTTGTTGATGGTTCCGCAATATCTGCTCCCACTCTATCTACAATCTCAGACCCTGAAGTTAATTAAAGGGATACATTTTGGAATGCTTAATTATTTAGGATAATATAATGGTAGGCCTACTGGTGTGTTGTTTCTACAATGCACATACTAATTTTTTACGGTTATTCCGAATCTGTCATTCCTATTTGTTATTATTATGGTTATGATTATGATCATCATATTTCAGGGTGCGTACTCCAGTTTTACCTGGTATTATTTAAGAAACAATCCTATTAAAAAGAACGTCGAATAATTCCTAAATATGTCGAGACCGTTTGACCAATTCAGGAAAAATAGTGGCGCCACAAGTCATACAACCCTCGCTGAGTAAAAGTTGCAACGTATTCCATCGCGGAAGATGGAAGAATCCACACAGAAATATAGAAAATTTATCAAAATTAAAGCACTCTAATTCGTTACTGGTATATCAATCCCTGATAACGCAGATTCCCGGGCCAATGTCGGACCATATTGGCCCGGTGTTGGTCCAATACTGTCTCAGTGAGATGCGTTATAGCGGAATGGAGCGCACGAACACTGGAAATATTGGGGTGTTTCAAAGAAGCGGAGGTGAATTCTGCAGTCAAATGTTTGTTTGATGGTGAGTGACCGTTTGATGATGATGATGATGATGATGATGATGATGATGATGATGATGAGTGACTGGTTGATGATGATGAGTGACTGGTTGATGATGATGATGATGATGATGATGATGAGTGACTGATTGATGATGATGATGATGATGATGATGATGATGATGATGATGATGATGATGACTGACTGGTTGATGATGATGACTGACTGGTTGATGATGATGAGTACTGGTTGTTGTTGTTGTTGTTGTTGTTGATGATGATGATGATGATGATGATGATGATGATGATGATGATGATAAGTGACTGGTTGATGATGATGATGATGATGATGATGATGATGATGATGATGATTAGTGACTGGTTGATGATGACGATGATGATGAGTGACTGGTTGTTGTTGTTGTTGATGATGATGATGATGATGATGAGTGACTCGTTGATGATGATGATGATGATGATGATGATGATGATGATGATGATGATGATGATGAGTGACTGGTTGATGATGATGATGATGATGATGATGAGTGACTGGTTGATGACGATGAGTGACTGGTTGATGATGATGATGATGATGATGGTGGTGATGATGAGTGACTGGTTGATGATGATGATGAATGACTGGTTGATGATGATGAGTGACTGGTTGATGATTATGAGTGACTGGTTGATGATGATGACGATGATGATGATGATGATGATGATGATGATGATGATGATGATGATGAGCGACTGGTTGATGATGATAACTGACTGGATGATGGTGATGATGATGATAATGACTGACTGGTTGATGATGATGATGATGATGATGATGATGATGAATGACTGGTTGATGATGCTGAGCGACTGATTGATGATGATGATGAATGAGTGGTTGATGATGATGATGATGAGTGACTGCTGATGATGATGATGACGACGAGTGACTGGTTGATGATGATGATGATGAATGACTGGTTGATAATGATGACTGACTGATTGATGATGATGGCGGTGATGATGATAATGATGAGTGACTGGTTGTTGATTATGATGATGATGATGAGTGACTGGTTGATGACGATGAGTGACTGGTTGATGATGATGATGAGTGACTGGTTGTTGTTGATGATGATGATGATGATGATGAGTGACTCGTTGATGATGATGATGATGATGATGATGAGTGACTGGTTGATGATGATGATGATGATGATGAGTGACTGGTTGATGACGATGAGTGACTGGTTGATGATGATGATGATGAGTGACTGGTTGATTATGATGACTGACCGGTTGATGATGATGATGAATGACTGGTTGATGATGATGAGTGACTGGCTGATGATGGTGAGTGACTGGTTGTTGTTGATGATGATGATGATGACTAGTGACTGGTTGATGATGATGATGAATGACTGGTTAATGATGATAAGTGACTGGTTGATAATGATGATGATGATGATGATGAGTGACTGGTTGATGATGATGATGATGATGATGATGATGATGATGATGATGAGTGACTGGTTGATGATGATGAATGACTGGTTGATGATGATGAGTGACTGGTTGCTGATGATGACTGACTGGTTGATGATGATGATGATGATGATGATGATGATGAATGACTGGTTGATGATGATGATTGAGTGACTGGTTGATGATGATGAGTAACTGGTTGATGATGACGATGGTGGTGATGAGTGACTGGTTGATGATGATGAGTGACTGGTTGATGATGACGAATGACTGGTTGCTGATGATGAGTGACTGGATGATGATGATGATGATGATGATGATGATGATGATGATGATGGTGATGATGATGATGATGATGATGCGTGACTGGTTGATGATGATGATGAATGACTGGTTGATGATGATGATGATGATGAGTGACTGGTTGATGATGATGAATGATTGGTTGATGATGATGAGTGACGGGTTGATGATGATGATGATGATGATGATGATGATGAATGATGAATGACCGGTTGATGATGATGATGATGATGATGATGATGATGATGATGAGTGACTGGTTGATGATGATGAGTGACTGGTTGTTGATGATGATGAATGACTGGTTGATGATGATGATGATGATGATGATGAGTGACTGGCTAATGATGGTGATGATGGTGATGATGATGATGATGCTGCTGATTGACTGGTTGATGATGATGACTGACTGGTTGATGATGATGAGTGACTGGTTGATGATGATGAGTGACTGGTTGATGATGATGAGTGACTGGTTGATGATGATGATGATGAATGACCGGTTTGATGATGATGATGATCATGATCATGATGATGATAATGATGATGAGTGACTGGTTGATGATGATGAGTGACTGGTTGTTGATGATGGTTGTTGATGATGATGATGATGGTGATGATGAGTGACTGGTTGATGATGATGAATGACTGGTTGATGATGATGAGTAACTGGTTGATGATGATGATGATGATGATGATGATGATGATGATGACTGACTGGTTGATGATGACGACTGACTGGTTGATGATGATGAGTGGCTGGTTGATGATGATGATGATGATGATGATGATGATGATGATGATGATGAGTGACTGGTTGATGATGGTAACTGACTGGATGATGATGATGACTGACAGGTTGATGATGATGACTGACTGGTTGTTGATGATGATGATGATGATGATGATGAGTGACTGGTTGATGATGATGAGTGACTGGTTGTTGATGATGATGAATGACTGGTTGATGATGATGATGATGATGATGATGATGATGATGAGTGACTAGTTGATGATGATGAGTGACTGGTTGTTGATGATGATGATGATGATGATGATGATGAGTGACTGGTTGATGATGATGAATGACTGGTTGATGATAATGAGTAACTGGTTGATGATGATGATGATGATGATGATGATTATGAGTGGCTGGTTGATGATGATGATGATGATGATGATGAGTGCCTCGTTGATGATGATAACTGACTGGATGATGATGATGATGATGATGACTGACAGGTTGATGATGATGACTGACAGGTTGATGATGATGATGATGATGATGATGATGATGATGATGAGTGACTGGTTGATGATGATGATGAGTGACTCGTTGATGATGATGAGTGACTGGTTGATGATGATGAATGACTGGTTGATGATGATGACGATGATGATGATGATGATGATGATGATGCTGATGATGAATGACTGGTTGTTGTTGATGATGATGATGATGAGTAACTGGTTGATGATGATGATGGTGATGATGAGTGACTGGTTGATGATGGTGACTGACTGGTTGATGATGACGACGAATGACTGGTTGATGATGATGAATGACTGGTTGATGATGATGACTGACTGGTTGATGATGATGAATGACTAGATGATTATGATGATGATGATGATGATGATGAGTGACTGGTTGATGATGATGATGATGAGTGACTGATTGATGATGATGTGTGACTGGTTGATGATGATGAGTGACTGGTTGATGATGATGAATAACTGGTTGATGATGATGATGATGATGATGATGATGATGATGATGATGATTGACTGTTGATGATGATGAATGACTGGTTGATGATGATGATTGACAGGTTGATGATGATGATTGACTGGTTGATGATCATGAATGACTGGTTGATGATGATGAATGACTGGTTGATGATGAGTGAGTGACTGTGGAGGAATGGAGGATTCCAGGTTTTCCATCAATCATATGACGTCATAATCTACTACGTGACGTGTAGAATGACGTCATAATTAAGTACGTCACGAATGGCGTAGCTAAGTTCGTCACTAACGCTTAATTGATGACGGACTAAGCGTTGTTGTACGAACTGTATGTCTTTACTATTTATTAAACATGCTGCAACAGCACCCATTCAAATTAGTTTCAAAATATTAAACAGCGCACCTGTATAGTTTTCTGGAAATTGATAGTCTGGGATTTCAGGGTTCGATCGATTCCAACACGGGCAAAGTGTGGGTGGAGCTTAGCTAGAGATGGCCGGGGCATAGCTAAAACTGGAGTCCTTCATTAAGCGTGCGCGACGAATTAAGTTAGCTACGCCATTCGTGACGTAATTGATTATGACGTCAGCCTACACGTCACGTAGTTGATTATGATCTCTTATGATTGATTGATTGATAACCTGGAATCCACCATTGAAGAATCTGTGGTATCTCCATGGTATTATGTACCCGATTCCCATTCTGTGCAAAATATCACAATCCTAGACAGAACCATCGATGTCGGCACACGTTGTGCCCAGTCTGTAATGTCTTCTTTTAAAGCCTATCGGTCAGTTTCCGCTTGTAAATCGGTTAATTTAATTTCTGCTACGAGACACGACCACCTTTGACAGAAAAGACCTTTCCAATTATTCCATCCATCATCTGACGTAATAAACAACTAAGTGACGTGTAGAATGACGTCAGAATTAATCATGGCATGAATGACTCGATATAGTCCGTCTTTAACGCTTAATACTCCGAGACGTCGTACGGATTTTGTGTCTTTGCCATTTAATAAACATTATGGTGAATATTTTGAAACTAATTTAATTGAACGCTGTTGAGTCCAGTCAAATTAGTTTCAAAATGTTTAACAGCTTACCTGTATATTTTTCTGGAAATTGAGTCAGGGTGTTCAGAGACCTATCTATCCCAACACGGACAAGGTGTGGGTGGAGCTTAGATAGAGATAGGCGGGGGCATAGCTAAAAGTGGAACGGTCCATTGTTCTAAGGACGTTCATGAGCACGAATGTCCTCAGATTGGAGAGACCAGGTGGTGTCTGGGGTTTAGGAAGTGCGATGTTTAAAATACGTTTTTAATATCTCATTTGTATATTCTTGACTATTGAGTGGTTGCGTATGCTATATGAATCGGCGATCAAACAGTAATATAGACCCACTAGAAGCATTTTATATACACATCATTTCAGACGTACGGTGCATTAATAGATCTATCAGCTAGTGTCGATTGGAGCAATTTACAATATTAAAATAAGACCTTGGGTACACTTTATGAGTAGGTAAAGTATTCGCTTGTCACCGGTCGGTATTATCATATAACATTGAGAGGAGGGGGGGGGGAGGAAGAGCGGGAGAGAGAGAGAGAGGGGGAGGGGGGGGGTATAAGGATGGGGGGTGGGAGTGGGTGATGGTGTGAGGCCCATGAGGGAGATTAATTGTGTCCGTAACAATTTCATAAATTGATCCATTTCTAGCAATTCCCCGCCCATTTCTAGATAGGCTCCTCCCACTGAGTACGTGAGTGAGAATCGATTTATATACTTTGAACACTGAATTCCCAGAAACCCAATTTCAAAGTAAGCTGTTGAATATTTTGAAAGCTCCAAGGCAAATTAGTTTCGAAATATTCAACATAATCTTTACTAAAGACATACAATGTGTACACTTTTGGAGTTGTGTGGCGGAGCCACGTCATTATGACGTCAGCTAACACGTGAGATATTTTATTATGACGTTACATACTTGATCAACAGATCGGATCCCTCTATTTGTATAGCAAATGAGATATGGGTTACCTTTTCCTTTCACTAGATCAAATCATATCTACATAGTCAGTAGGGTTGTGTTTGTTTAGTTTCGCATAGCTCTCTCCTATTCAAACATAGCTTTATTTTCCCCTTAATTTGTTCGCAAAACAGGTTTTAATGATCGTATGGCCATAGGGATTATCCTCGAATTTTGCCGCTATAGTACGTGTGAAGGGCAAACATTAAGAGACCCCATCCACCCGGACCCCCCCCCCCCCCCCCCCCGTTCCCCGCAGCCCCGCGAGGAAACTTGGCCTCGCTGAGTGAACCCATCGTTGTTACCTAGTAGCAATGGCATGCGTCGAAAATAATCGCAGTAGTTGGAGTATACGGATTTCTATGCTTCAGATAAAACCTGTCTATAACGGGCACTGTGCGGGGCATCGGTGGTGGTCACTAAAGATAGGCGTTCGCTTAATACAAGTGATTTGCAATGGTAAATGCCTTTTGAAGGTCAAATGATGGTAGATCTCTCTGGTTGCTGGTCTCACGACCACTCGTCTTACAGAACCATCATCATATAGCTACGAATCCAGATACCCGCTATAGACAGGTTTCGTATATGTTCGCTCAGAATTTACGCCGAGGTAAGATGGGTTGGATGATGTACAAAACACACGAGCATTTAAGATCATTAATGGCCTAGGAATTTTAGTTTTTGGTTGGGTTTTCCTTTTCCAAGTCTGATAGTAATCATTCCCCCTTGAAAACTGAGACTATTTGTATTTGCAGTAACTTATCAAGTGAATGTCAATAACATTGCGTAGTACACAGAACTTCTTACAACAAATCCAGCAGAGTTCCATTTGAATTTACTGTAGACAGATCCGATCTGTCACTCACGTGACTAACGTCATAATCGATAACGCCATGGAGCTGGCGTCATAATCATGGTGCCGTAGATCTGCCATAAAAAGTTCAAGTTCAAGTCACGAAAATCGGCAAGTCCCTTCACGAAAGTGTAGGGCCTACGAATGGATTTGCAATTTAATAAAATAATTTAACAAAAGTGAACGAATTTGCAATTTAATAGACATTATGTTGGATATTTTGAAACTAATTTGACTGCCATAGGGAGAAACAACCCCCAATCCAATTAGTCTCAAAATATTCAACAGCTAATCTGTATAGTTAACTTGAAAATTAGAATCTGGGAATTCAGGTTTCAAAGTTGCAAATCGAATCCAAGACGCTATACAAAGCAGGCGAGGATTTGCTATACAAGGAGATCATCTATTAAGGTTCTCGTGTCTCCTTAAATAGAGTAACATTTGTACGAGATATGAGGTAGCTGTTGATTTCTGTATAATTACCCAGCATGCAATATCCATAATCGTTTTAACTATTGGAAGTCATATTAGTTGAGTATATTGTATGTAAAGAATGGAATTTCTCATAAAAATGCTTACACATCACGACCTGGTTGACAAATGATCAGTTGCCCGTGCAGGCGGGGAGTTTTTGCTTGAGAAATCATGGTCTGTACAGCCAATAAACTAACTAATATGGCGTCCAGTTGTTACAACGAGTTTGGCGTCAGGGCATTGCATGCTCGTCAAATTGCAAAGAAATCAACAGGCATTTCATTTGTTTTGCAACCATTTCTCTATTTAATGGGAAACGAGAACCTTAATAGTAATGTCAATTTCAAATGGAGAGATTCCTGACATATGTCACTAGATTAACAATCAGTCAGGTGGTATTAGTCGGCCCTGCAACTCTACCACACCTGTCTAGACCTCCAAATGTCAGCCAAACTCAGGCATAGCTAGGCCGCAAAGCTTCACGTGTCTCTAACGCAAACGTCTCTAACACATTTCAATAGAGGAATCCAGTCTCCCAGTCAATCATATGACGTCATAATCGATTACGTGACATGTAGGCTGACGTCATAATCTATTCCGTCACATGTAGGCTGGTGCCATGATCAATCACGGCACATGTAGGCTGGCGTCATAATCAATTACGTCATGAATAACGTGATTAAGTCCGTCCTAAACGCTTAATATAGTCCGTCAGGTAATACGAATTGTGTCTTTGCTAGTTAATAAACTTTCTGTTGAATATTTTAAAACTAATTTGAGTGGGCACTGCTGTTGTCAGCAACATCACCCAGGTAAATTAGTTTCAAAATATTTAACAGCTTACCTGTGTAGTTTTCTGGTAATTGAAATGCCGGGACTACAGGGATCAATCGATCCCCAAACGGGCAACGCGTGGGTGGGGCCTAGCTAGAGACGGCGGATCAAAACAAAACTGGAATCGTCCATTCTAACGCTTCTTAGACGTCAAATAACCAGAAAACAGACTGAAATGTGCCGCTGTTTGAGTTCTATCATGGATGTTAACACTTCGAACGCAAGCATGCTAAATACGAAAATGTCATTTATTAGGTATGAAATAGTGTGTTACGTATCTTGCACCCAAAGCTAAAAGGGAGCTACTGTTGGTGCCTATGGAAGCAGCAGGTTCCTAACAAATTTATTAATTTTTATACAGCAACATCTTGCGAAAACACTGTAATTTTGAAATTGGATTGAACAGAATTGAAGTAAATTACGTCAGGATCAAAGGGCGTTTGCGCGTGTGTGCCCTAGTCCATCTCAATCATCAAGGAATGCAAGCCGGCAATGTGGTCGGAATTGCTGTTAACATTTTGACATAGGAGTTCAATTATACGCCCGTGACGAATACACAGAAACACATATTTGTCTTTAAACATGTTTCGCATTTCACAAAATCAACAGAAAGCCACCGCCAACATGTTTCTTAGATTTTCTGAATCCTGTTCTATAGACGATGGAAAGTTGGGGAGCTCCGATGATCCCAGCGGCGGTAGTACTGGCATAGTAAACATGCGAATAGCGCATTCGAGTAACCCAGAATAACGTTCTTAGGGGTGGGGGTGAGCTGGTTGCTCGTACAATTTTAACCCGTTCATCCCCAAATTATTCAAGAGAATTTCAATTTCTCATAAAACTGTTCATTGGCGGCCTATCTTTAGTGAGATTTCCCACTGGAATTGACTGGCTTGGCTGATAAGTATTTTCTTTACTAATGATGAACACAGGCCTGTTGGGTCTATAAGTCTTATTGACCTACATTTGCCATGCATAGTAAAATACAATATGAAGACCCACCCCCACCACCAACCCACCCCCGCCACCCTCACACCCTCTCGTTTCAGTCACATTTTAAAAGATTTTCGGATTTTTTCCGGATCACGGCCAACGTTGAAAAAACCTTTAAACAAGAGGCCTGTGGCTCTCACCTGGACCATTGGCATTTAAACCATTATAATTTAAATTAGACATGATGGATGATTTTCGGAAAATCCAAGATAACCACCAAAAATTGACCAATCAGGATTCTCGTTTAATATGTTGACGCCTACCGTCATCAGATTCACCCAAGTTTTTTGTAAATCGGACTATTGATTGAAGGAGTATCGTTTTTAAATGGTTCCGTAAAATTTTCAGAAAATCAGAGATTGCTGCCAGAACACTGACCTATCAAAATTCCGAATAGATTTTCTCGAGGCTACGACAATAGGATTATTCCAGCCAAATTTGGTTGAAATTGCCCAAGCGATTAATGAGGAGTAGCATTTTATACGAATTCACATTTTCGGAAAATCCAAGATGGCGACCATCAAAGTCAAGCTGTCAAAATTCTGTATACAAATTCTGAAGCATACCCGCCTAGGGTTCTTTCAGCTGAGTTTGGTTGAAATCAGCCAAGCGGTTAATGATAAGTACATGCAGCCCTTTAACTGATTTCCCAAAATGTTCAGAAAATCCAAGATGGCCGCCGGAAGAAATGATCAATCAAAATTCTGTATGCAACTTCTGAAGCCTACCGCCCTAGGCTCGTTCCTGCCAGTCTGATTGAAATCGCCCAAGCAGTTAATGAGTAGACGCTTTTCAGACATTTTTGGGAAACTTCAAGATGGCCACAGAACAAATTGACTAATCAAAATTCTCTATACAAGCTCTGAAGCATACCACTTTAGGGTTCTTCCAGCCGAATTTGCTTAAACTAGTTTAAGGGGTCAATGAGGAGTAAGCCTTTCAACTGGCTTCCTAAAATTTTCAGAAAATCCAAGATGGCCGCCGTAAAGATTGACCAATCAAAATTGTGTATACACGTTCTGATACCTACCAGCCTAGGATACCTCCAGCCAGGTCTGGTTCAAATTACTCAAGCCGTTAATGAGGAGTAGTGTTTTAAACGATTCCCGAAATTTTTCTGAAAATTCAAGATGACCGCCGGAAACATTGATCAATCAAAATTCCGTATACATGTCTAAAGCCTAGCCCCCATAAGATCATTCATGCCACGTTTGATTGAAATCGGCCCAGTCGGTATCGAGGAGTAGGCTTTTAAGTGATTTCCAGAAAGTTAAAGAAAATCCAAGATGGCTGCCGGAAAATTGACCAATCAAAATTATGTATACGAGTTATGAAACATATCAGCGTACTATCCTCCCAGCTAAGTCTGGTTGAAAATGCCCAAGCAGTTAATGATGAGTAGCGTTTTAAACGATTTCTCGCAATTTTTCGAAAAATTCAAGATGGCCGCCGAAAACAAAAAGCATTAAAGCCTAGCCCGGTTAAAGCGGTTAATGAGGAATACCGGTTTTAAGCAAAAGTTGCCAGATGGACGGACAGACGGACAATGGATGGGCGCCATGGCATAAGCTCACTTAGACATTCTGGCCACGTGAGCTAAAATCGTATATAGAATATGTAAGCGTGTCCGTAGCTGTGTCTAAAAAACTGCTGCTCCCATTTGGCTAAAATTTTAACACAACAAATTATATTACACGAAAGAAGATTACTAGCCAGAACCAGATCAATGGATATCTCAGAAACTATTTGCCGGATTTGGCTCAAACGCGTGAAAGCTTGTGACTATTCCTTCTAGCCGGGATTTATTGGGGTTTTTTTCAGAAGATAATTTAGCCAGCTGCTATCGAATTATATCCAGAATAGCAACTGCAGGTCAGCAGCATCGACGGATGGAAACATTTCTAGCTATGCCCACCCATTTCTAGCTATCACCCACCCATGTCTAGCTATACTCAGCCCATTACTAGCTAACCTTATGGCGACATATTACGCCCGTTAGAACCGATTCGAAATTTTGAAACCTGAATTCCCGGAATCTAGATTTCATGGTTACTACAAAGGTAAGTTGTTGAATAATTCGAAACTAAATTAACTGGGGATGCTGCTGCCTATGGCAGCAACAGCTCCAGTCAAATTAATTTCAAAATAATTAATTGGATGTGTATTAAATTGTAACTTCATCAAGACATACAATTCGTGACAGACTTCAATTTTTGTTATGAAGCTATACGCTATTCTGATTAACCCTTTGAATCACCAACCACTGAAGACACATACATGGATGGTTGTGGTTTTTATAGTCATACTTTAGCGTGCTAGTTCAGCTTTAACTGCCATACCCGATAAAACATTATCTTTAGTCAATAGTCTATGATTAATTGATTATCACATTTCATTCTGAATTCGCAGTCAATGGAGGTTTTAACTATGCCCCGCCCATCTTTAGTTAAGCTCCACCCACACCTCGCCGTGTTGGAATCTACCTATCCCTGAACGGCCTGACTATCAATTTCCATAAAACTATACAGGTAAGCTGTTGAATATTGTTAAAGTAATTTGACTGACAATAGCGCCCAGTCAAAATAGTTTCAAAATATTCAACAGCCTCATTATTAAATAGTAAAGACATAATTCGTACAACAACGCTTAGTCCGTCATCAATTAAGCGTCATTCATGACGTCATCCTACACGTCACGTAGTTGATTATGACGTCATATGATTGGCCCAACGTTGGCAATACATTATTAGGCCAAAGTTTAGACAACGGGCATAAATCTCTGAAGATATTTAAAATAGCGCACCAGAGATCATAATTTAACAGTTTAAAAATTAAAAGGTGATATTATGTTGATTTTATTTGCTTTACTGTGAAATTATCTATGTAAATAACTGATACAACCAATGTTGGCCTAACGTTGGGTCAACGTTGTAATGTCAACTGCGATCTGCCAACCGGTTGCCAACATTGGCCTAACGTCTACATGTTATCTGGAATTGCACTAATCGTCTTTCAACGGATCTCAGCAAGAAACATGCTGAATAGTTTGATAGCAATTTGACTGACAGTAGTTGCTGCCTCAGGCGATAACAATGTTCAGTCAAACTAGATTAAAAAAAATCTACACGATTTTATGGCCTAAGTATCGTGAGTAATAAATAATACAAGAAGTCGATAATACAATTCACAATAATAAACCGTGTGTTATTCTCAAGCTAAACGGTATTGTTTTAGAAATGTCCCTGGTCGGATAAAATTTAAATCTCAATAAATCTTCGCATATAAATTCAATGATAAATAGACACTTTGTCAGTTTTAAAGTCGATTTAACATAAAGTGGCGAGCAGATATAAAGTCCCAATAACAAAATCAGTGAATTTGTTGATTTAAATTATAGGCTAATGATAAATATCTATCCAGTTGGTATAAATTGCTGAAGTTACTTTTTACAGCACAGCCTAGAAATAACTTATTATACTTTAGCTATAGATGTTAGTTAGTAAGAAATGTCCTGTTGAACATTCTGAACATAATTGGATATGAAGGCATTGCTGCCTGCTGCCTGAGGCGATCACAATCATTACGTCACAAAGGGTTCCATATAGACCGTCATCAAATCTGAAATAGTCCGACGCGTTGTCTGAATCGTATGTCTTTGTAATTCTTTGCTATTTAATAAACATGCTGTTGAATTTTTGAAACTAATTTGACTGGGCGCTGTTGCTGCCTTAGGCAGCAACAGCACTCAGTCAATTTAGTTTCAAAATAGTTTCAACAGTACGTTTTATTTTATTTTGGAAACATGTTAAGTTATTTTTAGAAGCTTTGTACACATGGCGAAGGTTGATGGACCTTCGCTGATTCTGAAGGCTTAGCATCTTGTTGGTTCATTGATATATTTGAGTTAAGGAGTCATGTGTGTGGCTCTGTGTTGTGTGATATTAGTAGATAGTCGAATCACAACGCGTTTACGTAGAAACTCACGCACACTCACACGCACGCACGTTCGCAGTCGCGAACGCTTAAGCGCGCGCGATGTATGCTCTCCAGGACCCACAACCGCCCGCCTACCCGTATAAGATAATGTATTATTCACACAATACGCCATCGGCCCTTGAGCGTACAACATATTATACATGCATGGCGCATACCTTATAGTACACAAGATTAAATTAGAATATATTTACAACAATATTTCATAGAGAAATTTCGTCCCACGTTTCTACGCGTTACCCAGTTATCAATAATCTCGTTTCCGCAATACAGCAAGAGAGGAACGATGAGTGAGAGTGAGACCAGGGACGTGTTCGTGAACGGCTCGCAGCCCACACCCTGCACAACCACGTTGGAGAGTATGACGTCCTAATCTATTACCAAAAAATCACATTGTAAAACAAAATGTTGCACGCCTTGGAACCAGTTTGGCTGACAGCCATGTACAGCTCACTGCAACAACAGCTTTCAGTCAAACTGGATCAAAGGCTGCCAACTTACGCGCTTGCACACACAAACTGTATTACGATGATCTATAGTTCAAGGTTAAGCAGACAAGAAACCGGTTATATATGGATATTTATAATTTGGCGAATATGTTCGCTATTCATATCCTCCGCTCCACCCATCCACCTCCACCACCACACACACCCCACTCCCACCACACGCATTATACATTCACCCGTACACCCTCTGTCGCGCACGATCTGAAGGGAAACATAGTTCCGCGAACATCACACACCAGCTGGCATTGTCATAAACAAGAACGCACCTTGTTAAGGTAGGTTTGAGCCGTTAACCCTTCAAATGCCATGGTATCAATTTAAAGGCAACTGTACATGCAGTAATTAAACCGGTTGACAATTTGGTAAAATAATTTGACTGAAAAACATGTGATGCTAGAGGCAGTCATAGCTCCAAGTAAAATCATTTTCAAAATATTCATCAGCAAATTCCGTAAATCATACATAATTTGTCGTTCTGGTTTGCGTGTTTTGAATCGTTAACGATTACACGCATTACTGTAGGAATAAGTCATAATTTTGGGATCTATTTGATAGGATAATTTTACATAATTGCCTTAAGATGGAATGTGGTGACAGTCAACTATGTTAATGCCATAAAGTGGATGCAGTCAGACGAGATGTAATTCCCTTAAAATAACCAAATTTGGTTTGGAAAATCTAAATATGTGCGAATTGAATGTACATTTGCAGGCTAAACGAATATTATTTTTTAAATATTTACCACTCAAATGGCTGGTTCGATAATCGAGCCAGCCATTTCAGTGGTAAAATTTTAAAAATAGCCTTCCTTTGGCCTACAAATGTTACTCGAGACGACTACAGAGTCCGGGTTTTTTTTGTCGGATTTGCCATGAAATGGGTTATAGAATCAGCCTATTGGTATTGCATTGTTAAAGCGATGCCAAAGAAAAATCTATTTATAGCAATGACCCGCCCATTTCTGGCTAAGCTCCGCCCACCTTTACGCGCGTTGGAATCGATTTGAAGCTTTGAAACCTGAATTCTCAGAATCTAAACTAAAGGTTACTATACAGGTAACGGTAACTATAAGGGTAAGCTGTTGAATATTTTGAAGCAGGTTCATCACGCACTTGAAGCTGTAGGCTGTAGTAAGAGTTCTATGTTAATATAGTACGATTTCTATGGCCCTATATTATTCAATTCAGTTTATTACTTATTAATTATTCATTACTCATTTGTCATAGTAGATTCCTCCTTATGAATGGCATACTCAATCACATGACCGCCTGGCCTCTTTGATTGATGTTTGTTATCGCACCCAAATTCTAACAATGTATATTATTTTCTGCTTTCAGAAACCTGCCATCGCTTAGAAGGGTTCGCTGCTACTGATATTTCCAGAGCAATGGACGTCTATTTTACGTTGAACAATAACGTAAGAATGGTTGTAGGTCTTCGTATATTTTAGTGATCGGCGCATCATAGATGGCATATCTCTCTCATCCGGTTACAACGCAATCAACTCCCACCTAGCGTTAGATGAAAAATAGACACGGTTTATACTAAAAATAGGAATTTGTACAGAAACCGGATACAATCGCATATCGGTAAGACTAAGCGGCGCATCATGGAGAATCTTCCCGCGTCTATGTTTAACCTACAATACAGCTCGGAAATGACTTACAATGTTTCCAAAACAAAATAAAGTGTACTGTTGAATACTTTGAACCTAATGGAAGAATCCAGTTTTAGCTATACCCCGCCCATCTGTAGCTAAGCTCCACCCAAGCTTTGTCGGTGTCGGGATTAATCGATCCCTGCATGCTCGGAATCTCAATTTCCAGAAAACTATACAAGTAAGCTGTTAAACATTTTGAAATTAATTTGACTGAATGCTGTTGCTGCCTATGGCAGCAACAGCTCCCAGTCAAATTAGTTTCAAAATATTCAACAGAATGATTATTAAATAGTAGGCTAAAGACATACTGTACAATAACGCTTAGTCCGTCATCAATTAAACCTTCGTGACAAACTTATTCCCGTCACTCCTGACGTAATTGATTACGTCATCCTACACGTCGCGTAGTTGATTATGGCGTCATATGATTGAAGGATAAACTGGAATCGTCCATTGGATTGGTAAACATTGCAACAATGTCTTCCAAACCATCATCAAAATATTAAACAGAACATTTCTTACGTCGTGTTCAAAATTGTACTAACTATTTATAGTTATTAACTAACGTGTTTCTGATTTAGTTTTGGAATCCTTATAAATTATTTCTGAGTTGGACTGTATTATACCTCGCCAACATGCCATGCTTATTTTGGCTTTTGGTTGGTTTACGTTTGTTAACGGGTAAAACCGGGAGCAACTTCTGGGCAAAGGGATACAATTCAGAGCGACGTGTTCAGGTCTTTAAGGAATTTGTTGTGATTATTTTATTTCCAATTCAAAGATTGGTTAAATATGTGAAAATATTAATTTCAGATAATTTAGGGGGCCACGTAGCGGGAAGGGAGAGGAGAGAGAGAGAGAGAGAGAGAGAGGGAGAGAGAGAGAGGGAGAGAGAGAGAGAGAGAGAGAGAGAGACTTACTATTTTGGGAGAGATATCGATAAGTTTAGATTACCTGTCTCGCTGCTGCATGCCACCAGACAATAATTTCAATGAGCAAAAACCTTTGACTTGATGAATATTTTAAAAACAAGTTGACTGAAAATTGTTGTTGGCTTAGCCACCAACAATTTTCAGTCAAATTGTTGTAAAAATATGTTGTAGGTCCAGAGATATAAACTCTGGAATATATCGTCTGCAGAAACTCAGCAGGCAGACAGTTAAGTGCTGGTGCTTAGATCTGATGCGCCTACCAGGAATGTTTAGCAACATGTCCACACCCAAAGCTTATAAAATATTTGCCATTTATTAAACAAACCGTGATAAATGAGGAGACGATGGAAAACGATTCCAGTAAAAGCGACCATTTCCTTGCACCTACACGCAGCACGCTGTGAGGTAAATAACACCGAATGTTGAATATTGTGCCAGCAATTTGAGCAGTTACTTTGTCTTATATATATCCAGATCAGTAAAAATTTTCAGTCAAATCGTTTTTAATATATTTCCAGGTGATTTGTATTTATGCGGCTGTGAAAACGGATTTGGTAAACTGAAACGTGTGCTGATTATTTTGAAAACAGTTTAAACTAATTTGACTGGGAGCTGTTGCTGCTCCAACAGCTCCCTGTCAAATTATTTAAAAAAATTCCAAGAACCTTCCCGTATAGATGTCTTGAAATTGAGGCAATATAATTTCAAATCATAAAGGGTTTTAATTTGTTTTAGCATCAAGGGTATCGAGAAACGAGATCAATTATATACCACCAGCACTCACGTCAAGCCCGTCCCACCTAAACAGGTGATATTACATTTCCAGGCCGCTACACCTGTGCGTTAGAAGACTTAAAAGTTATAAAGTAGTAACCTTGAGCAGTAATATAACTTCATTATTACACTCTGCTGTGATATATTTGACTGCTGAAGACTTTAAAGATGCTACGTTTATCATATGTTTTATTGCCTCATTCGGTAAGTACCTAAGGCAATAAATTAGCATGTGGCGTACGAATGCGCTCTATGTTGCGAAAACATCTACAGGGTGTAATTTTCTCAAATTCCAGCAATAGTCTGTATTTCACATGAAATATTTTATTCGTCTATGAGGACATTAACCCTTTAATGGCTGAAGAAAATCTAAATATTTGCCCCTTTTGTAGTGAATTTGCAGGTCAAGAGAAGACTATTGTTTGACAATTTACCACTGGAATGACTGGCTAGATTATCAAATTTTGTCAAAAATATTCTTCTTTTGGCCTGTAAATGGACATTTATCAAAAACCACTGCACGCCTTCGACATGAAACGGTTAATGAACACCTTTTAGCTAAACAGAGATGATGCCAGTGTTGGGGTGTGTGCGGGTGGTGGGGGGGGGGATGTGTGTGGGGTGGTGGATGGGTTGGAGTGGGGGCTGTATGGATGACTTGATACGTACGTAGGCCCTACGTATTGACTGCTACTATAACCTAGTATGGTATCTCGAATATATAACTTTTTTCAGCACTGACATGTAATTCTTTCACATATATGCAAAGTAAGCAGGCAGTGGTGACGAGAGGGGCGATCAGTGGGGATCCACTGCTCCTGGGCCCGGCGTCCGTCAAGGGGTCCGGGGCCCAAGGTCCTGGGTGGGTTTTTTTTTACAAATCCAACGTAATCCTATTTTAAATGACAAGAGTAAGGCAAACCCTGTGATTCTCACGTTCTGTTGAATATGATGATTCACATCAATGACGTCATACACTATGTGCATTAACGCTTACAACTCTGGGGACAAAATTTTAAGTTTTCAAATTAAATTAAAAGATGACCAAGTGTTCATTTTAAAACAAATTTGGTGGAAGATACTGCTGTAGACAGCAAGCAACATCATCCTGCAAAATTGTTTTAAAATATGAACCTGTTTCTTTGCTATTATTCACACGATAAAATATGGAATATTGACTTCAGAGTGGTAAGGGTTAATAGCTGCTCAGCTCCCGCTCCATCTTCCGCTTCACGCTCTGACCGTAAATTCTCAGTCTCCACAATACGACATCTACACAAAATAAGTTACAATCACAAATTATATTCTTCGTAACATTTGTTATTTGTTTAGGTAGCATCGAAATCGTCTGTTAATTACAGTAAAAATATTCTCAAAAAGAGAGGATACACGCTTATTTATGAGGAGCTAAGTTTAAATGATTACTCCTAATACAAATATTACAATGGTTGATTAACATTCTTTTCCGTGATTTTCGAGTACGGTATTTCGACCCTACCCATAAAGGCAATAATCGTCGTGTGAATAGCATCAGCAACGCCAGGCTTCTACACATATGACTGTGAGACGTATACATATAGGTTTATTTTTCTGGAAAATATCAATGTTAAAAGCCAGGAAAATGTTGAGAACGGATGTGTGGAATGCCATCATCCATTTCATTATTCTTGGAAAGCTCATGGATGAGAAACTAACTGTATTTGTCATCCAGGCCAAGCATGACTTCCTGGGATATTGGTTCAAACTAAATTTATTTTTAGTCTTTTATATTTTTTATTTATTTATTTTTAGTCTTAGTGAGAGCACGATAATACATACGTCTGGGATAATATTTTTAGCGAACCCTTGGATGACACTAATCGTATTTGTCACCCAGGCCAAGGGTGATATCCTGGGTTATTATTTTTGGTGAACCCATGCTTGGCTCTAAACTCATAGCCCAGTAGAAATTGACATGGACCCGGACATTTTAGTTAACAGTCCAATTTTTGTTTTAATTACATCAGCATGACCTAAAATAGCCGCCAGAAAAATTCTAAAAAATTCGCACTTGGGGAAATGTTTTCAGGGCAAATTAAAAATTCAGGGAATATGCCATTTAGATAGACCTGACAATTCTCGGCAGGCTTCCCAAAGAAAATTACTTTAAGCTAATAATAAACTGTGTGATAAATACAAACTAAGCAACTTTTATGTGTAAATCTCTCAAAAACTTCTCAATATACTTAGGAAATACAATGAAACCATACATAACAGATGATTCATACTTCATCATGGTTTGAACTGTTTTGGCAGTGACCTTCGCATTTACAGTGAATGCTACAGGCAATGCCTTTCTTGGAGCAGCTACATGATACACATAAACGTGTACTGCTAATACACTGACATTGTATATCTATAAGTAGCGCCGGTGGTGCTGGCGCCTTGTCGGTGATGATTGAGGACACTCCTCAATCTTCTACCTTATATTCATATTCTTCCTTCTTCAACACAGTTTTTAGGTGTACTGACTTGGTGATGTACACGAAGTCTATGGAAATATGCTGCTCTACAGGTGGGTGGCATGCGCTCAACCGGTACATGCTTAGAAAAAATGGCATTCAGGTATCTGAGATTGTCTAACCCATGACTTTTAGACCCTCCACTGTACAAAGCTTTAATGAATTTTTCTCCAATTACATGTACATCTTCCTTTGATGCGGAGATGTCACCAAATATAACTACATCTTCTCGCAACTTCGGTGAAGACTGAAGCTTTTTAAGTTGCTTTACCTTACCCATGCCATACAAAGTATCACAACCAGATATACTGTGGGAAAATGGCAGACACATGCACAGCTCTCTACCTAAAATATCTTTAGCTACTGTAATGCATATCTTTTGTTGCCTAGTTTGCAGGAAGATATTTGAAGACATGCTTGCATGATAGAGTAGCAGAATCAAAATAGCCGTATCATCGGCAACAACTATCGTGGGTCGCGCTGGTTGTGTTCTAATGCCTTTCTTACGATCACAACATCAGCATCACATTTATCTCCAGCATGCTCTACCTCAACACCTGCATTTGTTAAATGTTCTGTCAACAAATTTATGGTGCTCTGCTTATTGTGTGTGTTTGACAAAAATCCAGCCTTGTTTCCTGAAACAGGTGTGTTGTTTTGAACCGCCACATCAGGGAAATCTGATTGATTAACTCGCCACCTCTTCTGATCTTGGTCCTTTGTTGTTGGTGCATTATAGCTATCAAAGATTACGCATATCGGCACTCCAACCAGTCTACAATGTATAACCGCAGACACAAATGAGCTACATATACAGTTTCCATCGTCCCGATCTTTGGCCAACCTATCCGATGTAAAAGTGCGCAACCATCAAAAACTCTTGCTGCTGGCTCTGGGATCAGTTGCTGTACAATCGCAGTGTCCATGCCAACTATGTACTTTGCCAGTTGTGACTTTTAGGATTTCGTCATAGTACCATACGTGGAAAAGGGCTGGACACACTGTGGCAAGTTCAGATTCAAATATACTTTTATCTAGAGGGCCTGAAACATAGGTACTAGACATTAAGCGATGGTAGAGTTCTTGAGAAGACGTATGAACGTCTTTGCTTCCGACTTTGACCACTTTTCGCATGACAGCAAAAGTCACAGCTTGGTCTGTTCTCTTTAGGATAATATCGCCAAACTTTCTTTCATTTAACTTCTCGTGAATTTTCTGGCCAATGTAAATTGCATCATCAACAGTAACACGATGATCTGCAATTAATCATGTAGCAATGTTTTTCAACTGATCCTCATTAACCGGGAAAGGATTGTGTTCCATAAGAAACAATTTAAGCTTCCTCACGTCTTCTAGATCGCGTTTCATGTTTTCTGGGTGAATTTCCCTATGCTGTTCTGACCATGTTCCCGTGAATGTGTCAGTCAATGATCGCAGAGCATGTGTGTACTGTGCTATGATATGTGCTGTGAGGAGCCATTTTGTTCTAGCAGAATCCTTGTGTGTTATGTTGATCAATCCTCCTTGAGTTTTTCCAGCTCTCATAAGGCACTGCTCAATGGTAATATCCGACCATGTACCACTCCAATACACTTTTTCATTTCTACGGACAGTAAAGTATCCTTCGTGCATGGGCCCTTCAAGGCAGAGGCATAGTTTAAGAGAATCTTGAAGATAAAGGCGACAACATTTCGTGTAATTGTTATGCCCGGCGGCAGCAAAGAATGGCAACATTAGATGTGTAGCTTTCAGATAGAGTCGCCAGTCACGAGTACGTTCAGCTCTGATGAACAACCTTACAATTGCTACAAAGTCCATGAATAAAGACCATAATTTGCCTGTTCTGAACTTTTCTATATTCTTCCTCAAATCACAAACTTGCTTACATAGATTTTGCAAATGTTCATTGTTACACACATCATCTGGTGAGATATCATGTGACATGAGTTCGTTACATAGATTGTGCTGAGTTTCATGTGTTGTAGCAATTTCGTCTTCGGTTGGCTGTTCATTTGATGAGTTATAACTATCATCATCAACGTCGCTGTCTTCGTTTTGCAACTCGGAGAGTACAGATTCATCATATGTGTTACATGAGATGTCGTCAGCTGTACCGTCGTTAAAAATCCATCATTTTGTGGTTCAATTAATAGAAGATGCAATGCAGCATCTGGCATGAGACATGCCCTCAGTGTCTTTGTGTAGGCTTTTTCCTCCATCATTTTGGGGAGAGAGAGTTCCTAGCGTAGACAGTTTCCCACAAATCATCTAGCCTACTCCCCTCCATGATCTTACAGCCAGCGCCAGGAAAAGACATTAGTTGGTGGAAACCACCCAGACGTATGTACATATTCGCAAACTGGATGGAGTTGTCTTGCTTAATTTTGTAGCTTTTCAAGTACAACGGTTGGTCAAATGTTATGGTTGCACAACACATCCCTGCTTTTCTAGCTTGTGACAGCACACACATCATAGTACTATAAATAGCTTCATTTGTTCCTGGATTCAAAGGAACCATGGGGTTGTAAACTATTGCAGTACAGTGGAAATTGTCAACTGTAGTTACTTCAGACATAAAGCCCTGCCAGTTTGGTGGTTGAGCTGTGAGAATGCTAGAGTACAGCCACAGTGTGTCTAATCTGCTATACTTATCAATAGATAAGCTGATAGGCTTAACTTCTTTGATCTTCACATCCGACATTAGTGATTTAGTTGGACATTGGTATGGTAGAATAAAAGCACCAAAATCCCCGGCTTGTTTGAGTTCATCAGCAGTTAAATTTCTACGCCATATTGCTTTTACAGGATCTGCTCTGCAGTCAGTCACTGTTTGACTTGCAATAATCCCCATCACATGAGTTGTATCATGACCAGAAATAGTATCCTCGTTGTAATCAAAGTTGTCAGAAACCCATTGACAGAACCCACCCCCTTTCCTCTTCTCTCTATGAGCCCAGGACAGAGTTTTTCAACAGATGCGCTTCCGACTGCAGCTCTCTGGAAAGCAATGACTTGGTCATATGATGCGCTTAGTCCGAGCGACGAAAGTGCATCAATGATCACGCGGGACCTGGTAGATTGGTGGATAAACAAGCCAATGGATAACAGTAGTGGTGATACAAACGACTGCTTCCCATCTGCTTGCATAATAACATGGCATACATACACCAGCATCAGTTTCTTTTTAGCTTAGCGGATTCGCTGTGAGGTTCAGGATATATACATGAAATTAGTTCTTTTAGAGCTCGACGGCTCTGGATACACATCTGTATTTTGATCTATATCCTTGATACTTTGATTAACCAAGGACCCCACCAGTCTGAGTAGTCGTATATTCTCATCTTGATCATTACTTGTTGATGCTGCATCATATGAATCATGTATGATAGATGAGGCTGCATACGTTAGTGTCACTACGTTTGTACGGCCTTCAACCTGAGCTATTCTCACGTCTTTCCCAAAATGATCAACAAGACGGCGTTGGATGTGCATTATGCTGTATCCGGGGACACCAGTCGGCAAGTAACTGATTAACTGTAAACGAAGATCTTGCAATGTAAACTGTTGCTGTTGCTGTTCTGGCTTTGTTAGCCAAGCACAGATGTGGGAATGCTGCATCATTTATGCCATCAAAATTCCGTTTATTAGAAAATGCAAAACGACATGAGCTGATACTTTTACAAGATATGAATTCTTGCATGCACTGTCGATGGTATTTTGTCTCTACCGCACAGAGATCACCAGCAAAAGGTATCCTGGCCTTTAAATCGTCTGCTATTTGGTCATGCCATTTATCGCAAGTTTTCAGCAAGCTTTCTTGGATTATGCTGTGTTTATCTTTTCCGATAAATTCTATGCTGCTGATGGGAGAATGTCGTTCAGGGTGACGCTGAGCAGCATCAAAATCAAGTTCATTAGTGCAAATTAAGCAATGTGTATGATAATCATATGGGGTACATTCTGATCGCAGTGTAGGCGTGGATGCTCGTAATTTTTCATTGTCTCTGTCTACAGTATTTTGGGCCTTTGCGATATTTCTGGATAATGTGTAGTCCTTATAGCATTTATCGTGTACATAGTGTTCATTCGACAAAGATAATTTGAAACGAATATCATCTCCACGCCTTTCTGACGCATTAGTCAATGTTGAAAGTCCTCTAGGACCAACTTTTGTACACCTGCAATCATTATAATCACTGCAAACGACACAAATCTCTTCATGCCACATGTCAGCCATAGTTCATTTCTTTTGAAAATTGATTGAATAAGTATTTAGATTCGATAGATCGAATTATAAATCAAGTGATATTCACTTTACTTTGATTACCACTTTCTAAATATACCCCGGTCTATATATTATTGTAAAGATAAACGTACTACTATCAGGAATATTTATGTTAATCATCTTTTAGTTTCGGGCAGTAACTAGTTTAAATACGTCTGATTGCCTGACCGTCAAATATTTGAAGAAACATTTTAAATCGCTTCATATAGCACTATTCTTAGGCATTCGTTTTGCCAGAAAAACAGAGCTTGCTACTATATAGATGTTTAACGCTAAAAATCCATTTTGTTTTATTATACATGAAATTAATTTAAGTAGAGAGTGTGTCAAATACGGCAATACAGCATGGGTTACTGTAAGCACCAATAGTTATCGGTAAGACTAATTTCAGGAGTAGTTAACAGAATACTTACTAAATTATACATGTTTTTTCATATTTCGCACGTCATATTATAAGGGTTAAAAAAACATGTTTCCCCAAGTGAGAATTTGTGAGAATTTTCTGTGTCCACTTAGGACAGTCATATGAAGAATCTGACACCAAAATGTGGATGTTAACTAAAATGTCCGGGTGCACCTATTTTCTTGTCAATTTCTACTGGTCTATCATCCATCTGCAACATAACTATCCCAAAATGGAGCTCATGGTGTCTGAAACAAAGCCCATGAATTTTACCCATGAGCCCACCACGAATAATAAATAACTTGCCTCTAAACTCATCCATCAGACTCATAACTGGCCAAAAACTGATCTCGGGGCTTCTGAGACAAAAGCCCATGAATTTTACCAATGAGCTCACCCGAATAATAAATAACCTGCCTCCATAACTGTTCGAAAACGGATCTAATGGCATCATCTGAGACAAAGCCCAAGCACCGGAAATCCTTCAGTATGGTCAACAACAGCAGCCGTAGTTTGCTTTCTGCCAAATTTAAACTTTTATTGCTAAGAATTGGCATAATTAGGAAGCAAAATAACGATACTGTTTATCGGTCAGAATGCAGGAAATGTCTTCTCAAAGCATCTAATTTTTTTTAAATTCTCCAGGGCAACACCGCCCCCCCCCCTACCGCCCCCCTCAAGTGGAAAGGGGGCTCAACCTCCCAGACCCTCCCCAAGCAGGGGCCTGATAATATGCTTAACCCCGGGCCCATGTTGGCACTCAACGCCCCTCAAAGTAAGCTATTACTAGCTATTACTTATTACACGATGCAGTCAAACCTCTGATGAAAAATTTGAAAACACTTTGGCTGTATGTCGTTGCGTCCCTCTGAATTGTTGTCAAAATTGTCAACAACTTTCGTATGGTGCTCCTTAAAATCTACCTGTCTATGTGTTCAGAATAGAAACGGTCAAAATTAATCACTCGTTTTATTAGAGATTTGAGTTTTTCATTAATACGTTGTGCTTGTAAAACAATGGAGGAAACCGGTCTGTCACGCAAGTATATGACGTCATAGTCAATTACATTGCTTGTTAGGTAACGTCACAATCAAAATGACGTAGCTCTGTCACGGAAATCGAAAGTCCATCACAAATTGTATGAATGTACCAATTCTGTATTTGATGAATTTACAATTTCGCAAACATTATGTTTAATATTTTGAAACTAATCTGCCATTGGCAGCAACAGCCCCTCCCCATCAAATTAATTTTAAAATAGTAAACAGCTTACCTGTACCTAGTTACTTTCAAATTTAGATTCCGATAATTCAGTCTGCGAAGTTTCAAATTGATTCCAACACGCGTAAAAAGTTGGCGGATCTTACCTCGAGCTGGGCGGGGCATAGTGAGAAATGGAAGTATTGCCGATATAGTAGTTCGTTAACTAAAGATTAAGGGAGGCAACTCAATTACAATGTGATCTGCATAACAGTTCAAGGGAGATAAGCGGTATATATGTTCGTATTAATACATTAATAGGTCTCTGGTTCGCATGCATTTGGATAATAACAATAATCCCAATATTAAGTTTGAAGAAATCTTATCGGCGAACTATTGAGTAAGTTTTCACGAATATAAATAGGCCTACTTGGCAGAATGCGAAATATAAACTGTATGCGGTCTAGACCACCCGGCATGACTCGAATAGACTTTGGTCTGAGTGGCCAAGTAAATCAACAAACTGAACTGAACTGAACTGAACTCCTTGTGGCATACATTTTCGCATGAGGGATGAGATAAAACCCAAAAACCATTTCAATGACTTTCAAGATATCTCGAAAGATAATACAAAAACCCGCTTAAAGAATACAATGTTACGTTTACTAAACCTATAGTAATAAACGTTAAATAATTTCAATCTAAATAGCTATACATAAGTGGAGTAAGTCACGCGATTGTAAATGTTAAACAAAGGTCCAGCCACAATGTACACTCATTATAGTATTAGAACGTCACATTTGATAGTAACTTCCTGATTACATTTGAGAACAATTCGATTCAAAACATTGCTCCCACAATAATCGTTAGAATTAATACATAATGCAGATGTGGGTGTCTCCTTACCCTTCAGTGGCGAGTGGTGGAGGATAATTGCCTCATTAGATAGCGATATTATAATTACGTTATGTGACTCTCCATACCCCCGGGCCGACATTATAAAACATTAAATTAGCCACAGGTACATCTTCCACCAGACAGACAAGACACATGTATGTTAGTACAATGTAAGAAACATTATGTTGAATATTTTGAAATTAATTTAAATGGAAGCTGTTGCTGCCAGTAAAATTATTTTCAAAATAGTCAATATTATCTTACATGTATATTCCTATATGGTACGTTACTTTGTAAATAATACACTGCGGTGACATCGGTGTTACAAGGGTTAGACTATACCGCTATAGGCTAAGCGGCAAATCAAGTCAAAGACAGAGTTTAGGCGAAAACTAGTGTACCCACTGTAGATAGGGTAGGTGTACTATACGGTGTTTTGGGGCACCCAGCTTCTCATTTCATTCGCAATACCTGAGTTATGGCCATATCCAAGCCTAACGCTATGGGGCATTAGGCTTAATTTGCCCCAAACTCATTCGTACTTGTCCGGACCCAATTGCTCAGACACATCTCGATATGTGGTCAATACCAATTATACAGCATCCGGATATAGTAGCATACGCATTATACATACTCCTTAAACGGGTCTGACCGCACATCCGCAGTACCAATTCAAGGACTATCATTTTTATCCGACTCCTCTTTGAACGGGTCGTGTCACACATTCGCGGCACCACTTCGAAGATAGGAGTCGGATAGTTTTTTCAGGTCATAGCTTTTTCAGATCCAGCTGAATCTGTCCCTTATTGACAAAATAAATAGGTATCATAGTAATAAAATTTGAAACTAATACCAGCTTTCTTGCTTGTTATTCAACATAAATCAAGGATTTAAATTACATTGATTTCAATAAAATCGCGTGACTTACTCCACTTATCCCGTTTCGATTAGCTGCTCTCTACTAGGGGCCCTAAACTTTCTCCTACATCTCGAAGGTGCTCCTATAAACGGTGGAATGTCTCATTAAGAAATAAGAAGACGACCCCAGCGAAGATGACAACGACGACGACGACGACGACGACGACGATAATAACTAGGACACTATAGGAGTTACCACACGTACACTACTAACAATACTTACCATCTTTTAGATTCGCTTCAATACTCAGCACTACTATATTTCCATTGTCGGCGGATACCGTAATAGATCCAATGATACTCAATAGAGTTACCAGCGAAGCAAGATGGCCGCTCCTAACTTCCATCTTGCCGTATAAGTTTGTAAATGTTAAACAAAAGTCCAGCCACAATGTACACTCATTATAGTATTAGAACGTCACATTTGATAGTAAGTGTCAGTGTTCTAAAAAACAAAACACAAATTCTAGGCCACCTGCCATCTCTTTAACGGAAGGGTCCAAACTGTTACTCCAATATCTGACGTCATAATCAATGGTTTTAGCTATGCCCCGCCCATCTCTAGCTAAGTTCCACCCACACTTTGCCTGTATTGGGATCGATCGATCCCTGAACTCTCTGCCTAACAAATTCAAGAAGACTTTCCAGGTAAGCTGTTGGATGGATACTTTGGAACTAATTTGCCCAGACAAATTATTTTCAAAATATTCAACAGCATGTTTAGTATATCATAAAAAGTGGGTGGAGCTTAGCTAGAAATGGCTTTCCCCCTCCCCCCAACACCCTCCCAACCCCCACGCCCCCCCCCCCTCTTGATTCTAACATTGGAAGAACACGCTATGAGATAAATATTTAAAATGTCTAAGTAAAATACAATCCAATGCCGTTTAACAATATTTAAAATAGCAAAAATGAACAATATTCAAATGTGATATTTTTAATGACAAGCCTAATTGGGTTTTTTCTATAAGTTTTCGCATAGCCGCGCTTCATTGGATAAGCTTCCAGGCCCGACGTGCACGAATTGAGATTATTCTGAAAATTGCGATGCCTTTGTAATATAGAGAATATCTCATGAATAAGTCAACACGTAATGTTTCCAAGACAAAAAATCAGAAACATGTAGCTTAATACAATTTTGAAAACGCTGTAAAATGTTCTGTTTAATATTTTGGACTTAATTTGATTGGAGGCCATTATTGCCTCAAATTATGTTCACAATATTCAGTAGTAGGTCTACATGTTAAATTATTTCTGATCTGTAGGCCTACTGTAATCCAATTATTTTTATAAAACCAGGTTTAAACGTCTGATTAGTAATTTTCATCGTGGAATTTGTTGTTGTAAACGATGATTTAAAATATCCTTCTAGTTATAAATTGTTCAAGACACTAACATGCACCGACTAATCACGGTTATTGATAACGTATGTTTTCTTCAGTTTAGCTTCAGTTCGCTATGTACGCATCATATTTACCTAACTAGTGCCAGAACTGCACCTAAATATTACCGAACCTGTCTATAACGGACACCTTATGGATTCACAAAAATTGGCCACCAAAAGACAAGTGGTCGTTAAATACAGGTAATTAGTCATGGTATCTAGATTCTGCAGCCAAAAGATGGCGATTCTATAAGACGGGTGGTCTTACGACCACTCGTCTTAAAGAGCCATCATCTTTTGGACCCCAATGCAAGGGTCCGTTATATAGAGGTTCGCCTGTGAAGGTACAGTCATCGGTACGTTTACGAGTCAATACAGACTCATCTCCACTCATCATCCTTAACCAGCATACTGCTGAAAAATTTGTTCATCAACAACCTGTTTGTTAAATTAACCGCGTGTATATGGTGTTTATTTTGAAAACTGTGCTGCTGGGAGCTGGTTATAGCTGTCAGTAACACAGTTGTAAAAAATAAACCCCAATAAATCTATTCTCTTTGCGTTTTCAAGATAAACTCTCTTAGCCTTTGTCTTTGGCAAAATAATGCTTGGTCTAATCGTGTTGCTACCATGAAGCGGTTAACGACTTAAATCTCTTCCCCACCCTCTTATCTCCGGATCACACTCGTATTGAATCAACGTCACAAATTCACGATTCCACAAATCGGTGATAAAATCCTCTTTACTTAAACGTCCAGAGAACAAGATAGTAGCAGCTTCCTCTCAACGATAATGCTATGGAAGAATGCAGAGCTCCTGCAACATATAGGCCTATGCTCAACCAATATAGAAATATATGTGGATTACCTATACTACTGTAGAGGCATATACTGTATGCGCCAGAATACCTGGCGATTCTATTTTAAGGAACGAAGCATCGCGGAACACATGGGGTGCGCTTGAAGAGTAGTTATCTATGTAGTAATGTCAATGCGCGTGTTACCTGATTTGTTAGGTCGTGGAGGGGTCAGAAGATGCAAGGTTCAGGGCAATTAGGGCGTGATGTTTGCAAGCACTGATGGGTGTTAGGTCGCTCCACGACATCCATGTCGCAGACTAGAATATCGTACGCAGATTCTGAGTGTCTTACACTTTACGTTATGTTGATTGGTAAATATAAGATTATTTAATTTTTTCCATTCTATTCAACCATACCTTGAGCAGCCTCGCATAGCCTGGCCCAGCCCAGCCCAGCCCAGCCCAGCCCAGCCCAGCCCAGCTCAGCGCAGCCCAGCCCAACCCAGCCCAGCCTAGCCTAGCCTATGATGTTGGAGAATCACGAAGAAGGTGGTTTGTGTAAAATACACAACAGTACATGGGTGACTCAAATCTCATTATTTAGGAAAAACTTGGAGAAAATTGTCCAGTAGCAAGATTACGTGTTACTGGGCCGGTACTGGGCCAATACCGGGCCATATTGGTTCGGTATTGGCAGAGTATCGGCCCACTACCATGCATTATCAGTGCAGAATCCTAGAGGCAATAAGAATCCTTTGATGACAAACGAACTTCTAACCATTGACTAAAGGTGCGAAATGCTAACGTGAACTGCTATATATGACTTGAGCCATGCATAATATGATTCCAGAGAGACGTATTGTTTCCGGATATTCAAGCTAGCCTGTAGGGAGATAATTATCTTGGGATGATATGGAAGCGGTAATAAATAGAGAAACACATACAGAAGCAGCCGAGAATCCAAGCAGACGGCCGGTAGCAGAGGAACTGAAAACAGCGGCAGATCAGTGGTTAGAAAAACTCATATTCTCCGCTCATCATTACTGATTAGATGAAGAACAGTTTGAACTTGGAGTCCATCAAATGGTCGGCTGCTGGAAAGCTATGCACGCGTCAAGCCAACCGATTCACTATAAAGGTGCGCCAGAACGGGATGAGTCCCAGGCGGATATGCACCCCACCCCTCTCCTCCCTCTCGCCATCTCTCCCTCCCTCCCCTCTCTCATTCTTGCTTAGGTACGTTTATAAATACACCATAGACCGATCGGCGTCGTGGCCAGTGGCTGTATCACCCATTGTTGGTAGGCGCAGTATTACACGATGATCGGTGTAAGAGAAACTAACATACCACCTGATTTGTATCCATACGCTCTTTGCTTTGTCATGTCGAGTGTAGGCCTTCTCAGAGACCTGATCCAAGAACACATTATTCCAACTTCCATTCTTGTACCTACAGACATGATAGCCCATGTGGAAAATGACAAGTTCTTCCTCATTCAACTCTGCCAGAAAAGCCTAGATGGCATGTAATGTATGGCCCAGGTTATGTGCACAATAATACACATTTACAATCTTCGTCAGACAGCACGTCATTTGCGCATAGTTGCTGTCTCACTCAGCTCTGACAAGCATATATACAAGCAATACCAGATAGATTAACCCAGAAGTTTTAGAATTTCATCGTACCTTTCCTGTAGGTAAATTAACTCTGAGAATCTGTGCCACAACCGCGCGAAACCATCTCACAGCGCGGGGTCAAGGTTTTTCATCTAGTGTGATGTAATAGACCGTTCCATTTTATTAACCCATCCTATGACGCCATAATCAACTACGCGACGTGTATAATGACATAATAATGAATGACGTAGTACGTCACGATCGCATATTTGAAGACCTAAATTTATGCGTTGTTGTATGAATTGTATGTCTTTACTATTTAATAAGTATTCTGTTGAATATTTTGAAACTAATTTAACTGGGCGGTGTTGCTATAGCCAGCAACAGCACCAAGTCAAATTAGTTACAAACTATTCAACAGCTTACGTGTATAGTTTTCAGAAAATTGATAGTTAGGGCATTTGGGGAATTATCAGTCCCAACACGGCGAAGTACGGGTGGAGCTTAGCTAGAGATGGGCGGGAGTAGGTCTAATTATTATAGCTCTCTAATATCAACATAACTTTACAGATTCATTCTATACATCAAAATGAAAATGGCTTTCAAATTGTTAATGAAAATGATTTTTAAATCTTTTCAAGCATGCACATTTACATGGTTTGGCCTTATTTTATTTCTGTGCCGACTATGAATTATACATATAGATATTTCTGTGCGGACTATGAATTATATATATAGATATTTCTGTGCGGACTATGAATTATATATATAGATATTTCTGAGTGATTTGCCTCATTTTAAGCCACGATTTAAAAGAATTGTAAAGTTGTTCAATAACCATTTACTTCATCAATTTCTAATACAATTTTAGCGAAACTTTGACATATTTGTCCTAGGCACCCATTCTGGAATATTATTTAGAAAGGGTCTAAGATTCTTTGGGACAATTTAACTGTACAGGGTAATTAATTTCATGAGTCAAGAATCTACCAAAATAAAGCAGCTTACTGGGTCGATGCTGGGCTGATACCGCGCTGACCGATACATTCAGTTCGGCCCAGTATCGGCCCAACATCTGCCCAGTAAGCTGCGCTATCAGGGTATGATTGCACCAAAGATGTATCAAGCGGTCCTCGATGACGTTAAATCCTTTATCTGACTTAATAGTTCATGTGCATGTAAGAGGCAGTCATTCAGCAGACGGATTTGCATCATTATCCTCGCAGTTTGCACCCAGCTATGATGGAGACACGGGCATCCTTCATTCTCTTTGTGGCAGCATGGCATGGAATACCATCAGGATCGTGAGTGATGGGCGGTCGCGGTCTCGGTCTGACAATACTGGGCCCAGTATAGGTCCAATACCAGCCCAGTAACCTGCGTAATTAGGGTTACAACTCGTGTATTACGAGAAGTAGGGCCTATATGTAATGGACCTTACCCGTTTTAACTATGCCCCGCCCATCTTTAGCTAAGCACCGCCCATACTTCGCCGTGTTGGGATCGATCCCTGAACTGCCTGACTATCAATTTCCCCAAAACTATACAGGTAAGCTGTTAAATATTTTGATACACCTTTGGGTGTTGCTATGGCAGCAACAGCGCCCAGTCAAATTGGTTTCAAAATATTCAACATCATCAAAGTTATTAACTAATAAAGACACTAATTCGTACAACAACGCTTTTCCCGTCATCACATAAGCGTTCGTGAGGAACCTATCTACGACATCCATGACGTCATCGATTATGAAGTCATCCTACACGTCACCTAGTTGATTATGACGTCATGTGATGGATGGATAAACTGGAAAGGTCTATTTCATTGCGAGGTGGATGCCATGAGCGTAATGCACCGCTAGGCACTACGATGAACTGCGAGATTTATACGTTACTAGTTTGCTTAGAAAGGTTTACAAAAGATGATGTCTGAAGAAGTGCGTTTTAACGAATCGACACCCCCACCACACCCAACATCGCCGGCACCGCCATCACCAACCACCACCCATGCTTTTTGGTGAAATTTTTCTCAAATTAGGCGTAATTAGATGAATTCCTCACAAAATAGTACTATGTTGGTTCTATGCATTTTTAGTCTGCATCGCACAACTATTATAGTTGTGTATGGCTGTCCGCCTGTCCATACGTCTGTCTGCCAAATTATTTTTACATTTAGGACAGAGCTGCCTAAGTCACAACTATTATCGCGGCGCACTTGTTAAGAACAAAAGTAGGCCTATAAGTGGATACGGAGTGGAAATTGCAACAAACGCATTCCCACGGTATCCACCCATGCACCATTACGGATACGAGGTTAAATTGCCAACGCGTCAGTGTTAACCCAATAAGACATAATAAATTTGACCTTGGCATAAATAAATAAAATAAACTTCTGAGCAGATTCTCACCTTTGTTGTTGGTATCCTCGCCTTGGCCAGTGTTCAGTAGCAGTATGATGTTATGCGTAATCCGCTCAGCGCGTGCTATTCCACCCATAACTATCACAGCAAAGAGGAGCCACGATGTTATCCAAATCCGTGAATTATATTCCATGTTTATTTCTTGTGGCACTCACAAAATAACCCTAAAAAGAATCACAATGTCTTTTCGTCTGTCTCTCTCATCATCCTCCCTTCCACTATCCTCCCCAACACCAACTTCCACTCTCTCCTCTGTTTGTTTGAAATCCCAACGACGAGCCACACTAACCGTAAGCTTAAAGAATTATATAATTCCGCAGATTAATTTTATGCCCTAGTTAAATAATTACGATTTAAACTAGACTTGATATATTCTAAGATGTACACATATCCCCTAATGTCCCTGTCCTCGGTTTAAAAAAAACAACTTTTCTTAAATCCCAAATAACGAGATAGTTAGGTTACGTGGGCATATTGCCCCTATCCGCCGCTAGGCTACACCGCACAAAATAGGGCATATACAATCCTATTAATAATACTAGACAAAATATGCAACTGACATGGTTTATATGTGATATTTATTATATATGCGAAATGACGCTGTAAAAGGGCATATAGGCCTATATGTATATATGTATACACTTTGCAAACACAGATTCATCGTATAAAATTTTTTCTTTTATTTGTTTATGCCATGTTAATCGATCGACTAGAAGCTAACAAGCTCAGATGTGCTAACGACTGGTACGTATCTGTACGGTCCAATGCATTCTGGGAGTTTTCTGGTCACAGAAAAATAATTTTATTAAGGAAGTTGATATTATATATGTTCATTATAAATTCCCACAGGTTTTAGTTTTAAACGAGCTAAATTGAAAGAACATTGAACACGAAAATACAAAACATTGTCAGGAAGGGTGGAACGAATTGTATAACTTTTGGCTAATTTACAATTCAAATTTGTTTGGCAACAGCTCCCAGTCAAATTAGATTCAACCTGTTCAACAGCTCCCTCCCTCCCTTCTCCCTCCACCCCCCCCCCCCAACCTGTCTCTAATTTTTTTCTCCCTTTCTCTCACCCCTCTCCCCCAATCTCTCTCTCTCTCTCTCTCTCTCTCTCTCTCTCTCTCTCTCTCTCTCCACTTCTAACCGCAAAGGTATCACAAAATCATAGATTTACGTCATTATATGCACAGCACAAGAAATAACACTCCTATATATGTACACATTCAATAACCACAAATCTTGAAACAATCCAATTAAATATCTCACATTTCGATTATGTTTAGTATAGTTGACTGAAAGTTGCTGCGGCCCTTCCCCAACATTCCGTGACGACGTCTCTCCGGCCTTGGTCTCACTATCAACAGTAAATCGCGTAGTGGTTGCTGTTGTTGTTGTTATTACTATTATTATTATACTATATGGCCTATAGCCTGCTAACTGTTTCTCCTGGCAAAGTTGTAGGAATTACTGCTGATATTCCACCAAACCCGTACTAATGTCTCCGCGAGAACGATGGCTAGTCGTCATCTTATTCTATCTCGTAATTAACCCTTTCACTAATGCAGCTTATTTCTTACCCGTTAAACAATGTGCTCGGTCTAAATGTCTCGGACACATTTAGACCGAGCAAATTGTTTAAAAAGTAAGAAATAGCCAAATTTGTATCATGTTTTATAAGAATGGAGACAAATTTCTTCCAGTATGTAAGAACTTGTCATTAGCGATTGCTCTGATATATAGGCATATATGTGTTTCAGACAGGAAAGAGTTAAGAACAGGTTGGCGCAGAAAATGTTTGCCTGGTAGAAGAGGATGGCAGAGGGGATACAGAAGTTACCTGATAGAACTGAATGGCAAAGAACGTAGTCAATTCTTACTGTATTAATGGCAATCAAAGTTCTAAATAACAGTTGTCATTTCAAGTTCAAGCAATGGAGCAATCCAGTTTTAGCTATCCATCGCACATCTCTAGCTAAACTACACCCACGCTTTGACCGCGTTGGGATCGATGGATCCATGCACTCTGAATCTCAATTTCCAGAAATTTATACAGGTAAATATTTTGGAACTATTTCGACTGGATGTTGCTGCAACATATTCAAAATCATGTTTATTAAATAGTGAAGAGCCACAATTCGTACTACCTGACGGACTCTTACGCCTAATTGAAGACGGACTAAATCGAGTCATTTATGACGTAATTTGTTATGACGCCAGGCTACACGTCAAGTAGTTGATTATGACGTCATGTGATTGACTAAGAAACTCGATTCATGTTTACATATCCAATGCGATAGAACACAACACCAACACAACGACTAAAACATCATGAAAAGTAATAAATATGACCATTTGGACGTGGTGTTTGTTTAGATATATTTTTGCAAATTTGCATTTCCAACGAAAAGTTGAATGCGCGGGGGCTAAACTTAAAGTACTGAAAACAAGTTTCAAGCGTATAGCCTACATCATTCTTTATGGAGTTATGGCCCTATCGACTTAAGAAATACGAAAGATATCAGCTTTCCGCATTTTTCGCACTCCTTCAAGGTATTCAAGTGAGAATTGGTAGGTTACTTTATTAAAGCGAGTTACAGAGCAAGCTCCAGTTTCAGACATTTTCGTAAATTTTTCATGGAGTTATGCACTCTTTTGACTTATGAAATGCAAAAAATATTAGTTTTGCCGCACTTTGCAGTCTGAGAATTGGTACGTTAATTGCTTTGTTATGAGAAGTTACAGACCAAGTTCGAGTGGGGTTTTTGACTATCAATGACGTATATATCACCAGGTAGGGAACATGTATTGCAAAGCATTGTTGAATGCGCGCTACGTTTGTTCCACCCTATAATAGTTGCGGTTACGTACAAACTGATAATAATTAACTAATTTAGATGCGTAGTCGAGTGCCTCTAATTTCCTAGCTCCTTTTCTCCCCCACCCACCCCCCCCCCCCCACTCCACCTACAACACCAGCACCTCCACCACCCCCCCCCCACCCATTGGCACATGTCGTCGTTAAAGGGTTATAGGTTCATAGATATGTAATTCCGTAGACCGTTCAGTTGAAAGCAGCTTAGGCAATATTGGCGCATCAAATGAGTAGGACAGCTTCCAAATTCAAATCGTTACTGTTTCAACATATCCAATGATAAGCCCTACCATTTGTCGCTAGCCTGATAGCGTATGTTACTGGGCCGGTACTGAGGGCAATACCGGGCCGTATTGGCCCGGTATTGACCCAGTACCGGCCCAGTAACCTGCGTAATAAGAGCAAACTATTATTTTGAAACTGAGGTAGTGTTAAAAGGGTTAAGTAGCGCTGAACCACAGGCGTGTATGATGTAACCACCGGTTGTCAGGACGATATAAGTACTAGATGCGTGCTGTATGAGAGAGGTTTCTGTCAAATACCAGAATACTAGAACGCTGGGAAGATTGATGCTCGGCAGACTGCTCTGAATCTTCACGGATCGCTAGACGATACTAGTATAGGAAGTAGACTAATGGTATTTATGCACTGTTGTCGTAGGTTGTTGTTGTTGGCTGTTGTTGTTGTTGTTGTTGTTGTTGTTGTTGTTGTTAGCTCACCTGGCGTGAAAGGCCTAGTGAGCTTATGCCATGGCGACCGTCCGCTGTGTGTCCGTCCGTCCGTCAACTTTTCCTTTAACCGACTTCTTCTCAAGAACCACTGGGCCGATTTCAATTATATTTGGCAGGAAGCATCGTTATGGCATAGGTGTCGAAGTTTGTTCAAAGGAAACCAATCGGCCAATTTGCCCGGCGGCCATCTTGGGTTTTGGCCGATTTTAGGAAACGTCTTTAAAAATCTTCTCAAAAACCGCTTGGGGGATTGATGCAGATCTAGGGCAAGAGCTGAACCAAGTTTGTTCAAGAGAACTTTATTGCTCAGATGGTTCGGCCGCCATCTTGGTTGACCTAGTTTTAGTGAAAACAACTTCTCCAGAACCGCTGAAGGGATCGAGCCGAAATTTGGCAGATATAATTAGGGACTAAGGCCCATTAAAGTTTGTTCAAGGGAAGTTAATCCGTAAAAAGACATGGCCGCACCCGGCCAATCAAAATATAGCGTGTTTGGCGGCCAGATTGGATTTTTTTATTTGATGGATTTTGGGGCTGAAATTGGTTTTATATGTTTTTGAGTATTCTGATCTCAAATTTGCAATTTTCGAAACTGTCGGATACACGGTTTGGCAGCCATCTTGGATCATTTTCCCGCCAAAAGCTCCCATATTAAAGCAATGGGAAATTAAAATGTCTTCTTCTCGAGAACTACTGGGCCGATTTCAATTATATTTGAGAGGACACATCCTTAGGGTGTAGAGATTCAAGTTTGTTCAAGCGAAGCCGATCGGCCAATTTGGCCGGCGGCCATCTTGGATTTTGCCCAATTTTTAGACACGTTTTAAAAAATCTCTGAAACCGCTTGCAGAATCAATTCAAGACTCGTGAAACATCATCTATTGCAAAAGTCCAAATTTGTTTAATAGCCATCTTGGATGACTTAGTTTTCGCAAAAACAACTCCAGAACCTCTATTTATAGCCAGTCACCTTTCTATTTTAAATGTCTATGTTCCAGGTGAGCGATACAGGCCCCTTGGGTCTCTTGTTGTTGTTGTTGTTGTTGTTGTTGTTGTTGTTGTTGTTTCAGACGGTGTTGTTGTTCTCGTCGTCGTTGCATAGAATATTTTCACAGGGGAAAAACTAATTTGAGGTCGAATTATAGTCTCATTTTCGCAACGCAGATATTAGACGCTATATGAATTTTTTGGCCATGTTTGGTGCCATTCTGTCCAGAAATAATACAATGTGGACCCATCGCCAAGGACACACCGAGCGAGCGACCGACAGACAGACAGACAGACGTCACGACGTTGCGTGCGTGCGTTCGTGGTAGGATGGTGGGGTGGGGTGCTGGAGGGGGTTGGTGTGTAATCGACAGAATTCAACAACATCTGGGTGGGTGGAGGTGGTGGTCGTGGGTGTTGCAATGGCTTCCGTCGATCTGCCAGTCTGTCCGTTCGTACGTATGTTCGTATGTCCATTCGAATAAATTTTTCTCCGAAACTATTTGACGGAATTCTACTACTACTACTACTACTACTACTACTACTACTACTACTACTACTACTACTACTACTACTACTACTACTACCACTACCACTACTACTACCACCACCGCCGCCGCCGCCGCCGCCGCCGCCGCCGCCGCCGCCACTGCCTCCGCCGCCGTCGTCGTCATCGTCGTTGTTGTCCTAGTTATTGTCTGCGGTGTTACGGTACCTGTGATTCCATCCAGCAGGTGAGCCTCTATACTAAGAACCACGATCTTGCCGTTAACCTGAGCCTCCACGTCTCTCAACAAGCACACACCAGTTACAACCAACAGAACAGCTGCTGTACAAGCCTTGACGGAATTCCTTAAGTATTCCATCTTTATCCCGGGACCCCTAGCAGTTAAACTTTCAACCAACAAATGTCATATTTTCATACGTTTCTCCACGAATCCATTCGGCCTACACCATGCACGTAGCTACGCATAATAGATACTATTTAGTATAAACAGCCTAGTTAGTTTCCAGTTTAATATTTTGAAAGGAATTTGACTGAAGCAGCAACATCGCTCCGTCAAATTATTTTCAAATTATTGAACAAGATTTACAAGTCGTTAACAAGTTATTAGGTGCACATTTTATGCCAGTGTTTAAATATCGCCACATCAAAATGTCAACGTTGATTTACTGCTGAAACCCGCCTGACAATTATTTCAATGGGCAATAACTATTGATACGTTGAATATTTTGAAAGCAATTTGACTGAGTGTTGTTGGTGGCTATGCCACCAACAACTTTCAGTCAAATTGCTTTTAAAATATTCAGCATATCCAGAGTTAAACCTCATGGAAAATGTCGTCTGCAGAAATTCAGCAGACGATCAGTTAGTTAATGACACTTATTTATCGTTATTATGGGGCAAGTTTCACAAATCATGCGACGTTATTTTGTTGTAATATCTAATCGTTGCATTATACCGTTAGGAATGTAGCCTAGGGCATCCTAATTTAGAAACATACTTTTAAGGTTGTTCGCTAAATAACATATATGATTCCTAGACACTGAAATAACCGCAAAACTTAAACTACGTTCAAAATAAGCATACAAGTTATGTTTTAACTTGGGAAAATTTGCAAAGTTATTAAAATTATGGTACAGTTTTATTTAATTCATGCGCGTTGTTCGTTTAATAGCATAGCCTACCGACTACACTAAGGCTGTATAAACACTCATTCGTTAGGCCTAACCTAGCCGTTTAATAATATTGAAACCTTCACCTGTGCTAAATTAAAAAAGAAATATTTTCTGCATCTTTTAAAAACTCGTTTGATAAGTCCAGTCTAAGCCACTTATAGGCCCTATATTAACTACTTTCTTTCTGAATGTTAGCAGTCTCTAAACTAATAAACCGTCTCTTTAAATCGGTTGAATATTTTGAGAATAATTTGACTGAAAGTTATTGGTTATATATGTAGCAATAACTTTCAGTCAAACTGTTTCCAATATAACCGGCGTTAGCATTAATAGTGATAATAAACCATACTATTGAACTAAATGGGTTACAAGTTAATTTTGCATCTTTTAAAGGGCAATTTTACGAGACAGATTAACATACTCTTTGTCATCATCTTATATCGGACGAAAATCCAATTAAATATCTTTCTGCCCAAACAAGTTTTATATTCATTAATGTGAAAACAAATCGATTTGTGAACATTTTATAATTCTAACCTATTTAACAGTTAGGACCACGTGATGAACTATTGGCGAGTCTATTTAATTTTTTTTTAAACCCACAAAGGTCGAATGACTTTACACTGGATGGTATATTTAAAGCACACAGTACAGCTCAGAAATAATTTTAAATGTTTGTAAAACAACATAAAGCATACTGTTGAATATGTTGGACATAATCTGATTGGTGACCATTGCTGCAATGCCTTGCAATCCGTTTACGTTCAGAATATTCAACAGAACATTTCGTACTGACATGTTTCTGTTTCTGTTTTGGAAACATTTATACTTATTTCTGAGCTGCATTTAGCCCTGATAACGCGGCTTACTGGGCCGATGCTGGGCTGATACCGGGCCGATATGGAAAGTATCGGCACGATATCAGTCAAGCGTCGGCCCAGTAAGCTGAGTGAGTCGGTTTGCCAAATTTGTGACATTTCTGACAGAGCCGCCAATATCTCAACCATTACACAGCGGATTTGTTAACTGTCTGAATGCTGCAAGCCACTAGACAATAATTTCAATGGGCAATAACTCTGAACCTGTTGAATATTTTGAAAATAATTTGAATGAAAGTTGTTGGTGACTTAACCACCAACAATTTTCAGTCAAATTGTTTTCAAAATAGTCAGCAGGTCCAGGTTTAAACTCTATGGAAAATGTACTCTGCAGAAATTCAGCAGGCAGCTTGTCAATTATGATAGTAAACAGTACACCTTTAACCCGTAACATTTGAAATTCCAGTTTCTCTATTTCAAGACAACTATATAGGAAAGCTGCAGAATATTTTGAAACTAATTTGACTAGAACCTGTTGCTAGTCAGCGACAGGTCCCAGTAAACTTGCTTTCACAACGTTCAACGTAATCTTCCTTACACTTAGCTTAACTAGTGATGGGCGGGGCATAGCTAAAATTGGATGCCACCATTATGTTAATCTTTTGGACATTTCCAGTACATGTTCATCGTTCCCAGAACTTTGCTAACCGTTACAGGTAAATTAGTTTCAAATATTCTTCTGTAACTGATGTACAGATTCTGATGGATGTTTTGAATATGAGAATCTATATATTCATGGTTAACACGCTATGGCACAGGTACCTAATTTCTTTAAGGCACCATCATCATCATCATCGTCGTCGTCATCATCCATCATCATCATCAATAATTACTTTTCAAGATCTTGACACAAAATGCCTCAAGCATTCTTCTTAAGCCTATTATTATAAATCTAAATTTTATCTAAGGGCGATACGCGCCTGTAACTCAATGTAACCCTATCACACGATCTAATATGTATGGTTGTATGTTGTAAGTAATAGCGGAAGTAAATAATATGGACCTCTGGTAATAGGCTTGCCGTATCTCATTGCTGTACGCAATATCTGACAAAGACAACCTAAAAACCATCAAATGATTTACATCCCCCTCGTAAAGCGGACATGCACTCAGACACGCGCACGTGCACATGCACTCACGCGCACGTAGGGACAAGCGCGCCAAAACGCACGCACGCACGCACACACGCACGCACGCACACAAACGTACGCGCAATACCATACGCACGCTCGCAATTTTAACAAGTCGAACAACTTTTGTCACATACGTATAGGCACGTACAGTAAACCGAAACAAATGTTTATATACGGTAATAAGGCCTAAATTGAAATAGACTTAGCGCTGGCTTGACTTTCATACATCCTCGTGTCTAGTGTCGGCTTGACTTTCATAAAATCTCGTGCAAGATAATTAACCCTTTCCAAAAAAAAGGTCAAATATATCAGTATCAGAGCCACCATACACATAGCCTGTTGAATATGTTGTTGAGATGCCAAGTTACTATTTGCCGAAAGAATGAGATTTCTGACGGGGTCCGGGGTGCTACCATGAAAGTTTTTTTTAACCTAGACGTTCTAAAATGCAATTTTAGCCATTGTGAAGGGAGAGGGCATAATTTACACCTAATAAACCTCAATTTTTACTAAGTATAGACATATTCTTAATAATGATGTAAATCTGCGAAGCTGGCAGAAATTGATTATTAGTCCGACATGTTGTACGAATTGTATGTCTTTACCATTCAATAAACATTCTTTTGAATATTTTGAAACTAATTTGACTGGCGCTGTTGCTGCTTAATGCTGCCTTAGGCAGCAACAACGCCCAATCAAATTAGTTTCAAAATATTTAACAGCTTGCTTGTATAGTTTTATGGAGCAGGAGAGTTCAGAAATAGATCGATTCCAACACGGACGAGATGTGGGTGGAACTTAGAGAGATGGGCGGGGAATAGCTAAAACTGGAAAGGTCCATTGCCTGATATGTAGGCTCTCTGGCGTGACAGGTTTGATTGAGTGAGATTCACCCCGAATGCGCGACACTTGGCATTTATGATGTTGAAACCAATCTGGCTGAACGCTCATGCTGACTTTGTATAATTTGTCTTATTTGCGTTTGTCGACGTGAAAGGGATAATATAAGTAGAAGGATTGGAAAGCGTGTGGATTCGTGGCTCTAAACTCTTCATGAAAGTCGAGATGCGATTGTATGACGCTACACGTGTTTCCATAATGATACGCAATGGACCTTTCCAGTTTTAGCTATATCTATCTAAGCTAAACCCACAGTCAAATTAGTTTCAAAATATTCAAAAGCATGTTTATTAAATAATAAAAACACAATTCGTACAACGTGTCGGACTATTAAGTGTTAAAAACGGACTATTTCGAATCATTCAGGACTTCGTGATTATGACGTTATCCTATCGCCATACCATCAATTCCAGTCAATTCGAGTGGTTGTGAGTTGGGTGGTGGTTGAAAGCTGGTCAGGTGAAAGAGGATTTGTGTCCTCTTGATGGTGGGCCAGTGGGTAGAGCACTCGACTCCCAAACGCTAGGCGGAAGGTGCCGGAGAATTGCTAGGTTCGAAGCCCACTCGGGTCGAAAATTGGAAAAGGTAAAATTACATTCCAGATGATGAATGAGCTACATCCTAGTGCCAGTGCGTTGTCAAAGACAGTGTTCATAGAACTAATGCTTGACAATAATAAAAAATACTACTACTGATGTTGGAGCCACTACCCTCTCATGTTATAGAGATACTTGAAATTTATATTTATATATTTATAATTCTTTTAACGGGTTTAGAATACGTTGCTTATGTAATAACTGTTACCCCCCCCCCCCCCCCGGCCCCCCCCGCCCCCCCCCCCCCGGCCCACACCCTCCCCGTACGCTATTGTAATAGCCTGGGAGGAACTAAGTAAACTTGAACTTGGACCGGTATTCACTCATAATTTTTGGTCTTAGTTGCGCAAAAGATCAGCGTCATCACAGTTTCAGCATTCAGTCTGTATATCCCGTCCACTGTACATTCCTGGGCGCACCACTGCCCCAGGTCGTAATCAATGAAATGAGGTTGTTGAGTGTAAATGGCAGGTGCAGTCTATGCAAGTGTGAACAATAGGTTAGATGAATTAGGCCAAAAAAAATGGGCAATTAAAAATTAAGTGGCCGAAATATCACATGTGATAAATCATGTTTCTGGGGAGTGGTGACGTATCCTAGCAAGATACATGGTCAATAAAAATAGCTCGTTACGGTAGAAATGTTTTTCATGGGATTTAACTCTGGATATGCTGAATATTTTGAAAACATCTGACTGAAAATTGTTGGTATGTAGGCCACCAACAACATTCAGTCAAATTGTTTTCAACTTATTTTGCCGGTCCCGAGTTATTGACGATTGAAATTATTGTCTGGTGGGCTTGCAGTCGTCAGAAAGATCAGAGATTTTTTTTTAATGTAGAATTTTCCGGATTTTTTAACCCCGCTTGTGTCTAGCTATTCCCCACCCATTTCCATCTAAGCTCCATCTACGACTTGCCTGTATTGGGATCGATCGAACCATGAATTCCCAGTATACCTGTTGAATATTTTGAAACTAAATTGACTGTCATTAGTTTTTAAAAAAATATTTAAAAGTTTTGCTGTGAGTTTGCCTTGAAAATGAGATATGGAGAATTGATTGGTGAATTGGTTAATGCTGATAGTAGTTTAGATGCTTGTCCTGGTGCATTGCAATTGTCACTGTATCCCTTTTTCAAATGAGGGCTCCAGACGCGTACTGAGATCCATACACGTACTGAGATCCACACGTGTAGTGGACTCCACATGCGTACTGGGCTCCACAAGCGTACTGGGCTCCACACACGTACTGGGCTCCACACGCGTACTGAGATCCACATGCGTACTGGGCTCCACACGTGTACTGGGCTCAACATGCGTACTGAGATCCATACGCGTACTGGGCTCCACATGCGTACTGGGCTCCACATGCGTACTGGGCTCCACACACGTACTGAGATCCACACTTGTACTGGGCTTCACATGCGTACTGAGATCCACACGCATACTGGGCTTCACACACGCACTGAGATCCACAAGTGCACTGGTCTCCACACACGTACTGGTCTCCACACACGTACTGGGCTCCACATGTGTACTGGGCTCCACATACGTACTGGGTTCCAGACATGTAGTGGGCTCCACACGTGTACTGGGCTCCACACACATACTGAGATCCACACGCATACTGAGATCCACATGTGTACTGGGCTCCACACACATACTGAGATCCACACACGTACTGGGCTCCACACGCGTACTGAGATCCACACGTGTACTGGGATCCACATGCATACTGGGCTCCACACGCACACTGGGATCCACACGCATACTGGGCTCCACACGCGTACTGACTCCACACTCATACTGGGCTCCACATGCATACTGGGCTCCACACGCTTACTGGGATCCACACGTGTACTGGGCTCCACACGCATACTCCAAATTCAAGATGTGGTCCCAACAGCTGCCTCAACTTTCCCTCATCTAAGTAGACGAATGTCCTAATTAGAAGCATAATGTTGCTTCTCTGGTTTACTTGAGCTCTTAATGGCTTGAGAAAGTTAGATTCACATCTACAGTAACCCTAATGTCCTTTTTATGTTGTATATTCTCACTTGCAGTATTCCTACAGTTGTCAGAAGTTTTCATTCAATGGCTTTTTTCATTCAATGGTTTATGGCCACAATTTCAAAATGTTCAAGGGCTTCATACACAAAGATGGAAAAATGGTACCATGGAAAATGAAGCAGGATATTAAATTAGTTTCAAAATATTCAACTGATTACCTGTAAAGTTACCTTGATATTGGAATTCTGGGATTCAGGGTTCAATCAGTCACAACACTCGCAGAGTGTAGGTGGAGAGTAGCTAGAAATGGGCGTGGAATAGCTAGACTATGAAATTCCTCTATTACTGTTTGTTTGACCAATCCAGGAGGGAATACAAATTCTCCTGCAACTGTTTTTTCACGCTCCTTCCATCTGATCTGCTTGTAGATTTTTCTATCATCTGAAGAGATAAAAAGTTTATCTTACACAGTCAGGAAGATCATTAATATAAATCACAAACAGGATAGGCGCCATCATGCCACCTTGTGCGAGTTCACCTGTCCGTTTACCACTACTATACGCATCATTTCCTGAATGATGTACACGTGTGGAGCCCAGTACGTGTGTGGAGCCCAGTACGTGTGTGGAGTCCAGTACGTGTGTGGAGCCCAGTACGTGTGTGGAGCCCAGTACGTGTGTGGAGCCCAGTACGTGTGTGGAGCCCAGTACGTGTGTGGAGCCCAGTACGTGTGTGGAGCCCAGTACGTGTGTGGAGCCCAGTATGTGTGTGATACATTTTCAAAAAACAGTCTTCTCTTGGCCTCCAAATGGGTATACATTCGCAATTTTCTTCACTCATTAAAGAGTAATTAAAATGTAGATTTTGAAATATTTACGCAGTAGAAATTATTCACGATTGTTCGATTATTTAATTTCATTCCAGTGCTAAATTTTCAAAAATAGTCTTCTCTTGGTCTGCAAATGCACATTTTCTATGAGAAATTTTCTTGAATAAATTCAACGGTTCAAGGGTTAAGTACTTAAAAATGGCCTAATGGAGTGTTAAGTCCGAAAAATGCCTTAGTCGGTATTCACCTCCATTAGAATAATATTTAGCCACCTCTTCGGGAAGACGATGTAGTCAGGTCGTCTAAAGTGTGAGCAGGTAGGCGTAAGGTAGGCACTCTTCGGCATGACCTTCAAAGGTGCAATGGTCAATAAAATACATATTTCTGCTTAGTTAGATCCCATTTGCAGGCCAAGGGAAGACTATGTTTTATCAAGTCAGTTGTTTCAGTGGTAAATTTACAAGAAACAGTCGTATCTTGACCCGCAAATGGGCATTCCTTAACACCAGTGCAGACGTTGTCTGGTCAGTTGCTCATTAACTCTGTAACTCATCTCAGCCAAAAACGGCTTCTGTGGTGGTCTTGAGAAATGTCCATTTACAGACCAAGAGAAGGCTATTTTTGAAAAATTACCACTGGAATGACTGGCTCGATAACCGAGCCAGTCATTCCAGCGGTAAATTTTCAAAAATAGTCTTCTCTTGGTCTGCAAATGGACATTTTCTAGGAGAAAATTGAAATTTTCTTGAATAAATTCGACGTTTAAAGGGTTAAGTTGACATGAGGGGAGGGGGGGGTGGGGGTCATTAGAGGCGATATTGAATTATTTCATGTAGACTATATTCTTCTCTTTACAGATTCAGAGACTATTCTTATTACCCTACCTGTTTACAGTGTAGTAAAACAGGTGGATATGCTAAATATTTTAAAAATATATTGCATATACGGCTGTGTATAATAGCCATGCCAACACTATTGGCTGGTTAAATCCACTTCGACTAATCATCATTGATTTTGATAATCTAAATGGACACCTCAACTGACCTAAATGACATCTTTTCACATCTCCATGGCAGAACAAACAGCTCAGCACACTGATGCCAATATTCTATCTTTTACGGTCTCAATAGCATAGCCAGGAGAGGACGTCATTGCATAAATCTGCTAAAAGTGCTACGAGGTAACTCAAGAAAGCAGGATCAGGTACACTCAAGTCAAGAATGGACCTGAGCGGAGCTCTAGATAAGCAGGGTTGTTGCGTTTAGACCCAATAAAAATGGCCAATCACCCAATGAATTTTTAACATCAGGAGTGCCAAAATAGCCAATCACACAATTAATTTCAGTTCTATTGCTAATAATGTATAATAACTTAATTTTAAAAACCCAATTAATTTCCACAAAACCCAATCTATAAAATTTCTAAGAGTGAATCACCCAATTATTGAAAAGCTTATCTAGAGCTCTGGACCTGAGGAAACTAAGGATTTTGGCTGAGGACAAGACACAGTGGGCAAAAGCGAAGGACTGATTGAAGCTGTAGGATGTTTCTTCTACTACAGCCTAAAAAAAGCATCCGCTTTTGTTTCTATGAGAATTCTTAATACTTACCAGATGTACTATTATCATAATGCCTATTATCTAGTCTGGCTCAAAATAAACAATTAAAAACCCCGCACTCTCCTGGTCCTGTCCATACTGTGTCCAGGAATTACCATAGCCCCAGGTACCGAGTCAATTCCCAATCACAGTCAGATTCGTCTTATATTTGCCTTGACAAACAGCGATAGCAGCTCAGCCTCACCTCAGCGAGGCGGCTGAGGGAGGGCCATAGTACATCTGGTAAGTATTAAGAATTCTCGTAGAAACAAAAGCGGATGCTTTTTTTATTCTACTTCGAATAATACCTACCAGATGTACTATTATGATAAACTTCGGATTTCTACAGGCAAGAAATACCGGTGGGAGGAGGTGAGGCTCGAACCAGCACTCATCTACCATCCGACATAGAAGGTTGTGAAGGGACTAGAACCCTGGCATACGCTTGGGTTCCGCTATCCGACTCATAGAGTGCTAAACTTCCATGGTTTAGACCGCGCTCCCCCCTCATTTGTGCGCACAAATTCCAGAGGGCTGTCAAAACGGGGAGCAACACCCACCAGACCCGTGTCAGCCCCAAGTCTCAGCTAGGGCAGTCCTGTAGAGTGCAAAGAAGCTACTACAACTTCTAATTTTGAAAAAAACTATCAGTATATCGATTAGATTTTCAAATTGGAATGAGCTTAATGTCTGTTTAAAAGAATAAGATGTTTTTGGCCAGACTATTTACTTAGATAGTCTGGTATTTCGACTATAAGTAAACTTAAAATTAGTCACTTAATTAAGGCAAACACTCACCATTTTTGAGTGCTTGGTCTTTCTTGTTCATCACAGGAGCTCGGCCGAATCCACGGTCGTTCTCGGGTCATGTGCATGGCCATTGCTCAGTGCAAGTGGAAGAAAACTTGTGATGTGTGCGGCGAAATAGTGATCGGATGTGGCTTTAGTTCAGATTCGATAAATTGACGACGGCTACCGGATTAAGTGCGCTGGAGATGTCGCGAAGGTAGAAATCAGTGAATGACGACTCGGCATGCCATTGTGCTACAGACAGCACCTCCTCTAATGAGACACCCGTATACTTATCGCCAGTGCGTCTACTTTGCGTTCTGTTTTATCGCAAACAGGTCCACATTTGTATAGAACCTCCGCTACCGATTGGTTGAGCCGCCACTCCGTCGGACGACAAACCGTCCTTCGACTGAGAGCATCTGCTAAGATGTTCAGTCTTGCTGGAATGTGTGCTGCCCGAAGAATAACATTCCTCTCTTGGCACCACAGCAGACGGTTCCAAATCCTCATACACAACTCAGGCGGTTCAAATAAGGCACCACTGTTGAGTTGTCTGTCCTTACTAGGACAATCTTGTCTCGGATTAAGCTCTCGAATTTTCGAAGTGCTAATGCCACTGCTAATAACCCTTATCCTGATCATCCAATACCGCTCCCCAACCCGTCGTTGATCCATCTGTGAAGATGGACAACTGTGGTTGAGGAGGTTGTAGAGGAACACCTCGCAGGAGATTCTGTCCTGATAACCACCACTGAAGGTGGAATATCAATGGTTCTTTTACTGGAACTCGCAGAGATAACGGATCCGTTCTCTGAGACCAGAATGACATTAGATACATCTGAATCGGCCTGCACCCGAGTGCCGCATAAAGAACCACTTTCTCCAGAGACATTAGTAAACCCAGTATCCTGAGAAATTGGCGCGCCATCAGAAAGGCTCCTAGAGAAACTGACTCCAGTACTGCGATCAAACTCTTGACTCTGCTCTCCGCCGGAAAAGCTATGCCGTCCCTGAGGTTGAAAAATATTCCCAGATAAACAAACTCCTGGGATGGAGTCAATTCTGATTTCTGTAGATTCACAATCCATCCTAGGTCCTATAGTAAGGCTATGACTACCTGAAGATTGTTGCGCAGAGTGACTGGGTTCCCCGCCTTCAGCAGCCAGTCGTCTATGTAAGTATGAACAGCTATGTTTCTCCTGCGAAGATAAGAAGTCATGGCGAGAACCACTTTGGTGAAAACCCTCTGTGCTGTGGTCAGGCCGAATAGAAGCGCATTGAATTCCCAAACATTGTCTTGGAATGCAAAGCGAAGGTACTTCTGAAAAGGAATTGACATTGGAATATGAAAATATGCTTCCTTCAGATCTATCGACACTGCCCACATGCCTTTTCTCAGCCCTGTCATCACCGCTGCTAGTCTCAATCTGAAACTTTGGAGAAAGAATAAATTTGTTCAATGGTTTGAGATTGAGAATTGGTCTCCAACCTCCGGTGCGTTTCAGAATGAGGAACATCATCGAATAGAAGCCTAGGTAGGACTGATTGCGGACTAGATGAATCGCATTCTTCCGCTGAAGATCTTCGATTTCTGAACAAATGGCATCTAGACGATCGGATTCCCTTGGAATGGGAGTCCACACTGGAGTCGATGTTAACCGAACTAACGATTGACAGATGAGCCAGTCCGGTTCATAGCCGTTTCTCAACCACTGACAGACTAAACAATCTCGCATGACCCATTCCCATTGGCTTGAGAACAGTTGAAGTCTGCCTCCGACGGTAGGAATCTGCACACAGCTGGCGGTCGATATTGCACGATAAGACGTCACCGGAACTGATCCCGCCGGAAACCCGTCAGGGCCGACCTCCACGGCCGCCCTGCGGTTTCTTGGAGTATGACGGCATGACTATCCTTATGATAAATGCCGCGACCCGAACCGCCACCCTTCCTGTCCTCATACGGCCTCTTATTAGAGGACTTGTATGACGACGAACAGCCAGGTCCCTGCGATCCGGATGCCAGATGGGCATCACGACCAGAAAGACGGAAGAGCGATCTCTGGCGCTGCCTCTGTTGCTCCTGCCGATGCTGCTTGTAGGACTGCTGCGCCTGTGTCCTCTTAGTCGACTTCCATGACTTGCCGACTACTTCCTGCTCTGCGACCATTGACGCGACCTTGAATAAGGCTTGCCGTGCCGAGCCGCCGAACAAGCCTGGACCAATGAAAGGCGCAGAAGATAACACAGTCCTCATCTCAGGTCCAGGTTCTACACAATCGAGAACCATTCTCCTGCGCTCCACCAATGATCTGGTGATCACCCTGGCCAGGCAATCCTGGGACAAGCGCATGGTGTCCTGGACAACTCCGGGAGCAGCCTCTGGCACTTCACCACCTTCCGCCACGCAGGTCAGCATACCCTGCAGGACGGTACATCCGTGCGAGAGTGCAGCCATGGCTGCACTCGCCGCATCCTCAATGAGCGTTAACTCATTAAAAGGATCCTTATTGGCCTGGGAAACTAAGGGACGAGAACGACCCTTCGATTTGCCAGCCAACAGCCTATTCAACGCCTCTCGCTCCTCGACGGAAAGCCGTGGAACCCGGGCATATTGATGGTAGGCCTGCTCAGGAAAACGGACCCTACCCCTTATCCCCTTCGGGGCCTTGGGCAATGAATAGTCTGATTGAACCAGACGATACGCCGCAACTTCCAACATGTCAGAAGTCTGCGTGTCCAAGGGGAGCGTCGGCATGGCCGAAGAGCCACTTGATAGAGCGCTAGCCGCTCGCTCTGACATCCGTTCCATCGCCGGATCACGCTGAGATCCCTGATCCGATGCCAACCCGAGATGGCCGGACATCCAGTCAAGGACCTGCACCCATTCAGCTTCGGTGCAAAATGAGGACTCGTCCATCAATGACCTACCGTTCTCATCTTCCTTCTCACCCTTGGATGGGTAGGTCACCGACGACCCATGCTAAGAACTATGGCCCGCACTTCTTCCAACATGAAGTGCGTCCATAGCCCATCTACTAGCGGCACCAGTGTCCAACGAATCGCCGGACACGGATTCACTGCAGTCCATTGGCTCCAGGACGGGAGCCAAGACTAGCCGCTTTCACTATGGTAGATGACAGAACACCGAGAGGAGCCGCACCTAACGCCGCCGGGATGCCGCTAGGAACCGCAAAACACGGCTCCAACGACGTGGGTTGAGCGAAAACCGGGTGAAAAATGCCCGATGGAACGTCGACATCACCACCCGCCTGGCAAACCCGTACAATACCCGAGGGAGATCCCTGGGATGTACCTGGTTGTGCCGTTAACAAAATATCCGGCATGCCGTAATCTTCCATAAGCAGAAGATCTTCCTCCTCCGCCGTCAGCTCTTGAGCCAAGGTCGGAGAAGGGACAGGTGCCTCAAACATTGCCTTGAACTGGGCCAGCCATACGCCCAATGCTGAGTCCATCCGCTCGTTCAGATGCTCTTCAAGACCCTTTACTGATGCCTGATCCAGCTTGGCCGCCTTGTCCCTCGCGATTCTCTCCAAACACGCACGTCGATCACAATCGAACTCTGCCACCAACCCCGACGACCACTTTGCACACACGTCACAAGGACGTCCCACTTTGCACTTCGCGCAAGCCACACAGTGATGACCACTGAACTTGCGCTTCATGAACCTGTTACACTTTTGCCACAGTGTCCTGGTTCTTGGTCTTCTGTGAACACAGAGTAAGAATTAAAACGCTGCACATGATATACGATGACGAGCAATACGCACGATTGACTTGATTGTAAGATAGAATTACTTAGAAACATTAACTTAAATTAATGATAATCAAGCCTTTAAGGCAGGAAATATTTGAAACTTTTGAGTGAAATTTAATAAACACAACTTGGTAATTAAATAACGTTAATAAAGCCAAGAAATAAATGCTGATCGCTACAAACACCCTCGACAATCAAGTGAGAGCTAAAAACGAGTGCATAGACACGCCAAACGATAAGATAACAATGATCAAGGGCGCTGCCATCTTGACTAAGGGCGCATCCATCTTGAAAGGAACCGAGTCGCAAGAGAAATTAACTGAGTACCCGGATAAGATTAAACAGTTAATGAGTACCGGAGCGACTCCAACAATGGCAACCATTTTAGAATAATGTGCCAATTTAAGAAATTTCCAATCAGTCATTACGGCACGAATGTATAAATTCTAGATTGATACAACCTGCCCCCGAGATGACTTTCCTTTTCATTCCATGATGCCCGCACCGAATTAGTGAGAGCACGCGTAAATCCGAAAACTTGAGCAAATTTTAAACTAGAAAAAACATGCGACTTTCCAAGTCAGCAAAATAAGCGAATCTGACTGTGATTGGGAATTGACTCGGTACCTGCGGCTATGGTAATGCCCAGACACAGTATGGGCAGGACCAGGCGAGTGCGGAGTTTTTAATTGTTTATTTTGAGCTAGACTAGATAATAGGCATTATCATAATAGTGCATCTGGTAAGTATTATTCGAAGTAGAAACAGTATACAGTAATCATACATAGCAAAAATCCAAGTGTACATTTTTAAACAATTTTGGTGGAAGATGTTGCTGTTTACGACAGCACCATCTTCCACCAAATTTGTTGAAAAATAAAACAACAGTTCATCTTTTACTTTAATTTGAAAATTTAAAATTTTGACACCAGGGTGGTACGGCTTAATGTCTTTGTGAACAAATGAATACGTAAAATTAAATTAAATCTGTGTTTTGAATTTTATTTTGCTCTCATAAAGGCATGAAAATAGCACAATCCTGTGACAATTCAAGTCATTTCCTATATACATGAACTGAGTGAACTGAGTGAACATAACAACGCTGAAGTTTCTCATACAAAATATCCATTTGCCGAAACAGAGAATATTTTAGAAAGTTTACCACTGGAATGACTGGATCTGTTATCTGTTATCGAGCCAGTCATTTCAGTGGTAAATTTTCTAAAATAACTTCATCTGTTCTGCAAAAGGACATTTCTCAAGAAGGAAGGGAGAAGCTCTTTTGGTCAGCTTGAGGAGTAAGGCATTAAGAGTACCACGCCTAGTGCCTCCAAAACACAACCACTACTGCAGCTGTTGTGCATTGTAATAAAACCACCTGTCTTTAGTGACCACCTCCGTTAACTGGTCAAAGAGTCAAACAGCCTAAAATTACCCCCTCTCTTTTGGCACCACACTATGGTGGTCCATTAACTCAGGTGGTTGAACATACATGTATTATCCCTTTAACCCTTGACATTTCCTTTGTCTTACTTTCAAGACAACTAAACAGGAAAGCTGTTGAACATTTTGAAACTAATTTAGCTGGCACTGTCTCCCAGTTAAATTAGTTTCGAAATATTCAACAAAGTATTAATTACATCATAAAGAATTTATAGTTTCTGGTCTAACACGGGCTAAAACAAAGTCAATAGAATCTCGGTAGCTGCCGGTTAAGATTTTTTCTGATTTTCCAGATTTTTTTCAGCACGCCAAAGTTGTGGAATGCTTGTGTATGGCCACATCTTTTCCAGTGGTAAATTTGAGCCAAATCAGACCAGTAGTTTCAAAGCTACCTAGAAAAACAAGAATTTGATCTGGATCCGGGTGTTTTTTTATCGGGATGATGTGCAAAGTCCAGAAATTCTGTCGCACTACAAGCTCCTTTGTTGTGTTAAAATTTGTGCCAAATCAGATCAGTAGTTTTTTTTAGATATAGCCCAATATAAACGTTTGTGACTGACTTAGTAACTCACTGACTAACTAATGAAGACAAATGATGGTTTATTGCCCCGCTATCTACAGCTAAAAACCTCCACCTTGTGGATCCAAAAGGCATATTCTATAGCAAGCCACTTGTATTAAGAGGCCACATGTTTATGGTGGTCCTGTACTGTAAAAATTAGATGACTTATTATTACTTACATATCCTCTTCTGCTGGTTAAGCTAAACAGCCTCTAACAGATTGTCTTCTTGAACACGGATGCCCATAATGGAGGATGCCATGACGTCATAATCAACGATGTAACATGTAGGATGATGTCATAAATTATGTCATGAATGACGTAATTAAGTTCGTCATGAACGTTTAATCGATGACGGACTACGCGTTGTTGTACGAATTGTATGTCTTTACTATTTAATAAACATGTTATTGAATATTTTAAAACTAATTTAACTGGGCAAATGGCAGCAACAGCACCCAGTCAAATTAGTTTCAAAATATTCAACAGCTTACCTGGATAGTTTTCTGGAAATTAATAGTCAGGGAGTTCATGGATTGATCGATCCCAAAATGGCCGACGTGTGGGTGGAACTCAACTAGAGACGGGCGGGGCATAGCTAAAACTGAATTCCTCCATTATTATTATTATATACGGGTTTTCATCAACATGAATTATACAATGACAGTAACAATAGCAGTAAGTTATAAATCAACCCATTAACCCGTAACACTTGAATCTGTTAAAATTTCTCATAGAAATTGTTCATTTCCAGACCAAGAGACAACTAGTTAAAAAAATTTACCACTGGAATGACTGGCTCGATCATCGAGCCAGTCATTCCAGTGATAAATTTTCAAAAATAGTCTTCTGTTGGTCTGCAAATTCACATTTCTCAAGACCCATGTAGAAGCTGTGTTTGGTTAGTATGAGTGTTAAAGGATTAACAGGATCAGGTCGCACTACGCTAAACTGTTTATAGATTCAAGACTGCTATAAAACAGATTGCAAATCAACAACTCCACTTCCTTGCTCACTTGACTCATCCGATTCCACCGCTAAATCTTCCCCGCATTCAAAACGGACAAAATCTATTATTTCTACAGAGTTCTCCTGCAAAAAGTCTTTCACAAGAATCGACTCGTCTAACAAGAATTCCTGGAATAGCAATCGTTTTTCATCATCACGTGTACGCCGTGGTTTTGCATCCATATCTTCCTGTACATCATCTGGATGAACCATCGACTCGTCACCTTCATTCCCGCCATCGGTTGCCATGGATTCACGATCTCCAGCTATATTTTTTGATGCAACATCATCAGTACCTATGACATCATCACACGCATCAGTGACATCATCCAAGCTGCCAACTATCTGCGGATTCAATCCAATAACATGCTGGCATAACTTCTGACCGATCTCGTCTAAAGACAACTCTGATTCTTCAGCGATGTTATTGACTTGACGGAATTCAACAAAGGCGGCGTATTTACCGAGAAGGCAGTTATCATGCTTCAATGCAGTCCCTAGAAAGAAATAAATGAGGCGCCAATTTTATCAGACTGCAAATGGACATTTTCTATGAGAAAATTGATATCTTCTTGAACAAATTCGAGGGTTAAAGGGTTAAACCCTAGACCACAGAAATGTCAGATTCCTAAAATTCAGTTCCATTTCAGATAGATCTAAGAATTGAAGCTTATTTTGGAAACAACGTTGCTGAAAGACAGCAACAGATTTCAGCACCATTATTTCCAAAATCAACACAAATATTACTTCAGTAGACTTACAATTCATTGACTGACACCAGATTATGCAACAATTACACTTATGACATATTTGACATCAATGTGATGAGGGTTATGAGGAGACTAACTGAAAATAGATGCTTAGAACTTAGTCAGGAATATTGATAAATATACATTGCACGCGCGCGCGCACACACACATACATACAAACAAACACACGCACCCACACACACATATGCTCACTCACACGCGCATGCACACACACACACACACTCACTCACTCACTCACACCCGCATGCACATACGCACATAGACATGCATGATCGCAGCCACACACACATGCGGACGTGTGCGCATACACCCATATATACAAACACCAGTACACAAACACAAGTGCACATCGGCACACATAAGCACACACTGCATATTCATATAAACATTCCCTCACATCTGCGCCACGCCCACACCTATATCATTAGTGTGGCTTTGGGGAATGTCTATTTGCCGACTAAGCAACGAATATTTTTGAAAATTTATCACTGGAATTACTGGCTCGATAACCGAGCCAGTCATTCCAGAGATAAATTTTCAAAAATATTCTTCTCTTGGTCGACAAATGGACCTTTGCTATGAGAAAAATTAAATCTTGTTCAAATTTGACGTTTAAAGGGTTAACGGATACTGGGTGGTAAGGGGAGACAATCCTTACCAGAAGCATGAACATACGACGCGAGCAGGCTGCCTGGTTCTGCTTGCTGATATATGGCTCGCCGCAGGCTCATATTCTCACCAATGTTACCCACTTCTAAAGCGACGATGTCCGCCAGAGGTTTACCACTCTCCGGTGATACCAGCTGTGACAGGTCAGCTTGGGATAAACTTATCTGAAATGTAAATAATTTCTTATGATATTCCTTATTATAAATCTTTAAGCCTTTAACACTCATATCAGTCAAAGACAGCTTCTGCAGTGGTCTTCGGAAATGTCCATTTGCAGACCAAGAGAAGGCTAGTTTTGGAAATTTACCACTGGAATGACTGGCTCGATAACCGAGCCAATCATTCCAGTGGTAGATTTTCAAAAAAAGTCCTCTCTTGGTCTGCAAATGGACATTTTCTATGAGGAAATTGAAATTTTCTTGAATAAATTCGAGGGCTAAAGTATTAATCCTTAAATCCTTACTACTGTGGAGTCAATATTCTATCTTTTACTGTGTCAATAACAAATGAAATTGATGTACATTTTTCAACAATTTTGGTGAACAATATTACTGTCTACGACAGCACCAGCTTCCACCAAATTTGTTGAAAAATGAACACCAGTCATACCAGTTCTTCTTTTAATTTGATTTGAAAGTTTTAAATTTTTACATCAGAGTGGTAAGGGTCAATAATCACTGTGACACGAAAAAACTCATGTTGATGGAGAAAATCAAAACATGTATAAAAATATTTTTGAAAATTTACCACTGGTTCGGTTATTTAGGCCAGTCATTCCAGTGGTAAATTTGCAGCAATTGTCTTTTCTGACCTCCAAATGGGCATTGCTTAAGACGACTGTAGAGGATGATTTTAGCCGGCTTGACCCTTACAGCGTTAACCCTTTAATGATAAAACCAGCCAAAAACAGCCTCTGCAATGGTCTTGAGGAATGTCCATTTGCAGGTCGAGAATACTATTTTTGAAAATTTACCAATGGAATGAGTGACTTGGTTATCAAGCCAGACATTCTAGTGGTAAATTTTCAAAAAGTCTTCTTTTCGCCTGCATGTCGACATTCAAGAAGCAAATATTTTAATTTTCTTGGCCAAATCTGACCATTAAAGGGTTAACTTGATCGGATGGTTGATGGCAAACCATCGCAAATCCACATGCTCACCACTGTGACCTTTTCTCCCCCCTCAAACCTGGGGTAGAACCAAATGTAAATGTTCTCTTGCACTCCACAAATAATCTGGGGAAGTCACATACTAAATTTAGTTTAATTCCAGTTAATTCTGGTTTGGAGGATTTGTGTGACAATTAATTAACCGGTATGAACCCCCACAATCACATGGGTAACTCACATACCAAATTTGGATGAGTTGGAAGCAACATCTTCCACTCAAAATAATTTCAAAATATACAACAAAATAAGTTTTATACCATAAGGAATTTATGTTTTTCAATTTGTTCGTGAAAAACAGAGACGGGTCAAAGCAACGAAAACTGCTTTTGTATAATTTAAACAAACTATAATATATTATTTGCAGATTTTTGAATTCCTTCATAGTAAATTTTGCCACAGGAAATAATTTTCTTTAATTTCTTATGAGAATTATGTAGTGACATCATCGCATGAATGATTGTTGTGGTATGACGTCATCGCGTGAATATTTTGATGTTGATAATTTTTGGCTCACAACAGCTCATTCAAACCCAGTATATTAAAGAGATGCAACAGAAACAAGCGTGTGTTAAACTATCACTTGGATCTGATCTGATCACGCCATGTAACTGTATTAGACAGCAATTTTTTCTAATCAGAAAACGCATGTGGCGTAATCTGAATCCACGTGGTTGAAAATGCATGTGATGACATCATACCGTGAATTTTATGGCTTGTCAAAAGTCATAACCTTAATCAATATTTTAACATTGATAGAGTTTGTGGAAATCTTGCAACTTCCTTTTAATCTAGATAAAAGACCAGTTCTGGTCACAGTCGTCTCCCGACCAGGACTTAGTACAAACCCCATTTTTTAAATACAATAAGGGAGATAACTCTGGTGTATCTGGACAGATTTCGTCGATATGCAATCCCCACCGAGGTCTTGTCATAAGGAGTTGACATTCCAAATTTGAAATGAATCCATTCAAGCTAACAGAAGTTATCGAGCGGAAAACACATACTTTAAGATTTTTCATGAAATGAAGAGGGATAACTCCAGTGTTTCGGGACAGATTTCGTTGATATGCAATCCCTACCGAGGTGTTGTCATAAGGCATTGACATTCCAAATTCGGAATGAATCCATTCAAGCTAACTGAAGTTATTGAGCAGAAACTAAATGTGGATGGACGGACGGGACTAAAAATATGATAAAACCCTTTTATTTTTTAAGGGTTTTATTGAATCCTAATTCTCATTTGTGTTCTTTAAAAATCTGTCATTGTTTGGCTCTAAATGGCATGTTGTCGGCTTCCACTCTCAAAATCCTGATGGAATATACACAGCTTACCTTGTTTTGTGTAGCACTGTTGAAATACTGTTGACACTGACCAGTTAAATTCGCTACAAGACCCTGGAATTTCACGTTCTTTGCTACAAAATCAGTCTCACAGTTCACCTGTGAAAACAACAAGAAAAACATGAGAAGCTTCGGCGATACAACCATTGATGTTATTCTGAATTCATCATTTGATTTCATTTCCATAGCACTGTACTACTTTGTGTGACCTACATCCATGACAGTCTGCCAAATGGAATTTCATACTTTTTCCTATAGATTATTGCTTTGAGTGATTATGATTGATTATTTAAAAATAAGTGTGATTACTCGATTACTTAGCATGGGTACAAATTATCCATTACAATACCGGTAACAGCAAAGGCATATTAATATGACGAAAGCTGCAATGGTGGTTAGCAATGTCCATTCGACAATGTGAAAGCCAATAGAAGACTATTTTTTCAAATGCATCACTGGAATGACTGTCTCGAGCATGACTGGCTCGATGCTCGAGACAGTCATTCCAATGATACATTTTCAAAATAAGCTTCTCTTGGCTTGCAAATGGATATACATTTGCTGAAAAATGTCAATGTTCATGACTGATCAAATTAAAGAGTAAATTAAGAAGTGGGATGCGAAATATTTTATGCAGTAAAAACAATTCATGATTATTCGATTATTTAATTTTTTAATCATTTAAATTCATGAAGTAAAACATAATCACGATATTCTTAATCGTGCACGTCTATTTTTTCCAAACCTATTCAAGATTTTACGTTAGTAATTTCAAGACGCTTTTTAAAATGGCTCTAAACAGTGTCTGTTTCTAAATGAAATTCTTTCATAACCAGGCGTCTGTGACGTTCGCCTGGAACATACATGTAAGACTGTCACACTAGGGTGATTTTGTGAATGTCCATTTGCAGACCAAGAAATTATTTTTGACAATTCACCACTGGAAAAACTGGCTCTATTATTGAGCCAGTCATTCCAGTGGCAAATTGTCAAAAATAGTCTTCACTTGGACTGTAATTGGATCTTCGTCAAGAGCACTGCAGAGGCCGGTTTGGCAAATTGATCATTACAGGGGGAATATACAGGGATAGAAATGAACTTTTTTTAATCATGATTCATACGGATCCGTACACCTGAAAATTCACAGATACCTTGAATTTTGTACTGATCACTATTGCCATGTGACTGTAGACTCGTAATATAAAATTAATCAAATGTTCTGAATGAACCATTTACACATATTATTAGGAATTAGGATAATTAATCATTTAATCAAGATGTCAAAATGTTTGTCTGCTTAATATCAATTCGCAGGCCAAGAGAATATTTTTGAACAATTTCCATTGGAATAACCAACTCACTTATTGAGTCAGTCATTCCAGTGGCAAATTTTCAAAAATATTATCTTGGTTTGTGAACGGACATTTCTCAAGACCACTGCAGAGGCCATTTTGGTTGCTTTGACCACTAAAGGGTTAAGACACCACAGATTACGCAACCTGGTTGATGAAGTAAGCAGTAAAACCACTCCTTCGGAAACACAGTGATCCAGTCGGATAAGTTACTGTGCTAAAGCAGTGATCTATTACCGATCAATAATTATGCGAATAATGACTATGGATCACGGGATCAGTGGTTAATTTTTTGCTCTGAATAAATATCGAGTCAAAGTTTAAATCATACAATATAGCATTAAACATATCCAGAGTAATGGATAAATTGCATCTGTTACTGAACTGAACTGAATGGTACATCAGTTATGTCACATGTAGGCTGGCATCACAGTTAAAATATGTAATTCTTCTTCTATGTCGTATCTTTCTCCGTTGTGAACATTGAAGTCTGCCTTTATTATTTATACATGTAATAAAGTCTATTGAATATTTTGAAGAGAACTTGACTGGGAGCTGTTGCTGCCATAGTGACTGGGCGCTGATTAGTTTCAAAATATTCAACAGCTTATCTGCATAGTTATATGAACCTTGATAATGGTATTCTGGAAATTCAGGATTTGGGAGATCCCAACACAGGGAAGATGTGGGTGGGGCTTAGCTTGAAATGGGCGGGGAATAGTTAGAAATGGATGCCTCTATTGACCATGCCTCGCTCTGCTGAACAGCAGAAATACCTCAATCATTGTCGCTGCGTTATTGTCAGCTATTAGCCCAATAAGTCCTTGTGACATGGGACGGCCTTGAAGTTTAGTAGCTTTTGCCCAGCCTTCCTTCTGAGCTTCATCCAGCAGCCATTTCTCAGCCTGTATATAATCAACAGACAAAACAAAATACATTAGGACTTATACTAATACACATAATCAACAATGACACCTTAACCCGTTAAACCTTTAATTGTCAAATTTGGTCAAGAAAATTTTAACATCTGCCTACTGAATGTCCATTTACAGGCCAAGATAATACAATTTTTGAAAATTTATCACTAGGATGACTGGCTCGGTTATTGAGCCAGTCATTCCAGTGGTAAATTTTCAAAAATAGTATTCTCTTGGCATGTAAATAGACATTTCACAAGACCATAACAGAGGCCGGTTTGGCCATTAAATGGTTAACCCTTTCACCGACGAATTCCCCATATCTCATTTTCATGGCAACCATACAGGCTACGTTTATACAATGCAACCTGCGTATCCTTGACGATGTATAACTGTAACAGCGGGGCAGCTCCAAAGGCAGCTCTAGACAAACTCAATGCCTGCCACCACAAACACCTACGCACCATCACTGGACACCAAGGGCCAGACAGCATAATTTCCAACGATGCACTATACAAGATGTGTAATACGCTGCCGCTGTCTGTAAAAGTCGGCCAGCAAAGATGGTCCATGTTTGGCCATGTGCTAAGGATGCTAGAAGAGACACCATCGCAGAGCCTTGGAATTCGCCCTACTCGGAGCCAGCAAATACAAAGCCAGGAAAGGACGTCATTGCATAAATCTGCTGGGCATGCTACGAGGTGACCTCAAGAAAGCAGGACTCGGTACACTCAAGTCAAGAATCGACCTGAGGAAGCTAAGGATTTCGGCTGAGGACAAGACACAGTGGGCAAAAGTGAAGAAAGACTGATTGCAGCTGTATGATGTTTCTACAACTACAGCCGCAGAATATAGTAATCATCATCATCATCATCATACAGGAAAAACGTTAAATATTTTGAAATTTATTTGACTGGAAGCTGTTGCTGCCAACGGCTTCCAGTCAAATTAATTTCAAAATATACAACATAATGTTTTATATTGTAAAGAATTAACTTTTTCAAAAATGTTATTCCCCTGACCTGTAGATGGACATTCAATAAGAAAATGTTTTAAATTTTTGACCAAATTTGACCATTAAATGGTTAATAAACATGCTGTTGAATATTCTGAAACTACAAAAGTAATTTGACTGGGCGCTGTTGCAACCGCACCCAGTCAAATTAGAGAGATGTGCAGGGCATAACTAAAACTGGATTGCTCCATTAAATGAAGAATTACTTGTACTTGATGTATGGATCAGAAACCAATTCTTGACCAGGTAGAGCCGGATTAAGGCAAGCACTAACTGGACCATGGCCGTGGGCCGCCCAAAAATAATGGGCTCCCAAATAAAAAACATTTTACCCATTTTAACCTGTAATCGCTTTTACACTAAGGATATACATGTATGTAAGTTGTTGAATATTTTCAAACCAATTTGACTGCAAGCTGGTGCTGCCTTAGGCATCTAATGGCATTTTGACACATATGTAATGAATTTATTATATATGTGAGCAGCCGCAGAAGCAACAGCAGTTGAAAACAAAGGCCATCCGCTATTTAAGTAGAACCCTAAGAGGTTGAGCAGAATTGTAACAAGAACACCGCGGCCATATTTCTTTACATGTATGTATCAACTTGAGGTGAATAAATTTTAATTGCTCTTAAGTCATGTTAGTACCTAATCATAACTCCCAAATTTCAGCCGGATCCATTCAGAGGCTATGGAGGTCGTTCTCAAATCTAGGTCATCCAATATGGCTGCTAAAGTATTAGGCCAATCAGTTTCCCTTGAACAAACCTGGTTCAGCTCTTGCCTTAGACGACTTTTCATGAGTCTTGAATCGATCGAACAAGTGGATTCGGAAAAGAAGATTTTCAAAGGTATTTTAAAAAAATCAGTCAAAATCCATGATGGTTGCCACCCAAATTGGCCGATCGGCTTCCTATTAACAAACTTCTATGCCCTAAGGATGCTTGCTGCCAAACACACCTGGTATTTGAAATCGGTCAAGTGGTTCTCGAGAACAAGTCATTTAAAATTTCCTATTGCTTTAAGTATGGGAGCTTTTGGCCGGAAAAAAGGCCCAAGATGGCCACCAAAACCGTTTATCCGACAGTTTCGAGTGGCAAATTTGAAATCAGAATACCCAAAAACCAATATAAAACCAATTTTGGCTTCAAAATGCATCAAATAAAAAAATCCAATATGACACCGCCAAACACACTACATTTTAATTGGTCCACGACGGCCATGTTTTGTGACGTATAAACTTCCCTTGAACACACTAACCCGTAGTCCCTAATCATATCTCCCAAATTTCAGCCTGATCCATTCAGCAGTTCTGGAGAAGTTGATTTAGAAAAAACTAAGTCATCCAAGATGGTCGCCGAACCATTTGGCCAATCAAGCTTCCTCGAACAAACTTGGTTCAGCTCTTGCCCTAGATGTTGTTTCATGACATTTGAATCGATTCCCAAGGCGTTTTCTGAGAAGACTTTTAAAGACGCTTCTAAAAATCGGGCAGAATCTAAGACGTCCGCCAGCCGACTTGGCCGATCGGCTTCGTTTGAACAAAATTGGATCTCTATGCCCTAAGTATGCTTCCTGTCAAATATAATTCAAATTGGCCAAGTGGTTCTTGAGTTGTTTAAAGAAACATACGTTACAATGTCTGACCTTTACATGTACCCGACGGCGGTGTCCTACCGCCAAGCAATATTGGTAACCATGGTCACAATCAGGCAAAAACATTTGCACCTATGCTAGGGTAGGTCAGGTACTCTCGGGTAGATGTACCACATGTTTAAATTCAAATTTCATTTCAATACAAACACATAACTTACTCGACTGGCCATGTTTTATAGGTGGGTAGTGTGGAGTATGTACATGTACTAGAATCAGAACAAATTTTACCAGTTGTCTTGTCAATGGGAACTGATTAATCATTTAATGATTGGTTAACAAAATAACACTTTCTGCTTAGTGAATGTCTTTTTGCAGACTAAGAGATGACCACTTTTAAACTTGTATTCCTGCAATGAGTGACTCGGTTATTACGCTAGTCATTCCAGTAGTAGATTTTTTAAAACTTTGTAAAACGTTTTCGGATATTCCAAAGCTTTTAGTATTTTCTGGATCGCACCCAAAGTTGCAGGATCATAGTGTAAGGTCATACACTTTCTTGAGTTAACTATATTGACGACTATTTTCTGAGATATCCATAGATCCTGAATTTGATCCGCTTTAGATCTGTGTTCATTTATCCGGATTACAGACACATCCAGAAATTCTCTTGTATGGCAAGTTCCTTTGTTATATTACAATATGAGCCAAATCAGATCACTAGTCTTTGAGATACAACTCTGGATAAACACACACGCACGCACACAAGCACGCACACACACACGCACACGCACACGCACACACACACACACACACACACACACACAGATACAACCGCAAGAGCCTCTTCCCATTACAGGGTGAGGGTAATCAGTGTAACCCGTACATTGTATACAAACCTGGTCTAAATCATTCTGAAATTTTTCCAGTGCCTTTTTACAGTTCATAAAACTAATGCCTGTTTTCTTGCGAAGTTTACTCAGAAGACTCTTGTCCACAGGTTTGGTGCTCGGCTGGCACAGTCGACGTACGCAGGAAATGTGCACAGATCGTCGCAGAAAAATACTCATCGTCAACATGACTTCAAACGAACTGAAGCAACAAGATCAGAAACAAATAAACCTGATATATCTTCAGGGAAATGAGATTTTCTAATTGGTTGAATCACAACAATTGTTGTACATCTAAAAATAAATAAACATGTTTGCAAAACAAAATAAGACATACTGCTGAATATTTTGAACATATTTGGATTGGAAGACATTACTGCCTACGGCAGCAATGTCTTCCAATCCAATTATGTTCAAAATATTCAACAAAATATTACTTACACATACATCGTGTTCAAAATTGTATTAATTAACATGTTTCTATTTTTGTTTTGAAAATGTGTTCCCTTATTTCTGAGCTGTACTGTAGACGTTCGTCTGATCACTCTAATGGAGGAATCCAGTTTATCCATCCATCTTATGATGTCATCATCAACTACGTGACGTGTAGGAAGACATCATAATGAATGACGTAGCTAAGTTTGTCATGAACGCTTAATTGATGATGGCCTACGCATTGTTGTATGAATTGTATGTCTTTACTATTTACATGTCATATACATTCTGTTGAATATTTTAAAAATAATTTGACTGGGCGCTATGGCAGTGACAGCAACCAGTTAAATTAGTTTCAAAAATATTCAACAGCTTACCTGTATAGTATTCTGGAAATTGAGTCAGGGAGTTCAGGGCTCGATCCATCCCAACACGGTCAAATCATGGGTGAAGCTTAGCTAGAGATGGGTGGGGCATAGCTAAAACTGTATTCCTCCATTGTCAAGACAGGTGAAGACAATTGAGATTTTTTGAATGTCCAGTTACCGACCACCTCGAGACAATTTTTGAAAATTTACCACAGGAATGAGCCAGTCATACAAGCAGGGATTCTCATAAGGGTCCTTTTAAGGGTATATACCCCAAAAATTCATCTTGGGACCCCCAAAAGTAGTGGCAGTGGGTCCTATGGGACACCTGAAAATCTTGTATGATTGTTAAATACTAAGTAGTTTTGCACAGAAATACCTACAAAATCTAGCATGGGACATACATAATTCATAGGTGTGAGTCTAATTTTAGCATGGATGAGAAATACTGCTTGGAAACTCCAACTTTTAGTTTGGGATCCCCAGATTTCAGCAGGGGACCACCAGCTTTTAGGGTGTGGGGTCCCAGGGACCTCCAAAATGTAGATGTCATGAGAAACACCGCATACAAGTGATAATTTTCAAAACTAGTTTTCTCTTGACTTGTAAAGAGACACTGCTCAAGGGGAAACTAACTGCATAACAGCTAATCAGGTAATTATATAACATGCCACTAATAAACTCTACATGGTATTTTTAAGACAATGTTATATCATGCTGTTAAAGAACGATACTAAGGTTTTAATAGCTAAATCTTGTTACATTTCTCCGGTCTATGTAGGCTGTCATGATTTACTTTTCAACCAATCAGAAAAAACTTAGCCTGGCTGCCCCAGTATATATCTGCTCAATCATAGAGGTGGCACCTACATGTACCGAGGGATTGATACTGTACATGTAGCTCGGGCAGTAGCAGAGGAAGCTGTGAAACTGGAGACCCCAGGATCAAGTAACCAGTCGGCCAGCTGGCGATCGCTGAAGAATAAAAGTAATCACAGATTTCTTTTTTCACGAGAGTCGATACTTACCACCCTGATACGCTATGATATTTCGCAAATATCGAGCTAGTTCCCTTCAATAAGACGCAGACTTAAAAAGAAGCCGCGACTACTGGGCAGGTTATTCAACTGACAGTCCGGCGGATGCGCCGCCTAAACTTGCGCATGCGCAGGGCTGTCTCTACATATTCAAAATTACTGGCTGACAAATTGCAACAAAACGCTGAAAGACCGAGCCTCTGTGGGCGGAGAGGCTGGGATCATATCAGGGTGGTAAGTATCAACTCTCTCGTGAAAAAAGAAATTCGTGATTTCATTTACTTCACATCAAGAGTATACTTACCACCCTGATACTCTATGATATAGCCAGAATTCCTAAGTGAATTCGGCGGGAGGGAGGCGAGGTCAGAAGACCGGCTCGTCCCTAGAAGAGCAAGCTCTTTTGCGTTTGGAGCACAAACATCTGAAATTGTGTATGAAACACAACAAGGAAATCACTTGGACATCGGCTAACACGACCGTCACCGATGTTGAAAGTAATAACCGTTTAACATGCATTCCCCTCATTCTTCTGAAAGAAGGAGCGATGACCTCAATGTTCTACATGCGCTCTAAGTACTCGTGCTAACTTGCTATAGGACATTGGATGAAAAGCGAATACTCTCTGATGGACTTTGAGTCCAGATCGGAACCAGAGACAGGCACGATGGCTGGCTTGCTATCCAGTCGGGATGGTAGCCGACTGAAAACCATCGTAAGACTAAGCAGTCCTGAGTAACCCGATCCCATTCTTGCATGTGGAAGGTCAGGTGACCTCCCATGGGTCCACCTAATGAGAGAGGTGGGCCCAAGGAGTGCAAGAGTGGCACTGGCTCTGGTGGGTGTCCCAGCAGCAATAGTGTGATCCTGTGAGGACCGACCCATCAGGATCGACCCCCACGACCAGAAACCTACACCACACGCACCTCGGTATGCGGCCTGTCTGGTGGGCTGCACTGGAGGAGTCTGCGCTCTCCCACCCCTAGATGACTTGTGCTGGCGTGGCCGTGGCCTACACTGCGCTGGAGGTCGGCCCTTGACCTGGCCACCACCACCTCTAGTCTGCTGAGGACGGAAGGCAGGGGGTGCTGCGCGAATGTGCTTCCTGCGGAGCACCTTGAACTGCTCACGCAGCACCCTGAGGTTGTTGACCAGGTTTACAGTTTGTTGGAGATGCAGGCATCCTTCACCTCCAAACAAACCTGGACCTGAAAACGGTGTCCGAAGAAGCTGATTGTACAGGCCCTGCGAGGGGCACAAATTGTCCATGGCAAATGTGCGCCTCGTTTGTAAACTCCTGGTCACTGATCTCGTCATACAGCCAAGAGCCAGGTTAATGTCATCCTGGATGGCTCTCTGGACTGTAACAGGAGATGGCTGGCATGCCACGGATGCTGCTACTACCAGCTGTAACAGAGCTGGGAGACATGCGAGACCCAAAATGGCTCCTCTCATACGCTTCTCCGTGTCACACAATGCGTAATTCGCCCTACGCAAAGCCTCTGTCGCAGCGAACATATCCACGATATGCTCCGCATATGGGAGAGATGGCATGGTGTTCGTCACCGGCTTTCCCATCAACCACGAGCACTGGTCCCGCTGAGAAACCGGTAGATCCACCATTGGCAGGCACCAATCCAGTCCTCCTCAGTGGCCACCTGTGAAAGTTCGACGAGCCTAGGGCCCCTCATCCTCCTCCACAACATTCACTGGTGGAGTAATGGCCGGAGCTGGCGATAATCCTGGATAGCCAGGGAAGCCATATGGACCTGCAAGGGCTGGCATGGCTTGCGCAGTGGCTACACCAGGAGCCGGATCGAGTGTCATGAGGGGCTACATGCATGACATCATAGTCCAGATCTTCGAGGGATATGGCATGGCCAGCCATCAGCTCCGAGCCGGCCTCTATGTTGAGCTGTGAAACCTACTCCCGAAGAAGTAGTCCCACGGAAACAGAAATCCATCCGCCACGCCGTCGATCGGCTCATTGGAAGGCCACAACAGAGTGTCCTCTTCTTCCTGCCCAGAAAGATTAGCCGCCAAGCTTGAAAAGGAATCAAACTTGGCCTGGGCAGGAGCGGCATCACGAGAGGCGCTGATACCTAGAGCCTTTGGCTGCTCTGGGCCACCCGATAAGTCATGGCTTTCGCTCCCGGGTCCACCGATGAGGCACGCCTCAGCACCAGACCAGCGGGAGCCGTCTCTCGGTCTAAATCGAAAACTGGTACCCAGAGATGGGAACACTCTGACCAGGCACAACTCAGAAGACAATAACAAACTTGAACCGGGAAGCAAGCTGCGAAGCAACTCCGGGACAAGATCCGTTATTGGCTTTTTCATTTCTCCCATCATTTCAACTCGGAATGCAGGAAATGTCAATTTCCCTTTCTCCGAGATCTAACAATACTCACCATTCTGTTACTTCTGATATACAGCTGGCCCTGACAGCGGCTCTAGGATTATAGACTTAGAAAGCTTTACCGACTCCTGGGAACCGGGTACTCGGTTCCCAACTGCCGAGTACCCGTTTACCATAGAGCTCATATTGTTTGCATAGCCACCAAACAAGAGAAAACTATGGCTTGCCTCCGTGGGGCTGGGAGGCTGGGTCCGTAACAGAATGGTGAGTATTGTTAGATCTCGGAGAAAGGGAAATTGACATTTCCTGCATTCTCCTTCGATCAATACTCACCATTCTGTTACTTCTGATATACACCAGATTTGATCAGTAACCTGGTGGGAAGGGGCAAGCCATAAATGCTAATTTTGCCCCTTGGAGAAAGATTTTAGACTTCAAACTTGACTAACGGAGACCTAAAAGGACCGTCAAGTTCACGGAACCGAATCACATTCGCGTCACAGCCCCCCCCCCCTTTTTCCTCCTAAGAAAAGGGAGAGAACTAACGAACATGTATCTCGCCTGAAAACACAAATATGCCAAGAGGGTTAACTACTCCCTGCATATTCCATGTATTAGCCTGGGAATGAGCATGAATATATAAGATGAATGAACATGATACATAATACAAAAAACTCTCACTTATTGAATTACCTCATGATAATTGGACTTCAGACGTACCGCCTCCAACCATTCACCGGTTCGGCCATCGGTGACACAATCTGGTTGACATCCTCTCGCCTGACCATGCCTGCTTTAGGTTCTTTTCTTACCAAAGTGAGAAAAGGGTGAAAAGCAGTGTGGTCACTAACTATCGTTTCAAAACAGCTAAAGCGAGTGGATTGGCTGAGTCTGACACATCCCTCATATAGTAATCCGTGAATGAGGACTCACAGTGCCATTGTGCAACGGCCATGATGTCCTATAACGGAACACCATTGTAAAGGGCGGTCGAGGCGGCTATTCCTCTGACATTGTGTGCCCTTACGCCTTGCACCTGGTGCCCAGTCGCCATCTCGTGAGTAGTCTGAATGCATTCGACCACCCAACGAGAGATAGTATCCATGGATGCGGCGCCATAAGACTTTTTATGGCAGATCCACAGATGTCTATCGTTCGACCGTAACGAGTCAGTCCGTTTCTTGTACTTAGTCAAAGCACGGACCGGGCACCAGACACTGGCATCACGATCAAACCTAGTTAACTTCGGTATAATGATCGGTTTGCCGGGATATCTCAAAGATTGGTTCTTTGACATAACCTCTGCTCTTGGCAGAAGACGCAGACCTTCTCCAGAAACAATAAATCGGTTCCTCTCTGCCGAAAGCGCATGGATCTCACTGCGCCTTCTAGCTGAGGAAGCTGCCAATAGAAAGACCGCCTTTAGAGTCAAATGCTTTAGACTAGCCGAACGCAACGGTTCGAAAGGGTGCTTGGCCAGTACATTAAGCACTAAAGATAGACTCCAGGCTGGAATGACTACCGGTTGTCTCGGTCGGAGATTGCTCATTCCCTTCAACATCACATTTAACTGGGCCACCTCTGGACTATCCCTGTTGGCTAGACAAGGGATAACTGATGCCAAAGCTGACTTGTATCCAGCAACTGTGACGGGAGCTAGTCCTCAAAAGAACAGCTCACAGAGAAAGTCTGCTATTTGCTGATAGTGGATTGAAAGGTATCAAAACCCTTTTCTTCACACCAGTCTGCAAATCTGTTAACCTTGTTGTTATATGACTTGAAGGTTGACCTCCTTCTCGCAGCCGCGATGAAATCAGCAGCCTGTCGAGAAAAGCCTTCCGACGTGGAACGTTGTTTGATAACATCCACGCAGTCAATTTGAACATTTCGGGACGCTCGTGTAGGAAGCGTCCCTTGGCCTGGGAGATTATGTTCGGAATCTCGGGCAACTGCACAGGATTTGCCACCAGCAGATCTAGAAGATCCGTGAACCACGCCCTGCTCGGCCAATACGGCGCTATTAGCAGGACCAGACACGGTTCCTCCCTGACCTTCACCAATACCTTCGGTAGAAGAATGGTGGGTGGGTACGCGTAAGCGTGCATCCCTCTCCAGCTTATCGCCAGAGCATCTGTATCGACGGCATTTGGATCTGGAATCGGCGAGACATATGTCATGATTTGAGCATTTTCCTTTGTGGCGAACAAGTCCACGTTGGGTTTGGCCCAATGCTCGAAGATCCGTCGCAGAACTGGAGGGTTGAGGGACCATTCTGTTGGCAGGATTCTCTGTCTGCGAGACAAAGCATCCGCCAGAATGTTCAATCGGCCAGGAATATGAGCTGCTTTCAAAACAACCGAGTAATTCCTGCACCATTGAATCAAGTGCCACACCCTGATGCACAGGGTGGGCGACCTGGTCCCTCCTTGGCGATTTATATATGATACTACTGTCGAATTGTCCGACCGTATCAATATCACCTTGCCCCTGATCATCGGAAGGAACTTTTCCAACGCCAGTTCCACTGCCATCATTTCCAACAGATTGATATGCAGCTGACTCTCCGGGAGAGTCCATGTGCCCGAGACCTGGTGTTCTCCCAGGCAGGCACCCCACCCTACCAGCGATGCATCCGTGTAGACGGACAGCTGGGGGTGGGGTAGATGCAGCGAAACCCCTAATAGGAGATTCTGACGCTGTTTCCACCATAGAAGATGCGATATTATCGGCTCCAAAACTGGCACCAGTTTTGACAGGGGTTCTGGTCTCTGTTTCCACAGAGACATCAGATACAACTGGATAGGCCTTCGCATTAGAGCAGCGTACGGGATAACCTGCTCCATGGAGACCATCATGCCCAGCATCTGAAGGAACCGCCTTGCCTGAATGTGGTTTCCCACTCGAAAACTCTTGAGGATGGCTAACAGAGACACCACTCTGGGCTCTGACGGGTAAACCCTGCCCTCCTCGAGGTCGAATCGCATCCCAAATAAACGAAACGTTGAGTGGGCGTCAACTCGGATTTCTCCTCGCTGACTATGCAGCGTAGATCTGAAAGTAACTTCAGAGTCAGAGCAGTATCCACGTTCAACCTGGCTGCCGAGTCTGCCTTGAGCAGCCAGTCGTCTATGTAGGTGTGTAGCGCCACGTTCTCTTTTCTGAGAAACACTGTCACCACTCTTGTGAAAACCCTCGGAGCTGTCGACAGGCCAAACGGGAGAACTGTAAACTCCCATACTTGATTCTGAAACGCAAATCTCAGAAACCTGTGCCAACTCCGATTCATAGGAATGTGGAAATATGCATTTTTCAGATCGATCGATACACACCACATTCCTTTCCTCAATCCCGCATTACCGACCTCGGCGTTTCCATCTGGAACCGAGGCGTATGGATAAACCAATTTAATGGCCTGAGATTGAGTATGGGTCTCCATCCCCGTGCTCTTGGGGACAAGGAACATGTTTGAATAGAATAGCCTGGAGTGTTTCGGTTTGCTGGTTTTATTGCTCCCTTCAGAAGCAAACCCGACACTTCCTTTTGAACGGCTTCTAACTTGCCTGGCTCCCTTGGTACGGGTGTCCAGACAGGTGCCAAAGACAGATTTTGTGGTGGAAAGTCCCACCACTCCGGCATGTAACCCTGTCTGACGTCACACCTTGCCAGGCCTCGACGAAACGCATGAGCCTTCCACCCACCATAGACGCCTCGACGTCTAACGGGGTTGTCCGGCTCGCAGTCCGCCCCCCCCCCCTCTTTCTTAACGAGAGAGAGAGAACCATTTCGTTCTAGGCACGACGGGTATAACTGGCACCGCTGTTCCTGTCGCACAGGCGCGGTCCAGGCGGATATGAAGGGAGCTTTCATACCCTCAGGTACGCTTCGGCCCCTTCTGTCCGCCCTTTGAGGCCTTACCCTTACCCTTGCCCTTCCCGCCTCTAGGGCGGTCAGGAGCAACATTGGGGAGGGTAGGCGCCTCTACAACCTTCCTGGGCTTCTTCGCCGGTGGCGGCTCTGAAAACCCAGCTGAAGCAGAAGTCGCAACAGGCCTAGCTTTCGCCTTGCCCTTATGCTTCTTCTGCTTCTTTGAAGGTTGTCCCGTTAGCGATTTCCCCACAGCCCCTAGTGCGTGCGCTTGCCGCACTAGCTCTAGCTGTAGGTTTACCGCTAACCGATGCTGCCAATGACCAATGACCATTTGCCTCCTGGATTTCGTCACACGCGCTTGCACCCTTGCCAATGCGTCCATCGACAGCACCAGGCCGTCATTGACACATGAAAGCGCCACAGGTGGCACAGGGTGCCTGCCCCCGCTTCAGCCCACACCGACTGAAGGAGACGATAAGAGTGGTTGACAGCGCTCATCGCTGCCCTCACACCCTCATCGCATAGGGACAGGACTTCTTCCTGGTGTACCTGAGACTTGTCCACAAGTGCCGGACCGGGGCGACCCGCCACGGCACTCTGGACGCCCAGTACCCATCGGTCATCCTCCGTGACCGACGGGACTACACCATACCTGTCGTATTCCCCCCGCGGAATACGACATCTTGCCCGCACCTCCCTGGAGGCCGCAGGGAGCTGACCCTTGGTCATCAGTTGTTTGCTATAAATAGCATCCAACAATTCTATGAACCGTGGATCCAGTCCCACTGACTGGATCCGGGCCGCGGGCAAAATCCCCGTCCTGATCGACGCAACCGACGGACGGGGCGCATCTTCATCGGCCGTGGCCGAAACCACAGACGGGTCAACCCTGGCTAGCCACGCCAGAGCATCTGACCAATCTACCTCCGATGAAGACACCCCCGCAAACACGTCACCCGTTGACGTGCTCACGGGTCTGCCAGCCACGGCCTCCCGGCAAGGAGCCACGGCTGACACGCCAGGCACTCCGGTACCACACGGTTCCGCCGCCACCCCATGAAACACTCCGGTCCATGGGGTAGGTCCGCACGGAAAACCGTACGGACCCGTAGCAGTCGCGGAACCATAGCCGGACACGGGCGCCAACGGCACCCCACATCCGACTGCCGGACCAGGCGAGATAGGTGAGTACCACGCCCGGCCCGGCACACCCGTTCCCGTGACGGCTGGTGCCAAACCAAGCCGCACGGACCTGGTGCACGGTAACGGATTTGCCTCAGCCACAGGCGGAGCCGCTGACCTGGCTTGCGCCAAACCAGACAAATGGAGGCCGGTTCCGTCCAGGACGGAATCAACCTCCATATTCTCCACCTGCGGCTTCACGGGCCGCAGCAACCTCTCCTCCTCGGCCTCCTCGTCTTCAGACTCCGAAGAGTCGTCACTAGACGAGTCAACCGTGGAACCGTCCTGGCGAACGGCTCCCACATCTGACGGACCGGCCACCGCTACTGGACCACCCGGAGATGGCCGCAGAGAAACAGAAACCCGTCTGGCCGAAGCCAGACGGGACTGCCAGGGGGCCATACGAGACGCCCCCTCGGTAACCAGTCCAGAATCCTGTCCGAGGACAGGATCCGTACCAGGCATGGGGAGAAACTGCCCCCAACCTTTGGTAGTAGGGACGACACCAGCGTGGGCAGAACGCTATGCAGAAAAACCCTGCACAGCCGGACCAAACCACGCCGGCGGTGCCATCTCCGCCACCTCCAGCTGGGGACGTGGAGCACCCCCACCGGCCGAACCGGGCGCTCCACGATTTACTCTCGGACCGCCTGACCCCGCGTCAGACCCAGCCAAGTCCTTCTGGCAAGGAACTTAACCATCATCTCAACGGACCACACTGCACAAACATTACACCTATGATCAATATTACACAGGGAACACCTAAAACAGACATGGTCATTGAACACGACACGGACAAACTTATGGCATTCGTCACATGATGGCGATGCTGGCTTGGCCTATAACATAAGCACAAACCTACAATAAACAAGCGGAACGAGACCCGGATGGAAGGCAGACAATTAATTTTCAAATAATTTGACTCATAAATTAACTGTAACCCTCCCGCACCCCACCCCGCCACGTTACAACAACGATCGCATTGACTATGACGACAAGAACGAGGCGGGCATTAAACACACCCATAATAGATCCTCCAGGATGTGTAACGGCTCCAGGAATCATATCGCATAGCATTCGGGGTATATTTACTAATCAATATAAATTATACTCCTAACGAAAGCAGCACGATATGTGAAGAAAACAACAAAATGTATAACAAACTGCTGTATGACACGGTAAAACCGCAGACCACGCATCTACTCAAGAGTTTTGAAACCACCGATCATTGCAAACCGATTGTGATCGCACGTAAACTTGATCATTCTAAGGTTTCCGGTACCATTTTTAGTACGCAGCACCCAGAACACGATGCGCGAATTAATGAAAAATTTTTCTTCACATAAACATCCGAGCGACCGGGTGTGACGTCACCCGCTCGGATCCTACGGAGAACGACATCAGCCGATATTCGTGTTAGAAATACCATAGCATAACACCTATTTTCATATCTGCCGATCGCCTGTTGGGGGTTAAAGAAGGCGATCGTCTGGCATATATCATTGTTAGCACACGTCCCAGATTCTATGGGGTCAGAAATTGGAACATGCGACACAGCGAAATTTAGAGACCTAAGTCTTTTAACTATGGATAATAAAGAACGATACAACCTGGTTATCTTCGGTGGTATTCTCCATAGTATCCTTTAGTTAATCCTTTCACGAACACACAAACTATCACAGATTAAAGACTTAGATTTTCTTTCACAAAAAACACTAAAATCCTCAATGCAGAAAGCATGTATTGCTCTTGTTGCTATGCAAACAAGAATGAGCTCTATGGTAAACGTGTACTCGGCAGTTGGGAGCCGAGTACCCGGTTCCCAGGAGTCGGTAAAGCTTTCTAAGTCTATAATCCTAGAGCCGCTGTCAGGGCCAGCTGTATATCAGAAGTAACAGAATGGTGAGTATTGATCGAAGGAGAAGGCCTCCATGTCTGGCATGGCAGACATGGACGCCTTCCTCTTCTTACCATTTACATTCTCTTTCTCGACTAGCCTCTTCTCATCGAGCACCCTGTCCTTCACCTGCTGATGTAGAAAATCAGTAAACTGATCATTAGGCCATGCCTCACACACATGACATTTAAGCAAAGGTCTGCACGTACTGCTCCTAGTGCAGTCATGTGGATAAAACAACCTACATGAATCTATGGCAGGAAGGGCATTTTTTGTCAATAACCCTCTGAAAGACACAACACAACGCAGACATTTAGTTTTTAGTTTTATAAAGAAAAACAAAAATTAATTGAAAAGGATGTGACTAATGAATTTCCCTAAGAAAACTTAGACCCTTAGATGAGAGAATGAGAAAAAACAAAAGCCAGGACCATAGAGATGCTATGGGTCTGACAGATTAAGCTGTCATATCTCAACTTCTTCATCTATGAAGACAAGGGAGATAATCAAACTTTAAACTATATTTAATATTTAAACTTCAACACTTATGAGGTGAATACTACTCAACACTTCATGGCAAGGCTTCATTAGTAATTGAACTTAATCAATGATACATAACCATCATGAGAAAGAATAAATAAGTTCGCAGTCAAAACTAGTGAAATATTTCAAAAAACCTGAATGACATTGACTGCTGAATAACTGTCAAACACCTGAATCCCTGAAGTATAGGGTTACCACTGAAGAAGCGAGCGAATGAGATCCACTGGAGTGAGATGCACTGGACATCAACTAGCATACCATACCTAGTCTTTGTATTCATTAAACCTTTCGTGACAAGACCGGCCTCTGTAGTGGTTTCCAGTAATGTCCATTTACAAGCCAAGAGAAGACCATTTTTGAAAATTTACTACTGAAATGCCTGCCTCGGTAACCAAGCCAGTCATTACAGTGCTAAATTTTCAAAAATAATCTCTTGGCCTGCAAATGGACATTCAATAAGAAAATATTGTGAAAAAATTTAGACGTTTAAAGAGTTAAATGGACAAAGGGTGGGACGAGAATGCGGAAAAATTACTTCTTATGATAATAATTCTGGTAATAATTCCCTGTGCAAACTCGGACCTATTTTTGGCAAACAAAAACCCAGTATAAATGTTGGTCCTGATGAAGGATACACATCAAGAATCAGCTAAAAGTATCTGAAAATACAAAGCAAAACATGCTTAGCTAATATTTAGGCTTCCCCTTAAAAGAGATAGCCTAATATAGACGCATCCACGTGTAAATGCGAGTCCTGGATATACCATCCGATACGACACACAAATTTATAACAATAAATATTACTAAGCTACACCTGATAGCTCAGACCAGGCACGTCCTCAGGAGTTTTGGCGATGTCAGATATCCCAATCAATTCAAAACTTAAGTAAGAATATAACTTAAGAAGCTTCAAAATTATAGCAAAGAAAAAGGTGTGTGCAATGGCAGGTCAATAATTTGAGAAGAGGAAGACACAGCCCAGCGCATGCGCGAGTTTGGGCGGCGCATCTGCCGGACTGTCAGTTGACTAACCTGCCCAGTAGGGATGGTTTCTTTTTAATTCTGAATCTTAATGAAGCTAGGTCGATATTTGGGAAATATCATTGAGTATCAGGCTGGTAAGTATACTCTTGATATGAAAATAGGCAATCTCTTTCACTCTTCGTTGCATCTCTACACCCAGGAGTATAAATGGGTACCAGTGTAAAAACTGCGGAAGTTACAGTACCACTAATAGACTGAACCAAGAGGCACAAGGGCCTTAATCCTCACCATTAGCATTTGAACCATTAGCATTTGAACAGACATAATACTTTAAATTCAGCAGTAACAAGATACACATGTAAAATACAAAATTGGGAATTCTGTACAATAGATATTTAGAGAAACTAGAAAATGTTGTTTGACTCAGAAGGCCCGGCAATCACTGAAAATACCTTTCTCTATATAGTAGACCATAGCAATTTGCATTATTAAAAATTTTAAATAAAAAACAAAAAAAAATTTAAAAAAAGGAAATTGATAAAAATTGCAAGTTTATGTATTAAAAAGGCCATTTTCACCCAAAATCGTGGACCTATAATAATAAAGATGGTTCCTTCAAAAGGCACATCTACCCGTTATAAAGAAGCCACCTGCTACATTTCATTAAATTATTTTAAGCGATTCTGTATGATATGGTGCTAACATGAAAATTGACAAAAATCATGAGTTTTTGCATTAAAAAGCCCATTATCATCCAAATATTGGGCCTATCAAGGTGGATTCTGAATTCTTCAAAAGGCATATATGCGTATCATGACTGAGGCATACACCAAGTTTCATTAAACAAGAGGTCCAAGGGACTGTGGCGCTCACCTGGACCAGTGGCATTTAAACCATTTGCATTTAAATACATGTAGTCTAGACATGAATGATTAGCAGAAAATCAAAGATGACCACCAAAAAATTGCCCAATCAAGACTGTCGTTTAATTTGATGAAGCCAACCATCATAGGATCGTTCCACCCAAGTTTTGTTGAAATCGGACTATTCATTGAAGGAGTACTGTTTTTAAATGGTTCTGGAAAACTTTCAGAAATCAGAGATGGCTGCTAAAATATTAAGCTATCAAAATTCTGATTAGATTTTCTAGAGGCTACAACAATAGGCTCCTTCCAGCCAAATTTGGTTCAAAAAATTGCCCAAGCGATTAATGAGTAGCATTTGATACAAATTCCCATTTCTGGAAAATCCAAGATGGCCACAATCAAAATCAAGCAGTTAAGTTTCTGTATACAGGTTCTGAAGCATACCGGCCTAGGGTTTTCAGGCTGAGTTTGGTTGAAATTGGCCAAGCGGTTAATGAGTAGGCGTTTAACTGATTTAGCAATGTTCAGAAAATCCAAGATGGCCGCCAGAAAAATTTACCAATCAAAATTCTCTATACAAGTTCTGAAGCCAGCCCTAGGCTCGTTCCAGCCAGTCTGCTTGAAATCGGCCAATCAGTTAATGAGGAGTAGCGTTTTAAATGATTTTCAGCCATTTTTTCAGAAAATTCAAGATGGTTGCCAAACAAATTGACCAATCAAAATTATGTATACAAGCTCTGAAGCATACCACTTTAGGGTCCTTCCATCCCGGTTTGCTTGAAATTGTTGAACCAGCGGTTAATGACGAGTACCCTTTTAACTGATTTACAGAAATTTTCAGAAAATCCAAGATGGGCGCCGGAAAAATTGACCAATCAAAATTCTGAAACCTACCAACCAAGTATCGTTCCAGCCAAGTCTGGTTGAAATTGCTCAAGCATTTAATGAGCAGTAGCGTATTAAACGATTTCCCACCATTTTTCGGAAAATTTAAGATGGCCACCGAAAAAATATTCCATCAAAATTTGGTACACAAGTTCTGAAGCATACTACACTAGGGTTCTTCCATCCAAGTTTGACTGAAATCTGCCACGTGGTTATCGAGGAATAGGCTTTTAAGCAATTTCCAGAAATATCCATGATGGCCACCAGAAAAATTGACCAATCAAAATTCTGTACACAAGTTCTGAACCATACCAGTGTACTATTATCCTCTCAGCTAAGTCTGGTTGAAATTGCCCAAGCAGTTAATGAGGAGTAGTGGGGATTTACCACCATTTTCCAGAAATTTCAAGATGGCCGCCGAAACAATGGACCAATCAAAAGGTCTGAAGCATACTATACTAGGGTTCTTCCATCCAAGTTTGATTGAAATCGGCCAAGTGGTTATCGAGAAATAGACGTTTAAGTGATTTCCAGAAATTTTCAGAAAATCGAAGATGACCGCTGGAAAAATTGACCAATCAAAATTCTGTATACAAGTTGTGAACCATACATGTACCAATGTACTATCCTCTCAGCTAAGTCTGGTTGAAATTGACTAAGTAGTTAATAAGCAGGCCTGTTAAACGATTTCCCACCATTTTTCGGAATTTCAAGATAGTCGACGAAAAAATTTACCAATCAAAATTCTGTATACAGGTTCTAAAGCCTAGAAAAACCATGAAAAACCTCTAAACCCATACGATCATTTGTGCCAAATTAATTTGAAAGCTGCCTAGCGGTTAATGAGGATTATCATTTTATAGCAAGAGTTGCCAGATGCCAGACGGATGGACGGTCGGCATGGCATTAGATCACTTGGCCATTCTGGCCAGGTGAGCTAAAAATCTGCAGCGGTTCTGTGTATGTCATGGTGTCTATGAGGAAACTGACAAAAATTCTGAGTTTTTCCATTAAAAAGCCCATTTGAAACCAAAATGTTGAACCTATACAGGTGAATCATACAAAAGGCACATCTAGCCATCATAAAGAAGCCACCTGTCAAGTGTCACTAAATCATTTTAAGCGATTCGGTATGATATGATGTTTAGTGTTTATGAGGAAATTGACAAAAATCATGAGTTTTTGCATTAAAAAGCCAATATTCACTCAAAATATTGAACCTATAAAGGTGAATTCTTCAAAAGGCACATCTGCATATCATAACTGAGGCATACGCCAGTTTCATTAAAATATCTGTTCAAAGTGGTTCTGTATAATAATGATGTTGAAGCGGTTCTGTATGATACTCTGTTTATGACATATTGTGGACGGGTGGATGGACATACGTACGTATGTACGGCAGATACAGAGACACACACAGTGATTACTATACGACTTCCGCACATTCTGGTGCGGGCCCTAATAATGTCACATGACTTCTAGCCATCCAAACAGAGAGCATATATATCATCCAGAGCAAATTAGAGACTCTGTATGGTTAAACGCTGCTTCACCGATCATTCCCAAGTGACTCTCAAACCTGTATAAAGCCTTGATATGACCACTTCTAGAATATTGTAGTCCCATTCTACGATGCACGAAATAGTGTGGAGTAGTTTGAAAACCTGACCGAAAGAAGAGATAAGACATACCTCAGAGAAACCTACAAAATCCTGAACAGCTGTTACAAACTCAACCAGAGACTTCTTTCATGCCTCAGTAGTCAACACGCAATGTCATGACGCAAAGCTTTTTAAGCCACATTCCCGTACCTGTTGACATTAGGAAAAATTTCTTCTCAAATCGCGTGATTGACAAATGGAATAGATTAAGAGTCGGCACCGCATGCGCACCAGAAATTGATCAAGTCACCCAGATGTTGGAGCTGACGCTTGGAGCATCACTAGATGCTCAGGAAGATTCAAACTCTTGTATGATGTCATTTGTTAATCATTAATGTTTTGCACCAACAAATATGATTGGTCATTGTAAAACGCCGTAGAAGACACTCCATAAACAGAGAACTTCTTTTGTACCCAAAATTCTCTTCCCAATAAATTTAGTCTAGAGTTATCTACCTTTTGCCCCATGCTAGGGATCATTTTCGTGACTGAAGGGGTCAGTGAATTTGATGATTTGGATCAAACCACTAACCACGAACGCTAAAACAATTATTTATGCAAATTGATGAAGTTTTCCCATCAAAATTTTGTGTCAATGTCCTGAACCCACAAGCATTCAAAATTGCATTAAATTTAGCAATTAATTTGATCGTATTTGGATTTAGACTTTAATTTTAGTCTAGGTAATTCGCAGACGACCACATCCAACAAAATATTGACACGGTTTCATCATTCAAATAAATTGTACATGAAATTTATCTATTTAATCTTGAAATTTACAAACTGGTCAGTAAACATTGGTTGAATTCGGTTTCGTTATCGAGGTACTCCGATCGGAAGTATCACGTGGTTGCTTTACCCATTTACGCGTGCGCAGACTTTTACTCTCGCTTGAAGCAGGAGTAATCGAATAGAATTTGTACCATGTGATACAAATTTGTACCACGAGATATATCATTATCCGATTATATACTCGGTTGTTCGGATATGTTATCGATGTACCCCGCTTACCCTGATAGTGATAACATATGCGAACTTTAGGATTGGTAACAACGAACCGAGATCAAAACTCGGTCACTTGTTCGATCACAGGCCTTTGAATTTTTGTCCATCCATTGCACTAGTACATATCCCCCTACTATATATATAATATACATATGTATATTATATATAGTAGGGGAATATGTGGTAGAGGGATGGATGGACGAAAATTCACAGGCCTGTGGTTCGATGGACCAAGTCAGTAAATATTCGACTTCCGGAATGCCAAAAGGCATGAAACACTTCTTAGGACTTCTTAGGATATTTCTGAGGACTCGGGCTGTGTTCAGCCTCTATGTCTGCATCTTCTTCCATTAAAAATGTTCCACGTTCCTGACTTCCAGGCATTCGATATTCGGCCATGAAATCAAATTTAATGGCTTGTTGCTCCCAAAATTACAGATTTACAATTTACTATAGCGCCAGGTAAGCTATTCCAAATATCTACCACTCTATTTGTAAACATATATTTCCTAATGTCCGTTCTAATATGGTGCTTGGACAGTCTCAAGCTATGGCCTCTTGTGCCTCTATTTTCTGCCAAGCTCAGCATCCCCTCAGAAGCTTCAGGATCATATATCTCATGGGTGAGTTTATAGACCTCTATCATATCTCTTCTCATCCTTCTGTACCACATTGTGGACATTTTCAGTCTCTTCAGCCTATCTATATAGCTCATGTTGTTTAATGCTGGAACTTGTTTGGATGCTCGTCGTAGTACATTTTCTAATAGGGCTACATCCTTTTTCAGATGAGGGCTCCATACACATACTGCATACTCTAGGTGAGGTCTCACCAGGGCCTGGAACAGCTGCTTAAACATTTCCTCATCTAAGTAAGTGAATGTTCTTCTAATTAGCGCCATAATGATGTTCGCCTTGTTAACTTGGGCTTGAATGTGGCTTGAGAAGGTTAAGTTCATGTCTACTGTCCTTTTCCTGTTGTGTGTTCTCAAGATTTACTAATGTCCCATCTTGCTTGTAGAGGTGGTAGCTCTTCTCATCTGCGTGTTTTCCTCCCTTGCTCTCTACCGTCAGTACTTTGCATTTATTTGGGTGGAATCTCAATAGCCATGTGTTTGACCACACCTGAAGGGAGTCCAGATCTTCTTGCAACTCAATTTCATCTTTCTTGCATCTGATTTGCTTGTAGATTTTTGTGTCATCTGCGAAGAAATAACATGTAGATCTTACAGCCGTAGGAAGATTATTAATGTATATCACAAACAGGATAGGCCCTAACACACTGCCTTGTGGGATTCCACTTGTTACTGGGTGGTTTTCTGAAACATGTCCGTTGACCATGACGCATTGCTTTCTGTTTGAAAGAAAGTCCTGTACCCATAGTATTATACGTTCACTTAGACCATATTTTTTCAGCTTGCTGATGAGTCACCTATGTGGGATGGTATCGAACGCCTTCATAAAGTCCATATCAATGGCATCTATTTGTCCACCACTTTTGTCCATTCATCCAGTACCTTTAGTAGTTGCAGTGCTGTTGATCTTCCTTCCATAAAACCAAATTGTCTTTTGCTGAAGAATTTGTTTCTCTTCATATGTTCTATTATTTCTGACAGTACTGGCTTTTCCATTAGTACACAATACACTTGTCAGGCTTACTGGTCTGTAATTTCCATGGTCAGATTTGGCCCCCTTTTTGTAAATTGCTGTGATGTTGGCTGTCTTCCACTTGTCTGGTACTATCCCTTTATCCATAGATTTGTTAAATATAATAGTCAAGGGCATGCACACACTCTCTTTTAGCTCTGCTAATGCTTTGGCATGTACTCTGGACCAGGTGATTTGGTTTTGTCTATTCCCTTTAGTATTTTCAGCACATCATCCTGGGTGAATGTTTTGTCTTGGAATTCAAATTCTGGTTTTAGTTTCTGGGATTCTGGCACTGGACCATCTGGTTCGCACATAAAAACGCTAGTGAAAAAGTCTGCCAGTATATTAGCCTTATCTTTGTCTTCACTAGCAATCTGAGTTATCCCATCTTTCTGAACAACCTTTAGTTCTGAGATGCCACTTTTTACTTTTCTCTTTGATTTTACATATTTCAAAAATTTCTTGGGGTTAGCTTTGGCATTCCTGGCTATCTCCTTTTCATTATCTCTCTTAGATTTGCGTATTAGCCCTTTAACTTAATTTCTCACTCTAGTATATTCTCTATGCTTCTCTTCATCTCTTGTTTCCAGGAATCTTTGCCAACATCTGTACTTCCTTTTTATTTTAGTCCTAATATCTTCATTAACTTGTATATGTCGATATTTGGATGCTTTACTGTTTCCGCCTTTGATCTTTGGGATATGCTTTTCCTTGGTCGTGTTAAACTTTTCAAGGAATGTGTCCAGTACTCTATTTGCATCGTCTACTTCTAATAATCTCTCCAAATCCAGCACTAGGTCTGCATTCATATCCTCATAATTACCTTTGAAAAAATTCCACCTCTCTGTATTATTGCATCTTTGCTGACTTTGCAGTTCATAAGTAAAGGTAATTACACAGTGGTGCTGGCTCCCAATGGACTTTAGTATTCAATTTCTTCTACTAATTCATCATTTGTAAGGATAAGATCCAATATACTTGGTTCATTGCTCCCTCTACACCTCGTGTAATCCTTGACATGCTGGTATAGATAGCAATCCCTTATACATTCGATGGATGATTCCCCATCTGAGTCATTTTTTACCGACCAGTCTTGCCAATTTATATTTGGATAATTAAAATCCCCTACAATCATGATGTGTTTGAACTTCTTATTTGTATTCGATATATTTCTGAGCATTTTCTTCAAATCCTCCAAATTTTCTGCAGTGCTGCTGGGGCTCTTATATATACATCCCACCAGTAAATTATCATTCCCTGGTAGTCCAATCTTGACCCAGATAGCTTCTTGGCAGTTTTCGTCAACTCTGTATTCGCCCCCGTGTAGGGATTCATTTATATACAATGCAACTCCTCTGCCTTTTGATGTTTCCCAGTCATTGACAAACAAGTCATATCCGTCTATTTGCAATTCTGGTTTGGTTGGCAGGTATCTGCAATTCTTTGGACATATTTCTGTTATTCCAATTATATCTGTTGCCCCCTCCCCATGTATCCTAGCCTTAAGCTCTTCATTTGAATATGCATAATTCAACATAGTCAATCTTCTGGTATCCTGGTTACACATATTTACAACATTTGCATGTAGACTATTTACATTTGTATTTACACTTGTCTCTTTCCGATCTAGTTTTCTTTTGCTACTCTCCGAACTTTCACCACTTTTTGTTCCCAGGGTGGTCCTCGGACTGTGTATTTGAAGTACCCCGATATGTTCTCAGCATTCAACTTTTTCATTTCTTCCAGCTTTTCCTTATTGGCTGCTCTCTCATTTTGTGTCATATCATGGGTGATACTCACTCTCTTCAGCTTCTCATCTGCATGTGCCAGATTTCTGATATGTTTCATAAAGTGCATCAGTGGTTCGCTCAGCTGGTCAGGGGTGAAAACTTGGTTGCTGATTCGCTGCCAATGGACCTTTCCATTTTTAGCTATGCCCTGCCCATCACTAGCTAAGCTCCACCCACACCCCGCCGTGTTTGGATTGATCGATCCCCGAATGCCCTAGCTATCAATTTCCTGAAAACTATACAGGGAAGCTGTTGAATATTTTGTAACTAATTAGACTGGGTGCTGTTGCTGCCATAGACAGCAACAGAGCCCAGTTAAATTAGTTTCAAAATATTCAACAGAATATTTATTTAATTATTAAATAGTAAAAGCAAACAATTTGTACAACAGCCCATAGACCGTCATCAAATATGCATTCTTGACATACTTATCGACGTCATTCATGACTTCATTCATTATGATGTCATTGTACACACCACGCAGTTCATTATGACGTCATATGGTGGGTGGGTACTCTGGAAAGGTGAATTGAGTGAATTGACACCCCACCCCAACACCCAACCCCATGGCATCACACTGTGACTGTCGCTGATTCACGGATTCATAATACACTATATGTAAATGGCATGCACGTGTAAATTTTATCCTATGCTGTACCTGTATATCAGGCGTAGATACAAAGATTTTTAATAGTATCATTTATCAAATTGGCTTGTTTTTTTTAGTGTTTACCGGAGTTGTACTAACTATAGATTGGGTTCCGAGCCGAATGGTGTTCGAAATGGAGTCTGTGTAACAGTGCGCGCGTTACCTGCGCACAAATGTAGGAAACTAATTTTATTTAATCACTTCCGGTATTTATGGAATTTAAAAGCTTACTTTAACATGAATACTGGCCAGATTCTTGTTATTCTCAGCTGCTTAGTTGCATCAGGTTTGTAACAGTATTCAATTTCAAATTGCCCGATAACTTTAGCATACAATTAATTTCAAATGTTAGTAATATTTTCCACAAAAGTGAATATTACCTGTTTTCGAAAACAGGTCATTAAGATCATGATGGCGTCTACCTGTGCACAGTAACAAGTCGTTTCGCCACTGCGGCCGTATTCACGAAGAGGGCGAAACTTACACCTGGTGTAGCTTACAACCTAGAGTTACGCCTCATATATACATCTATATGTACATGGATTTCGTGCCAATAAAGATTCTAATTCCTCATAGTTACGCTGTAAGTGTATTCACGAAGATAGGCATAAATAAATGCGTCACTGTAACGCATGTAGGGCAGAATTCGTTGTTATCATAGGTCGCTTATTGACGTAGTACCCGATGCATCAACAGCTGTCAAAATGTGTGACCTTCACTACAACATGGAATACTGAACAGGCTTAACTATCATCGACTCAAAATTTAATACTAACAAATAAATAAATAATATTCATTCAGACGTTCTATCGAGTCTGACTAAACTAGCATGTACCATTCATTAGTAAAATGCTTGTCATTGCAAAAACTAAGTGCTGCGAAAACATGTAATTTTTATATTCTTACAACTTTTCCTTAGCATTCTGAATCCTTTTTGGGAAAACTTGATTTGAGCGCAGCGCGTCATTCAGCCCGTTCATGCAGGCTCATTGCCAGGGAATGACGTATCGCTCTACCGTATTTACCAAATTGTTTCGGCTTCACATTCAGGCAGTGTACAACCTAGAGTTACGCCTCATATATACTCAGATTTGTGGGTCCCAGTGTAAAATCTGGGGGCCCCATGGAGTCCTCATCTGACATATGGGGGTCCCATGTTTTTTTTCTTAAAATAAACACAACACATTGATCTAATTATAAAGCACTTTATTAAACATGTTGAAAGCACTAGTTATGACATTGTGTAAATACTGTTAATGTATATATATAGAGAATAATAGCTATGCATAGTTTATTAACCTTTAGCACTTAACACTTTTGACCACCATTGTAGATCACCAAAATACATATTTTTGAAAGTTTAGCGCTGGAATGACTGGCTCTAAACAGTGCCAGTCATTCCAGTGGTAAATTTAAAAAAATATGTATTCTGTGATATACAATGGTGGTTAAAATTGATCTATTGAAATGGCCCTTGTATATTTAACTAATAACATTGGAACTGCATGTCAATAAACAATAACTTAAAGCACTGTACTTTTTTGTTGTTTGAGAAACCAACCAACCTACATTGACAACCTTGTATGATTAACATTTCCAAAGACCACTACATTAGTAATTAGCAAAGACCATTGCATTAGTTTTTCTATAAAACCCTAACTTGACTTTGGACGAATTGAAAAATTACGAGTATCTGGGGCGAGTTTGCTCAAGGACGACTTAACCTACTTCGATATAATGCGCGCATATTTTTTATAATGTAACTGGAATGACTAAATATAGTGGAATACATAGGCTAAGCTCAGACAAAACAATAATTTATCAAAAATAATCTGTATAAATCAGATTAAACTGCGTAATTAGTGAAAATATATCAGCCAATAACCGGATATGTCTAAATCATAGGGAATAACTATGTAACACGATTGCTGATTGGTTGAACCATAGATAACGCATTAGTGTGTACCCAATAAGGACGCCTGTATCGGGGAGCTTTGAGCTATACGCTGTTTGGAAAATATCCATATTTTAACGTATGCCTACCTGTAGATCGACGATATCGTTGAACATCGCTGCTGGGATGAGCTTTTTAGTTGAGAAATTGGGAACACCTAACGGTCGAATATTGTTAAACATTATAAACACTAATCCATCAGTCAATCAATCAGCCGCTATTGCTAAATAAAAGACGGCTTAGAGCGTGTATTGATACCGTTATTCAAACAGCAATACAAAGACACCGCCGCTAATCCGTCAAATGACCATTCAAATACATTCCTTCATCCATTTCAATATTTTGATAAGTAAATAGAATAGTTTGCCTGTAAGTCGTTGCTGCTTTAGGCAAGTAGGCATGCGCAAATTAATTTCAAAATATTCAGCAGATTAGTGATAACAACTTTGTGATCTGTCCAATGTTCTGTGAAAGACGCCCAGGCACGTTTGTATACGCTTGATCAGTTGTATTGGCTTTCTCAAGCGTGAGTTCCTCTAGAGGAAGATTCCGCTGTTATCCAATCAATTACTGACATGTCACACTGACATTTAGCACAACAGACAGAAACATGGCGGGTATTTTTGCAATTTGTAGGCCAAACAAGGCGGCTAAGATGGGGCTTGTAAACTCATTATTTATAAAAAAAATTAGATCAAATGGAATACTAAGGATGATTTGGGGATGGTGTTTACAATTAAATGTGGTGGTTGAATCTGATTTATGGGCAATAACAACTTTGAGTTGTGCAAGAAAATATACAACAAATCATAGTCTTAAACAAAGCAGTAAGTTCGTTTTTATTGAACACACAATACATTAGGTATATTTTTTAAAGTAAAAACATGCACAAATAAATATACACATACGATAATATAATCGATAATTAAGCACATGCAAAGTTACCAGTTTCCATTACACTTTTTCACTGCGTCCCTCGTACGTCCTCCGGGATGCAGAGGGTTAATTTTTATGCATCCCTCTGCCATTTTTATGCGTATATACGCGCAAAAAGACACATACGGGCAACTCTGCATTCAGCGCACCGTGGGTGCTTTGAATACAGAAATAGGAAAAGTATTCAGGTCAAATATTTTTCAAAACATCTGCTATGGCTTCACATTAAATAACACTTAGTATTTACATTATTACAAATTATTATTTACAAAACTCAGCTAAATGCAATTTCAGTGTAAAAAATTTGTAATATCCAATATTCGACTCAAATTCGAGACCACGTCAAGAACGCTGTAAATAATAACTTATGCCTTGTAGTTGGAGGACATAAGTTACGCCTGATTTTATGAATGGGCGTAAGCTATGCCCTTTTCGTGAATACGACTTACGCCACTTTGGGGGCTTATGCCATAGTTACACCTTTGCTATTGCATACACAGTCTTCGGATGGGGGTCGCCCTATGTGTTTTCGCATCGGATCAATTAACCCCATGTTCAAGTTCAATTTCAATAATAGGATAATAGGCGTTGCCTATAAGTGAACGCAGACAATATTTATTGTTTAAATAAATTGGACAAATTTGTACTATAGGGTCGAAATGTCCTAAACACGTATATCCATGTATAGTACATTTGAAGCTAATTTTTCATCACGCTTGGAGGACATTCTGGAAAATCCAGTCCACAATATTCACAACAATACTTAGGCCTATTGTCAGCGATACCCTCCAGCATGGTTGCATCTTTTACGTACAGCATTTAGTTGCACCAGTTCAATGACGTATTGTTGCGACATATATCGCGGTGCTCCTCGCTATTGGGGGAAATATAAACAACTTCATCGTAACAATGACGTCATAGAGAAATATCGTCTGCTAGAATTTTCAAATCACGTTTATCAAGACATAAGGATATTGGGGTCGTGATTGGCGAACGATTAAGTTTTGATTATCATATAACTGAAAAAATAAACAAATCTAACCAAATTATGGGACTGATTAGAAGAACATTTAGCCACATAGACAAAGAAAGCTTTAAACATCTATACAAATCCCTTGTCAGATCGCATATCGAGTATGTCAATGTAGTATGGGCACCATATTTGAAAAAAACACTTAAATGCAATAGAAAATGTACAGAGGCGAGCCACCAAGCTTATCCCTGGCATGCAAAACCTTCCATACAGTAAACGCCTACAAATACTGAATCTACCGACCTTGGCATTCAGATGACTGCGTGGGGATATGCTTGAAATATACAAAATTTTACACAACCATTATGACATGCCCACATCCAAATTTATCCAACTTTATGATGAAAGCAGTGTTACGCGGCGGTCATAGCATGAAAATCAGCTAGATTAAATCCATCAATACATTAAAAAACAGACGTAATAAACTATGGAAGACCATCCAGTGCGTTTCAATTTTGAATCTGTAGCAGACTTCACCACTGTTTATGACACAGAAGTAGACCTGACATTATGGCTTGCTAAAGGCCTACAGTCAGTAGAATTTCATGTTTCATAAGCAAGAAAGAGGGGAAATTAATGCATGACTTCGGGTAAATACATGAATGCACATTCCATGCGGGTGCGAATGGCATTTTACCTGGCCTTAAATTTCCTGCTATCAGAGCTAAAGACAACAACATTGACAACCACGACTTTCGACGGCCGGCCATGGGTGGCATGGTTGGGTTTTGGACAGTCCAAAACTAACTTTGAGCAGACATTGTCTAAAACCTGTCTTAAATGGTTTAAACCAGTCCAAAATTGTCCAAAACTGTCCAAAACTATGTTGGACATATCACCATACTCTTATGCATCATAATCCTATTAAAAAATAACAAGAAATCAGAGATTGCATCAAAAGCACTATATTAAACAAATCCATGTATTATATGAGTTATTATTACATTTTTATCAAATACATACAATTAAAACTTAAAAGGCGTAATTAGGTTTAATTAGTAGTCCAAATCAGACAGCCCTCTCAACATCCTGTAGCAAAACACTAGCTTTGACGCTTTCTCTACTCCAAGCCTATTACGGATTTTAGTGTGGATATAGCTAAAATTTCTAAAAATTCTCTCAATTGATGCTGGTGCTTCAAGCAGCTGAATAGCCATATCAATAAAATCACCTGGCACACCTAGTGTTTTCAAGGCCTTCCACCATGTCACTGAAGGCACTTGAACTGCAGCATCACAGAAATATGATGCAGGAAATGGGCTGCTTTTAGCCTGGTATGCAATAAATGTTGCTATAAAGCTAGGGTTCTTAGCTATTATCCAATTGTTCACTTCTTCAAACTGTTTTGCTACCAGCATCTCGCCCTGAATCTTTGGATGTAATGTGTATGCGACAAGATGCTCTGGCAGGATTGCCTTGCTGAAACGTGCTAACAGAGTTTTCTTGTGTGGTTCTAGCAGAGTGTTGTTTAGTAATTCAAGCCAAACATGGCATGCATCGGCTAGTGTTGATGTGTCACTCTGACATGTGTCAATTGCTATTGAAATTGGCCGAAGTTGTTCGGCTAAGTCTCTTGCATTTCTAAACAGGTTAAAGTCCATTATCTTCTTGACAATAGAATTATCTATTTCTCCTTCATGGTCTTGTACAATTTTCATGAAATGTGGACGGTTGTGAATGAAGGAGTCAATACACACGAGTTGACTCTTCCATCTAGTGTCACAAGGAAGCTGTGGCTTAACACTACCAATACATTCCGAGAGCCAGGATAGTGGCTTGTGGTGATTCCTGAAATATTTTTGAATCTCAACTACATGCTTAATTAGCATATCCGGTGTTATGTCTTGCCCTAGTAAGTTTAGCCAGTGTGCAGAACAGCCATAGACAATAAGATCATTGTCATCAGCCTTCAAACCATCACGCATTTTTTCCGTGTTCTTTGCATTATCTGTGACAATGCTCTTAACTGTACAGTTGTATTTTGTCTTAGCATATTGTATTGTCTCTTGACACTTCACCTTACAGTTTTCAGCACTTTTAGTCATAGAACCAGTGTCAAAGCTGTTTAGGAAGAAGCTCTTTCCTTCTACTTGCAAGCAGGATGCTATGATAGGTTCATTGTGAATGTTACTCCACCCATCCTCCACTAATGTTGCTGTCTTGCCATCAAGAATCACCTTCATATCCTCTGTCACCTGATCATGCACAGCATCTAGAAGCTTTCCACCAATCAGTTTACGTGAAGAGGGTTTATATCCTGGGCCTTACATACTAACAACTTTTATGAACTGCGGATGTTCAGCCATTGAAAATGGAAGGTTACAAGCATAAAACAACCTCGCGACTTCTATATCTATTGCTGACTTCATCGCTGAGGTGGTAGTGATACAATGTCGGCTCAGATCGGGTTGAATTGAGAATTGAACTGGACAGGTTGGTGAGGGTGGTGCTGATTGTGATGGCAATTCTTCTCTTAGTCGCTTTGTGCATGGTGCAGCTGATGGTTTGTCCAGCTGAAACAAAGAAAAGGGATATTACATGTGCTATATAAGCCAAATGTAGATATACACCCTACCTGGTCCAAGCCATTTGGGGACAAGATATGATAATCTTTTTAAAAATTTACATTGAAATGACTGGCATTGCAACAAAATCAGTCATTCCTATGTTGAATTTTCATAAGTAATTAATTTTATGTCATAATTCAATACATTTAAAATTTGGAATGGATAGAGTTAAAGATAGACCACCCTTCTGTCAAATAAATGCATGTTTTTATTTATTTTCAAAACTTTGGGACTTGCTGAATATTAGTTTGACTGTTTGCATCAGTCTATCTGAAGGGTGTTAGTGTGCTATGCCAAATTGTTTTCATAATATTACTGTAGTAAAGGTATTCAGGCAAGAGTATTTCTGAAAACCCTGGGTTGCAGAAAGTATAGGGTTAAGCAGATCATTGTGTGTTATTTCTAATCTTAAGCCAGCGCCCTCACAGGCCAATTATCACACCTATACCATTGAATTGTAAAGAGGCTCAGCATGTGATTGTGGTTATCAGAGATTATCAGACCTGGCTCTATTACTAGCATGGCAAAGAGAATAATTAACTCAGGTATCTGAACTAAAGGTGAGACATCCTGTTGATAACCCCTATGAGGCCAAGACAATTACAGTGAATAGTAACCGTACCTACATTGTACATTTTGACTTTTAAACACAACTTAGCACAAATTTTTGAAGATTTTTCACTGAAATGACTGGCTTAGTAAAAGCGGCAGTCATTTCACGAGTAAATTTGTTTTCCAGTCAAATTAGTTTCAAAATATTCTGCAGTTTTCCCGCATAGTGTCCTTGAAAATGATAGAGCTGAGGAATTCATCGGTGAAAGGGTTAAGGCATCTATTAGATATATTGGACTCCTAGCACTCCAATGTCAACAAAAAACATTTTTCAAATAAAATTAAAAGATAAACTGTTTTTTTATTTTCAACAAATTTGTCATCGCCCAACAAAATTGTTGAAAAATGAAAACCAGTTTCCTTGGTATAGTCACAATAAAATATAGAATTTTTAATTATTGACATTTAGAGGGCAAGGGGTTAAGCATTAATTTTATTTACCTTCAAAATCTTGATGTCTTTGCTGATATGTGTGTCTGCATTGTCTGTATCAGCCTGTTCAACAGGACTTTCAGTAGACTTCTCATGCTTCTCATAGTGTATTTTCATCCTTGCTACCTTGTTGACAACTGTGTACTCACACTCTCTACACTTAGCCATTTGTTTGCCATTAATCTTAACTTCCAAAAAGTGCTTCCAAATTGGATCCTTAGGCCTACCACCTTTGAAATACATATTAACTATTTCAAATACCATCAACACATAAATATTCAGGACAACAGAAGAATTCAAAGATTAATGTAGCACAAGGATATCTTTTTACTAAGTGTCTAATTGATATCTAGCATTAACTGAGGATAGATGAAAACATGAAGAATCTAATTTATATTCTATCAGCTTAATGCCTTAATCCCAAATTTGCATAAGATCTTATGTAAACATAGCTAATGTGTGTACTGAGTAGTGCATTCTAAAATAGCCTTAGAGAGCAAGGGTCATCAGTTAATTGTTGAAACAACATCTTAGCAGACTATATTTTCTCTATGAGTTTAAGATTCTTCCATAGGCCATGAACATTTTGCAAGAAATAGATTTAGACACAGAGACAGTTCTCAATAATATAAACATCTAGCTGTACATAGGTAGTCTAATATGTTTACATTATTGATTAAATAGGGTTTCTGTGGGTTTAACACAACTGGTTGAAATATACAGAGTTAAAACATTTAAGACAAACAAAAGTTGAAAAAAATTAACCCATGGATTATAGAAAGAAGCAAATAAGACTCCTAATTTATTGAAATCATATGTGTCCTTTTAGATTATTATTATTATTATATAGCAATAAAGTATCCAAAAATACATGTAGATAACCATCCATCAATATGTACATGTACCTGTATGTGTCTAAATGCTATATAGTTGTTTTAAGAAAATTACATTTCAGAAAAATATTTTTTATACCAATATTTTAGGTTTTGGACAGTTTTGGACAATTTAAGGTGTCCACAACCTATTTTGGGCAGACGGTTTAAACCATGGTTTAAACCGCGGTTTAAACCACTAGTGTCCAAAACTTGCCAACCCTGATGGGTGGGCGTCTGGGCGTGAAAATTAATGCAAGGCCATGAACGATACCTCATGCTTGCAATTGCATATACATACATAGGAATACATATATCTTTTACCGGGTCTGCTTCATATTATGTAGTCTTTTTAAATTCTGAAGTAACGCTATTTGGTGATAACAATATCACACAAATATTCGATATTGAAAATACGCAGTAGGTTGGCATAAACAACTAGGGGTATAGTGAAGAACCATATCCCATAAGGCAATGGGGGCCCATGAAGAAACCACAAAAGCTATATCAGAAGCCGAAACCGGAAACCAAAAAAAGCTCGCGACCGGAAACGAAGCTTTCTCAGTCACATTGAAGATTTTCGATGTCCTATCTTATCTACGACTATCACTTTCACTTTAATATGACGTACCGCTTCCCTCCTTGGTAAGACTTTGTATGTATGGTTGCTGCGACAACCAGTTCTACGAAGAAAGAAAGAGATGGACACTAGCTCGCCTCGTAGGTACAGAGACCTGACGATATTTATAGAAGTGCCTGGGCCTGATCGGACTGCGCGTTCCAGAGTGATTGGTTCGACACAGTGGGGTTCCGTGTTCTCCAGAGTAACAACGAGATATGCCAAACTTTTGCCTTGCGTTATAGTACAAGGTGATCGTTTTATTCACTAGCTTAACTGTACAATAAAACCTACAAAGTTTGGCAACTTATACTGTTACCAATTTACGTATTTACAACGAACAGATAATTTAAATCAATGTTTCCTAAGCTTCCCTAATTTCAACCAGCTCTCGCCTACTTAAAACCATTCAGCAATAGCTAACCGAGTTCAAAACCTGACTCTAACTCTAACTCCATAAATCAGAACCAAAAAGACTCGATCAAAGGCAAAGTGCCCTTTATATACTACTCCTATTTTCTACTTCATGTTCGTTTGATTTCTCTTCACCAGAGTTTGATCGGATGCCCATTGATTATGACGTCATCCCGACTAATCAAACTCCGTGTTTCTCTTTCAGGAATACAACATCAAACATGGTCCAATTGGTTTATTCTGGTTCTGATTTGATGAGACCTGTCACTAACTATCAACAGTTAGCAGTTTCTGCGAAACCGTTATGTCCCTATGATTGACAGCTTGTTTATATACAAATTTTGATTGTGCACTTGATTCACCCAGGACGCTTAAATGTCCTTGTCCTGTCTCTTGCCTATCATGGATAAGCCTGTATAATGCTAGAGTTAATAAGCACATGAGCTGTATGATCTCATTGCCAGCTGGTGTTGTTATTACTTGTTATGATGGAGCCTGACAGCTAACTGTCACCACTACTCGTCAGTCTGTCGACCATAATTTCCTATAAATCCTCTCGATTCCTATCGATTCTTATCGTTCATTTCACTCGAATATTTACTAAACTATTGGCTGAAATGACTGCTGAACATTATAAAAGTGTGTGCCGCTTTCACAGCAACAACTTTCATCTTCAACCATTGACAGAAGCCATCAACTCAGAACACAGGGTCCTATTCAATTCTATTCCATTCCTACCTTTTCATACTACTATCATAGTCCTAGTTTCGCATCAGTTTCAAACCTGTTTCTGCGAAACTGTATATCATCAGCACTGGTTGATGTCACCCAGTGCATCTAATACATATTCAAATAATAAGATACTACTACGTACCCACTGGTAATGCATCTAAATATAGACGGTTACGTCGTGCTGTTAATACATCTAAATATAGACGATGATCAGCGCCTCTACACCTACATGATGATCGCATCTTTTCTGCGAACTGCTTGATGCCACTCAGTGCATCTAAATATACATTGTGACATAGTCTATTAGCTCACCTGGTATACAAACATGAATTTCACTCGGGACTTACTCGCACATATAAGACGTCCAGTGGGGTCATGACTTCCCACCAAACAGTCCCATATCTACACATGCCCCTCAACCGAAGTTAATTAACCGTCTCTTAAGGCCTAAAGAGAGTGATAATTAACTCGTTGTGCACCATCAACAACCTAAACCACGCCATACCAGAGTTCTCCAGACTATGTCATACACCATAATTACATCATATTGTAACTCGACAATGTTAACTAAACATGTCCGGGTAATGGAATATCATGCGCAACTGACCGGCCCCGGAAACATAGGAAAACAGCATAATCCTATACAAATTACAAACTTGTCCGGGTAATGGAATATCATGCGCAACTGACCATCCCCGGAAACACACTAATAGCATCATTAATATATAAATATCTCAGTATATATGCGTAATATGACAATATTAATACAATATAGAAATCACAGTGCAAAACCATTACAAATCATGTTCAGTTATTACGATATTATAAAAGTCAATTCCCTACCACTGAGTGTTCCATACACAGCATATGAAGTTAACTCCAAAATGTCATTGGGATGATTCCAATCGGTCACTAAGATTCCACGTTAGGTGTACCAATGTCATTGTATAGCTCCACATCTATCCAATCGTCAGCCGTCGGGTCGATCTCGGTCCTGGCAATAGCGTTAGGCGACGACCCGGCCGACATCTCCACCATTACCGGCAGGGCTGCAGTTCCCCGCGGTCGTGGAGAACGAATATGACGTGGCGCACTACTATGGGCCGCAGGTGGCTTGCATTTGATCCAAATCCACATGCGGTTCAAAATACCACATTTATATAATATAAGCACTATCACAATCACTATAACGGAGGAGCCCACTGAATACGATATGAACGAGCGTACTCCAATGCCATCGACCATCACTGGGTCGATCGCGGATAGCGGTGCTAGCGGCACATACTTGGACTTTTGTAAATGGGTCCAGGGTTGCATTCTCAAATGATTCACTATCATGGACTGGTTCAAAACCCCGGTCACGTCCAAGTGAGACATCTCAATGGCCAAGCTAACCCGAGTACATCCGACTATAAGACGCAACAGGCTCGAATTGCCAGCCTTTCCCACTATACCCGCATTCACCCGACATTAGTGCATACACGCCATTACTCACCACACACCGGTCGGTCAGTCGTCCGTCGCAGTGTATTTCCATGGTTTCACCGAAGGTTTGCAACACAACACCTATTTTCTTATTGGCAAATAATTTACTCGTACCGCGATGCCATTAGGATCCAGACCACCCGACCAAACAAAAGACATATCATGTCACTGTGTGATATGGCGTCACGGTCCATAGATCCAACCGCCCCCTCCCGCGAAATCATGGTAATCGTCCGAAAATCGTCCATTAATAGGCACCCACTTCGCAGTGGATAGCATCATTACCCACGGGTAATATAGCCACAATTGCATTTTGATCAGATCTAGAGCAGCAGATGTGATGTGTAACATCTGTGTAACCGTAGCGTCGTCCTCAACCTTAAGGCACCCGCTTAAGTACGTTACCTCTCTACCCACAACTACCGACACTAATACCACCACTACACACCACTGAAAGTAATACATGATGCTACACTGTTGCGATGTCCACTGGTACCAACTATAGGCAGAAGGATCACTATCGGCGGCTATGTCGCCTTATAACTGCCTCTATGCGATCGATGAAGTCATCGTATAGGGCGCGGCCAAACGCACCAATCCTGAGTCTCTTGCTGTCAAGCTCGACGTCAGGAGCGTGACTGCGCTTGCGCATAAAGTAGCGCGGCGCTGGCAGCGTTTCCATTGGTTCCGGCACACTCTCGGGTACCGCCTCCGAGCTGTCCATCACCACTGTCTGCGGAGTCACGTGAGTTTCCAACGGTGACTCATGGTTTCGAGTCTCACTCGTACCAGGTTGACTGATGTTGTTATCAACCATCCTACCCCGCTTGCTCACCCTTGGCTCGTCATCAGGCGCTGGTCGCTTCCTACGAGCTCTACCAGGGGTTACCTTGGGGTCGGATTCTGGCCCTTCTTCGGACCTTGGGAGCATCATCACCCTGGGATGATGGCTATCTTTCGTACCCTTGGCAGGGTTACGAACAGGGCGTGGCCGTACCTTGTCCCAGCACATCTCTGAGTCGACTACGCGTAACTTAGATATATTCAGTACGCGCACCTTCCCAGACCGTTGATGCCGGACATGAGCCACAGGCCCGTTGATCTTAAAGATCTTGTATTCGGGGTCACTGCGAGAGGTCAACTTCATCCGTTCCTCCGCTTTCACGACCACCGAATCACCCACCTTAAACACACCAGCGTTCGCACGCTTGTCAATCTGCTCTCGGTGGACCTCACGAGACCTAGCCGTTTCCATACGAGCACGCAGTAAGGCATTGTTGAGACAGGTCAGTCTCTCACCCAAATCCTGCGATGCATCTATAGGAATAGCGAACGGAAGTCTTGCCCATCGACCGTATGTCAGATAAAACGGCGTATACCCAGTCGTGGAGTGACAAGTACTGCGGTAAGCTGTTAATGCCGCACCCAATTCGTCTTCCCACGTGCGAGAAGCGTTGTTCACCCCTTTCTGGATCAAATCCTTAAGGGTCCGATTAAACCTCTCGGTACGCCCATTAGTTTGTGGGTGGTAGGGACTCGACCGCCTATGATCGATCCCATGTTCCCTGAATCTCTCCTCCAGAGATTTAGAACAAAATTCTTTTCCCTGATCTGGTATCAATATCTCAGGGACACCATGACGGGCGACATACTCATTGAAAAACTTGTCCTCAATGTTTTGCACCATCTTAGCCGGAATCGGATATGCTTCTGCCCACGCAGAACAGTGATCGATTATCGTCATAATGTACACATTACCTTTACTCGACTCCAACAGTGGACCGATCAAATCCATGCCGATTATCTGACTCGGATAATTGGCCATGGGCATCTCACTGTACCGTGGTCGAGTAGCGACAGGTCTGTTGACCTGGCACGTCGTACACGTCTCTAGCATACGTACCACGTCCTTTCTCAAAGACGTCCACACAAACGAATCTCTTACCATACCGATGGTCTTCTGCAGACCTTGGTGACCGGCTCGTTCATGAGCCATCCGGAGCACTTTCTCACGGAACAGGGTAGGTAACATGATTCTGGGGTACTCAGCGTCCAACGCTGAAGGTGTAATTAATGAATATAATATACCGTTCTTGACCATATACTCCGGGGTGTTTTTAAACAACTCCGGGTATTCCTTGGTCTGTTCGGCACACAAATCGTCGTAGGGAATGTCAAATACCTCTAGAGGGACATGCGGTAACGCACCCTCGTCTACATCTGGTATGACAAAATCGCCTGTGTCTAAGGTGGCGATCTCCACTGGACGACGTAACCTGGACAACATGTCCGCTCGAATATTCTTCGAGCCTTGGATGTATTCTATCTTACATCCGTACTCGGCAATCAGCACTGCCCAGCGCTGCACTTTCGTGTTTTTAACTTCTCCCACAAACAAACTCTTTAGGGGTTTGTGGTCAGTATACACGGTGAATTCACGCCAAATAGATACGGTCTAAGCTTCTTCAACGCATATATCACGGCATAAGCTTCCTTTTCTATTACAGGCCAGTTTAGCTGACTGTCCTTCAGGGTCGAGCTTACATACTGTATTGCTCGTTCTATACCCTTATCATCTACCTGTACCAATATCGCACCTATTGCATAGCTAGACGCATCAGTGTAAAGCTTATAGGGAGCGTTCAAATTTGGCTAGGTGAGAACCGTCTCACTGCACAGCAAGTTTTGTAATTTCTTAAACGCTTGCTGTTCCTCCTTACCCCATTCAAAACGTTTATATTTCTTAGTTAACTCGATCAAAGGCTTAGCAATTTCGGCATAGCCTTGCACACAAGAGCGGTAATAACCTGTAGCTCCAAGGAAACTTTTCACTTCACCCACATCACGTGGTGGTGACATTTCTCTTATGACCTTGACCTTCTGGACCTGAGGAGCCACTCCTTGTGCAGAAACACGATACCCCAACAAGTCCACAGACTCGCGGGCAAACTCGCATTTCTTTTTCTTAACCTGCAAATTGTATTCTTGAATCCTACGCATAACCTTACGCAAATGCTGTGCATGTTCAGCCGGACTTCTAGAATATACGACTACAGCATCGACAAAAACATGCAGATATTTTCCCACGAATTCTCGGAAAATATCGTTCATTGCCCTCTGAAATACGGCACCTGAGTTGCAAAAACCAAACGGCATCCGAATCCATTCGAACAAACCTTCACTGCAAACGAACGCTGTTTTCTCTATGTCTTGGCTGTCCATTGGTATCTGCCAATAGCCAGACTTCAAGTCCATAGTCGAAAACATCGTTGCGCCGTGCATCGAGTCAAAAATATCCGTTATATTCGGTAATGGATAACTGTCTTTGCGACATACAGAATTCAACTTCCTGTAGTCGACACCAAATCTCGTGTCACCGTCCTTCTTAGGAACTAACGTAATGGGCGATGCCCAGGGCGATCACGAAGGTCTTATGACGCCCGCTGCCAGCATCTTGGCCACTTGATTCTTGACCACATACTGCTTGGCCAGCGGTAAACGGTAGGCTTTCTGCCTTATAGGAAACGCATCTCCTGTTGGTACCGTACACTTCACTTTGGGGACCAATCCTAAAGTGTTTGGACGAGCCGTATCAAAGTTATCCGCAAAGTCCTCAAGCACTTTGTCGATAGCTTTATATCCGGTCGTTTCTTTACAACTTTCATAGACATAATTTGTCTGTTCCCTATAGGGATATTCAAAAGGATATATCTGGCCAAACCATATTACAACTTTGGCCTGATAATCAATCTTCGCATTTCCCAAGTGCAAAGCATCCGCACCAAGCAAACATTCATGCCGCATTCTCGCTACTACCGTACTCGGAATAGGACGGGCACCCCTGAATTTTACTTGCGTCTCCCCCAAAAGTTCTATGGGGGAACCATTTACTGCCAAGAGCGTCTTCGCTCTCTTCAGTGGCCTAGCATTCAACATACTACGCCATATATCCTTGCGAATCAAGGATGTACTAGCACCAGTATCCACTAAGGCATGCAAGTACTCACCTTGATCCGTTGGACCATTTTTATCCATTTTCAGACGGATTAGAAACCGCTCAGTCGGTGAATTCACCAACGGTTTCCTCCGTCGTCGTTTGACGGACTCCTCCGTCCACTAACCACTTCTGCGTAACTATTTCGGCGGAAGGATGCATCCTGTCCGATACCGTATGAATAACGGCCCTGCGCATCCGTCCCTTCGCCGGTTAATACGAATCCATCGCAGTCTTCGTATTCGTCCCAATCACGAAACTGATTGTTCATGTCCTTTTGGAGGTTACGCGAACAGTCCCGGGGTGTTACATATCTCTCCTGCTGCCGTCGGTCGACGATGTCGATGTCTAGATCGTCAGTGCGGGGCTGCTTGATGGCTCTGCGTGCAGGTGGACCTGGTTGCTTGGTCCAGGCGGGACCATTTTGTGGAGGACCCCTGACCGAATGTCCCCACTGTGGGCAGTCCCTTATGTAGTGCCCGTCCTGGTTACACCCGAAACATCTTACGGTTGGAGTGGTCTTCCTGCTCATGTAGGCATCGAACGTGCTGTGGTATTTGCTGCAATCTCGGGCCATGTGGCCCTCTTTGCCACACTGAAAGCACGTCATGGGCGGTGCCCATCTCAGCTGCTTGGGCCGCTGAGTAGGCCTCCGGTAGACATCTTCTCGCGGCTGCCTTGGTTGACGGCAGTCACTTTTGTAATGGCCGTTCCTCCCGCAGTTGTAGCTGTAAGTCTCTCCCCGCTCTGGCTGGTCGGGGCGAGGGTGGCGCGCGTGGCTTTGCTGGCATGGCGGTCCTCTTCTCGGGCTTGGCGGCCCTGATCACCGGCTTTTGTTCCCTTAATTGAAGGTCATTGACCAAGCCGCACAGCTGCTCGATCATTTTGCTCTGCTGAGCAATTTGCTTCTTCAAAGTCCTCACCACGCTCCATATCTCCCTTTCCTCCTCCGGACCTACCATATTCACCTCCATACTCTCCTCCTGCCGCTCATCGATTTTCATTGCCTTGAGCAGGTCATCGCAGGTTGCCTCCTCTTCTGCGATTTCAATGGCTCGGTTCAAGGTGGTAGCCTTCTTAGGCGGTGATCCGACAATGCTTTCAGGTATATCCCTAGCACGGTGCGACGATTATCTTCGTTCTCCACGGGATACGCCCAGCTACTGAGCTCTCGGTACCTTCGGTTGAAGGTTATGACGGTCTCATTCCGCCTTTGCCGTACCCCCTCTAGGTCATACTTGATTCTTTCTCCTTCATTCGCTGACACGAAATTCAGTGTGATATACTCGTGGAATTCATTGAAGGTAACGTCCTCTCGGATCTTTCCCACCAAGAACCCATCGATGGCTCTTGACAGCTGGCCACGGGCCGCTCGTGTAATAACGTAGGCAGGTATGCCTTCTAGTCGTTATGTCCCTATGATTGACAGCTTGTTTATATACAAATTTTGATTGTGCACTTGATTCACCCAGGACGCTTAAATGTCCGTGTCCTGTCCCTTGCCTATCATGGATAAGCCTGTATAATGCTAGAGTTAATAAGCACATGAGCTGTATGATCTCATTGCCAGCTGGTGTTGTTATTACTTGTTATGATGGAGCCTGACAGCTAACTGTCACCACTACTCGTCAGTCTGTCGACCATAATTTCCTATAAATCCTCTCGATTCCTATCGTTCATTTCACTCGATTATTTACTAAACTATTGGCCGAAATGACTGCTGAACATTATAAAAGTGTGTGCCGCTTTCACAGCAACAACTTTCATCTTCAACCATTGACAGAAGCCATCAACTCAGAACACAGGGTCCTATTCAATTCTATTCCATTCCTACCTTTTCATACTACTATCATAGTCCTAGTTTCGCATCAGTTTCGAACCTGTTTCTGCGAAACTGTATATCATCAGCACTGGTTGATGTCACCCAGTGCATCTAATACATATTCAAATAATAAGATACTACTACGTACCCACTGGTAATGCATCTAAATATAGACGGTTACGTCGTGCACCTACATGATGATCGCATCTTTTCTGCGAACTGCTTGATGCCACTCAGTGCATCTAAATATACATTGTGACATAGTCTATTAGCTCACCTGGTATACAAACATGAATTTCACTCCCTAAAATATTCTCTGCTTTGCGCTGTGTCAGCTACACTATTGTCTTCTAAATTACCAAGGAATATGCCTAATATGAATTCAATCCTCCCTAAGTTTTGTTCAGGAAGTTTATTAGTGGTTATATTGTATTTTATAACTATGTTCATATTGTTACCGGTTTTCGTGAAAGATCGAATTCTCGTTTCGTGATAACTTATTTACTATGCCTATATCATCATCATCATTCTCTCGCGTTCGACCAAGAGCCCGTATCAATTTACTTCTAGTGCATTATAAAGATTTTCATTTATTCCTATGCAAGTTTGTTTTCTTGACGGTAGGGATTTTGATTTCTAATTTGAACTTTTTTGCCTTTTTTAGAAGTGCGTTTTATGTTTCTAGTCTCCCTTTTACGATTTTCTAAGCGGTAGCTATCATTGTTACGCTTTTTTCGTTTTAGGAGTCTGGTAAATCGTCAGATAAGGATTTAATGTACGTCATCGATTTGTGATCGCCATCACTCACTGAATTTGCCGGACATGTCTGTGTGAAATGTCCTTTTTTGTACCCTCATACCGGTCGTTACGGAGGGGGAATCTCTTCGCCGAATTCAGATGCCGTACTAGTTCTATTGCGAGATTTGAGTCATTCGCGTCGGTCTTGATCAAATCTCTGGACGAAAGGATATCTTCTGATTTAAGGAAACTAAGAAACAGGATGTTTTTTCCAGTTCTGACGATAGCCCAAGGACTAGCGGGCGTTCCCGAAAATGGGGGAAACCGATTCCTCTAACCTATGCAGATTAATAAGTTTCCTTAGCAAAAGTCTAGAGCGACCAAGCTCTCGAAGGTGGGCTCGTGTAGTGCACCGGGTCAAACCCACTTCAGACTTGAGGGTGGCGGGCATAACCCACAAGCAGTGGTGGTGGAGGCTACGGCTGACGTCCATAAGGCTGGTCCTTATGATTATGCCAATTTTCAATTTTCCGGTCAAGTAAGAAACCTGCTAATGGGGGAAACCGTTCCCTCTAACCTCGATGCAGGTTAATAAGTTTCTTTAGCAAAGTCTAGAGCGACCAAGCTCTCGAAGGTGGGCTCGTGTAGTGCACCGGGTCAAACCCACCTAAGACTTGAGGGTGAAGGGCATAACCCACAAGCAGTGGTGGCGGAGGCTGAGGCTGACGTCCATAAGGCTGGTCCTTATGCTAATGCCAATTTTTCGTTTATATTTTGTAGATCGCCCATTGCCAAGAATCCTAGTCTTGCTAGTTCTTCCGGTTCCGTTGTGGTGGACTCGGGTCCTCTGGATTCGGGTTTACTTCCTTTTTTCGCTTCTTCCGCTCCATCAGATTCCGTTTTAATTTCTGGTTTAGCAAGACATCCGGGTCGTCAGGATCTGGTTCTTTCTTCAGTTGCGTCCGTTTCCGGTAGGACTTCCGGTTTTGTAGGAAATCCAGGTCTTCAAGATCCGGTTATTACTTCCGTTCCGTCCATTTCCGGTATGACTTCCTTTTTTGTAGGACATCCGGGTCTTCAAAATCCGGTTCCGTTTCCGGTTTCATGAGCGTTTCCGGAAGAATGCATATCCGGGTCTGTTGGACCCGGCATTGCATTGTTCATCAATTTCCGGTTCCGGTTTTTCAGCTTCCTCTTCCGGTAATTCTGTACATCCGGGTTGTAGGATCTTGATCAGTTTCCAGTAGTCTACTTCCAGTTTATGCATTTTCGTTTCCTTTTTTCCACATCTGGATTTCGTACAGCCGGGGATAGTCATTTCCGGTTTTACCCAGCATTGCATTGTTCATCCATTTCCGGTTCCGGTTTTTCAGCTTCCTCTTCCGATAATTCTGTACATCCGGGTTGTAGGATTTTGATCAGTTTCCGGTAGTATACTTCCGGTTTATGCATTTCCGTGTCCTCTTTTCCACATCCGGATTTCGTACAGCAGGGATAGGGTCATTTCCGGTTTTTCATGGATCTTTCTGGTGTTCTAGGATTATCTTCCGGGTCTGTCTTCCTGTTTTGGATTTCAGGTGATAGAGAACTTCCTGGGGTTCCAGTTTTGTTCTTCAGGTACTGTTTACATGTTCGCTTTCGTAGAATCTAGTCATCTTCTTGCCTAAGAATTAGTCTTATTTCCATATTTGTTTAATATTGGGAATGTTTAATGGCTGAAAATATTCATACCGAGTCATTGCCAGTCTTGTAGTCTCTCTTGGAATTGTAGTCTATTCAGACATTTATTCGTTTATCAGTGACAATTTTCAACGTAATTAAAGACTTCTGACTGGTTACCGTATGGGATTTTTGTTGCAGATTATTTTATATGCGCATTTCATCAGCCGATAAGTCAGTTTGTATTCTACGCATTATTTAGAGATGCGATTTTTGCTTTCATCCAACTTTAGATGGCCAGTTGTCTTCGGGCCATTCAGCCTTTTTTCACGCTCCTTTTACCTCTTATGTCGGCAGGTTGACATATTTATTTAACCAAAGGGAGTTTATTTGTGGATGGGATAACCCTGATTCTTGCGTAAATCGTAGTCTAATTTTGTCAGTCGCTGAAAAGAATTAGATTCAGTAAAGGTTTCATAGGGATCATTATGAGTACAGGATTAATGTCTACAAGAACAATATTCGCTTAGAAAAGATAATCAATCGGATAAGGGGCAGGAAGGAGGAATATAAGCCGTATTCTTCTTCTGCATTGACATAGTTTCGGTGAGTTCGTTTTGTTTTCATTTTTTCCAGATTTTTGTTTGTTTTCCCTTTTCTAGCGTAATTTTTGCTCTATTTTGACTGGGTATCTGCGGGCCTTCGGGGGGCGGGGACTCAGGATTTGCTGGGTATTTTGGGGGCAGTTTGGCTGAGGGTTGTTGGTGAAGCCACCAGCAATTTTCACTCAGATTATTCCCGCACTATTCGGTGGGTCTTGGGTTTTTGCTCGTTGAGGTTGTTGTCTGGCGGCGGGCCGGTTGGAGTGGGGTGGGTGTTGCGCTGGAGGGGAGGAAGAGCGGCCGAGAATCTTTGGATTTAAGCAGCCACCAACTATTTTCGGTTAAAATGTTTTCAAAGTATTTTGCAAGTCCAGAGATATTACAGTTGTAATATGTCGTCTGCAAAATTCAGTATTCAGACAGTTAATATCAAGTATCAGTGTTCAATCTTTCCTTTTATTCGGATTTCTAACACAATGTCATTTGTTATTACAAAGATGAAATTATTGATGCTAAGACTATAAATATAAGAATCAATAAATATATTAAAATCTTTTCCTCTTGGCATAAATATCGAATTGTTTAGGATATCTAATTTATCAGCAAGCCCGAGCGGCTAGGCAACCGTTGATGTATTCAATACAATTTTGTATTAAATTTCCTCCATTATTATACGATTTTTAAATTAGATAGTCTAATGTTTGCCATAGTTCTCTTAACAGGACCTTGTCATGCATTCTATTCATAGAATTGTGATGACGGTCATCACAAGTAAGTTTCCCTTAGTTCATGTAGATCTCTTTCCTGCTAGTCCGATCATTTTAAAATCTTTTTCGTCTTTTGCCATCCGATAAATTTTGGTGTCATGTTAGGGCATTCAGAACCTTCAATCAGCGATCAGATTTTATAAGAGTCGATCCATCTCATTTATGGTTTTCCTATGCGGAAGAGTTATCTAAGCCGGTCTCAAATTCTTCGATTGCCAGATGGATTTGTGAGAATAATTAAGCTTTGTTATGAGATAGCCTCACCGGATCAAATTAATCTCTCCATTATTAAAGCTGATGACGTTAGAGGTATGGCTACTTCTTTCGCTCTTTTTGACGGTTCGTCTTTAGATGAGGTCATGCAGGTGGCAGGATGGAAATCTGAATCCACCTTTACATCCTTTTATCTTAAAGACCAGAGTGCACAGCTTCCTTCTTTCGTAACATTACCATTTTTAACTAAAAAAGCCGAAGACTATTTACCAAGCACTTCCCACCATTTTCGTTAGGACTCTGCGTCTGTGAGAAATGGTGAGAGTCTTCTTTTGGTTTTTATTTATTTCTTTAACATTTGGATAAGATTGGTTTAATTTTTATCCTTGTTTGTTGATTCTCAAATCTCCACCCACCTAATGTTTAAATGGGGCACTGAGCAAATCTACGGGTTTAGCAAGTAGTGATTGAACGGTAATGGATGTTTTTGTGGTGTAATAACAACCCCCCTTGTGGGTTGGTCTGTTGTTTTATTAACCACTATAAAAACATACTTACCGTTCAATCACTACGACCCGGCCTCAGCCACCCCACGTGGTAAGATTTGAGAATTGGACTTTAATATTTAGCACTTAAATTTAGAAAAGTGAATCTGTTTCCTATTTGGGCTCCAGTGCATATGCGTGAGCGCACTTAGTGACAAGCGTCACTATGAGGGATTATAGACTGGTGCCAGTCTATATCTGTCATTATGCTGGAGATGGACTTAACCATTAGCCTGGTTAAGGGTCCATATTAATAGGAATAGGCATGGGGAGGTGTGTATGCAGGCATAACAATTTTATTCTGATAGCTAAATGCAGATAATTGATTTAGCAAGTAGTGATTGAACGGTAAGTATGTTTTTATAGTGGTTAATAAAACAACAGACCAACCCACAAGGGGGGTATGTCGGGGGTTCACAGCTTTGAACTTTTGATCCCCCCACAACCCGCCCTCTGGTGGTGGAGCCAAATGTAAATGTCCTTTTGCACTCCGCAATCAAATGGGTAGCTTACATACCAAATTTGGTTGAATTTCGTCCATTAGTGTCAGAGGAGTTGCATTACAATCAAGTTCCTGGCCTTTTGACCCCATCCACCACCACTCCTGAGGGCGGGAGCCAAATGTAAATGTGCTCATCCGCTCCACATTGATATGAGTAACTCTCATGCCAAATTTGGTTGAATTCCGTCAAACAGTTTCGGAGGAGTTGCATCACAATTAATTTCATAACCTTTTGACTACCATCGGGGACGGGGCCAAATGTAAATGTCTCCTCATTGATACGAGTAGCTGACATACCAAATTTGGTTGAATTTTGTTCGCTGGTTTCGGAGGAATTGCATTACAATCAATCTTTTGAACTTTTGAACCCATCCTACCCACCCCTGGGGAGAGGGCCAAATGTAAATGTGCTCATGCACTCCACCTTGATATGGATAACGCACATACAAGTACCAAATTTGGATGAATTCTGTCCAGCGGTTTTGGAGGAGATGCATTACAATCGATTTCTACAGGGGTTCAAATTTGACCTTTTGACACACCCAGACCCCCACCCCCACACCCCCCCCCCCACCCTTGGGGTGTAGCCAAATGTAAATGGCCTCATGCACTCCACAATCAAATGGGTAACTCCCATATCAAATTTGGCTGAATTCCATCTATAATGGTTTCAGAGGAGTTCCGCTACAAGTGTTTTGACCCCTGCCCCTTCCCCCCACCCCCCCTCCCCTGGTGGTGGAGCTAAATCTAAACATCGTCTTGCAAAGCACAATCATATCAGTAACCCACATACCAAATTTGGTTGAATTCCACCCAACGGTTTGGGAGGAGATAGCGTGGTGGACGGACAGACAGACGAAGGCGATTACAATATCCCAACATTTTTTTTAAAACTTGGGGATAATGACCAGGGAGCTAATGTATGTTCTTGAACGATAGCTGTATATAATAATCAACCTATAGCCACCAGTAAAAAACAGAAATAAATCGGAATAATTAGAAAAAAACCCAGCTAAATATCATGTATGTCACTCTGACGGGGACCAATTAGTGGCGCAGCTGGTCCTATGCGCTCTGGTATCCCGTTCTTATTTGATTTGCTTTGTTGAATTCATTACTACATGTATCTTGCTAGATCTTTCTTGATTTCGTAATCCTACATTTAGGATCATTTTCAGAACCTGCGCATTGAAAATCTCATTGACTAGGCTTGCATGATTACGTGATTAAATCGAAAATCGCAATTATTTTTTAAATTGTGAACTTAAATGATTAAAAATTAAATAATCGAATGATCGTGGATAATCTTTACTGCATAGAATATTTGAAAACCTACATGTACCTCTTCATTTAGGTCTACTCTTTAATGTCATCAGTCACGAACATTGACATTTTTTCTGTGAATGTATTTCCATTAGTAGGCCAAGAGAAGAATATTTTTGAAAATGTATGACTGGCTCGACCATCGAGCCAGGCATTTCAGTGATACATTTTCAAAAGCAGTATTCTCTTGGCCTACAAATGGACATTGCTAACCACAATTACAGCAGGGGTTCCACTAATTTCCAAACGCGGGAAGTCCTGGACTTCGTGTGTATTAGTTTTGGGAATCCAAGCAGGAGACATGGAAGTCTAAAATGGTTCCCATATATTAAATTTGCTTAAAATCGAGGTTTCAGAAGCATAAAGAGGAACTCCTGGACTTCCTTGGTCTTTATTTTGGGAGTCCAAACATGAACTTTGGGAATGTAGTACTCCCGGACTTCCACTCGTGGAAGCCCTAATTACAGCCTTCGTCATTGATATTCCTTTGTTGTTACCGGTGTGTATAGATAATTTATACTCCGGCTGATTAATCGAGTAATCACGATTCTTCTTAAATAATCAATCGTAATCACTCAAAGCAATAATCGCACACATCTGTCATTGACTCCAGGATTTCAAGGTGTACCACGGATTGCACCTGTGTCCAATGATGATTTTTCTTTTGACTTGACATCGCTATTGCTTAATTTTATAGCTTGTGCGCTGCAGTGCTATGTCTGTCAATCACAACCGAACAATAAAGATAAATGCATCAAGACGGCGACGCAGTGTCGTGAAGAGGAGACAACATGTATGAGTAGAGTCTACTGGGGACGTAAGTTAATTTTCGAAATAATTTGAATCAATGATAAATAACAGTATCCTTGCTATCTTAATGACACTTTTATATCTGTTGTCACAGTATCTTAATTTTATAACAAGTGTACATGTACAGGGAAGCTGATGGATATTTCAGAATTAATTTAACTGGAAACTGTTTCAGCAACAACATCCATCCAGTCAAGTTAATTTTAAATTTTCAACAGACTATTTCTTACAACTGAGAAGAATTTGACATCTGTTGTTTGTTGGCATGGTAAGATTGGCATTTTCACAAAATCTGCCTGCAAAAATACCTTACATGTATTTATTATGAAGGTCAGAAAGGTTGTGTTTATGGTGACCCACTCTTATACTTGAGTTGACAATTGAAGAATCCTGGTTCTCAGTCAATCATATGACGTCATAATCAACTACGGCACATGTATGCTGATGTCATGTAATCAATTATGTGATGATTGATGAGATTTAGTCCGTCTTAAACACTTAATAGTCCAACAAGTTGTACAAATTGTATGTCTAAGTTACTATTTAATAAACATGCTGTTGAATAGTTTGAAACTAATTTCACTGGGCACTGTTAGGCATCAACAGCACCCGGTCAAATTAGTTTCAAAATATTCAACAGCTTATCTGTATAGTTTTCTGGAAATTGAGATTCAGGGAGTGCAGAGATCGATCGATCACAAGACGAGCAAAGTTTGGGTGGACCTTAGCTAGAGATTGGTGGGGCATAGCTAAAACTGGATTCCTCCATTGATTATGATCGCAGATACTTGGGTGACAGATCAAATCCCTCTATTGGATGGCTGATAGTTGACATGGGGCCCCTGAAAAATAGTAGAAGGCATTGTGATCAGTTCTTGAAATTATATTTACTAGAGCTAGAACTTCTGAAAGGATGGTCACTAACATTGGATGGTATATGCTGGTGATTAACTACAGAGGGCAGGAGAAGCCTATTGATTTAGGGGCCAGGGGTGTGGTGGCCAAATTATTATCTGCATGTTTTAAAGAAATGTGGGTGTTTTACCATCCCACCCATGTGTCTGTGTGTGCAGAAATTGACCGTAGTACCACTCCTCAAACCTAGCTCAGTAGCCAATTCATTGCCCATGCCAGCTTCGAGGCTACTCATTAACCATCTGTGCCTCAAGCCTGCTCATTACCCATGCGAACCTCGAGGATGATGCACTGGACGCCATGTACGTATGTTAAACCTTTAAGCCTTAAATTTGTTCAAGAAACTAAATTTTCTCATAATAAATGTTCAAGAGAAGACTATTCTTGAAAATTTACCACTGGAATGACTGACTCAAATTTTCAAAATTAGTTTTCTTCTGGTTTGAAAATGGACCTTTCTCAAGACCACTACAGAAACCATTTTGGCCGGTTTGAGTGTTATATTATTTATACTGCAGATTCCTTCCGATGTACATGTAAGAAATGTTTTGTTGAATATTTTGAAACTTATTTGACTGGGAGATGTTGCTGCATATGGCAGCAATGGCGGCAACAGGTTCCAGACTAATTTGTTTCAAAATATTAAACAACTTTGCTGTATACATGTAATTGTCTTGAAATTCAGGCACTTAAATTTCAAGGGTTAAAGAGTCGGTAGTTGTTATTACACCACAAAAACATCCATTACCATTCAATCACTACTTGCTAAATCAATTATCTGCATTTAGCTACCAGAATAAGATTTTTATGCTTGCATACACTCCTCCCCATGCCTATTCCTATAAATATGGACCCTCAACCAGGCTACTGGTTAGGTCCATCTCCAGTATATTAACTGATATAGACTGGCACCAGTCTGTACTCACTCCATAGTGACGCCTGTCACTAAGCGCGCTTGCGCATACGCACTGGAGCCCAAATAGGAAACAGATTCACTTTTCAATTATTCTGCATGCAGAACAACTGCACAAATATTATCAGAAAGTTTTTTATAGCTTTGCGCTGTGTCAGCTTACACTTGAAGGACTTCCTCACGCTAAGATATGCCCATTATGAAGTCTATCCTCCCAAAATTATGTTTTTGGAAGTATTTCGTGGTTATATTGAATTTTATAACTATGTATATAAACGTTACCGGTTTTCGTGGGTTTCGTTTTCGTGGTAACAACTTTAACATGCCTAAGTCATCATCATATAAAAACACTATTACTCTATTTCCCTATGATAGGAAACAATCTTGAATTTGAATTTTTCCGGCCTTTCTTTGAAAGGCGTTTACATGTTTCTAGACTCCTTTTATCGAAATTCTTTCGTAATTCTTTTTCATTTCTTTAAGAGTCTGTTTTATCGACCGATTAATCAAGTGCACATCCTCAATCTGTGAACGAGTTCACTCTGTGGAGTATGGAGGACATTTCTGTTTTAAGTGCACTATGTGTACCCCCACATCGATGTGCAGGTTTTGCATAGGGTGGTCGCCGTTCGTATCTAAGTTTCTTTAAGGATTATTCATCCTTACAGCGCTGCCCTATGGTCGTTCTTCCCCTTCCTCCATTGCTAGTAGACAAAAGCTGTGTCTTGCAATATTCTAATATGTCTAATCCAGCAGCAACGGAGGGGGGGGGGGGGGTTGGTTTCGGTGAATTCGGAAGCAGTGATAGCTTTATTTGCGAGATTTTAATCTTTCGCTGCAGTTTTGACTAAATCTTTAGGCGAAAGAATATCTTCTGCCATCATGGAGGCCAAGAAACAGGAAGTTTCTTCTGATTCCGACGATAGCCTGAGGGCTAGCGTTCCCGCAAATGGGGGGAATCCGATTCCTCTAACGCCAATGCAAGTATTCAGGTTTCCTAAGCAGAAGTCTAGAGCGACTAAGCTCTCGAAAGTGGGCTCAGGTAGTTCACCGGGTCAAACCCACATTAGACTTGAGGGTGACGGGCATAACCCACAAGCCGTGGTGGCTGAGGCTGACATCCATAAGTCTGGTGCTTATGATAATGCCAATTTTTCGGTCATACCGGTCGTCAAGATTCTTCATAGGTCGCCTATAGCTATAGTCCGCAATCTAATTTTGCTAGTTCTTCCGGTTCCGTTCTACTTCCGTTACGTCCATTTCTGGTTCGTCTTCCGGTTTTGCAGGACATCCGGGTCTTCAAGATCAGGTTCTTACTTCCGTTCTGACCGTTTCCGGTATGACTAATAAGCTCTTCCGACTCCCGCTTCCGGTTGGACGTACTTCCGGGCTAGTGAATGAATTAAGAATAAAGAGCAATTAATTAGAGCAAATAAACTCTCGAAGGTGGGCTCGTGTAGTGCACCGGGTAAAACCCACATTAGACTTGAGGGTGATGGGCATAACCCTCAAGCTGTGGTGACGGCGGCTGAGGCTGACGTCCATAAGCCTGCTGCTTATGCTAATGCCAATGTAGTGGATTCAGGTCCTCAGGACAGGGGTTACTTCCGTTTCCAGATCTACCTCCATTTTTTCCGTATCCAGCCTGACTTCCGGTTTGTGTATTTCCAGTTCCTATGCTTATTCTGGGGTGTTTTTTTTAATGTACATCCGGGTTCAGTTTCCGGTTGTATTCTTCCGTTTTGCGCATTTCCGTTTCCTATTTTTACACTTCCAGATTCGTACATCCGGGGATAGGGTCATTACCAGTTTTCATGGTGTTCTATGGTTAACTTCCGGTTCTGTCTTCCTTTTTTGGATTTCCGCTGATAGCTCTTAGCTTTTATCAGTGAAACATTTCAACGTAATTAAAGACTCTTCCGACTGGTTGCTGGATGGGTTTTTTGTTGCAGTCGATAAGTCAGTCTGTATTCTACGCATTATCGTTAGATGTCGCAATTAAAATTAATTTTTAATTTCATCCAACTTTAGATGGCCAGCTGTCTCCGGGCTGTTCAGCCTTTTTTCGCGCTCTTTTTTCCTCTTATGTCGGCAGGTTGACATATTTATTTTATCCAAGCGAATTAATTTCTTGAGGATAATTCCTGTTTATAGTGTAATTCTTAGTCTAATTTTGACAGGCGCTGAAAGGAGTAGATTTAGTAGTGGATTCATAGGGAAGAGAATGGCTTTAAGAGTAATGATTACAAGAGCAGGAAAACGCTGAGAATAGAGAAATAGGATTAGGGTGAAGGAAGAAGGAATAAAAACGGAGTTTTTTCTTCTGCCTTGTCACAGTCATGGTTTAGATGAGTCTTTTTGCTTAGATTTTATATCGCCTCTGTTTTTCAGCATTTTGTTTCGTGATTCATCCCGTAGTGTTTAATCATAATCTAGTATTAGTGTTTTGTGTATTTGACATCCACCTGTTTCCGGGATCCATTATCATTCTGTCAATCATGCCTTTTTATTATCATATCAAACTCAATGTCTTCCGTCTTTACAAGATGATAATATTGGTTCTAAGTCTTTAATTATAATGAGGAAGATAAGTATAGGTCTCTTCCTTCATCCTCTGCCACTTCTCCTTCTAAAGTTTTCTTCTAGTCATATTCTCCTCCCTCTCTCTCTCTTTCTCTCTCTCTCTCTTTCTGTCTTCCTTCTTTTTTCCCTCCTATGGGGTTTCCCCCATATTTCATCTTCTATAAATCCTCTCATGGGATCTTCTGGTCCTGTTCTTTCCTCTTCATCTTCCATTCTTCTTAATTCCTCTCTTCCTCTTTTGATCATCTTGAACCGATTGTTTCTGTTGTTCTCTCTTTTGAGCTTGAGTTTCTAATTGTTGATTAAGGTCTGGTTTTCTCATTGTTTTCTGTTTTTAAGGATTTGTCCCTTGTTCATTCTTTCATGTCAGCTTTTTGCTCTATTCTTTCCATGTCCTCTGGTCAGGATGTTGTATCTGTTCACATTCCTTCTGATCAATCTTTTTCCTTTTCTGATTCTTTACAGTTTTCTTCTCTTCTAGCTTCCAAGAGGCCTTGCTCTCCTCTTTCCATTTGAACTGTTGATCTATGGCCTGTGGTGAGACTTCTCTTTTTTCTTTTCCATCTCCTAATCCTTCTTCTATTCCCTAGTCGGTCAGGGCTGAGGAGATTTTGTCCAGTCACTCACTGGTGGATTGCTTAGACTCTATCTTCCTTTTAAGGACAAGTTTTTATAGACCTTCCTTCTCTTGTGTTGGCTCTTTCCTCTTCTAATTCTTCTTTCTTGTCTCCTCTGGTCCTTTCAATTGACAATTTGGTCTTTATCATGTTAGTTTTCTTTGTGATTTATGTTAATTCTAAGGAATTTATACATACATGAGAGCGTTCAGCCTAGGGTAGGTTTTCCTACCCTGTCATTAAATCTTAGTAAAATGATCTCTATTCACTCTGAAACATTCAAATCTGCATTAATTTTATTTTAACAAGCGGGTATGTCAGGATTAAGTATCATGATTCTTACGCCCAAGTCAAGATGGAGACCATCTCCCAGTTCATTTCCAGTCTAGATCAGGGTATGTGGTTGGTTCCATCGACCAAAATGACGCATTCTGTCATGTTTTCAGAAATTTTCTCCGTCGTTCTATCCATCTCCACGTTTATAGATGATTGGTTAGTAAAGTAAGTCTTCTTCAATTCTCTCAGGAATTCTTCCAGAGGTTTGCAGTCTGGCATGCAACCTAGGGTGGATTTTAAATCTAAAGAAATCAAGCCTAGGTCCCTCTCAAATCTTCACGCATCTAGGCGTTTCTTTCGATCTGGCCCAGGGTCTAGTCTTCCCCTCAGATCCAAGAATAGAGACTTTATCAGTGGCAATGGAAATCCTGTCTTCTTCTTCCATGGTCTGAGCAAGATTTCTACTAAGAGTGGTAGGTTTGATGGTCAGCGTAGAGAATGTTATTCCATGGGCGGCGCTGATGATAAGACCCTTCCAAATGTATTTAATGTCCCTTTGGAAGCAGTCGGTTCTCTCTATTTACCATCAGATTCCCATCAGAGAACACTTGATTCCTCTTCTAGCTTTTTGGAAAGACCGTTCTCTGCTTCTGATGGGTGTTCCACTGGTAAAATCCTCCCTTCAGGCGATTATCTTCACAGACGCTTCTCTGGAGGGAAAGGGAGCGGTCTGGGGCTCCCTGTCGGTTTCCAGTCTTTGGTCCCTGGAGGAGTCGTCAGCTCATATCAACATTCTGGAATTGTGTGCTGTCAAGAAGGCTCTCTTTTCATGGTCAGATCTTGTTATAGGTCTCAAAGTCTCGATTCGGTCGGACAATTCGACAGTGGTGTCTTATATCAACAGGCAGGGGGGTACACGGTCATCCCTCCTTTGTCTAGAAGTGTGGAACCTTCTCTTATGGTGTCGCAAGAATCAGATTCTTCTAGTGTCTCCTCATGTCCCAGGCAGTCTGAATTTTCTTGCGGACCAACTGTCACGTCCCAGCAAATTCGCCCACACAAGAGTGGCAGTTAATGAGGTCAGTTGTCAAAGCGATTTTCAGTCTTATGGGTCGTCCTCTGGTAGTTCTGTTTGCGACATCTCTGAATGCTCAGATCTCCTCTTTCATGTCTCTTTTTCCGGACAGTCAAGCCCTGGTGGTGGATGCCCTGTCTCAGTCCTGGACAGGAATGTTCATCTATGCGTTCCCTCCAACGATTTTGATTATGTTAGTGTCAGAGCTCTAGATAAGCAGGTTTTTTGCGTTTTCACCCAATAAAAATTGCCAATCACTCACTTAATTTTTAACATCATGAGTACTGAAATAGAAAATCACCCAATTAATTTCAGTTCTCTTGCTAATAATGTATAATGAAGAATGTCAAAGAACAAATCTGCGAGATTCTTTTATAGCTCCTTTTGGCCAAAGAGGATTGGGTTTGTAGACCTTATAATCTAGATCTCCTGGTAGACTTCCCTCATCTTTTTCCATTCTCCCAGGATATTCTATCTCAAGTAAGAGGTCTTTGTCTTCATCCAAACCCAGAAATCTTCAGTGTGTGGGTTTGGAGAATATCGATACTAAAGTCTACGAGAATAAAGTTTCTTCAAGATCTCCAGTAATTATCGATTCTTCCAGAAGAGAGTCGAACCGCAGAGATTACAAATGTCGACTTAAAATTTTTGGAGAATGGTGTTCAGACCAAGGTCTCGTGCCTGATTCTGTTTCTATTCCCCAAGTATTAGACTTTTTTAACATATCTCTTTGATTCCTTCCATTTATAAGCTAATTCGGTTAGGGGATATAGATTTTCTCTGGCATCTTCTCTTCCTTGCCTTCTGTATGCCGATGTCAAGGACACTAAGACCTTTAATAGTTTTTATTAGAGGTCTAGGCAATATTCGTCCTCCGATAGCTAAGCGTTTACCGTCATGGAACTTGTCTTTGGTTCTTCAAGTGCTGGCAGGCCGTCATTTTGAACCTCTCCTCTATTAGTATTAACGGCCTCTGTTAGAAGGCGTTAAGAATTCATGCTTTTTTCTGCTGAAAGGAAGAGATTTATACTTTCAGGAGACGGTTTAGTTTTAATCCCAGAAACTCGGTCTAACCGGTTTCCTGCTAGTCCGATCATTTAAAACTCATTATCGTCTTCTTCGCCTTCCGATAAACTCTGGTGTCCTGTTAGGGCATTAAGAATGTACAAACGGCGATCTGATTTCAAAAGATTTTATCTGTCCCTTTTATGGTTTTCTTATGCGGAAGAGTATTCTAAGCCGGTTTCAAAGTTTACGATATCCTGATGGATTTGGGAGACGATTAAGCTTTGTTACGAGATTGCTACTCCGGAACAAATTAATCTCTTCCATATTAAAGCTCACGATGTTAGGGGAATGGCTTCCTCTTTTGCACTTATTGCCGGTTCGTATTTAGATGAAGTCATACAGGTTGCAGGATGAAAATCTGAATCCTCTTTTACAACCTTTTATCTGAAAGATCAGAGTGCAGCAGCCTCCTTCTTTCATAATATTACGATTTTAACCAAAATAGCTGAAGACCATTTACCAAGCACTTCTCGCCATTTTCGTTAAGACTGGGCTCTGTAAGAAATGGTGAGAGTTTATTTTGTTTTTTATTTATCTCTAAGTTCAAGTTTTCCTTATTTGATAATCACGGTGTGATTGATTTAAATGTACTATTATGTTATGTTATTAACTTTGGATAAGATTGGTTTGATTTTATCCTTGTTTGCTGATTCCCAAATCGCCTCCCGCCTAATGTTTTAAGTGGGGCACTGATCAAATCTACAGGTTTAGCAAGTAGTGATGGATGTTTTTGTGGTGTAATAACAACCCCCCACAGACCCCCCCTTGCGGGTTGGTCTGTTTTATTAACCACCATAAAAAAATACTTACCGTTCAATCACTATGACCCGGCCTCAGCCACCCCGCATGGAATTGAGTTGCGAATTTGCCTATAATATTTGGCACTTAAATTCAGAAAAGTGAATCTGTTTCCTATTTGGGCTCCAGCGCGCATGCGCAAGCGCGCTTAGTGACAGGCGTCACTATGGAGTGAGTACAGACTGGTGCCAGTCTATATCAGTTAATAAACTGGAGATGGACCTAACCAGTAGCCTGGTTGAGGGTCCATATTTATAGGAATAGGAATGGGGAGGAGTGTATGCAATCATAAAAATCTTATTCTGGTAGCTAAATGCAGATAATTGATTTAGCAAGTAGTGATTGAACTGTAAGTATGTTTTTATAGTGGTTAATAAAACAACAGACCAACCCGCAAGGGGTGGTCTGTGGGGGGATTTACACATTTATTAGCTAACCTGGCCAAAATTGCCACGTGAACTTATGCCATGGCGACCATCCATCTTCTGTCCGTCCGTCCGTCAACTTTTTTCTTTAAACGACTTCTCAAGAACCACTGGGCCGATTTCAATTATATGTGGCCGGAAGTATCCTTAGGGCATACATGTAGGGATCCAACTTTGTTCAAACGAAGCCGATCGGCCAATTTGGCCAGCGGCCATCTTGGATTTCGGACGATTTTAGGAAATATCTTTAAAAATCTTCTCCGAAACCGCTTGGTGGATTGAAGCAAACCCCATGAAATATGATCTAGGCCAAGAACTGAACCAACTTTGTTCAAGGGAACTTGATTGGTCAAATGTTTCGGCGGCCATTTTGGTTGGCCTAGTTTTAGCGAAAACAACTTCTCCAGAACCGGTGAAGGTATCGGGCCTAAATTTAGCAAATATGGTTAGGGAGTAAGGGCCATTAAGCTTTGTTCAAGGGAAGTTGATCCGTCAAAAAACATGGGCGCCGTGGGCCAATCAAGATATAATGTGTTTGGCAGCCATATTGGGTTTTTTATTTGATGGATTTTGAGGCTGAAATTGGTTTTATATGTGTTTTTGGGCATTCTGATCTCAAATTTGCAATTTTCCAAACTGTCGGATAAACGGTTTGGTGGCGATCTTGGATCATTTTCCCACCAAAAGCTTCCAATGGGAAATTTAAAGTGTCTTCTAGAACTGCTAGGCCGATTTTCAATTATATATGGCAGGAAGCATCCTTGGGTTGTAGAGATTCAAGTTTGTTCAAACGAAGCCAGTCAGCCAATTTGTCCGGTGGCCATCTTGGATTTTGGCCAATTTTTTAGAAATGTCTAAAAAATCTTCGCCGAAACTGAGCGATTGATTCAAAGTCATAAAATATCATTTAGGGCACGAGCTGAACCAAGTTTGTTCAAAGGAACTTGATTTGCCAAATGTTTGGGTAGCCATCTTGGATGGCCTGCTTTTCATGAAATCAACTTCGTCTCCAGAGCCACTGAACGGATTGGGCCGAAATTTGGGAGATATGATATTGATGACTAAGGGCAAATAATGTTTGTTCAAGAGAAGTTGATACATAAAGAAACATGACCTCTGTTTTCTTGTTACAAGTCTGCTCAACTCATTAGAGTTTTACTTATTGTTAATGACCATTCTAGTTGAGATGCCTATGGTCCAGGTGAGCGATACAGGCCCCCGGGGTCTCTTGTTATAATTAGGGGTCATATTGGTCGTGGAAACCTGGGAAAGTCATGGAATTTGAAAATTTCAATTCCAGGCCCAGAGAATCATGGAAAATCAGCATTTTTTATCATAGGTCATAGAAGTCAGGAAAATGGTAATCATGCAAAATAAAAGAAATCTGTTGGCATATATTTCTGTGGTCACCTACATGCAGGGTTGGCAAGTTTTGGACACCAGTGGTTTAAAGCATGGTTTAAACCATCCGCCCAAAATGGGTTTTGGACACCTAAAAATGTCCAAAACCTAAAATTTTAGTCCAGACTATTTCCTTTAAAAATGAGATGTATGGAGCTCATGATTGTTGAAAGGGTTAACATACACAGATTAGTTTGAACACAAGTTAGCTCAGTTATCTTAGAGAGCGTAACTACACATACAGTCAAATATGTGATAATACTATATCACTTATTTATACACCAAAATAATGTATGTATAATAGGAAAATTGTTGAATATTTTGAGAATAATTTGATTGGAAGCTGTTCCTGCCTCAGACAGCAACAGTTTCAAGGTAAATTAATTTCAAAATATTTAACAGAAAATTGGCAGTATAACTGTTAAATTTAAGGAATATTGCCATTTCTGATCATTATCATTGAAAGTGTTAACTACAGGCGGTAACTCAATTGTAACTTCTTTCCTTGACTGGGGACAGCAAGACCTTGGCTGTGTGGACTAACAATGGGTTCTTTCTGTGTAAACAGATCTAAGTTCAAATAACCAGCAGGCACTTCTGTAGATGTTATTTTATAACACTCACAGGTGAATGAGCCTATAATTAGCTGCTAGTAGAGTTAATGCTAATCCTGATAACCCTTTCACCGCTGTGAATTCCTCTATACTAAATGGACTGAACCATAAAATCTGTTACAGTTTTTGAAAATAATTTTACTAAGCTTTTGCTGACTTTGGCAGCAATACCTTTCAGTCGAATTATTTTCAAAATATTCTATGGAATATTTCTTACTTGTAAAGTAATTGTTATACTTTGTCTGTGGCATTGAGAGGGTTTATAGAGAGAAGGTTAGTTGTATTTAACTCTCTCATCCAAGAATCCTATTATTAATGAAATAGGTTTTGGACATTTATAGACAGTTTAGGACTGGTTTAAACCCTTTTAGACAGGTTTTGGGCAAAGTCTTTTCAAAATTAGTTTTGGACAGTCCAAAACCCAACCCTGCCTACATGTATGCAATAAAAATTATGGCAACAGCTTATCAATGCAAGGCTTTAGCTTGGTTGTTGTAAGGCGCAATATTCAGACATTTTGTAGAATAACTTAGATCGTAATTTATATAGGTACCTCATAAACACAACTCTCCTACATCTACATTTGTAAATATTAATTCTTTAACGTCATGGAATTTATTAAATTTGGTGATGGAAAAGTCATGGAATTTATTAAATTTGGTGATGGAAAAGTCATGGAATTTCAAATACAGAAAGTTGTATGAAACCTGTATAATGATATTCCAGGCTATAGACTCTTGATGATGTCTGTATTTCAGAGCCACCCTTCTGGTTGCCGAGGGCATTGCGGATGTTTCGCATCAGTAAGCACTGCGCCGATGACACAAAGTGTGAGACAGAGCGTCACGCTCTCGGGGTGAACTACCGGTGCAAGCGTGATTGGTTTGAGGACTGGGAATGTGTTGAATGCTGCAAAGGTGATATGTGCAACTACTATGTTACTGTAAGTATTTATTACCCGCGTCACATAAGGGGAAGAGGGTACTGCAATCGGGTCTGTTTGTGCGTGTGCGTGCCTGTATTTGTGGAGTTGTATCTAAAAAATTCGCTGCTCAGGTGGGGGTGAGATCTTCGCGCAGTGATAAAGCTTTAGCTTTTTAACCATGTAGCCACCAGGACCCCTAAAAGCAAAACTTACGGGACCCAGTAAATTTTTCAAGGGACCAATCTTATAATTATGATGCATCGGCACACAAGATCACACATTTAGAAACACAGGATATGATAATTTTGGATTTACTAATGTAGACTGTGTTTAGAATGTGGCTTTTAACCTTCAAGGTTAATCATTTCACTGATAAATTACATGTATATTTTATGGCAAACAAACAGAAAATATATTGAATATTTTGAAAATAATATGACTGGAAATCAGCAATGGCTTCCAGTCAGATTAATTTCAAAATTTTCAACAGAATATGTTATAAATTTTGAAGAATGTACTTTTTAAGGATTGAAAGGGTTAATGAAACTGGCTCAATCAGCAATAGAGTCATCAGATATATAAAATGATTTTCTGTTGACAATCTTAAAATATGAATGGAAAAATTTTAGCCGCTACCTGAGTTTCAAATTTTGGTAGCCCACCCTAAAATCTAGTGGCCATGGGCTACTGGGCCCCTGTTAATCTTCATCAATGTTTTCGCACAACAAAGGAACCGTGGAATATGATTTCCAGACTTTGACTGTGATCCTGATAAAAGAGCCTGGATCTGGAGTAGATAAAATTTTGTATATGTGTCTGATTTGGCTCAAATTTTCACACAGGAAAGTGTGTGACCATACTCTAAAATTCCTCAACTTCGGGCACGTTCAAATTCTAGAAAATCCGAAAACTTTACACGATGGTATAATAATATTACATATATGGGAGAGCAAAACCAGATTAAAATAAGATAAGGTATTAAGAAAAACAGGATGTCAAAACTTGGGTCCTCTCTAGGTCAAAAAGTCCTGGAGAGGACACATTTTTTTACATCATTTTTCGCGAATACATATACCAGCAGTAGTAGGTTAGTGGTTTTTTCTGCCTGATAATGCTAACTTTAGTACTATAGTCTTATCCCCTGTATGACATTAAACCCTGGAGTTTTGTCAGAAATTATTTATATTCTGATCATTATTACTATTGCCATATCGTACATGCATGTACTTTCTAAATGACACACATTTGCATGCTCAGTGAATTGTTCCATGAGCAGTATTAGAAAGAGACTAAAAAACTTGTTCAATTTGTTGTACAACGATAAGCTACAGTAAATATTTAAAGCAGTTAGCTCATCCTTCATACCATACAGAATATTAAAATTTGAAATGTGCTTGGCAATCGAAAATAAGAATGGGTCACCAAATTGTTGTTTGAAATTTTGGCATTGGTGACACACACGTGGCCCTTTGATTATAAAACTGCCCTCTAAAGGCAGGCGGTTGCTATATAGAGGTTTGGCTGTATTATAATTGTACCACTAATGACTGGGTAGTGAATAACTTCTATTTACTAATTGTCTCTGCAGCTTGGATCAAGCAGACCATCGACCAGCGTGATTCTGACCCTATCTTGTGTTGCAACTATACTCTCTCTATTCTGGATACAAGAGCGATGATCACAAATGCCTGACGTCAATCATTTTCATCATCAAAGGCGTCAACATGGATCCATTTCATTCTCTATCCCTGTACATGATTCTTAACCCTTTAATGGTCAAATTTGGTCAAGAAAATCTAAATATTTTAATTATTGAATGTCCATTTGCAGGCCAAGAGAGGACTTTTTTTGAAAATTTATCACTGGAATGACTGGCTCGGTTATCGAGCCAGGCATTCCAGTGGTACATTTTCAAAAATAGTCCTCTTGACCTGCAAATGGAAATTCCTCAAGACCACTGCATAGGGCGGTTTTTCGCCATTAAAGAGTTAAGATACACGGTTTGGTTTTATCCTGTTTGAGATGCCTTGTCTTATGATAACCATAACCTTTCAAAGGCAAATTACTCTCAAAGTCATGAAAGTAGTGTACAGGTTTCCTGTGTATTGCTTTTAAAATCGGGCATCTCTAGCAATTCTTATGTCAATCAAAAGCAGGGCTTCCATTGGCGGGCGTCCGGGAGAACTATAATACGGTACTCCCAACGTTAATGTTTACCTCCAAAAGTAAATACCTTTGAAGTCCTAGAAGTCCTGTTTTGAATCGCCCTGACCACTTAAACAATTATTTCAAGTGAATTTAAACATGTTGCATTTATATGAATCAGTTTAACCTTCCACATATGTCATGTTTGGAGTACCAAAACTATTAGCCTGGAAGTGTGAGAATCCCTGTGTTTAGAAATTAATGGAAGCCCTGATCAGAAATCAGTTCCTGATCCAACTGATGGAATCCTATCTGGGGTGAGTTCAGGAGCAGAAATATTTTCCGTTCGCCGAACAATTTGTTTAGTCACATGGTAGGTTCTCCCATTGATATCTATGATCGAACCTATCACCTGGCCGAAGAAAATGTTCGGCGAACAGAAAATATTCGCCTTCCTGAACTCAATCGTGATGTCATTTGTCAGCATAAAGTGACTTGAAGTTAGCTATGGTTGCTAATATTTCCGCCCCTTAATGATAAAGCTTTCTCAGGAAAATATATATATTTGGCTATTGGACATGTTGAATGACCATTTGCAGGTCAAGAGATTTTTGGAAAATTTATCACTGGAATATTATACCTGGCTAGGTTATCAAGCCCAACATTCCACTGGTAAATTTTCAAAAGTAGTCTTCTTGCCTGTAAATGGACTTCCCTCAGGGCTTGACCACCATGACTAGTAAATGGTTAATGAGTAAACATTCAGGAGGAAACTATTTTTGAGAATTGTTTCTGGAATGGCTGCTTGCTACGCAGGAAATCTGTGACAGTGTCATTTAAAAATTAATTTGACATAAGTTGTTGCTGTTTAGTTATATATACAGAAACAGCTCCAGTCAAATTTATCTCAAAATATTCCACAGACCATTCCTACATTATAAAGAATTTGATCATTTCACGCATTCTAGTTTAAATATGTGCATCTGGCTTGTGGTTATGTTAGAGGTTGTGAATTCATGAATCCATTTCCCTCACTCAATCATACGACATCATAATCAACTACGTGTCATGTAGGCTGACATGGCTGATGTCATAATCATGATGTCATGAATGATTCGAAATAGTCCATCTTTAACGCTTAATAGTCCGACACATTGTACGAATTGTACGTGTTTGCTATTTATTAATAAATATGCTGTTGAATATTTTGAAACTAATTTGACTGGGTGCTGTTGTTGCCATTAGTTTCAAAATATTCAACAGCTTACCTGCATAGTTTTCTTGAACTTGATAGTCAGTGAGTTTAGATATCGATCGATTCCAACATGAGCGTGGTGTGGGTGGAGCTTAGATAGAGATGGGCGGGGCATGGCTAAATCTTGACAGGTCCATTGAGCATACATTGTATGTCAATACTTGTAGGCCCTATTGCTACGGTTGTGTATATAATTCCTGTGTATATACCATTCATTCCTTAAGTAATAATTTCCATCTTTATGAATATATATTTTTTATAATATTGAGATGCAAATAGGTACATCTATGTGCTAGGCTTATGTGATTATATGATTAAATCGAAAACATGATGATTTTTTAAATCGTGAATTAATACGATTAAAAATTAAATAATCGAATAATCATAATTTCTACTGTGTAAAATATTTCAAAACCTACTTTTAACTACACTTTAATGTAATATCGATCATGAACATTTACATTTTGCTTAGTGAATGTATATCCATTTGCAGGCCGAGAGAACACAATTTTTGAAAATGTATCACTGGAATGACTGGCTCGGGTATCGAGCCGGGCATTCCAGTGATACATTTTCAAAAATATCCTCGTGGCCTGCAAATCAACATCTCTAAGTACCATTGCAGCTGTCATCTTTAATATGCCTTGTATTGTCTGAGTAATTTGTACCAACGCTTACTAAACGAATAATTTATATGTTTATTCTTAAATAATCGATTGTGATCACTCAAAAGCGATAATCGCGAAAGCCTAACATGTGAACTAGATTTATATGTTCTCGTTTAATTTCTGGGATATCACAGTAAATAGTATTCTTATATACAATCACATTATCCATACACTTAAACTCCCTGTGACCATTTAGCCCATGAAATTCCAGTATATCGACTTGAAAACACCTATACAGCAAAGTTTCCAGACAAATTAGTTTTCAAAATATTTAAAATATTTCCTACATCATGAAGAATTTAACGTTTCTCTTTTCTTTGATCCTCAAATCTCTTCAAGAAAATATTCTTATAGAAAATGTCCGATTGCAGACCAAGAGATCTTTTGTTTCCACTGGAATAACTGGGTCTGTTATCCAGCCAGTCATTCCGTTGGTAAATTTTCAAAAATAACCTCTTGGTCTGCAAATGGACAATTTCTAAGATGACTTGAAACGCTATTTTTGGCTGTCTTAATGAGTAAAGGCTCACAGATGTCTTTTTATCAGGTTATAACTAAGTTGACTATGTTTTGAAAGTAGGAACACATTTGATCTCTGAATATTCCTTATAGGGCCACCACATGGCAGTTCTTTAAGACCGCTAAGGTGGTTGTTGAAAGGTAGCATGGTTTTGATAGAGCCTTGTGCTACCTTCAAATCATTGGAATGGTTTAATTGTAAAACCTTAACACTAAAGCCAGCCAAAAATGGCTTCTCGAGAAATGTACAGTTGCAGACCAAGAAGACTATTTTTGAAAATATTTCAGTGGAATGACTGGCTCTCTAATGATAGCAAAATATGAGGTTTAAAGCTGAGATGGCATGTTAAAATAGTCAATTCTTTGTTAGAATTTCTATTAAAAAACAAAGTAGTGTCAGTCCTGCTATTAATGTCTTATTCAGCAGCTTATTGCGCATACCATTATTTTCTAGCTAAATAAGAGGGTCAATGTATTGAGCGAATGGTTTTATACCTGATGAGGAGGATTGAACAGTTTAATGGCTAAATTTAGGCAAGCATATCAAAATGTTTGCTTATTGAATGCCCATTTGCAGGCCACGAGAAGACTATTTTTGAAATTTTGTCACTGGGTTGACTGGCTCGATAACCAAGCCAGTCATTCCAGTGGTAAATTTTCAAAAATAGTCTTCTTTTGACCTGCATATGGACATTATTCAGGACCATTGCACAGGCCAGTTTTAACCGGCTTAGCCGTGGAAAGTTTAAGAATGTCACAATCCAAATACATTGTATCAATCCTCTGACTGAGACGCCTAATAGTGTATTCCCGAAAACGGACCTGCATTCGTCCCACTCTCACATATATTGATTAGTATTCTTTTCCAAACACGGCATGTCAGCTTTAAGAAAGTTAAGCTCTTTATGCATTATTGACCAGAAAATTAATATTTATTTTGTTTACTGTTCAAGCCGGCCTCTGTTGTGGTCTTGAGGAATTTCCATTTGCAGGCCAATAACCAAGCAAATCAGTGGTAATTTAAAAAAAATCCTCCATAGTAGGCTTGGGCGATTACGTGATTAAAATCGAAAATTGCGATTATGTTTTAAATCGTGAATTTATGTGATTAAAAATTAAATAATCGAATAATCGTGACTTTATTATTGCATAAAATATTTCAAAACCTATTTTTCAATTACCTTTTAATGCGATCGGTCATGATAAATGACAATTTGCTTAGTGAATGTATGTCCATTTGCAGGGCAAGAGAAAACTATTTTGAAAATGTGTTACTGGAATGGCTGGCTCGACTTGAGCCAGGCATTCCAGTGATACATTTTCAAAAATAGTCTTCTCTTGCCCTGCAAATGGACTTTTCTAAACAATTTTCGTAATTGATATTCTTTTGTTGTTATGTCTTGGTAATTTGTATCCAAGATGATTAATCGAGTATTCACGATTATTTTTTTAATAATCGATCGAGATCACTCAACGCAATAATCGCACAAGTCTACTCCCTAGGTGTACATTCTGGCTCGGACAAATACATATATCTTGGAATTTTATGCACCCACATCCGCCTCTTTTGCTTGAGTAGAATGTGTTTAAAAAAGCCCTCATGGTACTGATAATAAGATATTGAGTACATAAATGAAATACTGTAAATAATAATGTAATAACGTATCTTATTTTCACTTAGAACATTCCAGAAACTGAATTTTAATAGATTTACATTATAGCATATGAATTTTCGTCTGTAAATATACTTTCATTCCATGTTTGATAAATACTTTATACAGACATATTTCATTAGATATTTTTCTATATATACAATTTCTCATATATTTGTACAGTGCCTTTATATAGTAGTGGTTACTAAAATTTACATTTTATTTCTGTGTATATGTATGTCACTTTGTTAAAATATAATTTCAATAATCGTAACTTTATCGAAATGAACTAGCCGTTTGTGTGAAAAGATGATATGAAAATATTTAGGTTCATGATTATCTCAAGGAACCATGCTATGAATGAATTCTGCCATCGTTTTGTTTTGCTTCAATTGTACTTTGTTGCTTAAGCCAAAACCACCTGTGACCATTTGACCCTCAAATTTGTTCAAGAAAAGTTCAACTTTCTCATAGAAAATGTCCATTTGCAGACCAAGAGAAAACTATTTTTGAAAGTTTACCACTGGAATGACTGGCTCGGTTATCGAGCCAGTCATTTTAGTGGTAAATTTTCGAAAATAGTCTTCTCTTGGTCTGCAAATGGACATTTCTCGAGACCACAACAGAAGCCATTTTTGGCTGATATGATTGTTACCCCTTTAATGACGAAATCTATTAAAAAAATTATAATATTTACTTATTGAATGTCGATTTACAGGTCAAGAGAAGACTACTTTTGAAAATGTGCTACTGGAATGACTGGCTCGGTTATCGAGCCAGTCATTCCAGTGGTAAATTTTCAAAAATAGTCTTCTTTTGGCCGGCAACTGGACATTCCTCAGAGACCACTACAGAGGCCGATGTTGGCCGGCTTCGTCGTGAAAGGGTTGACACTCAAAGTTGTTGTTGATGAAAATTAAAATTTTCGCATAGAAAATATCCAGAAATAAGCGAAGACTATTTTTGAAAGTATATCACTGGAATATCTGCCTCGATAACCGAGAAAGTTGTTCCAGTGATAAATTTTCATAAATAATCTTCTATGCAAAAATTTACATTTTCTTCAGTAAGAAATTTGAGGGTTAAAGGCGATGGGAGTGCTCATCTCATCTTATTCAGTACAGCTCAAAAGTAAGTTAACAGGTTTTCAAATTAAAATCTACTATTGAATATTTTGGACTGAATTTGATTGGAATCCATTGCTGCCTTAGCATTGCTGTCTAAAACAAGAATGGCTTCCAATATTACGTCCAAAATATCCAGTAGAATATTTCTGACACCATGTACTAACTATCATGACTAACATCAGTAACATGTTTCTGTGTTTCTTTTGAAAGATGAGCTGGAGTGTACTATCCATTCATATTACGTCGCACATTGACTATGCATTGTGTTGTTAGATTTCTATTATGTCATAATGTATTCACATAAATGTTGCTACATTGCTCCAGTCTAAGATAGCCATGATTTACATTTCAACCAATCAGAAAGCATCTAGACGCTGGTTCTCGGTGTATATGCTCAGTCATATATCCATTGATTTTAACCCTTTAATGGGCAAACCGGCCAAAACTGTAGTGGTCTTGAGATATGTCCATTTGCAGAGAAAATTATATCTTTGAAAATTGACAATGTGAATGACTGGCTGGATAATTGAGCCAGTCATTCCAGTGCTAAACTTTCAAAAGTAGTCTTCTCTTGGTCTGCAAGTGGACATTTTCAAAGACCACAGCAGACGCCATGTTGGCTGGCTTGAGTGATAACTGGTTATGGGTTAAAATGATTTTGGTTTGGCCTTTATTTTAGTCATACCATTGTACTGGTTCATTCAGGTCTGCATGTATCTGACGTGTGCATTGTATCAGGCTAGTTCATTCAGGACTGCATGTGACTTGTACATTGTATCATGCTAGTTCATTCAGGACTGTATGTGACTACATTGTATCATGCTAGTTCATTCAGGACTGTATGTGACTTGTACATTGTATCATCCTGGTTCATTCAGGACTGCATGTATCTGACGTGTGCATTGTATCATGCTAGTTCATTCAGGACTGTATCTGACTTGTACATTGTATCATGCTAGTTCATTCAGGACTGTATGTGACTTGTACATTGTATCATGCTATGTCATTCAGGACTGTATGTGACTTGTACATTATATCATGCTAGGTCATTCAGGACTGTATGTGACTTGTACATTGTCTCATGCTGGTTCATTCAGGACTGTATCTGACTTGTACATTGTATCATACTAGTTCATTCAGGACTGTATGTCACTTGTACATTGTATCATGCTGGTTCATTCAGGACTGCATGTATCCGACGTGTACATTGTATCATGCTGGTTCATTCAGGACTGTATGTGACTTGTACATTGTATCATGCTGGTTCATTCAGGACTGTATGTGACTTGTACATTGTATCATGCTAGGTCATTCAGGACTGTTATCTGACTTGTACATTGTGTCATGCTGGTTCATTCAGGACTGTATGTGACTTGTACATTGTATCATGCTGGTTCATTCAGGACTGTATGTGACTTGTACATTGTATCATGCTAGGTCATTCAGGACTGTTATCTGACTTGTACATTGTGTCATGCTGGTTCATTCAGGACTGCATGTGACTTGTACATTTTATCATGCTGGTTCATTCAGACTGTATTGTGTCATGCTGGTTCATTCACGACTGTATCTGACTTGTTCGTTGTATCATGGAATTTCTATATTACTATTAACCTCCGGGGAATCAGGACACTCACAAAAGTACTTTATTTTGAAATCTTTGCCATAATTTTGAAATAAAACCACATATTTAATAATACTTGTTGATGTTCTGAATTAGTTACCTTACCAGTATTCCTTTTCATTCTGAATTATTTTACACTTAAGATATGCTTTAGCTAAATATCACTGCTGGTGAATGTTTTAAAAATAATTTGTGTGAAAGCCGTTGCTTGGTAAAGATAGCAATGATATTCAGTCAAATTATTTTCAAAATAATCAGCAGCATCATGTGTTATACTTGTAATGATTATCTATGAGCCTCCAGTTTCCTGCATGCAGATGTCCACACCAATCATATTACACCATGGTACATGCAGCTCATTCATCTAATGGTTGCTCACTCAATGGTTGCTCATGGTAACTCTACTCATCCCTAGACAAAAAATCTCCATTGAATGCTTTTATTCTAGGAAATCATTGACAGAAATAGAAATGATCTTTTGATTACCTAGATAGCTCCCATTCATGGTCAAGGTTGGTGAAAAACATTTCTTAGCAAATGTCATTTACAAGCCACGAGGATTATTTTTTTAATTTGTCACTGCAATGGCTATCTCGGTTGGTGAGACCATCACTCCAGTGATTTAAAAAAAAAAAAATCCTCATGCCCTGTAAATGGACATTTCTCCAGATGATGGATGAGGCTGGTTTTTTCCCGTCATTTTTTCATGCGCAGAAGGCAATAATAGACATGCTCAGACCTAATAAGGTGGATGTAATTCAACACCTTCCTGGAACTGTAACTTGCTTGTCTAAATCTGTACCACATGTGATCACCTGAATCTCAAAGATCCAGACACTGGTAAAATTGGTAGATTCTGAGTGGACGACTAAGCATCACAAAGCCTTTCACAATGTAAGGGAACTTGTTTGACAGTTGCACAATTGAGAAATCCAGTTTTAGCTATGCCCATCTCTAGCTAAGTTTCACCCACGCTTCGCTCATGTTTGGATTGATCAATCTCTGAACTGCCTAACTATCAATTTCCAGAAAAATATACAGGTAAGCTGTTGGATATTTTGAAACTAATTTAACTGGGTGCTGTTGCTGCCTATACAACAACGCTTAGTCCGTCATCAATTATGCGTTCGTGACAAACTTATCTATATCATTCATAATATAGTTGAATATGATGTCATCCTACGTAGTTGATTATGATGTCATGTGATGGATGGATAAACTTGAACGGTCCATTGCCAGTGTTGGCTGAAATTACTATGATCTGTGGCATAATCGACAGCTACAATAGGGGAGAGTGGGGATGGTTTGGACAGTTTGTATCCCGGTAAAGCTTAACATCTTGGCTATGGTTGGGATATTTTGGACAAGATGTGGGTTACTTTCGGACAGAATCTATTTTGCACTGAAAAGACCAAGTGAGCTTATGCCATGGCGGTCATCCGTCCATCTGGCCGGCCTTCAAATCGCATCTCATTTATTCTCTGACCAGTTTCAATCGAATTTGCCTGGAAGGATCCCATGGTGGTAGGCTCCAGAACTTCTATTCAGAATTTTGATTGTGCAATTTTTCTGGCAGCCATCTTGGATTTTCTAAAACTCCAGAAATCATTTAAAATGCTACCTTTCCAATATAAATATCCCAACTTCAACGAAACTTGGGTGGACTAATTCTATACTGGTAGACTCCAACATTTCTAACGAGAATTCTGATTGGTCAACATTTCCGGTGGCCATCTTGGGTTATCTGAAAATTTCTGGAAATCTGTTAAAAGCCTCCTCATTAACCACTTGGCCAATTTCAAGCAAACTTGGTTGGGAGGGCCCTAGAGGGGTATGCTTCAGAACTGTATACAGAATTTTGATTGGTCTTTTTTTTTAGTGGCCATCTTGAATTTTCTGAAAGATTACAGGAAATCGTTTAATGCGCTACTTATTAATTGCTTGGGCAATTTCAATCAAACTGCTCAAAGGTTACTAGGCTGGTAGGTTTCAGAACATGTATACAGAATTTTCATTGCTAAATTTTTCTGGCGGCCATCTTGGATCTTCTGAACATTTCTGGAAATCAGTTAAAACCATACTCATTAACCACTTGGCCGAATTGGAATGAGCCTGGAGTGGTATGCTTCAGAAATTGTATACAAAATTTTGATTGATCAGATTTTCTTGATTCTCCGAAAGATGGCGGGAACCCGTTTAAAATGCTACTCCTCATTAACTGCTTGCGCAATTTCAACCACCCTTGCCTGGAAGGATAGTAGGCTGGTAGGTTTCGGAACATGTTTACAGAATTTTCTTTTGCTAAATTTTTTTCGGCGGCCATTTTGGAGTTTCTGAACAGTTTGGGAAATCAATTAAAATGCTACTCCTTATTAACTGCTTGAAGGATTTCATGAAAACTGTTTTGGGAGGACCATAGAGTGGGATGCTTCAGAAGATGTATACAGAATTTTGATTAGTATTTTTACAAGTACAGCATGATCACTGTCTTCATCCTCTTTCAAAAGTACAGATGAGAGATCTCACGAGACATCTGCCACAATGGTTGGTTGCTGTACTTCGGCTCGAAATGTGGACTTTCTCCTCAAGACTATATATGACAGCCTGACTCTCAAGGAGACCAAGCAAGACTTCATCGTAGGTGTGCAGAAGGACACGAAGCTATACCGCTTCATCTTCAGCAACAAGGAGACGGGCTGTCACACTTTAAGCCTTCTCTAGAGAAGGTGGAAAGTTTCAGCTACAAGCTTAATCCATCCAAGAAACTCAGGCGTGTGTCTGCACGCTGACGTCGGGTGTGGCATGCTGTGGCATTTTCCGGTTGCACTCGGCAACTTCATCAGCAACTTCGGAGGTTCACTCAGGAACTTCGGCGGTTCACTCAGGAAATTTGTCAGGAACTTGGTCAGCATCTTCAGAGGTTCACTCAGGAACTGTGTATTCCACCTGCTCCTCTGTATCGTTCACCTGCTTCCGGAGGAGTATACACTGTCTGGAACTCTTACCAAGCAGCGACTGTGGCTGTCTTCTTACCGAGCTTCTCTCGGAAGATCCACTTCTTCCATGATTGCTTAGCAGCTGCCTTGCGGACAGACTTTATGAACTATCCCTGGTAGTTGTCAGGGAACTCCAGAAATATGGCTATATTCTCTCGTATCTGCTTTCGGCCCTTAGCATTGAATATGTTATCAATAGTCTCCTATGCACCGGTAGCACGACCCTCCTCAATACCAGTAGCATGACCCTCCTCCAATCCAGTAGCATGACCATCTTCGTACCAACAGCATGTCCAGAGTCGAAGCCTTCATCGTGGCCATGGTCTACTGCAGTTTTGATTTCCCCTCGGAAGTAGTCTGTTTCCCCAAACTGTAAGCTATACAGTATATCGCTTTCCTCAGGAGTGTGGACGTTGGACGCATGTGACCACATCCCAATTGTCAGCAGATCCGCAGACTCAACTTTTACCTATTGAAGAGCCAGGATAACAGGACTTAGTGTGAGTAGATGGGAGATGCAGCACCCTACCTGTGGGACTGGCACACTGCTTGTATATGACTTTGGTCAGCAGCTCCTTGACCGATCTGGAGGCACTCTGCGCATCCAGGGAGACGAGAATCTCTGGGTCAGATGGTGGAAGCTAACCAGCCCTGGTGTGGAGGACATTGATGTCGCGAATTAGTCCCCTTATTCGTGTAGCATCCTCATGCCTGCTGACACCATCCCGGCTACCACAGGCTCGCGCTTGTGAGTGTGCAGCGGTTCCTGTGGGAAGACTTACTGGGAACCTTACTGAAAATGAAGGCGTTTAATCGGTCTTTATAGAGACACTATAGAGATACCTTAAACATGAAGGAGTACGTACAACAGGGATCTCAGCTTTCATGTGGGAACTTACTCGGAGAGCGAGCAGGCACTCGCTCAGTGGGTGTGACATTGCTGTACTTCGGCTATGCCAACGTTTGTGTACATAGTTGAGCATTGGCTCGGAGAGCTTTACAGCGTTGTAGTACTCATTGAGACTCATCTACCTTCTTGATGTTCTGGGTGGCCTGAGCGCTTTGTTGCCGTCGGCATGCCTCCCATTGCTGCATATGCTCGCGCACCTTGCTGTACTCAAACTTCTACTTAGAGAGCTTCTTCATTGCCTGGTTATGACGTTTTCACTCTACCTCTGCCATCTTATGGTCGGCGAACCTGAGAGCCCAGTTCGCCCAGGCAAACACGCCTGTGTTCAAGACTGTGGATGCCATTCCATAGTAATCAGTTGAAAGATGTATGAACCTGAAGCTTTAGAGGACCCCATCGACGAGGACTATATGATGAGGACGAGGACTATGCTGAGGATGACTATGACGAGGACGCCAGTGGCGGATATGGCAACATCCAGCCAGAATCGTGCAAGCTAATCCACCGGGCCAAAGGGAGCGATCACACTTACATGAAGGGCTCTATTGGCCCGTTAGAGGAAGTCGAAGCTCTGATCGCTCTGTTCATGATGAAGGCTGGCGAGACAGTCCGCAAGATCGCTGACAACACTCCATGGAGTTGAGATCTCAGAGGCTATTCCAGCCATTGCCTCAGGCATAGTCACATTCTTTGAAGTGACTGGCATGTGGCATCCATATGTTGCCATAGCACTCGCAGTAATCTGGGCTGCCAGACATTTAAGAGATGCTATATAGCATGGCGTCGCTCTATGACATAGTCAAGACCCTTAACCTTCATGGATTGGTTGACTAGCTGCCCTTCTCTGAGTGCAATAGCACTGCAGAGATTAGATCACAGTGTATCCAAGTGTTTGAGGTGTTCAGTGATGATCAGATGGCCGTATGTTCGCCTGTTTATAGTTTGTCTACGCCATATGTGACAGAATCAACATCAGTGATGAACTCCGAGAGTTCATCTGCCATCTCAGTCGTCCTGACAGCCTCTCTTGAGGTGCTCTGTTACAGGTCCGGTGGCTATTGCCATGAGCCTTACCAACTACTCGAAGCCACATGCCACAAGGGTCACAACCTCACACCGGAGGCAGGCGAAGTGGCAGTATAATCAAGTCCACGTCAAAAATCAAAAAAGAAAATCGACTCATTCCACCAAGTTTCCTCCAGAAATGAGTACACGTAACTATTTCGATATAGTTTCTATCATATATATATATTGTTAAAGAAGGTGGTCTGTGCTAACAAGATCAACCAGTATTCAAATGCCACTCATTGTAGTGTATAACATTTAATTAGAACACTCCTACATCATACTAAGTATACAACTATGGTATATATAACGTTCCATCTCCCCTTTTAAGGAAAGAGAGATAGCGTTAATATGTAATAATGAGATAGATACACACAATTCTTCTCGCAGAGCCATTCTATTGTCACCATGATGCATGGCTAGTGTGCATAATCTTTTAGATACGCTGGTGGTCTATCAATGGTTCTACTCCATGTAATAGTTATAGGTCAGTTGAAGCTTTACTTTCGCGCAGTCGCAGCTGTTGGAGATGTGGTACTATGGCGACCAGCATGGTGGTTCTCACTAGATGTCTGAGAAGAGGATAGTTGTGTGTGTTGGCGATCTTGTCCTGCTTGTAAATGCCTATGATTTTTGCGAAGTAGCTGACCATCACCTATTGTCACGTTGTGTAAGACCTAATGTTCACTTTTTCTTGCACAATGACGTCATCCCAGTCATCACGGCCTAGTGTCATTGATTGTATCCTGATAAGTTCCCCCCTTTTGTAGGGGTTTAAGTCATTTACACGATAATCAATAGTTCTTAATATGTTTGTTCTTTTTCCTTTTCGTTTTAGTGATCAATGAACCTGGACTGAAGAGTCGCTGGGCTGCAGGGCTGCTACACCCTTCCATTAGACCTCTAAAAATGGATATGTATTTATGTTTCTTGATCATTCTCTTCGCAATTTTCATTGCTGCTTCAGCCTTTCCATTGGGTTGCGGATAACCAGGCGAGCTAGTAATGTGCTTAAAACCATATTGGCTGGCAACGTCTAGACTATTATAAGGCAATCTCGTATGTCGTGATTGGTTAAATCAGCTTTGAGTATTTTGATGACCTTTTTTGCACGTCCTACTTCTCAACTGGTCAATCTCGAAAGTCACTGAAGTAATTAACTGTGACCATATAGTCACGATTATTCATGACGAATATATCAGTTGCTAGCTTTGACCGTGGGCCGTCAGGTAGGCTATGGGGGCATCAGTGCCTCTTTTTTCTGCCGTGCTGGGTAACAACTACATGCATCACAGTTAGATACTAAATCATGAATTTGAGAATTCATTCTTAGCCAATAAATATATTCTCTAGCCCGTCGACGACATGCTTTAATACCAGTGTGCGATTTTTGCAAGCATTGTAAAATTTCGGGATCGCAAACCATTCGCAATAACACATCATTGCCCATGAAAGATAATAGCATTTTCTACAGACATTCATCATGCATATGAAAATAAGAAGATGCTGCTGTAGGCACATAATCCCTTTTCACTGACCACCCATCGATAATCAGGTCTTTGATGGTTTCAAGCGCACTGTCTGTTTGGGTGACTGACTATAAAATCCAGTCAGCTTTTTGATACTGTCAGCCATGTGTATGTGTTGTATTTACCCTTCTATCATGGAAATATCCTCAAGATCAAAATGGTCCTGTGTGATTGGTAACTCAGGTCATGAAAGTGTGTCCGCCAGATAGAGTTGTGATCCTTTTTTGTAGACAATTGTCACATCATACTTCTGAAGTGCTAGAAGCATATGCAGGAGTCATTTTGGAGCTGTGAGGAGAGTTCCTCTGAATGGATTCTTATGGTCACGTTTTGCTGTAAATTTGCACCCATAGACATATTGTTGAAATTTTGTACATGCATATGAGTGGTGTAGTAGTAGTAGTAGTAGTAGTAGTAGTAGTAGTAGTGAACGCACGCGTTTATTTAGCTCTGCAATTGCTGCCCGAATTTGCTAGTTTCTAGCACGATTTTGTAGATAAATTTTATACATATATTTCGTATTAGTGTTTCCTTTCAAACTTTATGTTTAATTTGTAAATTCTTGTCTTGGTTGGAGCGCATTTTGTGTCTCCATTTTCTAAAGGCATTCCTCTTAGCTGGCAGTTTCCGCCATTTAGTAGGGCTCCTCTTACTGTAGTCAATGCAATACATTTCTCGCTGCGCCAGTCTGCTATTTCTATAGTTCGTAGGCTAGCGCATTATATTTGGCAAGATCGCTTGAGTGAGTGGATTTAATTCCTTTGTCATTTGTAAGCACAAGCCTAGTTCTTTAACTATATAAATCCTGATAGTCAGTTGGCTGTCCCCGGTCAACTCGAACAGACTAACAAATACATGACTGTAATATGTTAGTATGCATTAGGAAACCACTTTAATCGGTTAGGTGTTAGTGAACCACTTAGAAAGTGGTTCAAACTAACAAATATACGACTGTACTCTCTATTCGTATATTTGTTGGTAGACGTCAGGGTTTCAAAAGGGGACACTATTTATTTAGTGTTTAGCTCTTTCCCCGACGTCTTGGTGTTATATATTTGTATTATATATTGTAGTAGTATAGGGTTCCTCTTTTTATAAAACACCATGGCAACCTCATATAAGCGTACCCTGAGTCTTAAAATCACGACAAAGGCTTGGGGTGTTTCGGCAATTGAGGTGTATCATGGGTTGAAGGATGTAGTTGGGGCAGGGCCACGGGTCCTTCAAGGTCTCGTTAATGTTTCCAAATCTGTATGGAATGTCACCGTAGTTAATGAAAGTGTGAAGGAAAAGTTGCTCGACGAGGTCCTTGTCGTGAAGGGTGAGGTGTGTAATGTGGAGGAAATAGATTCTGATCGTCTATTAGTCAAGATGAAGGTTCCATTAGAGATCCCAGATGAACGGGTTATCACTGAATTGATCAAGTATGGCAAAGTGGACAAAGTAGAACACGAGACCTATCCATTTGATCGAACCTTAGAAAATGGCATCAGAGGAATTTGGTTTGAAAAGGTAGAACAACCTCTCCCAAGCAAGGTCACCATAGATGGTCGATTTATCTTGCCATTATGGTACAGGGGGCAAATCAAAGAGTGTAGAATCTGCTTAAGCACAGAACATATTGCGCACAGATTGCCCTAACAAAAACAAATGTCTAGTTTGTGGATCATCTGATCATTTTAAGTGGTGATGCCCGCAGAACAAATATGTCAAAAAGGGTGCTGATAAAAGTGCAGAGCAAGTTGTCTCTAAAGAGAATGTCATAGAACCGGTAGCTGCTGAGATTGTAGCTGAAATCCATACTAATGGGAAGCAAGTTGCTAAGGAAAATGTCATCGAACCAGTAGTTGCTGAGATTGTAGCTGAAGTCCATGTTAATGAGAAGCATGGGGAAAAAACTAAGAATCCAATCGCTGTAGTGGCAGGCGATGAAATAGAGGTTCTAGATGAGGGGCTAAGCCTTACTCCAGTAACAAGTCAATCCAAGTTTGATGACAGAGAGGCTAATTCCACACAAGTTGAAGATGATGATCAATACCCTCTGGAAGAGAGTTTTAATTTAGGACAAGTAAAATTCAGGTCGCAAGATACTGAAACTAACTTAGATTTTCCACTGAGTACACTCAATCTAGACGATTTAAATAATATAGAGAAAGTAATTGGTGTCTCGGATCGATTGAGTGGAACAAAGCGACAGAAAGATGGAGAGAGTTCTGAATCAGAAATAGAGGAAAGTGATATAGAAGACGATAATATGTCAGTCGCTGAATCTGATATATCCATTCAAACACAGAGTTCTAAATCACCTGATGAAATGGTCATGTACAGGTCAGAGGCAGGAGAGGTGTTAGTTCCATATGTGACGGCAAATGGTGTTAAATATAGGCATCTGCGTCATGATTCAGATATATTAAAATATAAGCATTTGGAAAAAGTTGAGCTAAGTAATGCAGCGTTTGTGAGTAAAATAGGTAAATGGTCTAAGAGATGGTCGAAAAAAAACAAAATCTAGTTAGCTTAATAATGGCGGTTTTACACAGCATTTTATTACCTTTTATGCTAATTTGCACACTCAATTGTAGAGGCTTAAATAGTGACATAAAGCAACGTCACTTACTAGAGACTCTGAAAAATGAGCAGATTGACATTGCTTTGATACAGGAAACAAAAATTCAGAAGTCAGAATCATACGATAATTTAGAAAAGATTTCTGGATCCAGAATATTTTATTCGTTATCTCAAGATAATAGTGCAGGCGTAGCAATTGTTATACTCCCTCGTTGTTCAGCCTATGTAAATTTAATCTCTTCAGTATCAGGTGCAAATGGTCGCTGGGTGAGAGTCACTCTAGATATACAACAAACACGTATCACGTTGCTGTGTATATATGCACCTGCATCTCATCAACTACGTCGTAATTTTTTTAAGGAGATGTCTAAAACAGCACTAGATAACATCACTGAAAACTTAGTAATGGGTGGTGACTTTAATTGTGTCATAGACAAAGAAAATGACAGGAATGCAACTTCAACTTATACTGATACATCACATAGACTCTTAAAAGAAATATGTGATAATGAAAATTTAGTTGACACCTATAGAATATCAAAACTTCATGGTAAAGTTCTTACATGTTTTTCGGTAGATGGTAAAGTTGGTTCAAGGATCGACAGAATTTATGTGAATAGTTTGTTCACAGGGTACTGGAGAGATGTTAATATTAAGCCAGTTGCATTCTCCGATCATAACATGGTTTGTGTAGCCTTTGCCAATGCTGACTGGGTAACAAAAGGGGTCGGGTTTTGGAAATTAAACACAACACTGTTGGGAGAAGAATTTTATAAGAATAATATAGAGAGTTGTTGGCAACATTGGATTAATAGGAAAGCATCATATAAGAGCACATTGCAATGGTGGGAGGATGTAAAACTGGATTTAAAGTATGTTTCCCGAAAGTATGCTATTAGAAAAGCACAGGAAATACGCAAACGCAAGAAAACACTTCATCGACACTGATGAAAATTAATGCTAAAGTAAATAATGGTGAAGATAATTATTATGAATTACTGGTTAAAATTAAAAGTAAAATAAGAGATATAGAACAATATGAGTTTGAGGGTGCACAAATTAGAGCAAGAGCCCAGATGCATGCATACGGGCAAACGCCAACCCGATATTTTTGCACATTAGAAAAAGCACGGGCAATAGATAAGGTGATGTGCTCATTAAACATGCCGGATGGTTCAACTGTCTTTACCAACAATGAAATGAGTACTATTGTATGCAATTACTATGAGTCATTGTACAAGTCAGAGGGAATTGATGAAGATGCAAAATTGGATTTGTTAGCAAATATAGACAAAAAGGTGTCAGACACAGGCAGTGAATTTTGTGATCAACCCTTAACACTAGAAGATTTAACTAAATCCCTTAAAGGTATGAAACTAGAAAAATCACCGGGGTGTGATGGCCTTCCAGTTGAATTTTACCAAACGTTTTGGCACCTTGTAGGTCCAATAATGGAAGAATTGGGCACTGAAATTTTTGAGAAAGGCCATTTACCACCAACTATGGCTAGGGCATACGTAAGGCTAATATATAAAGGAAATGACAGACGTCTAATTCAGAACTACAGACCAATTTCTCTACTATGTGTAGACTACAAAATAATATCCAGAGCACTAACATTGAAACTAGGTAGTGTTTTAGGAGAAATCATTGGAACAGAGCAGACATGTGCTGTACCCAGGAGGACAATTCTAACCAATACCATGGTAATAAGAGACCTTATACAATTGGTTGAGAAGGATAGCATCCCTTCAGCTGTGATTGCCTTGGACAATGAAAAGGCATTTGACCGTGTGGAATGGGATTTTCTTTTTAATTCTTTGCAATCGTTTGGGTTAGGCTCAAACTTTATTAAATGGGTTAAGATTTTATATACGGATATCAAGAGTAGCTATTTAGTGAACAATCAATTATCCAGAGAAATTGTCTTAGGAGGTGGGGTTAGACAGGGGTGTTCCCTATCGCCATTATTATTTGTTATTGTGATGGAATCACTTGGCATAACATTGAGGCAAAATAATAACTTTCAAGGCATATGTATTCGTGGCATAGAAAGACCACTTAAGCTGTCACAATATGCTGATGATACAACTGTGTTTACCAGTTCAAACAATGATTTTGCAATTTTAAACCACGTACTAGAAAAGTTCCAAAATGCATCTGGTTTGAAAATCAATAAAGGAAAATCCAAAGGATTATTTTTGGGGCCATGGAAAGAGCGGATGACCAGCCACTTGAAATCAATTGGTCTAATGATACCATTAAGATTTTAGGCATCTATTTTGGCAGGAAACCGAATACAATACAAAATTGGAATGAACGAGTATCTAAGCTTAAGAGAATATTAGCAAATTGGAAGCGTCGTCGTCTTTCAATCTTTGGTAGAGTGTTTGTTGTCAACAACTTGGCATTATCTGGGCTATGGTATACAGCATCTGTTGTACACATGCCAAAACATGTAGAAAAGGAGGTTAATGAGTTGATATTGTCATTCATATGGGAAGAAAAGAATCATTTAGTTTCCCATCGTGTTCTCAATAATGCTAAGTTAGAAGGAGGACTTGATTTAATTGATATTAAAGTGAAATGTGTTTCTTTAAGGTTAAAATTTTTGGATGATCTTATTACATCAGATGAGACGTGGGCATGTGTTTCACGAGCTCTCATGGAGAGAATTGTAGAACCATTTCTGGCGGAGCATGTTTTTACCTCAAAGAAGCCACCTCCGAATAGCCAAATGATACCAGATGTGTTTAAAGATCAAGTTAAGGAGTTAGAAATATTTGACAGATACATGCCTCCACCTACGTGCTGGAAGGAAGTACTAGAACAGCAATTGTGGGGCAATAGTAATATATGTTATAACAATGCAGTACTTTATCTACCGTCCTTTGCAAAATATGGCATTCAACATTTATCTGATATGATACACCCTCAAACACGTAGATGGATTTCAATGCAAGAAGTAGCTAGAAAAACACATATGAGGCATATAGATGTCCAGCGGTTGCTAAATAAAATAAAACATGCTGTACCAATTGAATGGTTTCGTCTGCCAAATGTTTGACTCCACAACCTGCATTAGTTCTTGATGATGAGATGTTAAAATACAAGATGAGATCCAAGGAATGGTACCATATTATGAGACGAAAACAAGTAACACCTCCCATAGCAATTAGGAGATGGGATGACTCAAGCTATAAACCATCCAGTTGGAAAAATGTATGGAAAATCTTACATTCTCCATACATACCAAATATGGCTCGTGATTTATTGTGGCGATTACTACATCGACGGCTATGGGTGAGACACTTGAAATACAAGTGCAATATTACGACTTCTGATAGGTGTTACTTATGTCAAACAGACGAGGAAACAATCGAGCATTTATTTGCGGAATGTCCAATATCGTCACAATTTTGGGACTATATCAGCCAAATCTTGGCAAAATTTGGAGCGAAGCCCATTGTTCTAGACACGCATGTAGTCTTATTTAGAGAATTTGGATCAAGCGGTGTAAATATCATAAAGTCTGAAAGGACTATTTTAATAACAATACTAACCATAGGTGTTTGGGCCATTTGGAAACATCGGTGTGCACAGACGAAAAATCCATCTATGGGCAATCACAATAGAGCAATAAAGGCAATATTTCGTTCATTGCTGCTGAATCATATTCCTTGCGAATATTTTAGATTAAAGCAGCATGGTAAAGAAAAAGTATTCAAGGACATATGGTGCAAAACAAACATAGTTTCAATAGAGTTGGGAGCTGTAAAAATAAATGAGCCTGCACTAGCTTAAATCATTTAATTACTACAGCTGATTTATCTGTGTCTTTTAATTAATCTGTGTCATGTAATTCATTTTAGTCTGCACTTTGATATTGTTATGTTTAATAATTCATGTTAACAAATAAACAGACTGGGGTAATTTAATAATCAATCGATAAAGTAAGTTGCCATTGAATTATAAAATTGTCCCAGGTAATTTTAGGAATTTGCACAGAGTTTTATAGGGTTATTTGTTCCGGGTAATTTACAAAACCTTACAACAAAGTAAATCAAAAATGGAAACAAGAGCGCCATCTATTTCCATCTATTTTTCTGTAATTTTCCTGCTGACTATATATGTTATGCTACCCAAATGCTACTACGCCCGCTGATCTTTAAAGACTCAGCCCACTGGCGTCAATGATTGACTTATTTGTCATTGATTGACGAGTCACTGTTCATTTGTTGAATAGTTGCACTCGCCACACGGGCCTACTACCACACATGGATTGAATGGTTATTTACAAAACCTTACAATAAAGTAAATTGAAAATGTGAACAAGAGCGCCATTAATTTTTCTGAAATTTTTCTGCCGACTATTTGTATTATACTACCCAAATGCTACTACGCCCACTGATCTTTAGAGAATCAGCCCACTGGCGTCAATGATTGACTTATTTGTCATAGATTGACGAGGCACTTTTCATTTGTTGGATAGTTGCACTCGCCACACGGGTCTACTACTACACCTGGGTTGAATAGTAATGCCTTTGTTAAGTTTTGTTTTGCTATCGGAGCTTTATCAGCCTATTGTTTTGTATCTATACTTTTTAAGCCATATGTATTTATAGATTGTATTAATGCTCATTATTTATCATTGTTTTGGTGTAATATTAATCAAGATTGCTAGTTCACCAGGTTTTTTTCTGGGGGTTTGCAAGCCTTTTTAAAGGAGTTCCTTCGTGAAGTTTGTCCGACTGCGTCAGCGTCGGTTTTTCAAAAAAAAAAGAAAAGAAAAAAAAGTACTAGTAGTAGCGGCGGCGGCGGCGGCGGTGTTAGTAGTAGTAGTAGTAGTAGTAGTAGTAGTAGTAGTAGTAGTAGTAGTAGTAGTAGTAGTAGTAGTAGTAATATCAGTAGGAGTAGGAGTGGCAGCAGCAGCAGCATGATAAGCACTCTCCCTCCACTCTACGTAATGTACGTCTGTAAAATCATGTAAACTGTTTTGTCACCCACAAAAAATGTTGGTCTGTATATGTAATATATGTTATTTTACTGTTTTTAAGGTTAATATTCTATTAATGTCATCACAATGTTAACTCCTTAACGAATTTATATTGTTGCATGTTATATGTGTAAGGCATACGCATCAGTGGCGTAGCATGCTATTTTGCAGGTGGGGCGAACTGGTTGTAAATTTCCTGCTTTGGGAAGGGCTGGAGGTCGATGGTTACGCCCCTCTCTCCAAGACAGGTGGGTGGGGTGCGGTAAGGGGAATATTTTGAAATCTAGATTGTCTCAGGAAGCCGTTCCTGCATTTCTAGATGGAAATACGGAGCTTCAGTTGGTTGTAAAAATTATCTCTTATTATCTTGAATATGTCTCCATTACAGTCTAGGAACCTTTGAACTTGTGGTTCTTGGCTTTGCCCACGTATTTAGTAGATGGCCAGTGACCTGAGCTGAGAGTTCAGAGGTTTGGGTCTACTTTCCATCTGGCTAAAAAAACACTAGTGCTAAGTGGTTAATGAGGCGTATGCTTCTAACTGATTTGCAGAAATTTTCGGAAAATACAATATGGTTGCCGGAAAAATTGACCAATCAAAATTCTAGCTGGAAGGGTTGAAGCCTACTAACATAGAATTAGTACATCCAAGATGCGTTGAAATTAGTCCACTTATATTGGAGGAATAGCATTTTAAATGATTTCCGGAAAATTTAAAAAAAATCTTAGATGACCGCCATAAAAATTGACCAATCAAAATTCTGAATAGAAAATCTACCATCGCACTCTCTTTCCAACCAAATTTGGTTGAAATCGGTTAATGCATAATGGAGAATATGCAATTTCATGGATGGATGGAGGATGGACGCCCGCAAAGGCATAAGATCACTTGACCCTTTGGGCCATGTGAGCTAAAATCGGGAAAATCCAAAAAGCTTTATAATATGACAAAAATGAGAGGGTGAGGGTCTGTAATCTCTGATTGCTCATCATGCTCAGGTAAGCAAAACATAAATCATAAAACAAGAACTAGCTACTATAAATGCCTATCCAGCCAGCACTTTAATTAGCGTGATTTAACTGTTTCAGTATTATCCGATTAAGCTTAAATTTAGCAGCATGAAAGATGAAAACAAGTTACACGTCCCTGCCAAATGTTTGTCGTATAGTATAGGCTATGACCTACTGATAATCAGTTCGAAAGTAGAGAAATTTCTTGTGCTCTTTATATTAAAAGTACGGATTACGCAGCTGAAATTTGGCCATTCATCGTTTTGCCAGTCAGAATTTTCCAAGTCAGAAAGTCTGAAACTCAACAGAGCAGATAATAATAGGAAGTAACAAATGTTTTACAAATGATCTCAAATTTCCGACTGTTACTGGATCATATAATTACTAACAGCTGTGGCAGTCGCATCCAGGCCACTGTAGCTCACCGGGTAGTGTCGGGCCGTTCCGATGTCTCATGTCGACTCGCCGCGCCGCAAGTGCACGACAAGTGATGACACTGGTTAGCATCCGGTCTCGGGGTGACGGACCTGGAACGAGACTTCCCTGCGGGTAACAAAAACTGGCTCCTAAGGCCGGTGGAACTCAATCGTTCCGGTGGGGCCGTGCGACAATTGTCGTGAACATTAAACACAACGGTCTCATCCCAAGAATTTGTGTCACCAGTATGCCTGTCCATGGCAATTTCGTGATCTATGGACTTACAAAATTTGATTTGGTGACCTAAAAATATAAGTCTATACAATGCGTTTACCTAACTAATTAAAAATATGCTAGATAAAACTACAGTAAGAGCATACGAAAATACAAGACATAGAGGCAGGTAGATGAACTTTTAAACATGGGGCTCTTGGAATATATAGATATTTAACTTAATATAAGTTATTATACCTCTAAGCTGAAAGGAAGAAGGTTATCTCAGACGAAAATGTGATGTGCCTCATGCGGGCACTACTTCTAGCGCCAGTTTTGGTGAGGAGTATTATCCTGGCGTGGACCGTCGTTGCTGAATCCTTGCGAGAGCCAAGTGCCTCGTGCGTGCCTCCGTCTCGGGAAGGTGTCGCCATGGCTTAAAGCGGGAGAAGAATAGTAGGCAAAATAGGCCCACTCTAATATTTCAAACAAAAATGCTGTAGGAAGAAAAGACCATACCTAGTGAGATTATGATGCGATTCCTAATATGCTGAGTTAGTAGTTGCCGCTTTATTTATGCGGGCCTTCTGCTTTACTTAATTCCTGTTAGTTGTTTTCAGAACAAGAATTAGTTTAGGCTGCATCTGGCTGATGCCTACCTAGCCATTAGACACGGCTGTCATGGAGAACAGATGCCCGAGGACATCAATACTGTAGACAGCGCTCATACATGTTACTTAGCGGGATCTCCGAACTGGGTGAGTATCCGGACATTCCGCTTCGCAGCCACATGAAACATTACAAGACATGGTTTACATTTCACGAAAGTATTATTAGGCCATATCTCCTATCGTTATGGTGGGGGTAAGAGAGACGAATGCACACCGTAAATGTCCTTCCCATAAGGGCGTGGCAGATCTAAATATCATGCCCAGCCATTTTAACAGAATTTGGTGAGAATACGTATTACGCCCATCACCGGGTCCTATGGAACTAACCATTTTACCTTTCGTTAGGTTTATATACAAGTTGCCAGTTTTGCACTGCGGTGCGGGAGGATTGTCAGTAAATAAAATAATAATTAATACATTTTTTTTCGCAGTGCTTTCGTACATAGGCTTAAAGTGCTAACTACTAAGTATCCGAAGATACACGGGAATGTGTATGTGATACCGTATCCTAGCCATCACCACTCGGAAACCCCAATAGTTTCCCAGAGTCGGATCAGCCTATTGTGCGGATAGGGACATCCAAACAATTAGGAAGCCACAAGGCTAAGAGGAATATGAAGAGAGACAAAATCTTAGAGTTATGGGTCTTACCGGAGTGCGGGGCTAGATTATCGCACTGCCAGAAGAGAAGAGTATATTACACAGTATTTAATGAAGAAAGTGTCTCTAATCATTTTGAACCTATCCTATCGAGCTGTGTATAGAACAGGTTAGTCGGTAGAATGCCGGGCTAAACAAAGTTATAGCATGGACAACGAGCGTAGTGAAAAATTGTTGTTAGCGGGAGAAAGTGCTGCATATATAAATGTTGCTGTATAGTGTTTCCTACGTGCACTGCAGTCTTCTATTTTCTATAACTAAGCAAAACAAGTGAACGTATGGCCACTGGCCATATACATACATAATCTAACCAGAACAAACAATACGGTGTCAAACGATTAAGATATATATATTAATACAGGTTAACGAACCTACTATAGTGCGGTTAGCAACACATTGAAGAAAATGATAATAACTATTAACAAATACAGAAATTATAACTATCGGTCCTAAGAACGTTACGGTTCCTTTTAGTCATCGGGACCGTTTTTACGGATACAAGATGATTAACAAAACCTATATAGAGAAATAATCAAATGGTGAAGTATAGTTACTTGAATACTTGGTAGTCATTCCCAAGTTAGGCTACCATGTTACTGAAATTGACACGTCAATCCGTCGTCGACGTGAGTTGATGCGCTCTCTGGAAGCTGGAAAGTTCCCACAGGCTGGTTCCCCGCAGGTTGGTTCCCGCGAGCTGTTGTCCGCAAACAAGATTCCCGCAAGAACGTTCATGGCGGGGGAAGGAATCACTCAGTATTGTAAACCTAATAGAATGTCTAACGAGCAGTCAGTAAAAGATACGATAGTACTATGTGGTGAAGAAAGTTCCCGTACACTGATGGCACGGAAGGAAGGTGTAAACAACTTGATCACTAGCGGGGGTTGTTAGAAGCAAACGAAGATACAAAACAAAGCATCATGGTGCTGGATTGAAATACCACTTTTAGGCGTGGCCGGCAGATCCGGTGAGTCATCCATCAAAGTACATCCTGCCTCTACATCTGTAGATTCACATATTCAGCCCGTAAAGGCCTCACCGCAAATTTGTGTTCCAAATGTAGCTGTTGTATTCGTGAACGATTATCAAAAGTTCCAAATTACTCCCGTAAATGGGGAGTTGCAAAATTGTTTATTGCGGTTGGTTGTAGAACTGTACACTACCGGATAAAACCCTGATGCATAGCGAAGGAAGATGCGTAATGTCTGTCGCACTTGTAGTAGCTGGTACAGATCCAACCTGTTCTGCCCCTGGCCGAGGATGCTCTCGATCACTGGATCGCTTCTCCTTTTATACTCCTCGCGATGTCACAGGCGCAGGCTCCATCCAATCATCATTCGAGCAACAGCCAATCAGCGCACAGCTAATAATAGTGGCGTCGAACGTTCTAGAACATTCTAGAAGCATTACGTCCACATGGTTATGACGTCACGGCAATATTTTGAAGATAATCAAGAAGAGTTTTTCCTGGATAACTCAGCCATTTCCCAACCGATTTTGAAATGGTTTACAGATTTGGAAAGCCCGTCGAATTCTGGTATTGATTAATGCAGACAGACAATCAATAAGGATTACAGAGTACCAGCTTGGTACACTAAAATCGCCATCCTATCTAGGTCACAACTACGCGCTCCATAGAAACAGCGTCCTGGCGCGCATGCGCATAATGCGTTTTAACGAACTTAGTCATTTTTCGACACTCTCTCTCCCATAGGCCTATATACGCTTATAGCTCTACCCAGAGGGGCGTGTCCAGGAAACGAATCCTGGCGGGCGGCGCGTACCCAGCTTAACTGGTACGGACGGTACCCGACCGGTCGATCCGAACTACACCACACGCATTCCACGCCATTGGTATGCATAAGTGTAAGTCTTAAATGTAAAGTTAATGTGCTACCTCTCATATCATGTAGACTAAATGCTGTACCTGTTATTTATGTTCTGATGTTAAATGTTATATATGTAAAAGGTCGATCACTCTATGGGCAGTGCCTTTGGTGTAGTGCGTGTTGTGATTATGTACGTGAACAAAAATAAGTCAAATAAATAACATCAAATCTTGAATCTTGATCAGCCGCTGATAAATCCAAACTGCTTATTCCTAAAGAGTCTGTATGCATCCATGTGATTGATTATTATGTCTTGTGTGCATGATTGCAATACTTTACATGATATTGCTCATTAACCTGACTGGCCTGTAACTTAAGGATCTCTATGGTCTCCTTTCTGAAAAATTGTGGTACATAACATCAGCTAGCTTACAGTCATATGGTAGCTGGCTATTTTCAATAAATTTTTTGAGAATTATTTCTAGTGGTTCTGCTATGCTGTTACTGACTTCTTTTTTTATTATTTGAGACCGGATCATACCTGTGTTGGGTGGTTTCCATATTTTGAGTGTTTGAAACTTTGCTTTAATTATCTCTCAGTAGTCCGAGTCTGCTCTGCCTCAACCCATCCCTGTGACATATATTTTTCTGCCCAAATATCCGTCACACAGGGATAGGTTGAGTCAGTGCGGACTCGGACTCTCTCAGCAGATGCAAACATATCCAACTGGGGTACATCTAAAGCTTTTCCAGTTCTGGCATTTTACTATTGCTCTCTGTGGTGTAGACTGATGTAAAAAAACCCTGCCAGTATGTGGCCCATTGGCCTTATCTATGTCGGTTTTTGTCAGCTCTGATTTGCTTGAGTGTCTGTATAAAGTTGTGGGACACTGATTTTGGACTTTGTTTTAGATTGCACATACTGCCAGAATTTCTTAACAGATTTTACTATTTGTTTACAATCTGGTTTCTTATCCTGATGTATTCTGTGTTGTTGTTGTTGTTGTGTTCAGCTATTCCTCATGTTGATAGGAGCACCAGCTAGGCCGACATCCTATAGCGGCTAGTGTGGTCCATTCTGTGCTACACAGTATGCTATTTACAGGTTCAGATATGCATCCACTGTCCACTTGGGCTGTGGACAGAGACGTAGATACAATATTTTAACTTATTTACAGTGCTATTTATGCTATCAGAGTGTATTCATAACTGAGATCCAGGTACAGGGCCTACCACTCAGAGTGAGGTCTTTTACACCCCTCATGGAGCATGCTCCACATGAGACGGGACCGAGGGCTTTTACGTCCCCTCCGAAGGACATGTCATGTGAATGAGGTATGGAATGGTGCAGATTTTTACACGTGGATCACATGCTTCACTAGTTTTGCTAATGCGCCATTGTGTACTTTTCTCCATCTCATAAAAGACTTGTTGAGCTTACATATGCCGCAGCGACCATCCGTGGTCCATCGTATGTCTGTTATCAAGAAACACAACAGGTGGCATGACATAGCCAGATTTGATATTACTGAGGGTAACCTGCTCAAATAACTCCAATATTGGCGGTTCGCCTGAAGGTCTGAGAACCGGGACGGGGGAAATACAAAACAATACAAAGAAACGTTTTCCTTTTCAATCAATTTTTATGTAATTGGTCAAATTTATATTTTCAGCTATTTGCAGATCACTATGATGATTACATTTGCATTCTAGTGTGAGTCACTTACTATTGTTAAGGTATGTTTAACAGAATTCATAATCTGTTATCAGTTTTCTGGAATTCTAGTCATCTCGTACCACGGCAAAATCGAGACTCGACCAAATCAACACACAGCAGCTGCTGTCCAGATGAACAAATAAGTAGAGAACAGAACTGTATGATATGTTTATATACATGCACCGCATGCGTCAGACATTTGGACTGCACATCACCTGTGTTGTAATCATTCTACGCGGTGCTGGTTGTAAATAAGTTATCTTGAAGCATTGATAGTGTTCCTGTTTTGCGGAACTTTTATATGTCTTTTTTATCAATTGATAAATATTTCAATATTACCACACTTTAGTGTGGGTGCTCCAACCAATTGGAGGATTATCCGTACAAGAAGAAGATGGCAAGTTGAGAAGTTGATAATCTCAATGTTAACCCTTAAAACCCTGCATTTATTAGCTCACCTGGCCTGAAAGGCCAAGTGAGCTTATGCCATGGCGACCGTCCATCCGTCAACTTTTCCCTAAAACAACGACTTCTCAAGAATCACTGGGTTGATTTCAGTTATATTTGACAGGAAGCATCCTTAGGCCATAGGGATCCAAGTTTGTTCAAACGAAGCCGATCGGCCAATTTAGCTGATGGCCATCTTGGATTTCGGGCGATTTTAGGAAACATCTTTAAAAATCTCCGAAACCACTTGGGGGATTGATGCAAACCTCATGAAATATGATCTAGGGCAAGAGCTGAACCAAGTTTGTTCAAGGGAACTTGATTGGTCAAATGGTTTAACGGCCATCTTGGTTGACTTAGTTTTAGCGAAAACGACTTCTCCAGAACCGCGGGAGGGATCGGGTCGAAATTTGGCAGATATGATTAGAGACTAAGGGCCATTAAAGTTTGTTCAAGGGAAGTTGAACCATCAAAAAACATGGCCACCATGTGCCAATCATAAATATAGCGTGTTTGGTGGGCATATTGGATTTTTTTATTTGATGGATTTTGAAGCCGAAATTGGTTTTATATGTGTTTTGGGGTATTCTGATCTCAAATTTGTAATTTCTGAAAGGGTCGGATAAACGGTTTGGCGGCCATCTTGGATCACTTTCCCGCCATAAGCTCCCATACTAAAGAAATGGGAAACTTAAAATGTCTTCTCAAGAACTGCAGGGACAATTTAAATTATATTTGGCAGGAAGCATCCTTAGGGCATAGAGATTCAAGTTTGTTCAAAGGAATCTAATCGGCCAATTGGGCCGGTGGCCATCTTGGATTTTAGCCGATTTTTAGAAACGTCTTTAAAAATCTTCTCCGAAACAGCTTGTGGGATTGATGCAGACCCAGGAAATATGATCTAAGACGAGACCTGAACCAAGTTTGTTCAAGGGAGCTTGATTCATCAAATGGCTTGGCGGCCATCTTGGTTGACCTAGTTTTAGCGAAAACAAAATTTGGCAGATATGATTAGGGCCTAAGGGCCATTAAAATTTGTTCAAGGGAAGGTGAACCACCAAAAAACATGGCCGCCCTGGGCCGATCAAAATATAGCATGTTTTGCGACCATATTGTATTTTTTTATTTGATGGATTTTGAGGCGAAAATTGGTTTTATATGTGTTTTTGAGTATTCTGATCTCAAATTTGCAATTTTCGAAACGGTCGGGTAAATGGTTTGGCGACCATTTTGGATCATTTTGGCAGGAAGCATCCTTAGGGCATAGAGATTCAAGTTTGTTCAGACGGAGCTGATCAGCCAATTGCGCCAGTGGCATCTTGGATTTTGGCCAACTAAAAAAAAATTTCTTTAAAAATCTCCAAAAATGTTTGAGGGATCGATTCAGAACTCATGAAATATCATCTAGGGCAAGCGCTGAACCAAATTTGTTCACTTGTGATTGACCGAATCATTCGGTGGCCATCTTGGATATCCTAGTTTTCGAGAAAACGACTTCTCCAGAACTGTTGGTGATCGGGCCGAAATTTGGGAGATGATATTGATGACTAAGCGCCATTAAAGTTTGTACAAGAAAAGTTGATACATAAAGAAACATGGCCTCTGTTTTTTTGTTACAAGTCTGCTCAACTCAATGGAGTTCTACTTATTCTCTAGTTGAAATGCCTATGCTCCAGGTGAGCTATACAGGGCTCTTGGGCCTCTTGTTTCTGTCGTCGACACTGCCACCCTGAGTTTATAGTGATAGCATTGGCAATATATTTCAATTTTTATAAACAGGTATTTGGTGGGGTTTTATGTAATTGTAATGGCGCCGTCCATCCAGGCAGGCGGGCGTGCGTGCAGGCGGCAGAGTGGTTTCTGAACAATAACTCAACTCATATTTATCAGATTGGTTTGAAACTTCATAGGTTTATTCGACTAGTTCTGAGGAAGAAACCTAGTGAAATCAACGATGATCTGAATTCCAAAATGGCTGCCACCCACCGGCAGCCATCTTGAAAATTGGTTTCCGGATAATAACTCCATTACTGTTTATCGGCTCACTTTGAAATTTCATAGGCTGGTTGCACTAACACCCAAAAAGAAACCTATCGAAATCGTTGGTGATCCGAAATCCAAGATGGCCACTGGTGGCCATCTTGAAAATTGGTTTCCAGATGATAACTCTGTTACTGTTTATAGGATCACTTTGAAACTTCATAGCATTGTTGGACTACCTTTGGGGAAGAATCCTATTGCAGTTGACAATGATCTGAAATCCAAGATGGCTGCCAGCCGCTGGTGGCCATCTTAAAAATTGGTTTCCAGATAATAACTCCGTTACCGTTTATCGGATCGCTTTGAAACATCATATTGTGGTTGGACTAGGTCTGGAGAAGAAACCTATCGAAATTGATAATTATCTGAAATCCAAGATGGCCACCAGCTACCAGTGGCCATCTTGAAAATTGGTTTCCGGATGATAACTCCTGTTTATAACTTATCAGATAGCTCTGAAACGTCATATGGTGGTTGGATTAGGTGTGGGGAAGAAACCTAGCGAAATTGACGATGACCTGAACTCAAAGATGGCCGTCAGCCACAGGCTGCCATCTTGAAAATTGGTTTCTGGATGATATCTCCAATAGTCCAAAATCCAATATGGCTGCCAGTCACCGGTGGCCATCTTTTGTTTTCCAGATGATAGCTCCTTGACCGTTTAACGGATCGCTTTGACACTTCATAAGATGGCTGCTTTTTGGCTAAGGAAAAAAATGTTTTATGAAAGCTCTCACTCATTGGTTTGTTGTCATGGCAGACATCATTTTTTGTTTAAATAAATAGGACAAATTTGTATAGAGTCGAAATGTCCTAATGACATATATCCATGTATAGTACATTTGAAGCTAATTTTTCATCATGCCTGGAGGGCATTCTTAAAAACCCAGTCCAGGATATTCACAACAATACTTAGGCCTATACTCACCGATCTACCCTCCAGCATAATTGCATCTTTTACGTACAACATTTAGTTGCACCAGTCCTATGACGCTAAAAAATTTGTAGTGATGTATCGCGGTGTTCCTTGCCATTGGGGGAAATACAAACGGCAAGCGATAATTTTTTGATGTCATTGTTACTATGAACGTTGTGTTCATAGTAACAATGACGTAAAAAAATTATCGCTAGAATGTTCAAATCACGTTTATCAAGACATACATGTAACCTGCAAGAAACGTGAATTAATGCATGTCTACGAGTAAATATGTGAATGCATGTACATTCCATCCAAGTGCAAAAGACATGGTACTGGGCCTCAAATTTCATATTACAGTGCTAAATGTATACAAAATTGACAACCACGTCTTTCCACGGCCATGAGTGGGTGTCTGGGTGTGAAAAGTAATACAAGACCGTGAACGATTCATCATCCTTGCAATGGACCTTTCTATTTTTAGCTATGCCACGCCCATCACTAGCTAAGCTCCACCCACACCTCGTCATGTTGGGATTGATCGATCCCTGAATGCCCTAGCCATCAATTTCCTGAAAACTGTTCAGGGAAGCTGTTGAATATTTTGTAACTAATTTGACTGGGTATGGCAGCAACAGCGCCCAGTCAAATTAGTTTAAAAATATTCAACAGAATATTTATTAAATACCGGTAGTAAAAGCAAACAATTTGTACAACAACGCATTCAATACAACTTCAAATATGCGTTCGTGACATACTTATCGACATTATTCATGACGTTATTCATTATGATGTCATTCTACACATCACACAGTTCATTATGATGTCATGATGGGTTGGTACTCTGGAAATGTGAATTACATATACATACAGCTTTTAGCTGACTGATTCATACTATTTAATCTTGTTACCCGTGCCGGTAGATGCAAGGCTATATGCGAGCATGGAGTGCTTGTCGTTGTTCTTAAGACATTTTTTAATAACCCAACTATAGGGATCATCTCCAAATTTGGAGGGAGGTATACAAGGATGGGTGTGTGCGTGTGGTTCTGAGCAGATATGCTGATTTTTGGGTCTAGGACCCAACAGCAATAGCTTTTAGCAACAGTTTACAAAATAGACATCTTACACAATCTTCAATAACCCGGGTCCTACTGGTGCGGTCTTCTCCAAACTTGGGTGAAAACTTTCCCATCTGGTCCCGAACACGTGAGGCTAAAGGCATCAGCTTTCAGGAAAATTGTTTTCAAGAGATGTTTTTGAAGAATTTTTGAATAAGTCTAATGGAGCAATCTTTTCTGAACTGTTGTTGATGCGTTCTGTGGGGTACCGAAGTCGTTTGCCAATTTTACTGTCAAAGATTAAAAAGCAACGTCTTTCAGCAACATTGTTTGCAAAATAGGCACTTAACCGTACTGTAGCCTGACTGAAGAATATATCAACGATGCAGGTATTGGACAAGTTTGTCCTTGTTACATTTTGAATTAAATGTACGCTATTTCGTGATAACTATATCACACAAATTTTGGACATTGTAAATGCGCAGTAGGTTGCCATAAATAAAACTGGGAACACATGCATAATGGAGGACCATATCCCATAATGCAACAGGGCCCCATAAAAAGAAACCACAAAAGCTATATCGTAAATGGGAACCGGAATCACAAAAGCTCGTGACAGGTAACCATGCTTTCTCAGTCGCATGGTATGTGTATTTAGCCTGGTTCCCTATCTTATTTTCTGTTGATTTTTCCCATTTTACATGTTATCTATATATACTCACGTCGTTCACAATGGCTTTGCGTGTAGCCATCGCTGGCTGTGTTCGCTATAATCATAGGTATCTGGCCTTTCGGGTTCAAAGGGTTAATATCTCACAAGTAAAAAACTTGGTTAAAGTCAATTCACCTTTCCAGAGTCTCCATCCATCATCTGACCTCGTATGATGTCTTAATTAGCTCCGCATGTGTGTGATGACGTCATAATCATTACGTCACAAAGGGTTCCATATAGACTGTCATCAAATCTCAAATAGTCTGACACGTTGTATGAATTGTATGTCCTTGTAATTCTTTGCTATTTAACAAACATGCTGTTGAATATTTTGAAACTAATTTGACTGGGCGCTGTTGCTGCCTTAGGCAGCAACAGCACTCAGTCAAATTAGTTTCAAAATATTCAACAGCTTGCCTGTGTAGTTTTTGGGAAATTGATAGTCAGGGTGTTCAGAGGTGGATCGATCCCAACACGCACGAGGTGTGGGTGAAGCTTATCTAGAGAGGGGGGGGCATAGCTGAAACCGGAAAGGTCCCTTATAGAGAACTACCCCTTATGAAGACTGATCACTTTTGCTTTATTAGCTCACCTGGCCAGAATGGCCAAGTGAGCTTATGCCGTGGAGACCGTCCATCGTCTGTCAAATTTCAATTACAGTTGGGCAGAAGCATCCTTGGGGCATAGGGATTCAAGTTTGTTCAAAGGAAGTCGATCTGTCAATTTGGCCAGCCGCCATCTTGGATTTTTTCTGACTTGTAGAAACGTCTTTAAAAATATCCGAAACCACTTGTTGATTGATTCAAAACTCATGAAATACAATCTAGGGCAAGAGGTGAATCAAGTTTGTTCAATGGAAGGTAAGTGGCCAAATGGTTTGGTGGCCATCTTGGATAACCAGCCTACTTTTAGCGAAAACGACGTCTATGGAACCGTTGAACGGATCAGGCCGAAATGATATGATTTTGGACTACGGACCATTAAAGTTTATTCAAGGGAAGTTGATATGTGAAAAACGCATGGCCGGCTTTGACCAATCAAAATGTAGTGTGTTTGGCGGCCATGTTGGATTTTTTAATTAGATGGATTTTAAAGCCGGTATTGGTTTTATATAGGTTTTTCGGTATTCAGATTTCAAATTTGTCATTTTTGAAACTGTCTGATGGACAATTTGGGGGCCATGTTGAATTCTTTTTCTCGACGAGAGCTCCCATGGGTATGAAAGCAATAGGATATTAAATTGTCTTCTCGAGAACCACTGGGTCGATTACAATTATATTTGACAGGAACTATCCTTAGGGCATAAGGATACAAGTTTGGTCAAAGGAAGGCGATGGGTGAATTTGGCCGGCTTCCATCTTGGATTTTGGCCGCTTTTTAGAAACATCTTTAAAAATCTTCTCCAAAACCGCTTGGGGGATTGATTAAAAAACTCATGAAGGGTAAGAGCTGAACCAAGTTTGTTCAAGGGAACTTACTTGATTGGGCAAATGGTTCGGCGGCCATCTTGGATCACCTAGTTTTGGCCACTTCTCCAGAACCGCAAATATGATTAGAGACTAAGGGCCATTAAAGTTTGTTCAGGGAAGGTTATGCATAAAAAACATGGCTGCCCGTGGCCTAATCAAAATGTAACGTGTTTGGCGGCCAATTTGGATTTTTTTTATTTGATGGATTTTGAAGCCGAAAATGGTTTTATATAAAGGTTAAAGGTATTTGGGTATTCTGAGTTCAAATTTGCCATTTTTGAAACTCAGATAAACTGTTTGGTGGCCATCTTGGATCTTTTTCTCATAGAAAACTCCCATACTAAAGCAATGGGAATTTTAAACTGTTCTGTTCTCGAGAACTACTTTCAAGTATATTTGGCAGGATGCATCCTTAGGCAATAGAGATCCACGTTTGTTCAAAGGGAGCCGATCATCTGGATCACCAGCTGAAGCAAGTTTATTCGAGGGAACTTGATTGTCCAAATATTTCGGTGGCCATCTTGGATAACCTAGTTTGCGCGAAAATGATCTCCAGAACCGCTAAATGGATCAGGCTGAAATTTGGGAGATATGATTACGGCAAAAATGACATTATGTACAGTTTGTCCATGGACAAGTGATATGTCCAAAAATGTGCCCACCTTGAATCAATAAAAAATTAGCATTTTTGGTGGACATCTTGTATTTTCTTGCAAATTTTTTAGCAAATCATAAAAAGACGACTTATTAACCACTGAGCCAATTTTAATAAAACTTGGCTGAACCTTCACAGAAATTAGATTGGTAAATTTTTCCAGTGGTCATCTTATTTTGGTCGTTTGTGCCAGACTGGCCGATAATTACAGGTGCACGGTACAGGCCCCTCGGGCCTCTTGTTTATAATTTATTGTAATTTATAAGCATGGTTTATTCACAGAACTTAATTTAGTTTATGGTAGGTTCCCATCAACTCCGATCACAGAACCAAAAGACAGGTTCTGATGAATTCTGAAATATCGATGACTGTTAAAGGAGGCGTGTTCCAGATTGGAATGAGGCGTGTTCCAGATTGGAATGATGCGTGGAAAAAGAGTGAGATGATAGACAAGATTTTGACATTGAATGAGTTGTAGCTTTACATGTAAGTGTTATGCAGCTGAGCTTCAGGGCCCTTCGACCTCTTGTTATTTTTAAATTCAACAACTTGAGATTCTTATGAATATTTTTTAAGCACATCGATCTTAATTTTTCCGGATTTTGTCTTCTGGCGTGAAAATGGACGTTCACTAAACAAACATTTATATTTCTTGATCATTAAAGGGTTAACCCTTTAATGGTCAAATTTGTTTTTAAAAACGTAATTATTTTCTTATTGAATGTCCATTTACAGGCCAAGAGAATACATCACTGAAAATTTATCACTGGAATGACTGGCTCGGTTATCCAGTCAAGTTAATTTCAAAATATTCACCAGTTTTCCTATTGGGTTGCCATGAAAATGAGATATGGAGAATTCATCTGTGAAAGGTGAAGAGGATAATTACATGATAAATCAGCTGGTTTTCTCCCTATGATGTTGTGTATGTTTGCTGTAGAGCCATGTTTTATCACCTCATAGTAGGTTATCATCCCATTTCATTCTGAATTCTCAAAAAATTTCTTTCAACCCTTTAAATGGCCAAAATGGGTTGAGAAATTTGACCTTTTTGCTTAAAGTGAATGTCGATCAATTTACAGGCTTAGAAAATACTATTTTAGAAATGTAGAAGTTGAAATAATGGGTCATGTTCTGAACTCTTTACGTTACGTTTGCACTCTGTCAGTGTGGTGTTATATAAGTAATACTTTATTATCAGCATTCAATATCTGGCAACAAGGCCTCCCTGCAGAGCTATGTTCATCCTGTATGTATGGCTGGGTGATCTTTCTAAAGAAGTCAAATGAAATGCTTATTGTGCTTTTAGTATTCATTGACATAGGCTTGCGGGATTACGTGATTAAATCGAAAATCATGATTATTTTTTAATCGTGAATTTATATGTAATGGAATAATCGTGAATAATTTCTATTGCATAAAACATTTCAAAACCTATCTTAAAATTACTCTTTGATGCGACCCTGTCAAGAAAATTTACATTTTGATCAGGTGATGTCCATTTCCAGGCCAAGAGAAGACTATTTTTCTTTAATTAGTATCACTGGAATGACTGGCTTGAGCATCGAGCCACGCATTCCAGTGATACATTTTCAAAAATAGTTTTCTCTTTCTTCTGGTAATGCATGGACCGTTCTAAACACCATTGCAGCATTCGTCATTGATATGGTATTGTTGGACATAGTTTGGATGGATAGTTTGTACCTAGGGCGATTAATCGAGTAATCAGGATTATTCTTAAATAATCGATCGTGATCACACCAAACAACCATCGCACAAGCCTACATTGACTTACATTGGTTGTTTTGCAGTCTGAGCTAGTTTCGTTTATATTGAGGTGTTTTCATTTTCTAGTGTGATTGTTATACAGTCAAGGTGGTCTGTATATTGAGGTCATCTTTAGAGCAGTTACTTTGTTTATTGATTGACCAATCTTTAATCTTAACCCTTTATTACCGGAAGCCAGTGAAAAACGGCCTCCACAGTCGGCTTGGGAAATGTCCATTTGCAGACCAATGGAAGGATATTTATAGAAATTTATGACTGGAATTACCGGCTCGATAACCGAGCCAGTGATTCCAGTGGTAAATTTTCAAAAATACTCGTCTTTTGGTCTGCAAATGGACATTTATAAAGGGGAAATTGAATTTTTTAAATCAAATTCGAGGGTTTAAAGGGTTAAAAGCTATCTCCAGCTTTTAGAAACAATTTATCATCAGACTGAAGAACATGGAAAGAACACATTTAACATGTGATGTATCTCCCCACCTCCCTCCACCTCACCTGACAATTTACCTGCAAGTACAAGGTCATAATTCCAGTGTTAAATGTTCTAAACTATCTTTATTATGTGAGCTTTCTAGATGGCATGATCTTCTTGGCCTGCAAATGGACATTCACTGAGCTAATAGTTTTGCCACTGGAATGACTGTATGACTATAATTTATAGAGCCAGTCATTCTAGTGTTAAATTATCAAAAATAGTCTTGACCTGTAAATGAACATTTCTCTTTGCAGTATCGATTTCTGGCTTGGGATTGACCATTAGTAGATTAAATCTTCTTACCCAGAAATATCTAAATGTCTATGTCTGAAAGTGGCTTCGAATCCAATGATGTAGGTTCAAAATATATAGCAGATATATGAATGAATATATGAGTGTATTTGGTAGCTTTGGTGTTTAACCATTTAATGGCTAAGTTTTCTCAGGAAATTAAAAATATTTGCCAATTGAATGTCCATTTGTGGCCCACGAGAACACTATTGCAGTAACTGGCTTGGTTATCGAAGCAGTCAGTCCAGTGGTAAATTTTCAAACATAGCTTCTCTTGGCCTGAAAATAGATATTTCCCAAGACCACTGCAGAGGCCGGTTTTGGATGGCTGCATTATGAAATGGTTAAAAAGTTAATGATTGCATTGATTCATAGCATGACTGAGAAGCTAATGATATTATTTAAGTTACACTGGAGTGGGAACCCTTGTACTTGCAGGTAAATTGTCAGGTGAGGTCGAGGGGAGGGAGGTGGGGAGATATATCACACACGTTAAATGTGTTCATTCCATGATCTTCAGTCTGATAATAAATTGTTTCTAAAGGCTGGAGATAGCTTTTAAGGAGGTGCAACAACAGATTTACGCAAGATCTTATTAAAACGGCCGTTATATTGGATTTTGGTGACCGTGAACATATTTTTGCAATCGGTTTGTGCACCCATTCCTATACAATACATCACACACAGTACAGCTCAGAACAAACTTAGAATGTTTCTAAAACAAAATAAAATGAACTCGTGTCAATGTGGACAAAATCGAGCCAGAAGTTGTTATTACACCACAAAACATCTTGACCGTTCAATCACTACTTGCTAAATCAAATATCTGCATTTAGCTATCAGAATAAGATTTTTATGCTCGCTTACATTCTCCCTAATGCCAATACCATCACTATGTTGACCCTCAACCAGGCTTCTGGTAGAGGGTCACCTTGCATTAGCCTCGCAATAGACTGGCTCCAGTCTGTACTAACTCCTTGGTGACGCCTGTCACTAAGCACCCCCGCGCATGCGCAGTAGGTCCCAAATGAGAAAACTAATTCACGTTTCAAATATTCTGCTAGCAGATCAGTTCGCCTGCTATCAAATTGATAAAAGTTTATAGCTTTGCACTGAAGTTCAGCTACATTAATACTCTGATACAAGAAAATCATGCCTACCATGAAATCTATATTGCGTAAGCTATGTTTAACTTTCATGTCATGGTGTTTTAGAGGTTTTTGTAACTCTAGTTTTGAGTTACCAGTTTTCGTGTCAGTACTCCCGTTTTAGAGGTTTGGGAAACCATGCCTATTAGATACCATCAATTTCCATGTTGTAAAAATAGCCAAGTACCAGTCTGATACGTAGGATTCTATTTAGTGCTTTCAAACAATATTATTCATGAATCCTTGTGATTTCCGTCTTCAGTGAGAAGTGTTAAGTTAGTGTTTGACGTCTCCTCTTTTAGATTTTCACATTAGTTTTAGCGAAGCTATTGCTTTATTTCCTATTTATTTTATTTTAGGACTCGGTTTTAACTTCTGAGAGAGTCAAATGCTCGTCGGCAAGTGTGACCGTTTACACGCCAAAGATTTTTCGTGTCACGTCTGGCTGAAATGCACCACTTGCTCCCGTTTCAAAATGTGTGGGATGTGTAAGGGCTAGCCGTTAGCTGTATCCAAGGCCTTTTTCAAGGATTTTGTGTCAAAGCCTGCTTTGCCCTCAGGTCGCTCTTCCTCCGTTGTTGAGATTACCAAGGCAGCAACTACTGCCACTACCTCGGTTAAAACGTCTGTTCCAACAACAGAGGGGAGTTCCTCTTCTAATTCAAATTCGGACGCTGTTATGGCATTATTCGCCCGGTTTGAATCTTTTGCAAGTGTGCTAACTAAGTCGCTTGATGAGCGCATTTCTTCTGCTATTAGAGCTTCCAAAGAGGAGTCGTCAGACTCCGAACATAGCTTCCATTCTTGCGGTCGTTCCCGTAAGTGGGGCAAGCCTGTTTCACTTACTTCTAAACAGGAGTTGAAATCTCCTAAATCCAAGTCTAATGATCCTAAGAAAAAGTCTGGTAAACTTTCCTCAGGTAGGAGCCAGACTAAAGACCATGCAAGTCTTGAGGGACCGCATAACCCTCATGCGATGGCATCAGTGGCGGAAGCTTCCGATTTTTCATCTCTTGCTGAAGTTAATTTTTTCGGTGATCCCAATGGCCAGAAATGTTTTGAGATCCGATCTCTTCTGCTCCCGTCTCTGCTCCTGACTTGTCCAGGCAAGCGGGTTTGCATTCTGGATTGTCTTCTGGTTTGACCGGGCATCCGGATATGAGCACCATGATTGTTTCTGGCTTGGCTGAACATCCGGTGTCTCATGATAATCTGGCCTTTCAGTCCACTTCTGTTTCCGGTCTTTACGTTTACGTTTCCGGTAGTAGTGTTGCTACTTCTGGTAGGAAGAATGCATATCCAGGTCTGGTGGATCCGGCATTGCATCCATCATCTATTTCCGGTCCGGCTTTTCAGCTTCCATTTCCGGTAGTAGTGTTGCTACTTCCGGTAGGAAGAATGCATATTTGGGTCTGTTAGATCCGGTTTTGCATCCATCATCTATTTCTGGTCCCAGTTTTTCAGCTTCCGTTTCTGGTAGTAGTGCGGCTACTTCCGGTAGGAATAATGCATATCCGGGTCTGTCGGATCCGTCCTTGCATCCGTCTTCGAAATTTTCCGCTTCCGGTGGCAGTGTATCTGTTTCCGGTATTAGAGGTGCTTGTTCGGGTCTGGTAGATCCGGCCTTGCATCTAACTTCCGTTTCTGGTTCCAGTGGTAGTGTTTCCTCTTCCGGTAGTAATGTTTCTGCTTCCGGTTTGGGAGGTGCTTCTCCAGGTCAGTTAGATCTGGCTAGGCATCCTACTTCTGGTTCTGGCGTACCAGTTTCTTCTGGAAGTTATTTTTGCGCATCTGATTATGAGTTGCCGCTTAACTCAGATTCTCATTATAGTAATATTTTTAATCCTTCTGACTCTAATTATTTTCGCGCTTCTCCTGTTCAGGTTTTTTCTAGGCATGATTTTGATCGTTCTTCTTCTCTTTCTCAGTCTGTTCATTCTTCTGAATTTGTTCATCCTTTTGTGAGGTTGTGTCTCAATCTCGTTCATCTTCCTCTAACATTTCCCCTGTAGTTTCTAAGGGAGGTCGTAATCATCCTTCTTCTTCCTCCTCGTCTGCTTTGTCGGCTAGAGATTTTTCCTCTAATAATGTTTCTCAATCTTCTGCTCTTTCATTTCTCTCCTATATCTCCTCCTCCAGGATTTCCTCATATTCCTGCTTCGGCCCATCAGAATCCCTCTTCTTCTGATCATGTCCGTTCTTCCTCTTCTTCTCCTTCTGTGTCTTCTCTTCCTTCTTATTCTTCCTCTTCTTCTACTTCCTTTGATCATCTGAATCCTATTGTATCTGTTGTTCTTTCTCCAGATCTGGAATTTGAGATAGTGGATTCAGGTTTAGATTTTTCGTTGTTTTCAGTGGTGTAGTTCGGATCGACCGGTCGGGTACCGGCCGTACCAGCTAAGCTGGGTACGCGCCGCACGTCGAGGATTCGTTTCCTGAACACGCCCCTCTGGGTAGAGCAATAAGCGTATAGAGGCCTATGGGAGAGAGAGCGTGTCGAAAAACTACTAAGTTCATTAAAACGCATTATGCGCATGCGCGCGCCAGGACGCTGTTTCTATGGAGCACATGGCTGTGACCTAGATAGGATGGTGCTTATAGTGTACCAAGCTGGTACTCTGTAATTCTTATTAATTGTCTGTTCCCGTTAAATCTGGCATTAATCAAGACCAGAATTCTTGACAGGCTTTCTAAATCTGTAAACCATTTCAAAATCGGTTGAGAAATGGCTGAGTTATCCAGGAAAAGTTCTTCTTGATTATCTTCAAAATATTGTCCTGACGTCATAACCATGTGGACATAAAGCTTCTAGAATGTTCTAGAACGTTCGACGACGCTATTATTAACTATGCTCTGATTGGCTGTTGATCGAGCGATGATTGGACGAAGCCTGCGCCTGTGACGTCACGGAGAGTATAAAAGGAGAAGCGATCCAGTGATCGAGAGCATCCTCGGCCAGGGTCTGAACAGGTTGGAGCTGTACCAACTATTATCAAGCGCGACACGCGTCTTTCTTCACTATGACTCAGGTTTTTATCCCGTAGTGTACAGTTTTCAACCCACCGCACTAAAACAATTTTGTAACTCCCCTTTTACGGGAGTAGTTTGGAAACTTTTGATAAGAATGTTCACGAATACAACATCTACATTCGGAACACAAACTTGCGGTGAGGCCTTTGTGGCCTGATAATGTGAATCTACAGATGTAGAGGCAGGATGTTCTTTGGTGAATGACTCGCCGGATCTGCCGACCACGCCTAAAAGTGGTATTTCAAACGCCGCCGCACCAATCGTGTGGGTTCTTTCGACCATAGCAAGTGAACTCTTCCCGGTGCGTTTTCAGAGCTGGTTGACGTACCCAGCACCGTGACGCTTTGTTTTGTATCTTCATCCGCATCTGACAACCCCCGTTAGTGATCGGGTTGTTTAGACTTTCCATCCGTACCATCGGTGTACGGGAACTTTCTTCACCACGTAGTACTATCGTATCTTTTGCTGACTGCTCGTTAGACATTCTGAATAGGCTTATAGTGCTGTGCTCCCCCGCCCGCCATATGAACGTTCTTGCAGGAACCTTGTTTGCGGACACCAGCCTGCGGGAACCAGCCTGCGGGAACTTTCCAGCTTCCGGAGAGCGCATCATCTCACGTCGACTACAGATCTACTTGGGAATGACTACCAAGTATTCAAGTAACTATACTTCACCATTTGATTATTTCTGTATATAGGTTTTGTTAATTATCTCGTATCCGTACTAACGGTTCCGATGACTAAAAGGAACCCTAACTGTCTTAGGACCAAGAGTTATAATTTCTGTATTTGTTAAGTAGTTATTTTCATTTTCCTCGATGTGTTGCTAACCGCACTATAATAGGTTCGTTGACCTGTACTAAAATATCTACCGATGTCATATGGTGTCTAATAGCTAGGTAGTTATCGGCCAGTTGTGGCATAAAATAATTTTTGTTCTGAAAACAACTAAGCAGTGGATTAAGCAAAGCAGAAGGCCCGCAGAAATAAAGCGGCAACTACTAACTCAGCATATTAGGAATCACATAAGATGGTGATGAAGAAATCCATCGGGAATCTTCCGTCCCGTCTTCACGTAAAGCAGTGCGCACCCCTATAGTCATAATCTCACTAGGTATGGTCTTTTCTTACTACAGCATTTTTGTTTGGAATATTGGAGTGGGCTCATTTTTCCCTGCTACTCTCCCGCTTTAAGCCGTGACAGCACCTTCCTGAGACGGAGGCATGCCAGGATAATACTCCTCACCCTAACTTGCACTAGGAGTAGTGCCCGCATGAGGCACATCACATTTCGTCTGAGATAGTCTTCTTCCTTTCAGCTTAGAGGTATAATAACTTATATTAAGTTAAATGCCTATGTCACGTGTACGGGAGCCTCCCTTGCGAGGATACCTCTGCGGACCTACGAGTCTGTGTGGTACCTCCGGGAGCCCCATGTTTAAAAGTTCATCTACCTGCCTCTATGTCTCGTATTTTTGTATGCTCTTATTGTAGTTTTGTCTAGCATATTTTAGGTAAACACATTGTATAGACCTATATTTTTAGGTCACCAAATCAAATCTTGTAAGTCCATAGATCACGAAATTGCTATGGACAGGCATACTGGTGACACAAACTCTTGGGATGAGACCGTTGTGTTTAATGTTCGTGGCAATGGTCGCACGGCCCCACCGGAACGATTGAGTTCCACCGGCCTTAGGAGCCGGTTTTTGTTTCTCGCAGGGCAGTCTCGTTCAGGGTCCATCACCCCGAGACCGGATGCTAACCAGCGTCGTCACTCGTCATGCACTTATGGCACGGCGAATCGACATGAGACATCGAAACGGCCCGACACCGCCCGGTGAGCTACAGTAGCTCGCAATTCCTCCCTTTACCGCTCTTTTGTTTCTGCTAGATTTTCAATTCTCTCTAGATTTTCTGCCAGTGGTTTGGACTCATATTCTTTTCCTTCTAGTCAGCGAGAGGAACTTGATATCGTCCCTTCCGATCAGGCTTCCTCGGTTTTGGATTCCTTTTCTGCTGTTTCCTCTAGAGGTTTAACTTCTCCTTCCTCCTTAAGGAACTTTGATTCTTCTGTTTCTCTAGATTCTGACCTTTGTCCTCCTCCTTCTTCTCCATCTCATTCTTCTGCTAATGTTATTCCGAGATCAGTCAGGGCCAGGGATCTAAGGAGGTTTTATCCGATTAGGGCCTCTGCAGATGATTGGTCCTCGACTCATCAATGGATAGCTTCTCCTCTCTCTCTCTTCCTCTTCAGGATGAATTTTCAATTGATCCTCCTTCTTTTGGATCTGCTCTATCCTCATCGGATCCTTCGTCTAGTGCTCCTTGTGTCCTTCCAGTAGATAACTTGGTTGTAGATATGCTCGACTTCTAAGTAAATGATGTCCAGTCGAAAGAGTTCTCTCTTACTCCTAAGTTAGATGATCCTGTTCAAGTTCCGAAAGATGATTTTATTAGATTGGCCTCGTACTCAATCTCTTAATGGTCCGACTTGGGATGTTCTTTCTTCAAATCTTCAGGAGTCTTCTAGGGTTGAGTTATCTCCCAAATCTTTTCAAATGGGAATCTGTTTGTCGAGCTCAGATCAAATCAGCGAATTTTCTAGCCCTTCGTTCAGAGGCTCTTCTTAAGGCTCAGGAGAAAGGTGATCAGATTCCTCCTGAGATCTTTCGCTCCTTAGCCGATGTTTCGAGAGGTTCTTTGAACTCGGTTTTCCGGTCCTTGCGCTTCATTACCTCTAAATGAAGATCTAGGAAACTTTCAGAGGTCAATATTTCGAATTCCCTCAGGAGTAACCTTATTTCAGCTCCTTTTGGATTGGATGTCTTTGGCCAAGCTTCCCCTAATATTCTTCGAGCTGAATCCGATCGCCTTAGATCAGCCAAGGATCTGCGAGATCAGATCTCTGTTTTGAAACCGTCTGTCAAGAGAGGCTCCTCCTCGGTCAAGAGCCCGAATTCCTCCTCCAAGAGGAAGAGTCTCAGGCCGGATGAGTATGGCGCCGATCCTTCTAGGATAATCACCAACTCAAACCGGTCCTCCGTTTCCCAATCCCGATCCACGGAGGAGGATCGATTCGAATCCATTTCGTCCCATAGACCCAGATCCCAAGTCCGTCAAGCCCCCTTCTCAGGTAAGAAGGGGTCAGGATTTTTCACGAGGATCTAGATTCAATTCTAGAGGTCGCTCCACTATAGGTTTTCAAAGTAGACGGGTTTGAAGGGATGGCCATAACCCGCGTAGGCCTTTCCCTTTCTTCTCTCCCAGTCTTTCCTCTCCCTCTTCTACCACCTTTGGATCTGTCGGTGCAGTCTCTTCTTCCCAGCGTGCCAGTAGGAGGGCGCCTGTCTCTGTTTTGGGTGACCTGGCAAGCCCTCCTCCAGGGCTCCTGGCTTATAGACCATCTACGCTGGGGTTATGCACCTTCATGGATAGATCCTCCTCCTCCTCTGTCTTACCTGCCCATATGGACTCCGGTTCCTTCCAATCTGGAGAAGCTGGAAGAAGACGAATTGGAGTCGATGATTATAAAGAAGGCTATAGAAGAGGTTCCTTTATGGCGAGTAGACCCGGGCTACTACTCAACTCTTTTTCTAGTCCCCAAGAAAACAGGTGGATGGCGTCCAATTATCAATCTAAAAAGGTTAAACCTTTTAATTTCTACTCCAACGTTCAAAATGGAGACAGTTTCTCAGATTATAGCCAGTCTGAGTCCAGGTATGTGGACCTCTTCCATAGACCTGAAGGACGCTTACTTTCATATTCTCATCCACCCTTCATTCCGAAAATTCATGAGGTTTGCTTTCAAGGGTCGGGTATGGCAGTTCAGAGCCATGCCCTTTGGCCTGACCACGGCCCCTTTTTTCTTCAACCGCCTAGTGTCAGCCGTAGCAGGAATTCTGCACCGTCATTCTATCCCTCTTCATGTTTATATAGACGATTGGTTAGTAAAAGCAGAATCTTTCTCAATTCTGTCAGGAATCGTTCCAGAGGTCTGCAGACTAGGTTGGGTTATAAATCTAGAAAAGTCAAGCTTGGTCCCGTCTCAGGTTTTCACCCACCTAGGCGTTTCTTTCGACCTAGCTCGGGGTTTAGTTTTCCCTTCAGATCTAAGAGTAGAAGCCATCTTAGTAGTGATGGGAATTCTGTCTTCTTCCGTGGTCAGAGCAAATTTCTTTTTCAGGGTGATAGGCTTGATGGTCAGCGTCGAGAGTATCATTCCGTGGGTGGTGCTGATGAGAAGACCTTTCCAAGTGTATCTTATATCCCTTTGGAAACAGTTTGATCACTCTATTTACCATCAGATCCCCATCAGAGAACATTCAATTCCCCACCTAGATTTTTGGAAGGATCGTTCTCTGCTTCTGATGGGTGTCCCTCTGGTCAAGTCTTCTCAAGTAATTATCTTCACAGACACTTCCCAGGCGGGATGGGGAGCGGTCTGGGATTTCCTGTCTGTTTTAGGACTGTGGTCCCTGGAGGAGTCATCAGCCCACATCAACATTCTAGAGTTGTGGGCTGTCAAGAAGGCTCTCCTTTCTTGGTCAGATCGAGTAAAGGGTCTCAGAATCTCGATTCGATCGGACAATTCAACAGTAGTCTCTTATATCAAGAGGCACGGGGGGCACAAAGTCGTCTCTCCTATACTTGGAGGTGTGGAATCTCCTCATGTGGTGTCACATGAATCAAATTTTCCTTGTGTCCACCCATGTCCCAGGCTGTCTGAATTTTCTCGCGGACCAATTGTCTCACCCCTCCAAGTTCGCCCACACAGAGTGGCAGTTAAAAAGAGGTCGGTTGTCAAAGCGGTCTTCAACCTCTTGGATCGTCCCCACGTAGATCTGTTCACGACCTCGCTGAATGCCCAGATCTCCTCTTTCATGTCTCCTTTTCCGGACAATCAGGCATTGGCAGTGGATGCCCTGTCTCAGTCCTGGACAGGAATCTTTGCTTATGCATTCCCATCAGCAATCCTGATTCCTTTGGTTCTGAAGAAGGTCAGGGACCAGATCTGCGAGATCTTGCTGATAGATCCCTTTTGGCCAAAGAGGATTTGGTTTGTAGATCTTCTTGACCTCCTGGGAGACTTCCCTCGTCTTCTTCCAATTTCTCCAGACCTGCTGTCTCAAGTGAGGGTAACTTGCCTTCATCCAAACCCAGGAATCTTCAGTCTGTGTGTTTGGAGAATAACGAGTGTTCGATCCCTGAGAGTAAAGTTTCTGCAAGGTCTCAGGAAATCATTGATTCCGCCAGGAGGGAGTCAACCCGCAGATTTAACAAGGGTCGGCTTAAAATTTTTGGAGAATGGTGTACAGATCATGGTCTCGTGCCCTATTCTGTTTCTATTTCCCAGGTGTTAGACGTTTTATCTTATCTGTTCGATTCCTTACATTTGTCTGCTAACACTATAAGAGGATATAGATTTTCTTTAGCATCTTCTCTTCCTTGTCTGTTGAACGCTGATGTTAAAGATACTAAGGTTCTTAATGGTTTCATTAGAGGTATTAGGCAATATTCGTCCTCCAGTTGCTAAACCTTTACCTTCCTGGAACTTGGCTCTGGTTCTTCAGGTTTTGGCAGGTCATAATTTTGAACCTATCTCTTCGATTAGCTTGAAACGTTTAACTTTGCATCTGATTCTGCTAGAAGACGATCCGAAATCCATGCTTTTTCCGCTGAAAAGGATAGGTTTATCGAATCTGGGGATGGTCTAGTCTTATATCCTAGAAGGGATTTTTTATCTACGACTCAATCCAATCGTTATCCAGCTAAGCCGATTATTTTAAAATCTTTAACCTCCTTTTCTCCGTCTGACAGATTTTGGTGTCCTATCAGAGCTTTAAAAGTTTATAAGCATCGTACTGACTTTAAGAGATCCGATCCATCCCATTTCTGGGTCCCGTATGCGGAAGGGTTAGCCAGACCAGTCTCTAAGGCATCTATTGCCAGATGGATTTGTGAGACCATCCGCCTTTGCTATGAGATTGCTTCTCCTGAGCAAATTAATCTTTCTCACATTAAAGCTCATGACGTTAGAGGGATGGCTACCTCTTTTGCTCTTTTTGCTGGTTCTTCTGTAGACGAAGTTATCCAAGTTACAGGATGGAAATCCGAGTCTACTTTTACTACTTTTTACTTAAAAGATCAGAGTGCAGCGGCTTCCTTTTTTAGAAACATTACGATTTTAACTAAAAAGACTGAAGACCATTTACCAAGCACATCCCACCATTTTCGTTAGGACCGTGCGTCTGCGTGTAATGGTGAGAGTTGTTATTTGATTTTTATTTATTAAGTTTAAAGTTTTACTTATTTGATAATCACTGTGTGATTGATTAAGATGCACCATTATGTTATGTTATTAACATTTGGTTTTATCCTTGCTTATGGATTCTCAAATCTCCTCCCACCTAAGTTTCATAGTGGGGTACTGACCAAATCTACGGGTTTAGCAAGTAGTGATTGAATGGTCAAGATGTTTTTGTGGTATAATAACAACCCCCAACAGACCCGCTTGCGGGTTGGTCTATTGTTTTATTAACCACTATAAAAACATACTTATCATTCAAGCACTACGACTCGGCCTCAGCCACCCCACTGGGTATTGATTTGAGAATCTATTCAGGATACATGGCACTTAAATTTAGAAAAGTGAATTAGTTTTCTCATTTGGGACCTACTGCGCATGCGCGGGCGTGCTTAGTGACAGGCGTCACCAAGGAGTGAGTACAGACTGGAGCCAGTCTATTGTGAGGCTAATGCAAGGTGACCCTCTACCAGAATCCTAGTTGAGGGTCAACATGGTGATAGTATTGGCATTAGGGCGAATGTAAGCGAGCATAAAAATCTTATTCTGATATCTAAATGCAGATATTTGATTTAGCAAGTAGTGAGTGAATGGTAAGTATGTTTTTATAGTGGTTAATAAAACTACATACCAACCCAATAAAGGGGGGGGGGGTCTGTTGGGGGTTGCCGCTTATCTACCGATGTTACAGATTTTTCCAGCTGGCAGTGCACACAGCCGGCGAAATCAGTAGACGGGCAGCCAGTTTTAACGGGTTGATAGTGCTTCCATTAATCTCTGAACACAAGTGGTCTGGGTCTTACTGGGTAATAGTTTTGGGAGGCCAAACATGAAACATTGAAGTTTAAAATGGTTCACCTACATATAATTTGCATAAAATCATTGTATAAGTGGTGTCATGGCTACGATTCTATGACTTCCTTGGTTAAATGGAATGTATCCTAATAAAAACATTGTATTCAAGTAATTTTTAGTTGTGACTTGCAATCAGTGTAAGTCTCTTGGTCTGTCTGTTGGTGTAGCTCGCGGGGTAGTGTCGGGCCGTTCCGGTGTATCATGTGGACTCGCCATGCTGCAAGTGCACGACGAATGATGACGCTGGTTAGCATCCGGTCTCGGGGTGACGGACCGTGTACGAGACTGCCCTGCGGGTAATAAAAACCGGCACCTAAGGCCGGTGGAACTCAATCGTTCCGGTGGGGCCGTGCGACCATCGTCGCGAACATTAAATACAACTGTCTTATCCCAAGAATTTGTGTCACCAGTATGCCTGTCCATAGCAATTTCGTGATCTATAAACTTACAAGATTTGATTTGCTGACCTAAAAATATAAGTCTATACAATGATTTTACCTAAACAATTATAAATATGCTAGATAAAACTAAAATAAGAGCATACGAAAATACGAGACATAGAGACAGGTAGATGAACTTTTAAACATGGGGCTCCCGGAGGTACCACACAGACTCGTAGGTCCGCAGAGGTATCCCCCGCAAAGGAGGCTCCCGACACGAGACGTAGCTAATTAACTTATTATAAGTTATTATACATCTAAGCTGAAAGGAAGAAGATTATCTCGGACAAAAAGTTATGTGCCTCACGCGGGCACTACTCCTAGTGCTAGTTTGGGTGAGGAGTATTATCCTCGCGTGGACCGTCGTCGCTGAATCCTTGCGAGAGGCAAGTACCTCGCATGGGCCTCCGTCTCGGGAAAGTGTCGCCACTGCTTAAAGCGGGAGAATGGTAGATGCCAAAAATGGGCCCACTCTAATATTTCAACCAAAAATGCTGTAGAAAGAAAAGCCCATACCTAGTGAGATTATGACTATAGGATTGCGTGCTGTTTTACGTGAAGATGGGACGAGCGATTCCCGATGGATTCCCTCGTCACCGTCTTAAGTGATTCTTAGTATGCTGAATTAGTAGTTGCCGCTTTATTTATGCAGGCCTTCTGCTTCGCTTACTTAGCTTTTAGTTTTTCGAAACAAGAACTATTTTAGGCCGCAAATGGCTGGTATCTACCTAGCTATTAGACACGCCCTAAGACATCAATACTGAAGGCAGCGCTCATACATGTTACTTAGTAAGATCTCCGAACTGGATAAGAATCCAGACATCCCGCTCCGTAACCACATAAAACGTTACAGGACATAGGTTACTTTTCACGAAAGCATTATTAGACAATTGTCCTATCGTTATGGTGGGGGTAAGAGAGACGAATACCCACCATAAATGTCCTTCCCGTAAGGGCATGGCAGATCTAAATATCATGCCCAGACATTCTTATGGAATTCGGTGGGGATACACATCTCGCCCGTCACCGGGTCCTATGGAACTAACCGTTTAACCTGTCGTTAGGTTTATATACAAGTCGCCCGGATTTGCACTGCAGTGCGGGAGGATTGTTCAGCAAATAAAATAATAATTAAGATATGTTTTCGCAGTGCTTTCCTACATTGGCAAAAGTGCTAACTACTAAGTATCCGAAGATACGGAGGGAATGTGTGTGATACCACACCCTGGCCATCACCGCTCGGAAACCCCAACAGTTTCCCAGGGTCGGATCAGCCCAGGGTGCGGATAGGGACATCCAAACAATTAAGAAGCCACAAGGCTGAGTGAAGCATGAAGAGAGACAAAATCTTGGGAGTTATGAGTCTTACCGGAGTGCGGGGCTAGATTATCGCACTGCCGGAAGAGAAGAGTATACTACAGAGTTTGTAATGAAGAAAGTGTCTAATCATTTTGCACCTATCCTATCGAGCTGAATAGAAAATGTTTAGTCAGTAGCATGCCGGGATAAACAGAGTTATAGCACGGACAGCGACCTCAGTGAAAAATTGTTGGTGGCGGGAGAAGGTGCTGCATATATAAGTGTTGCTGTATAGTGTTTCCTACGTGCACTGCAGTCCTATATTTTCTATAAATAAACAAGACATATGAACTGATGGCCACTGGCCATATATATATATATAAATAAACTAACCAGAACAATCAATACGGTGTAATATGATCAGAATTAAATATTTTAGCACAAGTTAACGAACCTACTACGGTGCGGTTAGTAAAACACCTTACAGAAAATGAGAATAACTATAAACAAATACAGAAATTATAACTAGCGGTCCTAAGACCGTTACGGTACCTTTTAGTCATCGGGACCGTTCTTACGGATACAATATAATTAAAGAAGTCCATATAGCGAAATAATTAAAATGTGAAGTATAGTTACTTGAATACTCGGTAGTCATTCTTAAGTTAGGCTAACGTGTTACTGAAATTGATACGTCATTCCGTAGTTGACGTGCGTTGATGCATTCTCAGGAAGCTGGAAAGTTCCCGTAGGTCAGTTCCCGCAAGTTGGTTTCCACAAACAGGATTCCCGCAAGAACACTCATGGAGGGAGTACATCGCTCAGCACTGTAAGCCTAATAGATGTCTAACGAGCAGTCAGCAAAAGATGCGATAGTACTACTGTGGTGAAGAAAGTTCCCGTACACCGATGGCACGGATGGAAGTTGTAAACAACCCGATCACAAGCGAGGGGTTGTCAGATGCGATACAAAACAAAGCTTAACGGTGCTGGGTACGTCAGCCAGCTCTGAAGACGCACCGGGCAGAGTTTACTAGAAGAAACTACACGATTTTAGTGTGGTGACAGTTGAAATACCACTTTTAGGCGTGGCTGGCAGATCCGGCGAGTCATCCATCAAAGAACATCCTGCCTCTACATCTGTAGACTCACATATTCAGGCTGTAACGACCTCACCGCAAATTTGTGTTCCGAAGTAGATATTGATATTCATGAACTGTAATCAGAAAGTTCCAAATTGCTCCCGTAAGTAGGGAGTTTACAAAATTGTTCTTACTGCGGTGGGTTGGCTACTGCTAGCTACGGGAGAAGAACAGAAACTGAAGTCATATGCGTAATATCTCTCGATCGCAGCTAGTACAGGTCCAACCTGTTCGGCCCCTGGCCGAGGATGCTCTCGATCTCTGGATCGCGTCTCCTTTTATACTCCTCGTGACGTCACAGGTGCAGGCTCCAGCCAATCATCGTTCGAGCAACACCCAATCAGCGCGTAGCTAATAATAGCGCAGTCGATTTGTTCTAGAACATTCTAGAAGTTCTGCGTCCATGTGGTTATGACGTTACGGCAATATTTTAAAGATAATCAAGACAGGTTTTCCGTGGATAACTCAGCCATCTCTTAACCGATTTTGAAATGGTTTACAGATTTAAAAATCCTGTCTTGATTAATGCCAGGTTTAACGGGAATAGTTAATCAAAAAGGATTACAGGGTACCATCTCGGTACACTAAAAGCGTCACCCTATCTTGGTCGTAAATCACGTGCTCCATCAAAAATAGCATCTAAGCGCGCGCATGCACATTATGTGCTTTAACGAACGTAGTCATTTTCGCAACGCGATCTCTCATAGGCCCATATAGGCTTATGGCTCTACCCAGGGGAGCGTGTTCAGGGAACGAATCCAGGACGGGCGGCGCTTACCCAGCTTAGTTGGTACGGCCGGTACCCGACCGGTTGATCCGAACTACATTGGTCAGTCAGTCTGTTTGTCAAATATTTAACATTTTTGTCAAAGACACAACTTGATGGTATAAATCCAACAATTCCTCCACACCCCTCCATTATCAATCCAGTCATTCCTTTGGTAACTTACAAAAATAGCCTCTTCACCTGCAAATGGATATTTTCGAAGACCCGTACAGAAGCCGGGTTTAGCTGGCTGACCGGCTTGACCATGGTTAATAAAGACAATGTGAGACGGTGTGAAACGGTGTGAAACCGGTATACCGCCCAGCCCTATTAGCAGCTGTTATTAGTGTCTGCCATAAGCAAGATGTTAGATCTGATCTAAAAGATTTGATGTTTGTGGCTGTTTCTTATCATGATATTTAACCCTCAATGATCATTGGCCTGTCCATCCTAATAGACCTTTCCAATTTATACATCCATGACAATCAACTGCTTGACGTGTAGGATGGCGTCATAATCATGACGTCATGAAGATTCGAAATAGTCCATCTTTAATGCTTAATAGTCTGACACGTTATGCGAATTGTATGTCTTTGTTTAGGTCGGCTTTATCATCAAAACGAAAATGAAAATCCTAACTCAGGGTTCATTTGCATGCTGAGAGAAAACTATTTTTAAACATTACCACTGAAATTGGCTAATGAGCCACTCATTGCAGTGGTAAATTTAGGAAACTGTCTGCAAACAGAAATTCATAGAGACAATTTCAGAGGCCACTTTGGCCGGCCTGACCAGTATAGGGTTAAGTTGACACAAGAGGGCTAAAGCTTGTTTACAGACTTTTGACAAAAATTCGTATTTGGCCCATGTTCGGGACAGAGCAACGGCAAGCAATAGTCATTCACCCTTTGATGCTCAAGATTGGCTAAGAAAAATCGAAATCTGACATTACTGAATGTCTATTTGCAGGCAAAGATGAGACAACTTTTCGAAAATTTACCACTGGGATGACTGGCTCGCTTGGTGAGTCAGTCACTGCAGCGATAAATTTACAAACAATAGACCTTCAATAATGACATATTCCTCAAGACCACTATAGAGACCGGTTTGGCCGGCTTGGCCATAAATGCGTTGAGCAGAGGCTGGAGGTGATCAGCCAACTGCGAGCTTAGATGCCACAACTCACTGCATTCAAAATGATAATCTGTGTTGATAAGATCACGCTTGAACGCACAACAGTAATTCACACCCATGTGATCTGACAAGAAGTGTTGGTTATTGAAAGGAATACCTGTGTGGGGATGTCACTGCTCTATGCGGATAATTGGTTAACCCCGTTGACACTCAAAGTTATTCAAGAAAATTCCCATGAGCAGACCAAGAGATGATTGTTTTTGAAAATTTACACTAGCAATGACTGGCTCTGTTAGTCATTCTCGTGGTAAAATTTAAAAGACAAAACCTGTCTCCTCTTGGTCTCTAAATTGACATTTCACAAGACCGCTGCAGAAGCCGTGTTTTGAGAGGCTTAAGCGCTAAAGGGTTAATTCTGACAGCGTTGACAGATAGAGAGTATGGAGGTAAATTCGGAGAATTAATTTGTCAAAAAATATAAACATTTTCTTTGAGGGCTATCTTACTTATTTTACATAAACATGTATATTTTATAAAATTTTCCTATGTACACGTTTCCAATTATTGTAACCGTGTACACGTCACCTGAACGTGTACACATGTACACGCGCCCAGCCCTACTTGAAAGCAATTTGACTGGAAGTTATTGGTGGCTTAGCACAACTTTCAGTCAAATTGTTTTCAAAATATTCAGCATGTCCAGAGTTAAACTCTAGGGAATATGTAGTCTGCCAAAATTCTGCATACAGAAAGATAATATAAAGACGGGTTCATAGACATTATAACTTTGAAAATTTACCAATAACAACAGAGGTAGCCATTTCTAGCTATGCCGCACCCACATCTGCTAAGCTCCGCCCACATTGTGCGCATGTTTGAATCAATTTTAATATCGAACCATGAAATTGCGGGATCTCAATTTCAAGAGAACTTTATGCCTAAGCTGGTTTAGTAAACAGAATATTTACTAAGGCCAGACCAATTTAATGTTTTGTTTTACGAAAATTCCCGCGCATAGTACAAGATTAAAGATGCGGAAAAAATAAAAATAATGCACAATTTCAAACATAGAAGTGTATCCATTTTCAGGCCAAGAGAAGACTATTTTTGGAAATTTACCACTGGTATGCCTGGCTCGTTTAACGAGCCAGGCATACCAGTGGTACATTTCCAAAAAAATAGTCTTCTCTTGGTCTGCAAATGGAATTCCATTGGTACAAAGTAGTCTTCTCTTGGCCTGAAAATGGACTTTTCTCGTGCCCATTTTGAAGCCGATTTGACTGGTTTGACACAGCCACAGAGAACAAAGAGTTATAGAACAATTGGAGAAATTTTGAGTGGTAAGAATCTGGCTGCCAAAAATTTGTTTGAAGGAAAGAATGTGGAAAATAGTTCCTTAATTTAAATTCCAGCATTATTAGATCACCTGGCCAGAATGGCCAAGTCAGCTTATGCCGTGGCGACCGTCCGTCGTCTGTCAACATTTTCTTTAAATAACTTCTCGAGAACCACTGGGCCGATTTCAATTATATTTGGCAGGAAGCATCCTTAGGGCATTCGTTCAAATGAAGCCAATCGGCCAATTTGGCCATCTTGGATTTTAGCCGATTTTAGGAAACTTCTTTAAAAATCTTCTGCGAAACTGCTCGTGGGATCGATTCAAAACTCATGAAATATCATTTATGGCAAGAGCTGAACCAAGGTTGTTCAAGAAAACTTGATTGGCCAAATAGTTTGGCAGCCATCGTGGATGACGTAGTTTTCCCAAAAATGTCTTCTCCAGTACCGCTGAAGGGATCGGGCCGAAATATGGCGGATATGATTAGGGATTAAGGGCCATTAAAGCTTGTTCAAGAGAAGTTGATAAAAAAAATATGGCCACCCTGGACCAATCAAAATGTAGCGTGATTGGCGGCCATTTTGGATTTGTTTATTTGATGGATTTTGAAGCCGAAATTAGTTTTATATATGTTTTTGGGTATGCTGATTTCAAATTTGCCACTTTCGAAGCAGTGTGTCAGATAAACGGTTTGGCAGCCATCTTTGATCGTTTTCTCGCCAAAACCTTCCATACTAAAGCAATGGGAAATCTAAAATGTCTTGGCCAATTTTAATTTTATTTGGCAGAAGCAATCCTTAGGGCATACAGGTTCAAGTTTGTTCAAATGAAGCTGATCGGCCAATTTGGCCAGCGGCCATCGGCCATCATGGAATTTGGCCGATTTTTAGAAATATATATTAAAATCTCTGAAACTGCTTGGGGCATCAATTTAAACCTCATGAAATATAATCTAGGGAAAGAGCTGAACCAAGTATGTTCAAAGGGACGTGATTGGCCAAATAGTTCAGTGCCCATCTTGGATGACCTAATTTTCGTGAAAACTTCTCCAGAACCGCTCAACTGATCAGGCCGAAATTTGGGAGATATGAGTAGGCACTAAGGGTCACTAAGGTATGTTCAAGGGAAGTTGATTCATCAAAAAACATGGTCACCGTGGACCAATCAAAATGTAGCATTTTTTTATTTGATGGATTTTGAGGCCGAAATTGGTTTTTGTTTTTGGGTATTCTGATCTCAAATTTGCCATTTTCGAAACTGTTGGATAAATGGTTTGGTGGCCATCTTGGATCATCATTTCCTGCCAAAAACTCCCATAGAAAATTTAGAATGTCTTCTCGAAAACCAGTGGGCCGATCTCAATTATATTTGGCAGGAACAATTCTTACGGCATAGAGATTCAAGTTTTTTCAAACAATGCCGAACAGCTAATTTGGCCGGTGGCCATCTTGTTCCAGTGGTCATCTCGTTTTGTTCAATAGTTCCAGTGGCCAATAATTCCAGGTGAGCAATACAGGCCCCTTGGGCCTCTTGTTTTGTTCTAGATATGGAAATAAAGTTAGGAGGTTTCAGGTTTCGTAAAACAAAAAAATAAATTGGTGTCATCGCCCAAGTTGTAATTCTCTAAGGACATGCGCGTCAGACATTTGCTGTGAACCTTTGCCACACTCGTATCAGACTTGTTTATGACATCGACTAACAAGTGATATAATTGATTATTACATCAGATACCTGAGTGACAGATCGGATACCTCAATGTGAAATATTGATTATAGTCACGAGGGATGCTTATGAACATACTGATGTCTAGAAAGGGACTGCAGGGTCACATTGTGAGGCGGGTTTACATATTTTAAGCTGGTCTTGGACCATATTTTTTGTATAAACAGTTTACTGTTTACCAATCTCAGTCTATATTCCATTCAGTCTACTATATTATATACATGCTGTGTTTATTTATGACTGATTTATAGGCTATGTACTGTTTAATATTTTGTGACTGGATTTTCAGAGTCATTGTAACCAGGGCTTCCACTAATTTCTAAACACAGGAAGGACTTCCTGGGGTCTGAGACTTCCTGGGTCATGCTATTGGGGTTCCAAGCAAGGAATATGGAAGTCCAAAATGGTTCACATACATGTAATTTGCTTAAAATAATTGTTTATAGAGATGTCAGGGCCAAAAAATAGGAAGTCCCTCATGTTTTTTGGGAGTCCAAACATGAACTTTGGGAGTATAGTACTCCCGGACATCGACTAGGGGAAGTCCTGTTTGTAACATAAGATACATGTAGCAATACTGTTCAAAGCTGCAGCTATTGCATCGAAGGAAATTTTCATAATGTTCCTCTGGAAACTATATTGATATTTATATATTTCGACAAGCTCTCTTCCCATACGGCATGTACCACAATGGATTCAGAGGATCCACGTTGAGATCATTTAATCCCTTTACAACACTCATATCAGCCAAAAATGATGTCTGCAGTGGTCTTGAAAAATGTCCATTTGTAGAGTCAGAGAAGTCTATTTTTGAAAATTTACCACTGGAATTTCTGACTCGATAACCGAGCCAATCATTCCAGTGGTAAATTTTCAAAAATAGTCTTCTCTTGGTCTGCAAATCAGCGTTTTCTATGAAAAAATTGGATTTTTTTAACATTCATGAATTAATATTGCATGGCTGTCAAAGGGCTAGTCGATGCAAAATGAGTCAGTTGAAGAAATGCTGCTATGGATTTAGGAAAGAATATCGAAGGAATTTAGGAATTTGTGTGTGTGCATTCGTGTGTTTGTGCATCTGTGTGTTAATGTGTGTGTGCATGCGTGCATGCGCGCTATGTTGGAGGTTGGGTGAACAGGGGGAGCAAAGATTGCTTTTATATACATGTAGGTTACTGGTGTTAACTCAACTTATGTAAACGTAATAGGCATGCATATGTGCATGCACATTCACACACAGGCATGCACACGCACACGCACACAGACACACATGAGCGTGTACACAAAGGTGCACACATGCGCACATACGCACACACCCACACACGCATGCACGCACGCACATATGCACGCACATACACACTGGTATGATATAAGCATAATTCTTATCTATTCATGCTGATCATTTATCACCTAGTCTTTGTGGTCTTGTGGCTAACCGAGATCTAGATAATTTACAACTGTATTTAGACTGAATTCCCGATTGTACAGAATATTTTGTGAAAATAATTTTATTGAGAGCACCACAAAATGCAGGACAGCTTGACCCAGTGATCTAAATGGGGTGTGATGAGTGAGGATAGAGAAACAAAGGGAGTTGACATGTGACATTTCTAGTCCAAGATATAATATCTGATCTGAATTAACCTCTTGAGGAATATATCCATTTGCAGGCCGAGATAAAACTGTTTTTTGGAAACTTACAACTGGCATGACTGCCTCGCTAACTATATAGAGGCTGGTTTTGGCCATTAAACCCTTTAGCGCTCAGATTTAATTATTTATTTAAGAAAATTGCAATTTTCTCATAGAAAATGTCCATTTGCAAACCAGTAGAAGACTATTTTTAACATTTACCACTGGAATGTCTGGCTCGGTTATCTGAGCCAGTCATTCTAGTGGTAAATTTTAACAAATTGTCTTGCTCCGCTAACTATGAGATTCTGGTTGTAAATTTAAAAAAAATCGTCTTCTCTTAGCTATAGCCCTGCACGCCGACGTTCAGTAAGCAAAATGTTTGATTTTCCTGACCACTCGTGATCGCTAAAGGGTTAGAGCTAATTCATATCATGTTGTGATTTATTTGTAAACAATTTTACTGAAAATGTTTGCTTCAATCTAGACACTAATAAGTTCTTCAAATCAAATTGTGATCAGAATCTCGTTTCTACTATTTTAACCATTTCACCAACATATCCTTAAAAAATAAAATTTATTACGAGATAAAACTTATTCTGTTGAATATTTTGAAATTAATTTGACTGGAAGTCAATGCTGCCTAAGGCACTCATATCAGCCAAAAATGGCTTCTGCAGTGGTCTTGAGAAATGTCCATTTGCAGGCCAAGAGAAGACTATTTTTGAAAATTTACCATTAGAATGACTGGCTCGGATAACCGAGCCAGCCATTCCAGTGGTAAATTTTCAAAAATAGTCTTCTATTTGTTTGCAAATGGTTATTTTCTATGAGAAAATTGCAATTTTCTTGAATACATTTTAGGGATGAAGAGTTTAATGACCAAAACCAGCCTCTATATATAGTGGCTTTGAGAAACCTCCATTTGCAGGTCAACAGAAGAGTATTTCTGAAAATTTACCATTTGAATGACTGGCTCAATAATCAAGCTGGAGTCATTCCACTGGGGAAATTTTCAAAAATTGTCTTCATTTGGACTGAAAATTTACACTCACTAAGGAAAGATTGAGCTTTTCTGGATGAATCCTGACCATGAGAGGGTTAAATGGCAGACAGAATATAGGACATATTTATAAACATGTGTCCATGTTGAACTGCGCTAACTCTTTCAGCGCTGTAAAACATATACAGCTAAATCTCAATGATGTTAGAATAATATCGCTGAATATTTTGAAATTAGTTTCACTGGAAGCTGTTGCTGCCGTACAGTCAATTTACTTTCTGTCAATTTATTTTCAGATTATTTAACAGATTACTTGTACCGATGGCGTGAAATAGAGCTTTACTCGAGAGAGTCCATAAAGTTGGAAATATAAGGCATGTGTGTGCATTACCTGGGCCTTTATACAGTAGGTGACATTTCTGCTATTGATGCCAATATGTCAGTCACACTTCAGAAAGCAGGTAAGATTGCTTATATATGTTTTAATAATAGTAGTGCGATAATTTATTTTAAGGAAAATAGAATACACTCATTGCGCTTTGGGGTGGGGTGGGGGGTGGGGTGTGAGGGGAACTGCTTTTGGTGGAACTAATTTTTGTCTCACACTTGAAGCAGAATATGAGGCTGGAAGTTGTGGCATGCTCCTGTAATCTAGCTAATTAGTCATCTGGCTGCTGAGTTTTTGCAGACGACACATTCCCAGGGTTATATCTCTGGACTTGCTAAATATTTTGAAAACAATTTGACTGAAAGTTGTTGGTGGCTAAGCCACCAACAACTTTCAGTCAAATTGCTTTCAAAATATTCATCAGGTCCAGAGTTATTGCTCATTGAAATTATTGTCTGGTGGCTTACAGCAGCGAGGCAGTTAAATGCCTGGTTTGGTGGTGTTTCTTTTATAACATTGTCGTTGACCAAAGCGAAAATATTAGCCGTTTGTTAATTTATGGTTGGTTTAGCATGACCCGCACTCATTTATAGTTTTGGGCTAAATAATTAAGCATGTATTTTAATTATTGACATCGTCAAAAATACTGACATGTCAACCTTTAGTTTTCTGTGTTAGCAAAATACATCCCACTGTACATCTGTCCCACTGTACATCTGTCCCACTGTACATCTGTCCCACTGTACATCTGTCCCACTGTACATCTGTATCCAGCTGTCAAATTCTATCAGGTCATGCACGTCATCAGTTGTTATAGAGAATAAAGATTATATCACATGGAGTTTGATGTCTCTGTGACTGAAATCAAATAATTAATAATAAATAATTTTCGCATGTAGCGTGTTCTTTTTTGGAAACTTGTTCATCCTAAGTTAACTATCAAATAACAATGGCCGTAACATTTTGTTTTAGTAAGGCTTAACCCTTAGCACTCTGATGTCAATATTTTATATTTTACTGTGTCAATATCAAAGAAACTGGTGTACATTTTTCAACAATTTTGTCGGAAGACCAAATTTGTTGAAAGATGTACACTTAATTTGAAAATTTTAAATTTTAAATTTTGACACCAGAGTCCAGGTAAGGGCTAATCTTTTTAAATAGTTCAAGATTGGTTATGCCTTAATTGGAACTTAAACCTTTGATGCGTAATGTTACTAAATTATATACTAGTATGCAGAAATAGAGTGACATTAAGACCATAAGGTCAAGGTCACTACATGACTTTTGTACAAAACTGCTTTTTCAACATTACGTTTTTGCATTTGACAAAACTATTTGGTTTATTTTTCAGGATTAGTTAATGATCATATGCTGACTGAACCTAATTCAATAACTAACTCAGAATGTGCAGTCCAGGGCGCGCCGTCGCAAATCCCCATTTTTAGCTCACCTGGCCTAAAAAACCAAGTGAGCTTATTCAATGGCGACCATCCAACATCCGTCTGTTTAATTGTCCATCTTTTGTCCGTCCGTCAACTTTTTCTTTAAACGACTTCTCAACCACAGGAAGCATGCTTAGCGTATAGAGATACAAGTTTGTTCATACGAAGCCGATTGGCCAATTTGACCAGTGGCCATCTTAGATTTTGGCTGATTTTAGAAGCGTCTTTAAAAATCTTCACTGAAACTGCTTGGGAGATCGCTCCAAAGCTCATGAATATCATCTCGAGCAAGAGCTGAAACCAAGTTTGTTTAAGGGAACTTGTTTGGCCAAAGGCTTCAGCGCCCATCTTGGAGGACCTAGTTTTCCTGAAAACGACTTCTCTAGTACCTCTAAACAGATCAGGCTGAAATTTGGGAAATATGATTGGGGACTAAGAGTCATTCTTTGTTCATGGAAAGTTGATACATGTGCGTCCAAAATACATGGGCAATCAAAATTTAGCGTGTTTAGCAGCCATCTTAGATTTTCTGAAAATTTCTGAAATTTGGCTAAACCTTCACAGAAATTAGATTGGTAAATTTATACAGTGTTCATCTTGTTTTGTTCGTGTGTGCCAGGGTGTTCTGCAATAGGGACGTGCATCCCAATATAAATGTCATCTCTCAATCCACAATGATACATATATGCATGGGTTACGTACAATATAAATTTGCTTGCATGAATCCACCAAACATTTCAGAGAAGACTGAATGACGGATGGATTTTGTATACTATTTGACCTTTTGACCCCACTTCCTGGCCGCCATGGGACATCCATTGTATCTGGCTATCTGCAATCAAATTGCTAAGCTCATGTAGAGATTTGGTTGAATTCCACAAACCATTTTCAGAGGAGCTAGATCAGGGACAGACCAAATTTTCGTGATATTTGACCTTTTAATCATGTGTTCTGCTCCACCCCTGCCCAGGGTCGCAGAGCCAAACTGAAATGTTAGCATACAATCTGCAATGATATGGTTAACTCACATAACATTCATTGAATTCCACTGAATGGTTTTAATGGGAATAATGTCATAGACAGAATTTGTATGATGTTTGAACTTTTGTCCCCACCCCCTGACCAACATGGGGAGGATACAAATATAAATACTGTTTTGCAATCTGCAATCACATTCCGACAAACAGTTTTTGAAAGGATTAACAGACAGACAGGCAAGTGATTGAAACATCCCAGACATTTTTAGCTCGACTTTATGAAGTAAAACGAGCTATTGCGATACCCTGCACATTGTCCAGCGGCAGCTGTGACATCGTCGCCATCCAATTTCTGTTTAGCTCACGTTTTCTGTTTATATCTCAGGTTTGGTTAATCATACTGGACCCAGACTTAGGCACATGTTTCCTATAAGGTCAATGGTCAAAGTCACTGACCTTGGTAAAAACCTTGTTCTTTAAACATTAACATTTTCCGTTTAGCTCAACTTTCCTGTTTATATCTCAGGTTTGGTTAATCATACTGGACCCACACTTGGGCTCATGCTTCCTTGTATACATCACACAATGATGTTTGGGGTCAAAAGGTCAAGCATCAGTCGTCCGTCATCCATCCATCAACTTTTGTTTTAAAATGCTACTCCTCATTAACTGCTTGGTGGATTTCAACCTAATTAGGCTGTAAGGACCCTATGGGGTAGGCTTCAGAACATGTTTACAGAAATTTGTTTGGTCAATGTTTTTTGGTGAAAATCTTAGATCTTATGAAAAATTTTATGGAAATTGTCAAAACGCTGCTCCTCATTATCCGCTTGGCGGATTTCAATCTAATTTGACTGGAAGTACCCTAATGTTTTCAGTTTCGGAACATGTGTACAAAATTTTGGTTGGTCAGTCTTTTTGGTGAAAATTTTGGAAAAACTTACTGGAAATTGTCAAAACGCTACTCCTCATTAATCTCTTGACGGATTTCAACTTACTTTGGCTGGAAGGACCTTATGGGGATATGCTTCAGAACATATATACAGAATTTACCGGAAATTGTCAAAGCGCTACTTACTCCTCATTAACCGCTTGTCAGATTTCAAGTTACGTTGGCTGGAATGACTATGGGTTTAAAGGCTATAGAACCTTTATACAGAATTTTAATGGGTCAAAATCTTTGGTGAAAATCATAAATTTTATGAAAAGTTTACTGGAAATTTACAAAATGCATCTTCCATAACCGCTTGTTGGATTCTATCCAAATGTGGCTGGAAGGATTCTATAGTGGTAGGCTCTAGAACTTCTATTCAGAATTTTGTTTGGTCGATTTTTTGTAAGTGGCCATTTGGATTTTTTGAAAACTTTCCAGAACCATCTAAAATGCTGCTCCTTAATTAGTGGCCCGATTACTATGAAACTTGCTTGGAACGATCCTATGGCAGTAGCCTTCAACATAACAAATGAGAATTTTGATTGGTCATTTCTTTGGTGGTCATCTTGGATTTTCCAAAAATTATCCACCACGTCTACCAGTATTTAAATGCAAATAGTTCAAATGCTAATGGTCCAGGTTATCGTTACAGGCCATAATGGGCCTCTTGTTGATAAGGATATTGATATGCCCGCTATATTTTTATTTTCTCTTTTATGGCAAGTTTCATAGTCATTGCAAAGTCATAAAGTCGAGCTTTGCAACCACATCTCTGGTTCAAAATGTTGGGGGGTGTCCAATTATCATTTATCATTACCATTATACCGTAGCAGTCTGCCTGCGTAATTTCTGCAGACTAGGCTTTCCGTGGGTTTAACTCTGGATATGTCGAATATTTTGAAAACAATTTGACTGAAAGTTGTTGGTGGCTAAACCACCAACAACTTTCAGTCAAATTGTGTTCAGCAAGTTCTGAATTATAGCCCATTGAAGTTATTGTCTTGTGGCCTACAGCCAGTTAACGGGAAATTAATCTCATGTCAAATGTTGCATTTTATTGATGGATGGATTATGCCACATTTCATAACATTCACATTCAGATGCAACCCTATATTTATATCACAATAATTTGTGTTTAAATATCACGATAATGTTGGTTCATGGGTGATGCCATTTTGCCTCCGATAGTCTGTGATGTCATGTAGGTACAATTACATCACATTCTTTATTATATTAAATGTTTAATGTAATAACAATTCTGTTGAATATTTTGAAAGTAATTTTACTGGAAACTGGTATGGCAGCAACAGCTTCCAGCCAAATTAGCTTCAAAATATTCAACAGCTTACCGTATGATTCAACTTTTACATACACACTATACATTGCACCTAAATTATGAGCGTTCCCGTATATTAACCCTTTCACTGATGAATTCCCCATATCTCATTTTGAAGGCAACTATGCAGGAAAACTGTTGAATATTTTGAAATTAATTTGACTGCAATGGCTTCCAGTCAAATTAATGTCAAAATGTTAATAAAAAAGAAGTTTTATATCATAAATAATTTACTTTTCCAGGGATTTTCGTTGAAAGGGTTAAACCCTGACTGTTGGACTTTGATGGCATGATAAAAAACAAAGATACTGTGCATCATCACCTGATAGTGTAAGATGTGCTGAGTCTGTTCCTTTAATACAAGATTATAATTTCTTAACCCTTTAATGCTCAAGACATTCAAAACAGCTTCTGTAGTTATCTTGAGAAATTACATTTGCAGAATATAGAATACTATTTTTTGAAAATTTACCACTGGAATTACTGGCTCGATAGCCGAGCCAGTCATTCCAGTGATAAATTTTCAAAAATAGTCTTCTATATTCTACAAATTGATGTTTTTGATGAGAAAATTAAAATTTTCTTTAATAAATTTGAATACTACATGGTTAAAAGTTGATGTAATCATGATGCTTAGTCATGCAATATGTTAATATCATGTCTCAGGGTAAATAGAATCTATACCGTAACCATTTTAAGTCTTTAACCCTCAAATTTGTTCAAGAAAATTTCAAAATCCTCGTAGAAAATATCAATTTGCAGACCAAGAGAAGACTATTTTTGAAGATTTATCACCAGAATGACAGACATGGTTATCGAGCCAGTCATTCCAGTGATAAATTTTCAAAAATAGTCTTCACTTGGTCTACAAATGGACATTTCTAAAGACCACTATAGAAGCCGTTTCTGGTCGATAAGAGTGTTATACGGTTAATGCTGAAATTTGAGTGCCTCACTTTCAAATCATGCAACCATGTTATAAATGTTATTTATTCTGTGGTATATATAATTATGATCATGGTAATTTGAACACTTCTGAGAAATTTACTTAGATCACAATTTCACTTGACGGGCCATTGTTGATTTAATCCCCAATAACTTCCAGTCAAATTGTTTTCAATATTATTCAGGCGGTTTTATTTTCAGCTTATTTCAAGCGATATTTTTGTTCATTCACAGCGAAAAGCGTTAAAAATTTATCATGCTTGGTCAGTTCCGAGGCCTATCCCGCGATATTAGCCATAATGTTACGTATAATATTCATGAAGGTTTATATTATTCTGTTGAGAGACATGCTGGTATTCGTATCAATTAACCCGTTCATAGCCAAAACCCGCCTCTGAGGTGGTCTTGAGGAATGTCAATTTTCAGGCAAAGTGAATATTATTTTTGAAAATTTACCACGAAATGACTGGCTCAATAATCAAAAGTATTTTATTTGCTTGCCAATCGATATTCAATAAGCAAATATATTTACATTTTATTGACTAAATTTAGACATCATAATATTGATGATTATGCCAATTGTGCCAATTAATTATTCCTGCAAATATCAAGACTTGTTTCAAAACAAACACCTGATCATGATTATCATTAGAAATGTATTTATTGAGTAACATATGAGAATTTAGGAGTCAAAGGGTTATTTTTTATATATAATGATCAATTTGGGATGAATAGTAATTTAATATGTATGTATATACATATATATATATATATATATATATATATATATATATATATATATCCATGTCTATTAGTACCACGTACAGGTGAATAATATTTGCTATTGTGGAATGAACAAATAAGTCTAGGTAAGATTTTCCTGTATGAATTTGATATTGGGTGATAACGCATAAATCGGTTAACACTTTATATAGCATTCATGATCAAAGTAGTTCACTACGGGTAGCGGCTCAATAGACTACCAGGTCCCATAGTCGGTCGGGTATTCTGATCTCAAATTAGCAAATTTCGAAAATGTCGGATAAATGGGTTGCCAACCATCTTGGATAATTTTCCAGCGAAAAGCTCCCATACTAAAGCAATGGGAAATTTAAAATGTCTTCTCGAGAACTATGGGCCGATTTAAAATTATATTTGGCAGGAAACTTTGGAGATTTAAGTTTGTTCAAATGAAGCTGATCGGCCAATTTGGCCGGCGGCCATCATGGATTTTGGTAGATTTTTAGAAATGTCTTTAAAAATCTTTGCCAAAACTGTGAGTGATTGATTCAAAACTCATAAAATATTATTTAGGACACTAGCTGAACCAAGTTTGTTCAAGGGAACCTGATTTGCCAAATGGTTGGGTGGCCATCTTGGATGGCCTGGTTTTCATGAAAGCAACTTCTTCTCTAGGGCCACTGGACAGATTGGGCTGAAACTTTGGAGATATGATATTGATGACTAAGGGCCATTAAAGTTTGTTCAAGATATGTTGGCCTCTGTTTTCTTGTTACAAGTCTGCTCAACTCATTAGAGTTCTACTTATTGTTAATGACCATTCTAGGTGAGATGCCTATGGTCCAGGTGAGCGATACAAGCCCAAGAGGCCTCATAGTATATCCAGAGTTGCCCTTATGTGTCCTTTTGCGCGTATATACACATACAAATGGCAGAGGGATGCATAAAAATTAACCCTCTGCATCCCCGAAGACGCACGAGGGACGCAGTGAAAAAGTGTTAACGGAAACTGGTAACTTTGCATGTGCTTAATTATCAATTATATTATCGTGTGTGTATATTTAATTGTGCATGTTTTTACTTTAAAAAATATACCTAATGTATTGTGTTCAATGAAAACGAACTTACTGCGTTGTTTAAGACTATGATTTGTTGTATGTTTCCTTGCACAACTCAAAGTTGTTAATGCCCATAAATCAGATTCAACCACCACATTTAATTGTAAACACAATCCCCAAATCATCCTTAGTATTCCATTTGATCTAATTTTTTTAATTATAAATAATGAGTTTACAAGCCCGATGTCAGTCACCTTGTTTGGCCTACAAATTGCAAAACTACCTGCCATGTTTCTGTCTTTTGTGCTAAACGTCAGTGTGACATATTTGATTGGGTAACAGCGGAATTTCCCTCTAGAGGAACTCACGCTTGAGAAATCCAATACAACTGATCAAGCGTATACAAACGTGTCTGGGCCTCTTTCACAGCTCAGAACATTGGACAGATCACAAAGTTGTTATCACTAATCTGCTGAATATTTGAAATAAATTTGCGCATGCCTACTTGCCTAAAGCAGCAACGACTTACAGGCAAAATATTTTTTTCTATTTACTTATCAAAATATCTAAATGGATGAAGGAATATATGGAAGATATTGTGATATCTTTTACATTTGAATGGTCATTTGACGGATTAGTGGCGGTGTCTTTGTATTGCTGTTTGAATAACGGTATTAATACGCGCTATAAGCCGTGTTTTATTTAGCAATAGCGGCTGATTGATTGTCTGATGGATTAGTGTTTATAATGTTTAACAATACTCGATCTTTAGGTGTTCCCTATTTCTCAACTAAAAAGCTCATCCCAGCAGCGATGTTCAACGATATCGTCGATCTACAGGTAGGCATACGTTAAAATATGGATTTTTTAGGGTATAGCTCAAAGCTCCCCGATACAAGTTTCCTTATTGGATACACGCTAATGTGTTATCTATGCGTCAACCAATCAGCAATCGCGTTACATAGTTACTCCCTATGAATTAGACATATCCGGTTATTGGCTGATATATTTTCACTAATTACGCAGTTTAATCTGATTTATACAGATTATGTTTGACAATTTATTGTTTTGTCTGATTTTAGCCTATGTGTTCCACTATATTTGGTCATTCCAGTTACATTATAAAAAATACGCGCGCATCATATCGAAGTAGGTCAAGTCGTCCTTGAGCAAACTCGCCCCAGACACTAGTAATTTTTCAATTCGTCCAAAGTCAAGTTAGGGTTTAATAGAAAAACTAATGCAGTGGTCTTTGCTAATTACTAATGTAGTGGTCTTGGAAATGTTAATCATACAAGGTTGTCAATGTAGGTTGGTTGGTTTCTCAGACAACAAACAAGTACAGTGCTTTAAGTTATTGTTTATTGACATGCAGTTCAAACGTTATTAGTTAAATATACAAGGGCCATTTCAATAGATCAATTTTAGCCACCACTTTAGATCACAGAATACATATTTTTGAAAATTTACCACTATGCATAGTTAATATTCTCTATATATACATTAACAGTTCACAATATCATAACTAGTGCTTTCAACATGTTTAATAAAGTGCTTTATAATTAGATCAATGTGTTGTGTTTATTTTAAGAAAAACACATGGGACCCCCATATTTCAGATAAGGACCTCATGGGACCCCCAGATTTTACAGTGGGACCCCCAAATCTGAGAGTGTGGGGTCCTCAATAGGACACCCAAAAATCAGATGTTGTGGGCAACACTGAGTATATCACGCTTGGTTTTTGTGATATAAGAATTAAATATAGGAAGCTGTTGCCATGGTTGCCGCTGGAGAGATTTTGTAAAAGAGTTATATTTAGTACAGTGCTTAGGCTCTCGTATAGAAATCGCTGATTACAAAACAATGATGAAAAGGTGATGTGCATTTTGTATAAGGCAATGCTTGACATAGCCATATACAAACACACTTACACATGCATGCACGCACACACACACGGACATGCGAGTATACATGTATATGTCACGAAAGCATAATTTTCTCTTTAGGTGATGTACGTAAATTATAACATGTAAAATAACTTTTGTGTGGGTGATATATATATACATGAACTGTGGTCATTGCTAGTGAGTATGTGTGGGTTTGTTGTTTTTGTTGATGGAGATAAATACATGTCACTCACTAGATAATGATTAACCCTTTAAAGACTAAATTTGTTCAAAAAATTTAGAATATTTACATATTAAATGGCCATTTGCAGTCCAAGAGAAGACTATTATCGAGCCAGTCATTTCAGTGTCTATTTTTCAAAAATAGTTTTCTCTTGGGCTGCAAATGGACATTTCTCAAGACCCCTGCAGAGGCCGTTCTTGGCTGGTTTCGTCACGAAAGGGTTACATCTATATTGTAGATACAAACACATACACTAAAGCCGGGCTTAACCCTTTAAAGGCCAAATTGTGTTATGAAGATCAAAATATTTGCTTATTGTCTCAGCAATTTAAATTGCTCGGATAAGACTCTTTGACAATTTAACACAGATGGTTCTCTAAGACAGGTGGTTCTCTAAGTCAGGTGGTTTCTTAAGACAGATTGTTCTTTGTCACAGGTGGTTCATTAAGACAGATGGTTATATATAAGACAAGTGGTTCTATAAGACAGGTGGTTCTATAAGACATGTAGTTCCTTAAGACAGATGCTTCATTAAACCAGGTAGGTCTTTATGACAGGTGGTTAATTAAGACAAGTGGTTCTTTATGACAGGTGGTTCATTAAGACAGATGGTCGTACAGGGTTAAATCTGTATTTATCACTTGTAATTTATTTGATAGTACATGTATATCACTTGATTACAAGTCAGATTAATTATTGATCGATGAGTCATACGCCCACAAAAATGACCTCCGCAATTGTGTAGAGAAATGTCTATTTACAGATCAAGAGAAAACTATGTTTAAAATTTACCACTGGAATCTCTGACTCAGTTATCGAGCCAGACATTCCAGTTATAAATTTTCAAATGTCTTCTTCATGTGCAGATGGACATTTTCCACAAGAAAATTGAAATGAACAAACCTTTAACGCTCATATCAGCCACAAATGGCTTCTGAAGTGGTCTTGAGAAATGGCCATTTGCAGACCAAGAGAAGACCATTTTTGAAAATTGACCACTGGAATAACTGGCTCGGTAACCGAGCCAGTCATTCCAGTGGTAAATTTTCAAAAATAGTCTTCTTGATCTGCAAATGAGCATTTTCTATGAGAAAATTGAAATTTTGTTGAATAAATTTGAAGGTTAATGGTTAAATGATTACTATCTGACAGAGATTCTAAGCCAATGCATAACTAATCAGTGCAGCAGCTCGTTATCCCTTTAATTTAGTCACGATTTGCCAAGGAATTTGAATTCTTTACTTAGTGGATGTCCATTTGAATACAAATGTATTTACCAGCAAATAACTGGCTCTCTTTTAGAGTTATTCCAGTGGAGAAATTAAAAAAATATATATAAATCTCTTGCCCTGCAAATGGACATATCTCAAGACCACTACAGGCGCCAATGGGGGAATTCCAGTTTATCCTTCAATCATATGATGTCATAATCAACAATTTGACATGTAGGATGATGTCATAATAAATTATGTCAAGAATGATGTAGCTAAGTTCGTCAGGAATGCTTAATTGATGATGGAATAAACATTGTTGTATGAATTGTATGTCTTTAGTAATATATAACAAACAGGCTGCTGAATATTTTGAAGCTGCCTGTGGCAGCAACAGCACCCAGTCAAATTAGTTTCAAAATATTCGACAGCTTATAACCTTATAGTTTTTGGGAAATTGATAGACAGGGAGATCAGGGATCTATTGATCCAAGCATGGGCGAAGTGTGGTTTGAGCTTAGCCAAAAGATGAGCGGCTCCCTAAGCTAAAACTGGATTCCTCCATTGCTTAACAAATTTGAACCATTATTGACATTAAAGTGCTGTTTTAAAGGTATCCTGAAGCAATAAAATAATGAAATATTTTTCTAAATCAGTGATGGCCATCTTTTTCGAAGCCACCATTTTAGTCTGATGATTGAGCTGCCATTGTTTCGGATCTGTTCTCGCTGTTGCACAATACTCAATATAACACCATTCCCGTTACGCTAATGATAGTTAATTTATGTTGTTGGCTTGGAAAAAAGTCAGCCATACGGTTTTAGCTACAACTCCCTACCATTTGGCGAGTGTGAGTAGTTGTTGACACTGTTATGGCTATACATTATAGTCTATTAGCCATCCATATGTGTTCTGTAGTGAAACAAGAAATGTTGAGTACTAAAAGGTCTTATTTCGGAAATGCAATATATATTGTAGGTCCTAATGACTCAGAAAACTTGAGGATGCTAATCTCTGTATGTGTAGCATTTTGCATAATTGACCTAATTAGCATATTAATTTAGGCCAAATCACTAACTCAAGAATATCTTCCTTAGTAAGCAACCTAGAGACTTCGTTTTCGTGTCTAAACCCATGTTTTCAAGACCAAGTAGTCTATCTAACATATTTGCAGGCTCATACCCCCAATCCAGTTGTCTGAAATCAAATATGGTGGCCATGCATAATGAGGTCAATCGATCAAAGAATCTCCCCATATCCAAAACTTTGTTGATGCCATTAACATCTATGGTATATTTTGTTAACCCTTTATGTTAACCCTTTAGCCTCATATCAGCAAAAAAACAGCTTTTTTAGTGGTCTTGAGAAATATCCATTTGCAGACCAAAAGAAAACTATTTTTGAACATTTACCACTGGAATGACTGGCTCGATAACCGAGCCAGTCATTCCATTTGTAAATTATCAAAAATAGTCTTCTCTTTGTCTGCAAATGGACATTTTCTATGGGAAAATTGAAATTTTATATAACATAAAACAAGAGTTAAAGGGTTAAGCCACTGGTAGTTAGCATAAAAATGCATCATATTGCTCAAGTTGACATACATGTATGGAGATCTTGAATCACTATGTCTTTTTACCATTTAATGGTTAAATTTGGTCAAGAAAATTAAACTATTTTCTTATTGAATGCCCATTTACAGGCCGAAAGAATAAAATTTTTGAAAATATACCTCTGGAATGACTGGCTCAGTTATTGAGCCAGTCATTCAAGTGGTAAATTTTCAAAAATCGTTATTCTCTTGCCCTGTAAATAGACATTGCAAGACCATAGCAGAGGCTGGTTTGGCCGGTATGACCGCTAAAGGGTTAACTGATGAATTTCTGCAGACCACAATTTTCCATGGAGCTTACCGCGATCTGAATATGCTGGATATTTTGGATTCAATTTGACTGAAAATTGTTTGTGGATAAGACGCTAATAACTTTCAGTCAAATTGTTTTCACAATATTCTGCAGATTCAAAGTTATTGCCCATTGAAATTATTGTGTGGTGACTTACAGCAGTCACACAGTGAAATACTGTGCTATGGTTAGTGATTGTTGTATATATAGTTAAAGATGTTTTGTTTATTCAAGGTCTGATGTTGTTTCATTTTTAGCCAACGAAGTGGACGAAAAGCGGCGTTGCTAGAATTCCTTCTGCCTTAGTTGCAACAATTCCATAAACTGCAGTTCAACCGAAACCAAGCCACGTATCAATTAATATCACCAGAGCAACAGTTACCACTCCCACACCAAGGACAGCTAACACGATCAAACCAAGTTTGAACACAATCAAACAACCATTGCTCATCATTCAGACCCATCACGGCTAAGGAAGAATGAGTGTGTATTCACAACCTCAGAGTCTGGTACGTACAGCATATTTAAGCTATGAATTTTAGTGTCTTTGTTGTAAAAATAAAATGATTATTCGCTAACTACTCTATTTCAGCTTCTATATGAAATAATCTGGGTTTTTGAGAAACAGTGGAGGATTCCAGTTTATCGCTCAATTATATGATGTCATAATCAACTCCGTGATGTGTAGGATGATGTCATAATCAATTACGTCATGATTCTCATGAATGTTTAATTGATGACGGATTACGTGTCGTATGAATTGTGGGTCTTTACTATTTAATAAGCATGCTGTAGAGTATTTCGAAACTAATTTGTCATGGTGCTGTTGCTGTCAGTACCAAGTCAAATTAGTTTCAAAATGTTCAACAGCTTGCCTGTATATTTTTCTGGAAAGTGATAGTCAGGGAGTTCAGGGATCAATCGGTCCCAACATGAGCGAAGTATTGGTGGAGGTTAGCTAAAGATGGGCGAGGAATAGCTAAAACTGGATTCCTCAATTCGGTATGTAGGCGCTAGGTTTGCCCATCCAGCCTATAGAGTGATCCGTTTCTACCTGTGTCCCACGCATTTCGTGCTAGATGCTCCAGGAACTTTTTTTGCACACGTTGAAATCGATTTGAAACTTTTAAACCTGTATTCTCGGAATCTAAATTTCAAGGGAACTATGTAGGTAAGCTGTTGAATATTTTGAAACTAATTTAACTGAGGGCTGTTGCTGCCCAACAACAGTTCCAAGTCACATTACATGTAATTTCTAAAAATTCAACAGAATGATTATTAACTGTTTAATGGTCAAGCCGGCAAAATCCGGCCTCTGCAGTGGTCTTGAGGAATGTCCATTTTCAGGACAAGAGAAGACTGTTTTTAAAAATTTACCACTGGAATGACAGGCTCGATAACCGAGCCAATCATTCCAGTGGTAAATTTAAATACATAGTCTTCTTGCCCTACAAATGGACATTCAATAAGCAAAATTTTTTATTTTCTTGACCAAATTTGACCATTAAACGATTAAAATTGTGTGATGGCAGCTAACATGTGACATTTGATTATGACATCATACTTGATTGACAGACCCCTCTATCCAGATTTGCCATTGCGCCTTTGTGTTTTCTCCAGAGATCTTCCCCTAGATTTGTTTTTGTCAAAGATTTGGTTTTGGTTGAAACATGCCCCGACTGTCAATAGCTATGTAATGACAAATTCCCTCCCCCCCCCCTTCAAATGATTCAATTTAAATTTGCAAACAGGCAAATAGACTGTACTAATAATGTAAGGTGTAAGGTTGGATTTAACAGGCCTAAGGCAGCCATGTCTTCCAAGGCAATGGAGGATTCCGGTTTATCCATCAATCATATGATGTCATAATCAACTACAATAACCTGACGTGTTGGATGGCATCATAGCCAATTACGTCATGAATGACGTAGCTAAGTTCATCGCAGATGCTTACATGTAATTGATGATGGACTAAGCGTTGTTGTACGAATTGCATGTCTTTACTATTTAATAAACATGCTGTTGAATATTTTGAAACTAATTTGACTGGGCGCTGTTGCAACAGCACCCAGTGAAATTTATTTCAAAATATTCAACAGCTTGCCTGCATAGTTTGCTGGAAATTGATATAGAGTTCAGGGATCGATCGATAGATCCCAACACAGGCAAAGTGTGGGTGGAGCTTAACTAAAGCTGGGTGGGGGGGGGGGTATAGCTAACACTGGATTCCTTAAAAATATTCAACAGAACATTTCTTACTAATTAACATGTTTTTGGAAACAGTCAAACTTATTTATGAGCTGTATTGTACGTGTACTTTTGTATAATGTTGCACAATTAATACTATTGTGTTATAATGTTATTGCTGATGATGATGATGATGATTATGATGATGTGTTATCAATATACTGATAACATTAGGATACTGCCATTAACCATCCTGAAACATAATGTTAGCATATCAGCTATGACCTCAGGGAAGACATGGTGGACATTTGAAAAATCTGTGTACGTTACTACATGTATCGCCAGGTAACGGCATCCTCCAGCAAAATAATTTTCAAAATAAATACCAGTTATTTAGCGTATCGAATATCTGCCAAACTATTTGTTCATATTGAAGTTTGAGCAGTACAATGGTTAACACACAGTTTACCCTTTAAGACTAAGCTGGCCAAGAAACGTTCTCTGCAGTAAACATGGGAAATGTTGATTTGCAGAACAAGAGAAGTGTATTTTGATAATTTATCACTCGAATGACTGGCTCGATAACCGAGCCAGTCATTTCAGTGTTTTTCTTTTGGTCTATAAATGGGCATTTTCTATAAGAAAATTTCAATTTTCTCAAACACAAATTTGAGAGTTAAATGGTTAAGGCCACTCTGAATACCGCATGATCGATCGTTATCGATCACTGATTAGCGTTTATTGATCAATATACATGATGTTATAATATAGACTGCCATTTTCATTTTCTATTCACTCGTTTGTAATAGGCGTATAAGGTTAAATGATAGTTTGATTAAGAGAAAAAATGTCTGCGTTGAAGTTTAATCAAAGATGCATATTCACACTAACTGCTTGAAAATAAAATTGCTTTTAGAGACTTAAGTTGTGTATATCAATGTAATGAAACGAAATAGATCTTAACATATAATGCTTTCATTTCATATAAATTAATATATTTTTTTAGTTGTGAAGTTGAATTATGGACTCATGTCTTAAAACTTAATTTTTTAATGAATTTACGCATAATGAAATCAGCATATGTTAAGATTTATTTCATTTCATTATATATCTAGGTACACAATTTATGCTTCTAAAAGTATATAATTTTAGCTATTTTATTTTAAAGCATTTAGTGTGAATATGCACCTTTAAGTCCTACGTGTAAAATCTTTTTTAGCAGTTGATTTTTAAAAATATGTATGTTCTACATTTAGACATGGATGTAACCCTTTTGCTCTTGAATTCCAAAATCTCAATTTGAAAACAACTATGCTGAAAAGCTGTTAAATATTTTGAAGCTAATTTGACTGGAAGATGTCGCTGTTGTACTTAGTCAAATTAATGTCAAAATAGTCAACAAAATATTGGTGTTGTATAGTGGTCGTGTTGCATTGAACAGGATAATTAATATTTGTTGTGAAAAAATATGAATAGGTGGATTAAAATTAATTAAATTTTGCATTGGAGCTGTGTATTTGTATCACGTAAGCATTTAAAATTAGAAAGGTTTTGTTAACCCTTAGCACTCTGATGTCAATATTCTATATTTTACTGTGTCAATATCAAAGAAACTGGTGTACATTTTTCAACAATTTTGCTGGAAGATGTTGCTGTCTACGACAGCACCATCGCCCACCAAATTTGTTGAAAAATGTACACCAGTTCATTTTTTAATTTAATTTGAAAATTTAAAATTTTGACACCGGAGTGTTAAGTGTTAAATGAACTATAATGACGCCTGGAACTATAAGGACTAAGTTGACTGAGAGGTGTTGCCGCCTTCAATGAGTTAACAATGTTTCATACGTATAGTTATATATACATATAATCAAATCCTTTACCATGCATATCATGCAGCGTCAATCTATTAAAGGAGATCTTAACTTATCTTATACTAACCATTCGGGTGACAGAATTTACCACCCATAATCTATCCGCAACATTTAAGCGTTTTATTGTGCCGCCAACGATAGATATTCAGGCTTTAGTAGCTTAATCTTGTTACATTTCTACAGCCTATGATGGCTGTCATGATTTACTTTTCAACCAATCAGAAAAACCCTAGCGCGTGTGACTTGGTATATATGCTCAGTCATAGAGGCGCCAGCTATAGTTTGGTAATGTGGCATAAAAGCAATTATACAGGTAAGCTGTTGAATATTTTGAAACTAATTTTACTGGAAGTTGTTGCTGCCATAGGCAGCAACAACTTCCAGTCAAATTAGTTTCAAAATATTCAATGGGATGAGTATTACATAATAAAGAATGTAATGCATTGATGCTTACATGACATCAAACAGTATCTGTAGAGGAGACAAAATGGTGGCACTCAATGTTCAGCATTTACGCGATATTACAAAGCAGATAATTATTATACAGAGAAGGGAATGTGACAGGATATGAATGTAATGGAATCTATTAAGCCATAATCTGTCAGTGCAATACAACATTTGAGATGAGATTAGCATCGCTTTAACACCAACAACTCTCCTTTATTGTTCAGGATCTGTGACATTTTATAGTTTGTGATACATCTTGAAAATTGGTTTTCAGATGCTAATGCTGTTACCCGTAATCGGATCACTTTGAAACGTCTTAGGGTGGTTGGACTAGGTATGAGGAAGAAATCTCTTGAAATTGACGATGATCCCAAATCCAAGATGGTGACCAGGCGCTAGTGGCCGTCTTGAAAATTGGTTTTCGTAGGATAACTCCATTTCTGTTTAGCAAATTGCTTCGAAACTTGATATGATGACTGGACATGGGATAAGGAAGAAATTTATCGAAATTGTAGATGATCCGAAATCCAATATCGCCACCAGCCACCGACGGCCATCTTGAAAATTGGTTTCTGTCTGATAACTCCGTGACCTTTTAGCGGATCGTTTTGAAATTTCATGAGATGACTGATGTGGTCTGAGAAAGAAATCGCTATTTTCTGATAGCTTTCATTCATTAGTTTGCCATCATGGCGGGGTATTGTGCACTGTTTGCAGAGCTCTTGTTAATCATTTAATCAACTATGTGATGTGTTGGATGACGTCATAATCAATTATGTCATGAATGGCTTAGATAAGTTCATCACCGATTTGCTAATTTGAAATGGAAAAAGGATTTTGAAACGGAAATCAACGGAAAATTGCATTTTTTCTGCAAAATCTTTGTAAATTGAAATGGAAACATGATATTCAAGCAGAAATTAATGGATAAATGCATTTTGCTCAAGAAAGTGAGCCAGTGTCATCTAAAATTGTAAATTATTGGCTACCTATGTCTTCTCCATCCTGACTTCATGCTTTCTGGACTTAGTAATAACATAATACACAACACAAATTTGATAGTTTTATTAATCTTATTAAATTTATATGCAGCCTAGATGATATAGTTTACAAAACGGGAATGAAATGGCAATTTTGTGAAGCGGAAAATGGAAAATTCTGAAATGGAAAACAACTATCCCTTAACATTGTGTTGAATATTTTGAAACTAATTTGACTGGGCACAGCGCGCTGATGCTGTCATAGGCATAAACAGCTCCCAGTCAGAATATTTTCAAACTATTCAATAGCATATCTGTATACAATGTAGTTTTCTTGAAATTGTAATTTAGAGAGTGCTGGGATCAATCGATCCCAATACGATCAAAGCATGGGTGGTGCTTAGCTAGAGATGGGTGGGGCATAGCTAAAACAGGATTTCTAAATTAAGTGCATGTATTAGCATCGCATAATTTCTTATACACATACTTCAATGCCATTTAAATAACAATTAAATGATTAATGTTTTCTGATGTTATGCTTCTCTTTGCAGTTGCCATAGCTACCTACCCAGCATGCTTACACATAAATGTTGCTTCCATGTCAATGATTCCAGCATCTTCTCCTGTACCAGCTATCAGCCGCCATGACAACAAAAACGTTGACATCAACAGAGCGGCGCTTCATCATAAACCACGATGTCAAGCAACAGCCTCGCATGCATTCCTACTCCGCATGAAAATTTACCCAATTTATCCAATCACTTACCATTTATTTACCACGCAACCTGTTTTGATGCTTGACTGATTACCTATCTTCAAAGATACGTCGAAACTTGCACCTAAAGCATGTCATCTATTAATAACCTGTACCTGAAACTACCTGAACCACACCGTTAATGTTCCCATTGATCCTGCTTGACTAATTAACACCTGTGTTTTTATGCATTCCCTGTGATTTACCTGTGCTTTGTTTAACCTACAAAAACTGAGAAAAACTGTTATTAATTGGTTTTATTACCAAATTTATAAACTGATAGTTTCGATAACATTATAAAATCACACATTTGAACTGATTGCTGTAAGCACTTACAAAGATAGTTTGAATATAGCTTATAAGTTAAAATGAAGCTGAATAAATTAAAATATTAGTTGAAATTTTGTCAAAATGTTCAACTTTCAACCAACCACAGGTGAAGTGTATAAGGGTAAGCTTCATGAGGATGAGGCTAAGCGGCGACAAATTGAGGCATGGATTAGAACCGGAATAGCTATAGGCAGTATTCAGGTGGATAAGCAACAGCTGACACAGTCTCTTATAAACTATCCGACCAATGCACAGCTTCAATTCAACCTCAGTAGTCAACATCATTCATTGTCTAATGAGATTGTGCATTCGGTTCAGGTGTTGACGAATAATTCTGGTCATTATCAAATTCAAGCCGCCCCCAGTAGGGGACCATCAAAATCAGTAATTTATGACCCTAATAATAAAATTCGATTATGTTATATTTGTAAGGATCCTTACTGTCCCAATGTAGAGTTCCTGGAGTCAGGTGACCTCGCAAATAGGGCATGTGGAGCGTGTAATCAGGGACATGAGACCAATAAAAGTTCACCGAAACTTGTTAAAAGGTGTGTTAACAAAGCAACACAAACGAGAAAATTACCATTTAATACAAAGAGGAATTCATATTTTCAGCGGTCAGCGGCGCGCTTTTCTCATCGCTATTCCAGTCAGCAGAAATTACCGCTAAAGAGGACTTCAAAACAAGGAAAACAAAGAGGGAATGATCCGTCACCGGTTCACCGTAGCTCAAGACATAGCTTTGTGCGGAATAATCGTGTTGCTATACGATCAGCCAATGGATCTCTTACCAGTTCATGTGATCAAAGTGAAAGATCTAGCTTCCTCCGGCATAGGGACCATCCATCATATTATGCTCCTAGCTTAATAGAAGCATCGTTAAGTTCCGGTCCAACGCTTGACAATCATTCCACGTCTGTTAGTGACGTGAGATATTCTTCCGATTTGACAATCGATGATGTAAGTGATACCGCGGATAAGCAGGACTACCAATGTAATTGTCGAAATCACCACTCTCATAAATTTACCATTGAACAACTTTATACAACATCACTCATTATGACAAGAAAGAAAAATCGTCTTGACCTATTGAACTCTTATGATCGTGATGATTGTGATCAATTCAGTCAGTTATCGTCATCGCATTGTTCTGAGAAAGACAACCATGTGAATATCTGTAATACGTTTTGGCGAGCTCAGTTAACGTTTAGTCAGTATAGACATGGGGATGTCACAGTTGATTTCACGTCACTTTGGCCATCTGAACTGGTCCTGCGTCGACTTGTTACTGAAGCTTTTCAGGTAAGAGAGATTTTAGTATGAAAATAATCCATTGATCCAATATTCTAATTATATATATGCCTCACTTATGACCAGCTTTTTCTTAGTTACAACTACTGAGCTACAGACATGGCTGGCAGGCAAGCAGCCAGATAGACAGCAGCCAGGCAGGCAGGCAGGCTTGGGAGCTTGTCCTTGTTGGTCCGAAGAACGCTATCGATTTTGGGGTCAAAGGTCAAGCTCATGGTGACCTAATTAATGACGTAATATTGTGTTTTCGGATGATAACTCGAGTTCTAATAGTTGAAGGGATCGTTATCAATCTGGTGTTGGAGCTTTTTCTTTGGTGGTCTGAAGAACCCTATTGAATCTGAGGTCAAAGATCAAGGTCACTGTGAACTAATTAATGATGTAATATTCCGTTGCCAGATGATAACTCGAGTTCGATTGAAGGGATCATTACCAATCTTGGGCGGGAAATTGTGCTTGGTTGTCCGAAGAACCCTATAGATTTTGAAGTCAAAGGTCAAGGTCAGTCTAACCTAGTTAATGATGTAATATTGGGTTTCCGGAAGATAACTCGAGTTCGATTGGAGGGATTGTTGCTAATCTTGGGTGAGAGGTTGTCTTTGGTGTTTCGAAGAACCCTATCGATTTTGGTGTCAAATGTCAAGATCGCGGTGACCAATCTTGGGTGGGAGGTTGTGCTTGGCGAAATGGGGGGCATACTTTAGTAATATCTAATTGTCATTCTTCTTTAAATTTATTCTGAATTTACACTGCATCTGACATTGCTGGACATCGATATGCAGCTCACTATATATTTATTGACTGATAAGCAACATATTTTCAATTAGGGGACAATACTGCGCAAGGCCACGCTAGATCTGTGTAAGCTCGCGATTAGATGTGGACCAGTCCGTCTACTAAAGGCACTCATTGAACTGAAGATTATCAGTAAGTATGCCGGCCCTGACATTAGCGCTGATTTGTGTTAACACTTTCAAACTGAAAGCCCAGCATTGTGATTTGAAAGCAAGCATGTAGATAGCTGTTATGTATTCTGAAGTGTGAAACCTTTAACCCTGTTATACTTGAATGGTCAAATTTGGTCAAGAAAATTTAAATATCTGCCTATTGAATGTCCATTTACAGGCCAAGAGAATACAATTTTTGAAAGTTTATCACTGGAATGACTGGCTCGGTTATCGAGCCAGTCATTCCAGTGATAAATTTTCAAAAATTGTATTCTCTTGGCCTGTAAATGGACAGACATTCCATAAGACTATAATAGAGGTTTTGGCTGGTATGGCCATTAAATTGTTAACCCTTTCAATGATAAATCCCTGAAAAAGTATATTCTTTACGATATAAAACTAATTCTGTTGAATATTTTGAAATTAATTTGACTGCGAGTAATGGCTTCCAGTAAAATTAATTTCAAAATATTCAACAGTTACTGTATGATTGCTTTGAAAATGAGATATGGGGAATTCATCAGTGGAAGGGTTAATAGTCAACCTGGTCAAAACTGGACTTTGTAGTGGTCTTGAGGAACGTCCAGTTACAGACCAAGAAGATAATTTAAAAAAATTTACCACTAAAATGACTGACCGACTATCATGACTATGAAAAGATTGCAATTTTTTTTTTACAAATCTTGACCATTAAAGATTTATTGGGAATTTATGGAAAGGTTATGCAGCATTCCATAATTTACCCCGCCTTGGCCACCCTATTGAGCACTAGCTAGCGTACAGTGAGTTCATAAGTATTTGTTTTCCAGATATTTGCCCATTAAACATGGTTGTAAATGCCAAGTTTGTCATGTTTTTTCATGAAACAGTTAGTAAAAGGGAGGTGATTAGTTGCTTACATGCGACTGTATGGGATTAAAAATATTGTAAATTGTTTAGTATATGTGAATGTATTAACATTTATGTTCTGGAGAAGGACATTTTTTTCAGCCGTTTGAAATAGAAAAAGATTTCACCAAGGAGATTTACAGGAAACGAAACTATTAGCCATACCATACCATACCATGCTATGCACTACACTACATGTATTTGATATTAGGGCTGTAAGGAACAGTCATTGGTTCAGAAAGTCGCAATCCAAGTGAACATGAACCATGGTTCAGTTCGCTTGCATGGGATTCGTGTGGTTCATGAACCATACATAAGCTAACCCTTTCACCGATGAATTCCCATATCTAATTTTAGGAAAACCATACAGGAAAACTGTTGAATATTTTGAAATTAATTTTACGAGAAGCTGTTGCTGCCTAAGGCATATATTTTTATTTTAATTAGATCGTGCAAAAGCATTATTTAATGTTCTCCGTCTCATCTCTGATTCTGTTCTCCTTTAAACATTTAACCCTTGAATTTGTTCAAGAAAATTTAAATTTTCTCATAGAAAATGTCTATTTGCAGACTAAGAGAAGACTTTTTGAAAATTTACCACTGGAATGACTGGCTCGGTTATCAAGCCAGTCATTCCAGTGATAAATTTTCAAAAATAGTCTTCTCTCAAAACCACTGGAGAGGCCGTTTTTTGGGTGATATGAGTGTTAAAGTGTTAGGCTAAAATTTTCTTGACGAACCTTGACTATTAATGGGCTCACTGGCCAGACATTTTGAACTCATTCAGATCCAGCAATATCTTCGACATTATATGTCTCACTCTGAATACATACACTTATCAAATCCTCATTGTCCCATCTATGTTTTCTGAATACACCTTTCCCACATTGACGTCATTATACCGGGATTCCCCTAAATCAACGCCCAGAGCAAAACTGCTGGCTGGCACCGCCGCCAATAAGCCGCCGACCCGCGGTGAGTTACTTTTGCACTAAAATACACCGCACTCTAAACCGTTCCTATGATAAGGTAGAATCATTATATTATGTAAATCATATATCATTGGAAAGTGCATTCAATTGCACAAACATTAATGCATTATATTTTTGTGACGTTTTCACGGAGTTATTTGCGTATATAAAATACACCATTCGACTTTAAATCATTAAATCAAGTGGACAATAGGGGATATTTTAAAATTGCAATCAACTGTATTAAATTTTATAAAACTATAAAAACTAATACAGAAATGTATAGAAAATTGGCTTAGCTTTCCAATGATGTATGACTTCAAAAATATTATGAACATAGTCTTTCATATGCACTGCCTAAAGTGCACTGTATCTGATTCCCATAGTAAAGTAATGCTGTTTGCGCGTTGGTTATCACGGTTACCAGCCAAGTGGTATGCGCAATGCATACCGGGAAAGTATTTTCCCAAAATATGCTAATGTGGGAAAGGTCTATTAAAATTTAATGAAACTCATTCTGAGTCCTTAAAGCATTTGATTTAAAGAAACCAGTAAACTTTGATTTAATGAGCCAGTAAATAAGAAATTGGTGTTGAATTTGAAAAAAATTTAGCAAAAAGTTGATAGTTAGACAGCAAGAACAGGCTGTGAATTAGAGCCCATTTTCAGGGGTCTGAAATGGCTTTGCATGTGCTACCTGTAATGTGGGTGCACAGGGTGCACAGGGTGCGCATACTTTTATAGTGTCAACGTATGTGTCAATTTATGTGCATGTAAATACAGTACGGCTCAGAAATAATTAAAAATGTTTCCAAAACAAAATAAGGCAGCAATGTCTTCCAATGCAATGGAGGATTCCAGTTTATCCATCAATCATATGACATCATAATCAACTAGGTGACATGTAGGATGAAATCATAATCAATTATGTAATGAATGACGTAACTAAGTTAGTTATGAATGCTTAATTGATGAGAGACTAAGCATTGTTGTACGAATTGCATGTCTTTACTATTTAATTAACATTCTGTTGAATATTTTGAAACTAATTTGACTGGGCGCTGTTACTGCCATAGGGCAAAGCGTGGATGGAGCTTGGTTAGGGATGGGCGGGGCATAGTGTAAACTGGATTTCTCCCTTATGTTCAAAATATTCAACAGGACATTTCGTACTAACTAACATGTTTCAGTTTTTTTTTAAAAACAATGACATGTTAACCTATTTATGAGCTGTTGCGACTGTCCTTTGCTGTGCAGATAAAATGCAAATGTTAGAGGCGCACTTGTGCCTGCAGAACAAATTTCCTATTTCCACCTCTGAAATTTTTAGTTAATCTTCAGCCACTTTGTATGCTTATTCAAATCAGTTTGAAACGTAAACGTTGAAACCTGAATTCCCAGAATCTAAATTTCAAGATATCTGTACAGATAAGATGTGGAATATTTTGAAACTAATTTGACTGGGGCTGTTGCTGCTTACATGTACCAATAACTCCCAGTCAAATTAATTTCAAATTCACAATGTTCAACAGGTCTAATGTTTATTAAATGTATGAGTCCCATTTTAGCTATGCTCCGCCCATCTCTAGCTAAGCTCCAGCCACGCTTCGCCTATGTTGGGATCGATTGAACCCTGAACTCCCTGAATCTCTATTTCCAAAAAACGTTACACTATATTAAGCTGTTGATTATTTTGAAACTAATTCACTTGGTTGCTGTTACTGCCTATGGCAGCAACAGCGCCCAGTCAAATTAGTTTCAAACCATTCAAGGGATTAGTTATTAAGTAGTAAAGACATACAATTCATACAACTTGACATACTAATCAGCTTTATGACGGACTATTTCCGGCAATTATGATTGTGGATTGTGACACTGGATTGTGACATCAACCTGTATGTGACATCATTGATTATGATGTCAATACTTGAGTGACAGATTGAATTTTTCCATTGTAAATTAATCAAAGACTCAGACACTTTCTTGACTGACCATTACCAGTGTCAAGATGGACCTATGTCATTAACTTCATCTTTTTCAAAGATTATGCCATCCTGCTCATGTGTCTGTCCATCTGTGTGTTGTGCAGAAATCGATTGTGACACAACTCCGCCGAAACCATTGAATGAAATTCAATCAAATTTTCTAATGAGAATTACCCATATGAGTGAGTTGTGCAAGAGGGTATTTAAATTTACCTCCACCACGAGGGGTGCTATTGTATAGGGGGCATGGGGGTGGGGGTGGGGTTTAGTTCAAAAGGTCAAATATGTGAATGTTGGGATTTGTGGTGACACGGTATCAACAGAGCAATCTAGTTTTGATTGTGACATCATCTAACGTGTGATGTACTTGATTATAGCATCAGATACTTAAGTCACATATCAGATAGCTTCATTGCTTTACATATTTTTAGCATGAATTCATTTTAATTATATATAATTTTATTCATCGTAGCATTGATGAATGGTTACAGTTGACTAAAGGTTTAATTACTTAACATGTCAGAAATAACGTAACATGTTTATTAAACAAAAACACATGTTAGAATGTATAAGTTTGTAGGTGATTAAGTCGAAGTGGTCTGTTGAATATTCTGAATATAATTGGATTAGAAGACATTGCTGCTAATCGAATTACGCTCAAAATATTCTCGAGTACATTTCATTTTATTTTGAAAACATTAGGTTTAATTTCTAAAGTGTACAGTAATGCAAATGTTTCGTCGAACGTTTGTTTGCAAATCATGATAAAGTATATGTGACTGAGCTCAAATGACTTTTGTAAAGGATAATTGACCCTATAACCCGCATAATCTTTCAAGAAAATTTCAATTTTCTCATAGAAAATGTCTGTTCGCAGACCAAGGGAATACTATTTTTGAAAATTTACCACTGGAATGACTGGCTCGGTTATCGAGCCAGTCATTCCAGTGGTAAATTTTCGAAAATAGTCTTCTCTTGGCCTGCAAATAGATATTTTTGAAGACCACTGCAGAAGCCGTTTTTTGGCTGATATGAGGGTTAAAGGGTTACGACTGAAGATTGCATAATCGGCTGGCAAATTCTAACCAAACCTAACGGTATTTTATATATTATAGGCAGTTGAACGAGGCCGAGTTTATATGTACTTTATCTAACATGTCTAACTAGTCATATAAGTTTACAAATATATGGATTAAAATTTAGGATAATTCATGAAAGCTTGAAAGCGTTCTAGATTTCAGTGATCTAGTACATTGCAGTGGTATTGTTATATTCAATTATTATATATGGCTAATCTTTGATAGAGATAACTTCAAAATTGGTTCACTTTGTGGTTTCACTATTTACCGTATTCATGAATAAAAAAGGGAGAGAACTCTTATCTACAGAAAATCATCGCAGTCAACAGGGGTAGATTTTAAGCATATTTTCTACTAACCCAGACAGGATAGTGCACCATTGATTCTACTATCATGGACCAAATTTCACTAACCTGATGTTTAGAAGCTCAAACCTGATCACTTCTTTAATACATTCATTGATGGATCCTTATAAAACTCAACTCCAAAGCAACCCTACAGGAAAGGTGTTGAATATTTTGAAAATAATTTGACTGGAAGCTGGCTCGATAACCGAAATTGAAATTTTCTTGAGCAAATTCGAAGGTTAACGTGTTAAGACAGGCGGCCTGTAGCGGTAAACAAAATTGTCCTAGACAATATCTGGTTATATAGTGCATAAAATATGACCATTTGATGTGAAACAAAAATTACTTCAATCACACCACAATATGAATGGATGTGCCAAATTTAGTGATTCTACCATTTTGCATTCCCGAGTTTTGGTAAACAATGTGCATTTCGGTATGCTCTTAGTGATCCCATGATCTGGAGATTTGACCTTTTAACCTGAAACTAAAACACCTGCCAGACACAATATGATTGTGCCTAATTTGATGATTCTATCTTCTTGTGTTCTGGGGACAGACAGGCAGGAAGGCAGGCAGGCAGACAGACAGACAGACAAACATACATGTGTTTTTTTCAGTGTTAAGACGGAATGCTTGTGCCAGGCCTCCATATTTTTCCCAAATCAAACAATACCCCAACTAATCTCTAGGGGTTGGGTGGGGGTGGGGGTGTGTGGGAAACCACTCTAATTAAATCTAAATTTGGTTTCAATAGGACAAATTTAGTTAAAGAAATTTTAAATTAAATTCCTGTTCCAATGCATTTTTTTCAGTGTTAAGACAGACAGACAGACAGACATACAGACATACAGACAGACATACAGACAGACAGACAGGCAGGCAGGCAGGCAGGCAGGCAGGCAGGCAGGCAGGGAACAGCACAAAATTTTAATGAATGATTGAAATTCTGGCAATATAAAATAAGCTCATCTCCTGAATGACAATCTTATCTGCTGCTGAATTTCTGCAGACTGCAATTTCCATGGGGGTTAACTGTGGATATGCTGAATATTTTGAAAACTATTTGACTGAAAGTTGTTGGTGGCTAATTGTTTTCAAAATATTCAGCAGTTTCAGAATTATTACCCATTGAGATAATAGTCTGTTGGCTCGCAGACAGTTATTATTCATGAGAATGGGATAACTAGAATATCCCAAGTTATCTCACAAGGTTGTCGATTATAAAAGTGCAAACGCCAATATATAGTAGTTAAGTTAGAATAATACATTCTTATAATATTATATGGAAATTACTTTTTTGAATTAAGTTTGATGTCAAGGCCCTAGGACTAAGTTTCTGGTTGCTTGGTCCAGGAAACTGGCGGCATCCAGGTTGAACTTTAACTGTCTAGCTACTGCAAGCCATCAGTCAATAATTTCAGTGGGCAATAACTCTGTTCCTGCTAAATATTTTGGAAACAATTTGTCTGAAAGCTGGTTTCAGTCAAATTGTTTTCAAAATATTCAGCATAACCAGAAGTAAAGCTCAGGGAAAATGTAGCCAGGGAAAATGTAGCCAGGGAAAATGTAGCCAGGGAAAATGTAGCCAGGGAAAATGTAGCCAGGGAAAATATAGCCAGGGAAAATGTAGCCAGGGAAAATGTAGCCTTCAGAAACTCAGCAGGCAGACAGTTAATAATGAGTGTCTTTATTTACAGGTGTGGACCAGGTATTTGATGATGGGTCTGGTATGCTGCATATGGCGTGTATTGCGCGTAACTTTGATGCCGTTCTCTACCTCTGTAACACAGGAATTTCACCAAGGATACGTGATAAGTTTGGTATGTAATACGTTTCCTTTCAAATTTCATGAGGCCTTTCAATTGTGAAATCGAGCCAGATATTTCAGTGATACATTTTCAAAAATAGTCTTCTCTTGGTCCGCAAATGGATTTTTCTAAACACCATTGCATCTTTCATCATTGATATGCTTTTTGGTGTTGTGTCTCGGTAATTTGTACCCAAGCGGATTAATCGAATAATCACGATTATTCTTAAATATTCGATCGTGATCACCCCAAGCAATAATCGCACCAGCTTATATGCGAGAATCAATTTGAAACTTGGATTCCTGGAATCTAAATTTCAAGGTACATGTAACTATACAGGTAACTATACAGGTAACTATACAGGTAACTATACAGGTAACTATACAGGTAAACTGTTGACTATTTCCAAACTAAGTTGAATGGGAGCTGTACATATGCAACCAAATTTTTATTGAATTGTAAATTCATCAAATACGTTGGCATTTTAATAAACATGCTACTGAATATTTTGAATCTAATTTGCGTGGGCGCCATAGACATAGGCAGCAACAGCACCCATTCAAATTAGTTTCAAAATATTCAATAGCTTACTTCTAGAAATTGATTGTCAGGGAGTTCAGGGATCGATAAATCCCAACATGGGCAAAGTGTGGGTGGAGCTTAACTAGAGAATGGTGGGGGATAGGTAAAACTGGATTCCTCCATTCATTCGCTTTCATAGCTGGCTTTTCGAGTTTTGTGACATTTTGATTTTTATTGTGACATCAGCTAACATGTGACGTAATTATTTATGATGTCAGATACTTGAGTGACAGATGCTTCTATTGTGGATACATTGCAATCAACAATGTGTCATTGCGCTGTTTCTCGTGTCACAGGTCATACTGCAGATCAAGTGTGCTTCTGTCCACGTCTTCGTAAGCTCCTGCCACCCCGCTACGTCATCAATCCCCCAGCATCATCCGGCCGCTCCGTCTCCATCAAGCCACTACTCGTGCCAAGTCTACAGGATAACGACTCCATATTTACATCGGCAAAATTGTCTCGAAATTTTGATGAAGTGCAGAAGAAGCTTCAGGTAAGGTACCTTATTTGACATTTAACTGTCTAGTACTTAAGGTATCTAAATTGTCACTCAATTGTACCAATACAGAAAGATTAGACAGATTTGTTATACCCGTGAATGGTCAAGCCGGCGGAATCTGGCCTCTGTAATTGTCTTAAGGCATCTCCATTTGCAGAAAGAGAAATTTGTCTTTGAAAATTTACAACTGTACTGACTGACTTGATACCTGAGCCAGTCGTTCCAGGGGTACATCTTCAAAAATATTCTTCTCTTGGCCTATTTCAAATTTCTTGAACAATCTTGACCATTAAAGGGTTAAAAGCGTCTCAGTTAATAAAAACAACCCGCTATAGTCTAAATAATAACCAATACGTGGACTAAAATAGCAGGAGGGTATCATATTATGTAATAAACCTATTGTTTGTAATCATAACCTCTGTAAATGTACCCTATATTAGGGGTGTAACGATCCATCGGTGCATCACGATCCTTTGTCACATGATAAGATTACGATCCACGCACACATGTATCGTGAGACTACATACTTTTCTAGAATTAGAGCATCTGTACGAGTACTCGGCTTTGATTCTCAGACATTTCTTTGGACTCGGGTGCATTAATAAGTAGAATTACCGGATATTACAATTGCAGTTCTGATTGAGTAGGTACAGTACAGATCTTAGTTAGCTTTACTTAAACGCATCGTAAAGCTCGTTTAAAACGCATCTATATGGCGTCATTTTCTCGTAGTGATTTACTTAGACATAGCCTGTTTGGTAAACTCTCAATACGCATCTTGAATTTTATCTTGACAGGTTGAAATTTTGACACTGGGTTTGACATTTTGAATGATGGGTTTAACTCTTTGCCCTACGCGTTTGAAAATTATACGATAAATTAAACGCACCATCAATTCCAACCGCGGTTCTCCAGTTCTTTCGACGAGTCCTATGGCTAGAAGCAATTGGGTACTCGGTTCCTAGTCTAGGCAGACCCGCTTATCAGTACATGTTTTCTCTGTACATGTATCTCACGTGCTTAGCAAACTTTGAGCGATTCGTGCAGCAGATTTTAACTTATTTACGTCAATTTGTGGCTGGATTTATCAGAAGATGTATTTAATTTAGTGTTTCTTCGCGGGATTCATCTAATTTCTGCTTTTTTATAGTGAAAATCTCGATATATCTAATGCCGAATGGACAATCGTCTTGAACTGGAACACCATTCCATTCTGATGACGTCATCGCGTATATATATTTAACCTCGTTATCTTTGATTGGCAGAGATATTGTTGGAAAAGCCATCAATGGCAAATCTGATTGGTTGAACTAATCTCATGACGCTTTGACAGTTGTGTACTATTAGACAACAGTAAAAAAGCAACATAACCTAAACAAGGATTTCCAGACTTTGGCTGTGATCTGGACAAAAACCAAGTTGGATCCAGATTGGGTACAAATTTAATCTATGGATATATCGGAAACAAACTGGTCAGATTTTGCTCAAATTTTAATAAAGGAGGTTGTGTGATCATACATTAAGATTTAACAACCCTGGAAGTGATCAAAAGAAAAATTATAGGCTGTGGGTTACAATCTCTGATAACTTGGATCTATCTGATGATGGAAAGTAAGTGATAACTAAATTGTTTGGTCGATGGCGTGTCATAGCAAACAACCACATTCACTACCCCAGGGGAGGAGCCAAAGATAATACCAGAAATGTGGCTGCAATGCAACCATGAATCTCGACTTCATGACAGCACTGAACTGTGATGATTGACTTCAAACATAAAATAAATTTAGAAGGCTTATCAACAAGGGGGCCAAGGGCCTTTAATGGTATCCTGGACGGTGTATGGCAATAAGGGCTACCAGCAGAGAAGGCTGTTACTATGTCAAAAAAGGCTGCCTATAAGATATACTGAGTATGTACATACCTATCTATCTATCTATCAAAATTTTTCAAAATATTCAGCAGGTTGCCTGTATACCCGTATCTAATTTCCACTTCCTATTTTTCTTTTGAGATGATGCGGACATAGAGGCGAACTGTCAAAGTATCTCATTTGATGACGGTTGGTGCTAAGCACAGAATTATAAAAAAAATTTCTGAATAGAAGTTCTAGAGCCAACTACTACAGAATCCTTCTGCCAAATTTGGATATAATCCACCAAGTGGTCATGGAGAATATGCATTTTGGCAATTTATGTCCAGCCAACTAGGGTTGCAGTCTGTCAAGCGGTTAATGACGAGTAGCGTTTTGACAATTTCTGCTAAATTTTTCATAAAGTCAAAGATTTTCACACAAAAATTGACCAATCAAAATTCTGTATGCATGTTTGGAAGCCGAAAGCATTAAGGTCCTTCCAGCTAGGGCTGCGCGATATACCGATACCATATTTAAAACCGATATCCTGCACTGATGGTTTCATAACCGAGTATAAAAAATAAATATCGAAAAACCGAATATGAACATATTTTCGGTTTTTCGTATCAGGATTGTTAAAAATAAAAGATACTAATGAGCATGAAAATCGTAATGAATAATAATGGCCATACTTTCCATTAAGCTATGTTCGGGGCAACTAATAATTGAACGTGGCCCCAATTGCGCATATTGTGTAACTCCATGTAACTCGCTGTACGCTGAGAGAAATCAAGCAGCGAATTAATTAAATAAATATCCACTCGTCTTTTCCCTGGTAGTCTCAGATAAATTTGCAATATAAAACACAATACTAATGTGGGAATTTGTCATTAAAATTTGTATCGGGGAAAACATTTATAAACAACGGCATCCATTTTATTTACGTCACCGGCTAATTAACATAATGCAAAGTCATCCCAACACTAAATCGCCGAATGCATCAAAATCTCACCAATAAATATAATGCTGAATACATTTTGCTGATTAGGATATAATTTTAAATAAAATTATTACTCAAACCGTTTTTAAAACGTTATCTTCTATACACAATATCATATTAACTTATGAAATTCGCGATCGCAATATTACAGTTAATATTTTCTTCAAGGCATGATTTCGTCCTCGGCCGAATTGGAAATGAAAGAAGAAAGGGAGATAATTGCATCATAATTAATTACAATCGCATGATTTACGTCTTTTCGCAACCTGTTTTGCTGATTTATGATTAATTTTGACAAAATAAACGATGTTTATTTAACTGTGCGTAATATTTAGGCGGTCTAATTAATAATTTCACTCCCGCGATGATGGATATTATAAGTTATATTAAGCTTTAAAGGCGTAAAACGTTACGAATGTATCAGGGCGTGAAAATACATTCTGTTTTCGTGCTAATTTTTATCATTTAAATTTTTTGTTTCATGTCCATAAAACCGATATTCGGTTAAAACCGATATGAAAAGTCATATCGAAACCGATATGGCTGTAAGCCAAACCGCTCAGCCCTACTTCCAGCCAAATTAGTTTGAAATCCGCCAAGCTGTTAATGTATGTATGAGACACGGCATCACACAATGATGTTCCGGCCAAAAGGTCAAAATCACTGATACGCATGGCAACCATCTGCTGTCCGTCGTCCATCCGTCAACTTATGTTTTTAAACATAAGTTGATGGATGGATGGCGCACAGCAATTGGTTGCCATGCATATCAGTGATTTTGACCCTTTGGCCAGAACATCATTGTGTGATGCCGTGTCATTATAAGGAGGCATGTGCCCAAGTTTAGGACCAGTATGATCAACCAAACATGAGATATAAACAGAAAAGTTGAGCTAAACGCACATTAGATGCCGCTGGGCAGCGTGCATGGTATCACAATAGCTCATTTTACTTCGTAGTTGAGATAAAAATGGCCTCTTGCACTCTATAGTAACCTACAACATTTGTTTGACTTCCATCCACCGCTTTCGGAGGAGTTGCATTACACAGAGACTGGCGTGGATCGCTGTGAAAAATCTGGAGGTCATAAGGGGAAATGATCTGTGAGAGCAGGGGTTAAAATTAACATGAGCGCGAGGTTAGCAGAAATTGACCAGGGCTAGTACAACTTGTACTGACCAACCCAATGGTAACAATTTGACATGTCAACCCTTTAATGGTCAAGGTGGTAAAAAAATTCCTCTTGTGATAAGAGCAAGACGACTATTTTTGGAAATTTACCAGTAGAATGACTGGCTCAATAATTGAGCCAGTCATTTCAGTGGTAAAATTTAAAAAATAGTCTTCCCTTGGTCTGCAAAGATTTGAAGGGCTATAGTAGAATCTAGTAATTACTAATCCTATCTAAATGTAGTGGCTCATCTGGCTTAATTTAAAACTATTGAGAGGGTGTCAAATGATGTGCGAGAGTGTGGGCAGGACTATGGGAAATCTAGATAAATCTGGAAGACCCCAATCTCTGACTACATAAAATAAATGTCAGCCAATCCACAATCATATGGATAACCCACATACCAAATTTGGTTGAATTCCACCCAACTGTTTGGGAGGAGATAGCATGTTGAATGGATGGAGACAAATGTATCCTAATTTTTTCAAAACATGGAGATAAAGAAAGGACTCGAGGAGATTTGAAAGGTAGGTAGGTAATTAATTCAACGTCATCATACTCAAATTAGATTTTCTTTCGGATTGAGAAATTAGGGTACCACCATCATTTAACATGCCACATTGTTTTCAGGACCTGTCGTTGAAAGGGTTAAATATAGCAAAAGCTGGAATTGGCATGAGGATAAAACAGAAATTTTGATTTTCTAATGGAAAAGCTAAGCCCTGTGCGACCGTGTGTTGGGATCAGTATGTACTTTGAATCCTGAATTCCAAATTTCATGGTAACTATAGATACAGCTAACCTGTTGAATATTTTGAAACTAATTTCAAGTAATTTGACTGGGGTCTGTTGTTAAATATTCAACATAATGTTTACTAAATAGTAAAGACATACAATTCGTACAACTGACTCTTAAAAGTTCAACAGATTTAGCTACGTCAGCCTACATATGATGTAATTCATTATGACACCATATACTTAGCACTTTAACACTCATGCAGGGTTTTGCGGAGACAGGGCCCTTGCACCATTTAGTGCTCTAAAATTCACAGCATCCAATCATTACCTTCACACATGGTTCATTGGCCTAATGGATTTTAGGACATAGATATCTTCCATGTATGTACTTGATCCAACATTTGTCAAAATGACCCATGATTTCTTGAGGAAGTGGGACAGTTCACCCCACTAAGCAACCGGATCGGCAGAACCCGGCTCATATCATGCAAAACCGGTTTCTGTAGTGGTGTTGAGAAATATTTATTTGCAGACCAAGAAAAGGCTATTTTTGAAAATTTATCACTGGAATGACTGTCTCGATAACCGAGCCAGTCATTCCAGTCATAAATTTTCAAAAATAGTCTTCTCTTGTTTTGCAAATAGATATTTTCCTATCAGTCATTGGTGGTCTGACTTGAATCAGTCTTTCACTCTCCTGACATGCATGATTCACTGTCCTCAGCGGTCACTCACCTGGAAACACCAACTCACCACCGGAAAACTCTGAACTCTAGATGCTCTCCGAGAGCAGCTGAGGCGTTTCCAGGTATAAATAGGCTTAAGGGCTGTTTTGTTGTCTATGAAATTTAAATATTTTTTTACTAGTTTCCATATAATTTTGTCTTTCAAACTTCACATCACTGGGCTTGTAACCACCATGCGTGCCACCCAGAAAAATTAATGAATAATCCAGCATGCTTATCAGGTACCACTGTACCACCATGCATGTCACCCAACAAAATGAATGAATAAACTGGCATGATTATAATCGTGCTGGTTTATTCTAACAAATATTTTCGGTGAGTTACGTGGTGGTATAGTGAATATCACTATGAGCAATGTACGCTGTACTCAGACAGAGTGAGATTATAGTAGCTAATTTATTATTGTGGCGTGAGACTGAGTGGTGGTAGTAAACACTTGACCGGGCAGTGCACCAGTATCACGATGTCAAAATACATGTAGCATTCTATCAGTATTTGTGTTGGTACACTTTTTAATAATTTATTACATGATGTACTTGTACCCACACAGATAAAATGCTATTTTGTCATGCTACTATTACAGTGCTAGGTCAGGTGTTCACTACCACCGCTCAGTCTTACTTATAGTTTTTTGCCCAATGTAGGAATCCAGTTTTAGCTATGCCCCGCCTATCTCTAGCTAAGCTCCACCCAAGCTTTACCTGCATTGGGATCGATCTCTGTACTCTCTGAATCTCAAATTCCTGAAAACTATACATGTAAGCTGTTGATATGACAGCAACAACTCCCAGTCAAATTAGTTTTTAAATATTCGACATCATTTTTATTAACCATTTAATGGTCATGCCGACCAAAACTGGCCTCTGTTATGGACTTGTGGAATGTCCATTTACAGGCCAAGAGAATAAAATTTTTGAAAATTCACCACAAATGACCGAGCCAGTAATTTGTCATAAATTTTCAAAAATTGCATTCTCTTGGCCTCTAATTGGACATTCAATAAGTGGATATTCAAATTTCCTTCACCAAATTTGTTCATCAAAGGGTTAAATTGAATACATATAGTCCGTCATCAATTAAGTGTCTGAAGATTGACGAACTTATCTACGTCATTCATTATGGCATTGATTATGTTGTCATCCTTATGCAGCATGTAACTTTTCACTTCAAGAGTATACTTACCTCCCTAATACTTTTGATATTGCTAAATATTGGCTTTCACTCAATAAACACTCAGATTTAAAACAGTTAGGTGCCCCTACTGGGCAGGGAGTCAGAGCGTAGTCTGGCGGATGCCAGCCCCACCACCGCGCATGCGCAGACTAGCACTTCCTCTTTGCTAGATTATTGGCAGAGAGATCACACATGTCTTTTTGTGCAAAAGCTTTTTCTTACTCTTAAACTGTTTAAGTGGTGTTATTTTGGAGTGATAGTCACTGATTTGGATGGCAGGAAGGAACACTTCGCCAAAGGAGGACTTAGGACCTTTAAATCAGGTGACTTCTAGTAAAATTAGCGAGTTTTCTTCCCGGTGTATTGTGTTTCCGGGACTCGCGTTTACCGTGATAAGCGCCTTGGTTAGTTGGTTTATGTCAACTCGGTGCTACCTAAGGCTAATTTCTCTTTCTGTTTATGTCCACAGGTCTGTATGACGCTAGGTGGTGGCATCACAGCAGCAGAGAGTTAGTTTTCTCTCCACCATGGTTCCATTTCCTACTAACACTGTTAGGTTATCTAACCAAATGAAAAATTATGTCCAGTGAGTTGGAGGCCTAGTATAAAGGTCTTCTCACTTTGCCCTCTTGATCCAATTCCTTCCCCATGAGGTGGAGAGAGTTAAGAGGCGTGCAGATGGTGGAGTTCTCCGGTTCGTCACGTTGGATGGTTTGTCTATACAAAGTGTCAGGTATCTAGTTATTGATAATGTGGTGATGTTAATTATAGTAAGCAAAGGGAGATAATTAACATTTTTGCCAGAAAAGAGTTATCTATATGTATCTGATGGTTGTGTAGTCGACGTATCCATTCAGCATACAATTCGTCCTTGCACTTGGATGTTTTGTTGGGATCGAATTTTTCCTGTCACGGGATTAATGACGTCATAATCAGCCTGGCTATGTATTTATCAGCAATTCAAGTCGCTATGCTGGTTTCTGATGTATATTGATCTTTATGATCGTTTTCCTTCTCTTTGAGTTGGTTTGAGTGTCTAAGCTTAACTAGTTTGCTCATACTCCTTGTCCTTTGCCCTGTTTCAGGGACCGGGTTGCGCGTCCTGTGGACGTTTTCTACATGATAAGTTCTGGCCTCATCTGTGCTATCAATGTAGCCCTTGTGGTCCCTTGGTTAATTGTGACATATGTAAGCACTGGGGGGCCGAGTTAATGTCCGAATTCTTGTGCTGCTTACAGGCGACGGACAAGGTGGTAGAGGAGGAGAAGAAGAAGAAGCGGAAACGAGAGGTTGTAAGTAGGAAGGGTAAGGGGAAGGTCTCGTCCGCGGTGGATATGGAGGCCTTCCGGACCGAGATGTTGGGAGAGATGAAGAGGACAATAAAGGATTTGGTTCCAGGGTTGCTTCGTGGCATGCTTCCTGGACCAAATCCTTTACTGTCCTCATCATCGGCTTCGGAGCAGGTAATCCCCGCCTCTGGATCGGTTTTCCTTAGACCGCTTCCGTTGTTCGACGATTCAGAGGTGGCCCCATTAGAGGGGGCGTTCCACGACCCTGGCAGCAGGCTTATTGCCGCGCCGAGAGGGGACCGTGGACGGTTGTCGCTGGAACCCGCGGGCTGCTTATCAGTCCAGGGGTATCCGCACGCCGCGGTGGCCAGTACCTCCTATGGCACCGTTCCTGGTCAGCCCGGGTTAGCTCTCTTTGCTGACCCGGGGTCTAATCTTTCTGACCAGGGTGATGAGGATTACCTGCTAGGGTCGCCGTCTGACGACGTGAACATGGATGAAGACGTTTGTGCACCCCTCGCGGGGAATACAGGCGACTTCTTCCACGGTTTTACTCACCCTGGAGTAGAGTCCGCGGCTCAGGTGGTGGCCCAGGGCGCTGCTGATGGCCAGCGGTACCGCATACCTCGGCTTGCCGAGGGTGTTGCTGGTGCTGGCCGGGCCCGTGGTGGGGCGGTATATACCCCGCGCTCTGCCACGGTGCCTGCTCCTGGTCAAACCAGTGATATTGTCATGCCGGTGCTATCAGGCCCGCATGTTTTCCCTGGCTTGCCAGGTGTATCAGCGTACCCGCCGTCAAGCTCTGCTGCTTGCGCTCAGGAGGAAGACGAAGGCCCCCGTCTTGTAGAGCGCTCGCAGTTAGCCACGGAGGAGGATTGGTCTGACGCTTGCCAGTGGTTGGTGAGCGTTAGGCCTGATCTGCCCGTGGAGCAGTCGCCTAGCCAGCGTGACCACAGGCCGTGGTTAGCTGGGAAACCGACTGCTAATGCTATGCCTTCTCTGCCGCTGGCGGAGCATGTCGTTGACATGTTCAAGGCGGCGGAGTCGTCCATTAACTCGAGTGGACGTCTCGCGAAGGCCCCTCGCGAGGTGGCCAGGCGTTGTCGCATCGTGCCCCTGGATTACCAGCGGTACGGTGTGGTACCCAAGCCCAGCGTGGATGACCGCGCAGCTTTGGGTGAGGATGCGCGGCCAGGCTCCCGTTCTGACACGGGGGTCTTGTGCTCGAACGCGTTGCGTTCGGCGAATACCGCGTTGCGTGATGCGGAGGAGAGTGGGAGGGCTTCGATTGCCGCTCTGTCCCACGTCTCCCAGCTGTTACAGGGGGTAGTAACGGCATCCGCATCGCGCCAGCCAAGCCCGGTCACGGTCCAGCGAGCCATCCAGGATGGTATTAACCTGGCGCTGGACTGTATGACTCGGGCGGTGACCAGGAGTGTCCGGGCAAGACGCACGTTTGCCCTGGACAATCTGTGCCCGTCTCAGGACCTGTACAATAGGCTACTCCGTACGCCTATGACGGGTCCTGGTCTTTTTGGAGGTGAGGGATGTCGGCACCTCCAGGAGACGGTCACCCTGGTGAATAACCAGAGGGCGCTGCGCGAGCAGTTTGAGGTGCTGCGTCGTGCTAACGTTCGCGCCGCGGCCCCTGCGTATCGTCCCCTGCAGGCTCGAGGTGGTGCTGGCCAAGCCAGAGGCCAGCCACCGTCGCAGCGTCGGCCTCGGCCGCGTGCGATTCGGCCAGCAGCGAGGGGGGCGCAGGTTCCTCAGGCGCCGTCAGCCAGGCAGCCGCCTGCGCACCAAGGTGCGCGCGGGGCGGGGCGGGGCGCGCGAGGATCTGGGCGTGGTTATCGGTCCTGACAGGACGCTTACCGCGGTAAGAACCACTCCGGTGTGTATGGCGACGGAGACAGTGCCGCTCTTGCATGCCTCGTGTCCACCGCGGTCCCTAGGTGGACCGGTGGGAGGCCGGCTAGCCAACCACATGCAAGAGTGGGAACGGTTAACTCAGGACCGTTTAGTCTTGCGATGGCTTTCCGTCGGGTATCATCCAGAGTGGATGACAGGCCCGCCGTCGCGACTGTCTCTAGTGCCAGTCTGGACTCCCATTCCGAGAGATCCAGAGCAATGGTTGTGTATCGAGGAGGAGATAAATTCCCTCGTACAAAAAGGAGCTATTCAGCCGGCACAAAGGTGTCCGGGCTTCTATTCAACCCTGTTCTTAGTAACAAAACGCACCGGAGGGTGGAGACCGATTCTCAACCTCAAGCCATTGAACAAGTTCATCGAGACGCCCAGTTTCAAGATGGAAACGGTGCGCTCGGTGTTGGCGGGGTTGGAGAGGGGGATGTGGACGGCGTCGATAGATTTGAAGGACGCTTATTTCCACATCCCCATCCACGGGAGTTTCTGTCGCTTCCTGAGATTTGCATTCCAGGGCAGACAGTGGGAATTCAGGGTGTTGCCCTTCGGAATTTCCACGGCTCCTCGGGTTTTCACCCGTGTGGTTCTTGCGATCACAGCATACCTCCGCAGGAGAAGCATAGCAGTCCACACGTACATAGACGACTGGCTGTTGAAAGCGCACACCCGGGAAAGTTTGTCGGCCAATCTGGAGATTGTTTTGAAAACTCTCACAGACTTAGGCTGGATGATCAATTTCCCAAAATCAGAACTGACTCCATCCCAGAAGTTTGTTTACCTGGGGATGTTCTTCGATCTAGAGACAGGATATGTTTATCCTACTCAGGAGAGAGTTCAGAAACTCATCTCATTAATTCAGTCAGTGTGCGACAGTCGTCATGTCCTGGCACGGGTTTACTTGAGAATGCTGGGGTTGATGGTTTCATTGGAACCAGTCATTCCTCAGGCCGCCTTACGCAGGCGGCCGATCCAGTTATTTCTCATGACACAATGGACCCAGAGTACAGGTTCGCTGGACTCGAATGTGTCAGTGTTGGCGCCTCTCATTCACCACCTGCAATGGTGGTTGAATACAGAGAATCTCTTGCCGGGGGTTTTGCTAACCCCTCCCCACCCTCAGGTGACTGTGTATACAGATGCATCGATGGAGGGCTGGGGAGCTTGCCTGGAAGAGTCCACGATATCAGGGCTTTGGAATCTGGAACAGTCAAAGGAACATATAAATCTACTGGAGCTAAAAGCAGTAGTCCTGGGCCTGGAACATTTCTTACAGAAAGTTCAGGGCAAGATTGTTCTTATTCGTTCAGACAACTCAACAGTTGTGACTTACATAAACCGCCAGGGCGGAACGAAGTCGCCCAGTCTCTGTATGATGACATGGAAACTGCTTTGTTGGTGTCTGGATCACCAGATTACCTTGAAAGCAGTTCATATTCCGGGAAGGTTAAACCTGCTAGCAGACTCATTGAGCCGAAGGATGAGTGTTTTACCCACGGAATGGCAACTAAATCAATGTGTGGCGGATCGTCTGTTCGACCATTGGGGGAAACCCAACATCGATTTGTTCGCAACGAAGAAGAATGCGAAGATGACGACGTACGTCTCTCCGATTCCGGATCCAAGCGCTTTCGCAACAGATGCGTTAGCTATCAGCTGGGGGAGAATGTATGCATACGCATTCCCTCCAGCAATCCTGATTCCAAAAATTCTTCAGAAAATCAGACAAGAGGAATGCCAAGTGCTTCTGATCGCCCCGGATTGGCCAAGCCGATCATGGTATACGGATCTGCTGGACCTTCTGGTCTGCAATCCGGTTCCTCTGCCTCTGATGGACGATATTATCTTCCAGGGCAAGGCCCTTCACAACAATCCGTCAATGTTCAGATTGACTGCGTGGATGTTGTCAAGGAATCTAGAATTAAGGAGGGCTTTTCTGAGCAAGCAGCCATGTTTATGGCCAAAGCCAGGAGGGGGTCAACCTCCAGAGCATATAATTATAAAATCAACAGATTTGCAGAATGGTGCTCAAAAAGATGTATTGATCCAATGGATTCATCTATTCAAGTAGTAGCTGATTTCCTCTGTCACCTCTATGATGCCTATAGCCTCAAGCCCAACTCTATTGCTGGTTATAAGTCAGCATTAATGTCTGTTATTCCTTGCTTGGCTAAGAGGGGAAGTGATGAAGTAAATACATTAAATGTATTAATTAAAGGCATGGGCAATCTAAGACCAAGGAATCCTCCTGTGATTCCGTCTTGGAGTTTATCGCTAGTGCTTCAAGTACTAGGTGATAAGCCTTTTGAACCACTTAGTTCCATTTCTATGAAACTATTAACACTGAAGACTGTGTTTTTAATTGCTGCGGCCTCGGCTAGGCGTAGGAGTGAAATTCATGCCTTATCAGCCGAGGATGACCGTTTTGTGGTTTCAGGGGAAGGCCTTAAGCTGCTACCTAGGATTAATTTCTTGGCTAAAAATCAGTCGTTGAAATATCCAGGTCAACCTATTATTTTGCCTGCTTTAACTAGATATGATCCTAATTCTAAAGCATGGTGTCCCGTCCGGGCGCTGCGCCGGTACAAACAACGTACGGCGGAGTGGCGCACCGACCAGTCAGCGTTATGGTTGTCATATATTGAACCCCATGGCAGGGCTTCTAAGGACACCATTTCCAGGTGGATTGTGGAATGCATTCAGTTTTGCCATAAATCCGCCACCGGGAAGCAGGTTGACGTGGCCAAGGCTCACAGTGTCCGCGGCGTAGTGACATCCACGGCCCTATTTAATGGGGTCCCTGTGGATGATATTATGTCGGTGGCTCAGTGGCACTGTGAGTCAAGTTTTACAGACCATTATCTCCGTGACACCTCTAATCCTCTCGCCTTGTCGATTTTGAAAAAATAACTCGGTTTATATTTTTTGAGGAGGTTTTTCCTCATTACTTATATATTTCACAATTAATTTATGGAAACACCCACTTTTTTGGGCCTGCATCAGTCTTTACCAATGGGAAGATGATGTCAGCAGCCATTTTCAACAAGGTCAGTCTTGTTCATGTGTTGTCCGTTGTTGATTGTATTGTCACGATTACCCGTTATTAATATGGTGATGGTTTGTGTATTTGTGTGGTTCATTGTTGAGAGTTACGAAAATGGAGTTTTTTCGTCTCTGTCCTGTAGTACATGGCACTTGTACGTAGAGAGCGTATAGGACATTGAGGTCAGTCGTCTCTTCCTCCCAGGAAGGAGGGGGGGGAGCGCATATGACATTCGGTCATCTCTCATACATCGGTGGTGTTATCCGATGGTTAGTCAAATCCTGACTGTTTTTTCTTACAGTTTCAGAAGTTTAAGTGCCTTAAACGCAGAAAAGCATATAGGGATGAGCTGGTCTTTTGACCTCGCCTCCCTCCCGCCAGATTCACTTTCGAATTCTGGCAATATCAAAAGTATTAGGGAGGTAAGTATACTCTTGAAGTGAAATAAACGAAATCTAGGATTTCTTTTTTCACGAGAGAGTTGATACTTACCTCCCTAGATACGGACCCGGCCTCTCCACCCCACAGAGGCTCGGTCTTCAGGCTCTTAATAGTTGCATGTGTGTCAGCCAATAATCTAGTCAGAGGAAGTGCTAGTCTGCGCATGCGCGGTGGTGGGGCTGGCATCCGCCAGACTACGCTCTGACTCCCTGCCCAGTAGGGGCACCTAACTGTTTTAAATCTGAGTGTTTATTGAGTGAAAGCCAATATTTAGCAATATCAAAAGTATTAGGGAGGTAAGTATCAACTCTCTCGTGAAAAAAGAAATCCTAGATTTCGTTTAGATTATGACAACATGATTGATGGATAAAATGGAAAGGTCCAGTATGTAATGCTTATAACTCCCTGTGTAATCATATTTGTTTCACTTTCTATTTCAGCTGCTGTTGAAACATAGCCAGACCACAAACAAATGCTGCAAAAATAAACGTACAAAATCTGGAACAGTAGGACAAAAATTTGAAAGACCACTATCAGTAATATATGACCTGTGACCAGCAACATCATTCATCAACACAGACAGTACTTAGCATAACCATAAAACACAGCTGATCACCAGTATGGGCAATATTATATAGGACCAAGATAGTTTACTGTTGTTCTAGAGACTGGACTTGTATTGTTATTGATCATCGATAACAATACAAATATCTAAATCAACAGTAATGTAAACTTAATCTTTGTCCTATATAATATTGCTGATGCTGATAATCAGTGGTGGTTTGCGCTACTGTGTGTGTTGGTGATTGTTTGAGCAAACTCTGCATTATATCAATATGGCAGCATTCAATAACAATGACATTAAACTTTTTTAAGTGAATGAATAAACAATTTAATCAAATCCAAAATGACCAGGTTTGACTTATTTACTGTATGTAGGTAAAGGTTGTATGGTGTTTTCATCATTTCTTTGATCTTCAGTGGAACAAGGATTGAGAATTTTTCCCCACTGTGAACAGCGGAACAAGGTAGTCTTCTTCTTCTTTTCGTTCGCTGATCATACCGCCAGTCCTGTAAGTGACTATCGACATGATCATAAGCGCAAGGTAGTTAAAGGTAAGTAAAGCTCCAGCTTTACAACCCTTTGCTGTCCAATATTTGTCAAGAAAATGCAAATTTCTGCTGAACGGGTAAATGGGTAAATTTGGTCAAGAAAATTCCAATTGTCTCATAAAATGTCAATTTGCTGATCAAGAGTATTCTGGGAGCCAGTCATTCCAGTGATAAATTTTCAAAAATAGTATTCTCTTAGTCAGCAAAAGGGCATTTCTCAGGAACACTGCAGAGGCTGGTTATGGCTGATTTGACCATTAAAGGGTTAATAAATTCCCATTTGCAAGCCAAGGCAATTTTTAACATTTAGAACTGTAATGACTAGCTTGGTTATCAAGCCAGTTATTCCAGTGGTAAAATCTTAAAATAATCATCTCTTGGCCTGCAAATGGTCATTTCTCAAGACAATTAGATTTCAGAGGCCAGTTTTGACCACTCACTGAGTCACGGTAAAAAAATATTTCTTGTTCTGCATATGGACATTTCTCACGGCCACCACAGAACATGTTTTCACCAGCTGGAGTGTTAAAGGGTCAATTGCTAAAATGTACAATTCTTATAAAAGTGACTAACTACTAACTCTTGGTATGTTATTGGTATATCTAATCATGCTAGTTAGAGCTAATTCAATATAACAAACTTTAACAGTTAATTAAATTCAAACGGCACAAATGATCATGGTGAATGCACCAAAATATCCCAAACTTCAGGGCAAACTCTTTGTCACTGATTGGAGAAGTTCACTCAATCTGTAGTGTACCAGCTTCAAGTTCATCTTCAAGTCTTTCCAGTAGTGGTGGTTTCCTCATCATCAAACATGTCATCATCAGAAGATTCACTGTCCCACACATTAGCCATCTCACCATTACTATCAGTGTCTGATTCCACGTTTACAACGCCACGATGAGTGATATTTGGTTTAAAATATACGGCACAATATATAGCCACGGCTGTTATGGTCATACACCGCCCTCAGACTTTAGCGCAGAAATCAAACACATTATTCATAGTTTCGCACATCCAGGCATCTTGAGATCGGCCGCCATTAAAGTTGGGGCAAACTTACTACATGCTAAAGAGGACTGCCCATACAAACGCATTGTTTACATTTTCCTTGATGTTCAAACCATTAAATCCTGTGTCTGAGAATCTGTAATAACCCTGTCAGGTATCAGAAAACATGAACTCATGAGTGAATTTCGCAATATATTAAAGAAAATGTAATTAAGGTTTAACGGCCCATTGCTCGTAATGTTAATTTAGCCCCTCTGAAAATGTGTATATCCCAGGGTATTATGGGAAATTTGATTGTGATGACATCATTGTGATTCTATGAATATAATACAGGGTGGGAATATCGCCTCCGACAAGGGAGTACTTCTACTATTGCATTAACAATTTCAACCGACAAGAGAAAATAATAAATTTGTTACGAATGTTTCAAAATTCTGGTGAATATTTTGAAACTAATTTGACTGAAAGCCAGCTTCCAGTCAAATTGCTTTCAAAATATTCAATATCATACTTATATAATGACTGTAAAAGTGGAATTCTGGGATTTCAGGTTCAAATGGGTAAAATGTGATAATTCATTGGTTTAGATTTGGGGCCTACTTCCCTGATAATGCAGGTTACTAGGCCAATATTGGCCCAGTAACCTGCATTATCATTCTTGTTTTAGTAAATGTGATGTCACCGATAATGAGAAAGATATTGATTGTCGCAAGAGAGCCTGGTCGCGAAAAAACAATGTTGAAGATAAACAATCCGATAAACTCGATCATCGATGCGTGCCTTTGTTTACAATTTTCGAGATAACTAACTTCAAGCACTGTCAGTAATAAGCCCGAGTTAAGATGCCGAAGTGGTCAAATATATAGGCATCACACTTTCTGATTGGCAGTTTCGTTATTCTGTGTTATCTGTCTACTTTTTAGTCTGTGGCGTACATGAAATGTGCGTAGATTGATGAATTGCACACACAAAAATATGTTATTTTCTAAACAGTTGACACCATCTTTGCTAAATCTGATTAAATATGCGTGTATTCTCGACCAATCAGATGGTGATACCCATTGCCGAAAACGGGTAATAACGTTACATACTCGGATACTCCTGGAGTGAGTTCAGGAATGTGAATGTTCTACGCGGTACAGTGTTCAGTTAATAACGGAAAACGTTTTTCGCGGTCCTGAACGCACCCCAGGCATGGGTAAAACAACTATGTACGCATGTGCATGTCTATGTAAAAGCGGAGATTTTCGGTTACATATTATGTATGAAATAGCGAAATCGAAAACAACGGAATGTCAGGTTTGCAGATTTTGTAAATTGTTTCCCTTTCCGTTATAAGACAAATTTGGCATAACACTAGTCGCAATTGGTGCATATATTGTTCTAAAAAGTTATGCCTATTACGTCGGCTCAAATTAGACTATATTGTAATAAACCCATTTCAGAGAATATCTTGGTTTATTCATCCAGATTTCAAAAGAAATTGTGGATTGAAAATTTATTATATTTTTCGCACAGTCATCACACTAGCTTCATACTCAGTAAAGAATACCCAGGTGCGGCGTTCACTCATGTCCATTTTATACAAAATTACGATTGATTACGATGATGACATTTCGACAATTATCATTTACAGCCACTAAAAAAGCTAATGGCGATGCATGTACTTAACACATATACGGCTCCAATTGCAATTTAAATTTACATGTACGGGTCCTAGACAGACTATAGACCGATTCCGCTTTATGTTTAATGACGTGTAGTAAGAATCTTTGTAGCGTTACTGAATACATTTGATTGCGTGTTTGACTTTTTCCGTGACGGGTTTAAAATATTTCATGATACGTTTAACATGTTGGTAGACTTTCTGTTAGACACGCCTATGAAATAAATAAAATGCGTTTGGTGTTTGGCCATGCCTGGAAACGCTACGAGGTTTTGACGCGAAAAAAACACATTTTTGTTTCGTTTTTGCTTCGCAAACAGTAAAGCTAACTAAGATCTGTACTGTATACGGTAGATTTTGAATGCCTAAATGTAGTAACCGATTACTCGCTGAACCTGAGAAAAAAAATGGACTTTGAAAACAAAGAAGTTAGCGAAATGCGTCACGTCATTAAAGATCGTAGCCAAGTAATCTGTTTGACTTTTGAAGTGGGCTCACAACATGTGCTATGCTGTCTTACTAGACGTTATTTAGGCCAATTTAAGCCTTGAAAATTCTCGAGGCGATGAATATTGAATACTATAAAATCTACCAGTCTGTTCCACACACTAACTATGTTGGCCTGGTTCCTGGCAGCCCAATACACATTACTCAAAATATTGCACACAAAATTACCGAAAGGCCTGCCCAAATTGTATCAGTTATGCAAATGTCTAAAGTCATAGCACAGCAAATGTTAATTTGGCAATAATATACGTCTATGACCGTTCAAAGATAGCCCCCCCCCCCCCCCCCCCTGGCAAGCATAATCTTTTCGTCACATAGCGGGAAGAAAATTAGAGGGTGTGTCTTGAAACAACCAATCCGTGAACGGCTCGCCTCGTAGAGAACGTAATAAATATTCATTGCCGCGAAATATTATAATGTCCAAAATGAATGCCAAAAAAGAAATTCGGTTGTCATTTTCCCCAGGACATTTCTCGTTATTTATGTCAGCAAATCTTGCAAAATGATTAAATCTGGTTGCTAACATCTCGTCTAATAAGGGAGGTGATAATACTTTTGTAGAAATCTGACTGATTTGAGAAAGATTGAAATGGATAGAAGAACTGATATCGTGAGACGATTGCAATGTAACTAGTGCCCTTTCAGAGACTAGTTCCCTTTTCACATCAAGAGTATACTTACCTCCCTAATACTTTTGATATTGCTAAATATCGGCTTTCACTCAATAAACACTCAGATTAAAACAGTTAGGTGCCCCTACTGGGCAGGGAGTCAGAGCGTAGTCTGGCGGATGCCAGCCCCACCACCGCGCATGCGCAGACTAGCACTTCCTCTTTGCTAATTTATTGGCAGAGAGTCTACACATGTTTTTGTGCTAGAGCTTTTCTTGACTCAATTCTTAGTATTTTTGTGTAAATTTGGAAGTGTTTATCCCTGATAAAGATGGCAGGAAGGATGACTTCGCCAGAGGAGGGCCCAGGACCTTTAAATCAGGTGACTTCTAGTAAAATTAGCGAGTTTTGTCCCCGGTGTAATGTGTTTCCGGGACTCGCGCTTACCGTGATAAGCGCCTTGTTTAGTTGGTTTATTTCAACTAGGTGCTATATCATACTAATCTCTCTTTGTGTTTATGTCCGCAGGTCTGTGTGACGATATGTAATGGACATCACATCAGCAGAGGGTTTGTTTTCTCTCCACCATGGTTCCATTTCCTACTAATACTGTTAGGTTATCTAACCAAAAATTTTATGTCCAGTGAGTCGGAGGCCCAGTATAAAGGTCTTCTCACTTTGCCCTCTTGATCCAATTCCTTCCCCTAGAGGTGGAGAGAGTTAAGAGGCGTTCAGTTGGTGGAGTGCTCCAGTTCATCACATTGGATGGTTTGTCTATACAAAGTGTCAGGTATCTAATTATTGATATGAGGTGACGTTAATTATTTAAAGAGGAAAGGGAGATAATTAACAGTATTTGCCATTGTTATCAGTATATATCTGATGGTTGTGTAGTCGAAATGTCCATTCTGCACATGTTCTGGTTAGAGATACAATTCGTCCTTGCACTTGGATGTTTGTTGGGGATCGATTTTTTCCTGTCATAGGATTAATGACGTCATAATCAGCCTTGCTCTTTATTAACAATTAAAGTTGTCTGAAGCTGGTTTTCTGATGAATATTGATCTTTATGATCATTTCCTTCTCTTGAGTTCGTGAGTTTCTGAGCTTAACTAGATTGCTCATACTCCTCGTCCTTTGCCCTGTTTCAGAGACCTGGTTGTGCGTCCTGTGGACGGTTTTTGAAGGACAAGTTTGTGCCTCATCTCTGTTATCAGTGTAGCCCCTGTGGTCCCTTGCTTAATTGCGAGATATGTAAGCACTGGGGGGGGGGGGCGAGCTAATGTCCGAATTCTTGTGCTTGCAGGCGAAGGACAAGGTGGTGGAGGAGGAGAAGAAGAAGCAGAAAAGAGAGGTTGTGAGTAAGAAGGGTAAGACGAAGGCCTCGTCCGCGGTGGATATGGAGGCCTTCCGGACCGAGATGTTGGGAGAGATGAGGAGGACAATAAAGGATTTGGTTCCAGAGTTGCTTCGTGGCATGCTTCCTGGACCAAATCCTTTGCTGTCCTCATCATCTGCTTCGGAGCAGGTAATCCCCACCTCTGAATCACCTTTCCTTAGTACGCTTCCGTTGTTCGAAGATTCAGAGGTGGCCCCATTAGAGGGGGCGTTCCACGACCCTGGCAGCAGGCTTAGTGCCGCGCCGAATAGGGACCGTGGACAGTTGTCGCTGGAACCCGCGGGCTGCTTATCAGTCCAGGGGTATCCGCACGCCGCGGGTGCCAGTACCTCCTATGGCACCTTCCCTGGCCAGTCCGGATTAGCTCTCTTTGCTGACCCGGAGTCTAATCTGTCTGGCCAGGAGGATGAGGATTACCTGTTGGGGTCGCCGTCTGAGGACGTGGCCATGGATTATGACGTCTGTGCACCCCTCGCGGGGAATACAGGCGACTTATTCCATGGTTCTACTCACGCAGGGGTAGAATCCACGGTTCAGACTGTGGCCCTGGGCGCTGATGGCCAGCGTTACCGCATACCTCGGCTTGCCGAGAGTGTCGCTGGTGCTGGCCGGGGCCGTGGTGGGGCGGTATGTGCCCCGCGCTCTACCACGGCGCCTGCTCCTGGTCAAGCCAGTGAGATTAGCATGCCGGTGTTGTCAGGCCCGCATGCTCTCCCTGGCTTGCCAGGGATATCAGTGTATCCGCCGTCAAGCTCTGTTGCTTGCGCTCAGGAGGAAGACGAAGGCCCCCGTCTTGTAGAGCGCTCGCAGCTAGCCACGGAGGAGGATTGGTCTGACGCTTGCCAGTGGTTGGTGAGTGTTAGACCAGATCTGCCCGTGGAGCAGTCGGCTAGCCAGCGTGATCACAGGCCGTGGTTAGCTGGTAAGCCTACTGCTAACGCTATGCCTTCTCTGCCGCTGGCAGAGCATGTCGTTGACATGTTCGAGGCGGCGGAGACGTCCATTAAGTCGAGTGGACGTCTCGCGAAGGCCCCGCGCGAGGTGGCCAGGCGTTGCCGCATCGTGCCCCTGGATTACCAGCGGTACGGTGTGGTACCTAAGCCGAGCGTGGATGACCGCGCAGCTTTGGGTGAGGATGCGCGGCCAGGCTCCCGTTCTGACACGGGAGTCTTGTGTTCGAACGCGTTGCGTTCAGCAAATACCGCGTTGCGTGATGCGGAGGAGAGTGGGAGGGCTTCGATTGCCGCTCTGTCCCACGTCTCCCAGCTGTTACAAGGGGTAGTAACAGCATCCGCATCGCGCCAGCCAAGTCCGGTCACAGTCCAGCGAGCCATCCAGGATGGTATCAACCTGGCTCTGGACTGTATGACGCGGGCGGTGACCTGGAGTGTCCGGGCAAGGCGTACATTTGCCTTGGATAATCTGTGCCCGTCCCAGGACCTGTACAATAGGCTACTGCGTAGGCCTATGACAGGTCCTGGTCTCTTTGGAGGTGAGGGATGTAGGCACCTCCAGGAGACGGTTACTCTGGTAAATAACCAGAGGGCGCTGCGCGAGCAGTTTGAGGTGCTTCGTCGTGCTAACGTTCGCGCCGCACCCCCTGCGTATCGTCCCCTGCAGGCTCGAGGTGGTGGTGGCCAGGTCAGATTCGGCCAGCAGTGAGGGGGGCGCAGGCTCCTCAGGCGCAGGCTCCTCAGGCGCAGTCAGCCAGGCAGCCGCCCGCGCACCGAGGTGCGCGCGGTGCTGGTCATGGCGCGCGAGGATCTGGGCGTGGTAATCGTTCCTGATGGGACGGTTACCGCGGTGAGAACCGCTCCGGTGTTTCTGGCAAAGGAGACAGTGCCGCTCTTGCACTCCTTATGTCCACCTCTATCCCTAGGTGGACCGGTGGGAGGCCAGCTAGCCGACCACATGCAAGAGTGGGAACGGTTAACTCAGGACCGTTTAGTCTTGCGATGCCTTTCAGTCGGGTATCATCCCGATTGGATGACAGGCCCGCCATCGCGACTGTCTCTAGTGCCGATCTGGACTCCAAATCCGAGAGATCCAGAGCAAAGGTTGTGTATCGAGGAGGAAATAAATTCCCTCATACAAAAAGGAGCTATTCAGCCGGCACAAAGGTGTCCGGGCTTCTATTCAACCCTGTTCTTAGTAACAAAAAACACCGGAGGGTGGAGACCAATTCTCAACCTCAAGCCATTGAACAAGTTCATAGAGACGCCCAGTTTCAAGATGAAGACTGTGCGCTCGGTGTTGGCGGGGTTAGAGAGGGGAATGTGGACAGCGTCGATAGATTTGAAGGAAGCTTATTTCCACATCCCCATACACAGGAGTTTCCGTCGCTTCCTGAGATTTGCATTCCAGGGCAGACAGTGGGAATTCAGCATGTTACCCTTCGGAATTTCCACGGCTCCTCGGGTTTTCACCCGTGTGGTTCTTGCGATCACCGCATACCTCCGCAGGAGAAGCATAGCAGTCCACACGTACATAGACGACTGGCTGTTGAAAGCGCACACCCAGGAAAGTTTATCGGCCAGTCTGGAGATTGTTTTGAAGACTCTCACAGACTTGGGCTGGATGATCAATTTCCCAAAATCAGAGCTGACTCCATCCCAGAAGTTTGTTTACCTGGGGATGTTCTTCGATCTAGAGACAGGATATGTTTTTCCTACTCAGGAGAGAGTTCAGAAACTCATCTCATTGATTCAGTCAGTGTGCGACAGTGGTCATGTCCTGGCACGGGTTTACTTGAGAATGCTGGGGTTGATGGTTTCATTGGAACCAGTCATTCCTCAGGCCGCCTTACGCAGGCGGCCGATCCAGTTATTTCTCATGACACAATGGACCCAGAGTACAGGTTCGCTGGACTCGAACGTGGCAGTGTTGGCGCCTCTGATTCATCACCTGCAATGGTGGTTGGACACAGAGAATCTCTTGGTGGGGGTTATGCTAACCCCTCCCCACCCTCAGGTGACTGTGTATACAGATGCATCGATGGAGGGCTGGGGAGCTTGCCTGGAAGAATCCACGATATCAGGGCTTTGGAATCTGGAACAGTCAAAGGAACATATAAATCTACTGGAGCTAAGAGCAGTAGTCCTGGGCCTGGAACATTTCTTACAGAAAGTTCAGGGCAAGATTGTTCTTATTCGTTCAGACAACTCAACAGTTGTGACTTACATAAACCGCCAGGGCGGAACGAAGTCGCCCAGTCTCTGTATGATGACATGGAGACTGCTTTGTTGGTGCCTGGATCACCAGATTACCTTGAAAGCAGTTCATATTCCAGGAAGGTTAAATCTGCTAGCAGACTCATTGAGCCGAAGGATGAGTGTTTTACCCACGGAATGGCAACTAAATCAATGTGTGGCGGATCGTCTGTTCGACCATTGGGGGAAACCCAACATCGATTTGTTCGCAACGAAGAAGAATGCGAAGATGACGACGTACGTCTCTCCGATTCCGGATCCAAGCGCTTTCGCAACAGATGCGTTAGCTATCAGCTGGGGGAGAATGTATGCATACGCATTCCCTCCAGCAATCCTGATTCCAAAAATTCTTCAGAAAATCAGACAGGAGGAATACCAAGTGCTTCTGATCGCCCCGGATTGGCCAAGCCGATCATGGTATACGGATCTGCTGGACCTTCTGGTCTGCAATCCGGTTCCTCTGCCTCTGATGGACGACATTATCTTCCAGGGCAAGGCCCTTCACAACAATCCGTCAATGTTCAGATTGACTGCGTGGATGTTGTCAAGGAATCTAGGATTAAGGAGGGCTTTTCTGAGCAAGCAGCCATGTTTATGGCCAAAGCCAGGAGGGGGTCAACCTCCAGAGCATATAATTATAAAATCAACAGATTTGCAGAATGGTGCTCAAAAAGATGTATTGATCCAATGGATTCATCTATTCAGGTAGTAGCTGATTCCCTCTGTCACCTGTATGATGCCTATAGCCTCAAGCCTAACTCTATTGCTGGTTATAAGTCAGCTTTAATGTCTGTTATTCCTTGCTTGGCTAAGAGGGGAAGTGATGAAGTAAATACATTAAATGTATTAATTAAAGGCATGGGCAATCTAAGACCAAGGAATCCTCCTGTGATTCCGTCTTGGAGTTTATCGCTAGTGCTTCAAGTACTAGGTGATAAGCCTTTTGAACCACTTAGTTCCATTTCTATGAAACTATTAACACTGAAGACTGTGTTTTTAATTGCTGCGGCCTCGGCTAGGTGTAGAAGTGAAATTCATGCCTTATCAGCCGAGGATGACCGTTTTGTGGTTTCAGGGGAAGGCCTTAAGCTGCTACCTAGGATTAATTTCTTGGCTAAGAATCAGTTGTTGAAATATCCAGGTCAACCTATTGTTTTGCCTGCTTTAACTAGATATGATCCTAATTCTAAAGCATGGTGTCCCGTCCGGGCGCTTCTCCGGTACAAACAACGTACATCGGAGTGGCGCACCGACCAGTCAGCGTTATGGTTGTCATATATTGAACCCCATGGCAGGGCTTCTAAGGACACCATTTCCAGGTGGATTGTAGAATGCATTCAGTTTTGTCATAAATCCGCCTCCGGGAAGCAGGTTGACGTGGCCAAGGCTCACAGTGTCCGCGGCGTAGTGACATCGACTGCCCTATTTAATGGGGTCCTTGTGGATCATATTATGTCGGTGGCTCAGTGGCACTGTGAGTCAAGTTTTACAGACCATTATCTCCGTGACACCTCTAATCCTCTCGCCTTGTCGATTTTGAAAAAATAACTAGGCTTATGTTTTTGATGGGGTTTCCTCATTGCTTATATATTTCACAATTAATTTATGGAAACAACCACTTTTTTGGGACTGCATCATTCTTCACCAATGGGAAGAGGATGTCAGCAGCCATTTCAACAAGGTCAGTCTTGTGCATGGGTTGTCCATTGTTGATTGTCTTGTCACGTTACCCGTTATTAATATGATGATGGTTTGGTGTATTTATGTGGTTCATTGTTGAGAGTATACGAAAATGGAGTTTTTTCGTCTCTGTCCTGTAGTACATGGCACTTGTACGTAGAGAGCGTATAGGACATTGAGGTCATTCGACTCTTCCTCCCAGGAAGGAGGGGGGGGGGGAGCGCATATGACATTCGATCATCTCTCATACATCGGTGGTGTTATCCGATGGTTAGTCAAATCCTGACTGTTTTTTCATACAGTTTCAGAAGTTTAAGTGCCTTAAACGCAGAAAAGCGTATAGGGATGAGCTGGCCTTTTGACCTCGCCTCCCTCCCGCCGAATTCACTGTCGAATTCTGGCAATATCAAAAGTATTAGGGAGGTAAGTATACTCTTGATGTGAAATAAACGAAATCGAGGATTTCTTTTTTCACGAGAGAGTTGATACTTACCTCCCTAGATATGGAACCGGCCTCTCCACCCCACAGAGGCTCGGTCTTCAGGCTCTTAATAGTTGCATGTGTATCAGCCAATAAATTAGTCAGAGGAAGTGCTAGTCTGCGCATGCGCGGTGGTGGGGCTGGCATCCGCCAGACTACGCTCTGACTCCCTGCCCAGTAGGGGCACCTAACTGTTTTAATCTGAGTGTTTATTGAGTGAAAGCCGATATTTAGCAATATCAAAAGTATTAGGGAGGTAAGTATCAACTCTCTCGTGAAAAAAGAAATCCTTGATTTCGTTTAATCCGCCTGTATGCGCTAATATGATAATCGGTTATTTTCGCATTCACAATTTCCTTACTCTATGTAAATGAACAAAGCCGATTTATTTTATAAAACTTCCAGGTTATATCCACAGTAACCTACTACCGGGACATTCGCTATGTACTATTTTAATACAGTTCATTGATAGTAATCATACTTTATTGCTTCGATCATAATCAATAAACCAGGTTCACAATAATACTTTGCGTAGTAGTAATAGACACAGTCCTCCTGGAGTCCATAGAACCTTTACACATTTGTATAATATGTACACTTTGCCAAGGACGATGCATCTGGTGTACATCTAAGCTCTGCAAAATGTATCGTGATACATATCATGATACATTCTAGGTATCGCGATATGTATCGCAATACGATTTTTCAGTATCGTTACACCCCTACCCGATATCATTTTAATATGAGGAAATAAATCTCAGAAATCCCCATTTATGCGTCTTTTTTATCACGCATCCATGATCACTATAGTTCATTCATGATCACAAACACAGATATAATTACTGTAGAGTGCTTGTGGATATGCACCTCCAATCACAGAAGAGTTTAAAGCGCTTTTGCATTTGAGGCACACATGAGCGTTTCATAGATGCGTTCTACTCTTCAGTAAAATACTAAGTTACATGTTTACTTAGTGTTTTGGCATTGAGCCTGTGATGGTAGTTTGTGTATGTGTGTGTGCATGCGTGCGTGCGTGCGTGCGTGCATGCGTGCGTGCGTGTGTGTGTTCATGCCGTCATTATAACAGGCAGAATTTGACTGCCTTTTGGACATAACAATGCCTTTCCGTAAAACAAAACCAGGGCACTATTCTTTGTGTGTTTTACTTTCTGTTATTTTCTTTTCATTTTGATAGACATTTGATTTTGCGATTAACCAGCAATCTGATAGCCGCGGCGACTATCTTATCCACTTAGCGGCAAGGGGAGGTAAGTCCTACACAATTCAATATCTATAATATCATTAGAGAAATTTAGAATGATTTGAATAGTTCAGCTGGACAAATCGGCCTCTGCAGTGGCCTCGAGGAATATCAATTTGTAAGCCAAGACAGAATTTTTGAAATTTTACCACTAGAATGACTGGCTTGATAGCAGAGCCAGTCATTCCAGGGGTAATGTTTCTAAACTAGTCTTCTCTTGGCCTGCAAATGGACATTCACTAAGCAAATATATTAACTATCCTGACCAATCACCCATTGCTAGAATTTCAAAAATAATCTCTTTGCCTGCAAATCGACATTTGTGAAGACCACAGCAAATGATAGTTTTGGCTGGCTTGACAATGGAGCTATTCCCTGCCCATCTCTAGCTAAACTCCACCCATGCTGTGCCCGTGTTGGGATGGATCAATCCCTGCACTCCCTAAATCTCAATTTCCAGAAAATGACGAAACCCCCGCAAAATACATGTACCTCTATATAAGAAAGCCAGATAGGACAACCCTTAAAGGCTGATATCAATAAAATAAGTCAGGAAATCCTACAGATGGAAAAAGACAACAACAGCGTAGATGAGCTGTGGACTCACTTCAAGACCAGCCTAGAAAAGAGTGTAACTACCCATATACCACACAAAGAGGCAAGAAAGAGAGATGGTCTGCCATGGGTATCACCGGATCTCGGGAAACTGATCAAGAAAAGAGATCGAGCTTACAAGACCAAGAAAAAAATCTGCCAATGACAAAGATATCAGAAAAATACAAAGAGCTAAAATGGTTAGTCCAAAAGGAACTCCACCGAGACTACTGGAAACACATTGAAGACATCATAACACCAAAAGTAGATGAATCAGGCCACCAGAACAGCAGTATGAAACAGTTCTGGTCATACATTAAACACAAAAAATATGACTACAGTGTAGGGCTGCGCGATATACCGATACCATATTTAAAACCGATATCCTGCACTGACGGTTTCATAACCGATTATAAGAAATAAATATCGAAAAACCGAATATGAACATAATAATAATGACCATACTTTCCATTAAGCTACGTTCGGGGCAACTACTAATTGAACGTGGCCCCAATTGCGCATATTGTGTAACTCCATGTAACTCGCTGTACGCCGAGAGAAATCAAGCAGCGAATTAATTAAATAAATATCCTCTCGTCTTTTCTCTGGTAGACTCCGATAAATTTGCAATATAAAACACAATACTAACGCGGGAATTTGTCATTGAAATTTGTATCGGGGGAAACATTTCTAAACAACGGCATCCATTTTATTTACGTCACCGGCTAATTAACATAATGCAAAGTCGTCCCAAAACTAAATCGCCCGAATGCATACAAATCTCGCCAATAAATATAATGCTGAATACATTTTGCTGATTAGGATATAATTTTAAATAAAATTATTACTCAAACCATTTTTAAAACGTTATCTTCTATACACAATATCATATTAACTTATGAAATTCGCGATCGCAATATTACAGTTAATATTTTCTTCAAGGCATGATTTCGTCGCCGGGCCGAATTTGAAATGAAAGAAGAAAGGGAGATAATTAAACCTTAATTAATTACAATCACGTGATTTACGTCTTTTCGCAACCTGTTTTGCTGATGATTTATGATTAATTTTGACAAAATAAACGATGCTTATTTAACTGCGCGTAATATTTAGGTGGTCTAATTAATAATTCCACTCCCGCGATGATGGATATTATGAGGTATATTAAGCTTTAAATGCGTAAAATGTTACGAATGTATCAGGGCGTGAAAATACGTCTGTTTTCGTGCTATTTTTTTATAATTTAAATTTTTTGTTTCATGTCCATAACATAACACCGATATTCTGTTAAAACCGATATGAAAAGTCATATCGAAACCGATATGGCTGTAAACCAAACCGTGCAGCCCTACTACAGTGGCATTTCACCCCTTAAGCATGACGGCTTGTTATATCAAGAACCTATCGACAAAGCTGATATCCTAAACAGACAGTTCTAGTTAGCCTTCTCAAGCAGCGATCACTTTAGCAAAGAGGAATTCCAGTCACGCTGCATTATGAAGGGAACGTACCCAGCCAAAAATGAATAGGAAACCACTCAGAATGGAATTGAGAAGCTGCTCAGAAACTTAAATGCCAACAAAGCAGCAGGGCCAGACAACATCAGATCACGCATCCTCAAGGAATTAGCCCAAGAGATAGCACCGATATTGACAATCATCTTCAAAAAATCATTTATCTCCGTAGACTACAGACCAATATCTCTGACCTGTGTGTGTTGCAAACTTATGGAACATATTGTAACCAGTCATATAATGAAACATGCAGACTCACATAACATCCTCCTCTACCCACTACAACATGGATTTCGCCGGGGAGTCTCATGTGACACACAACTCATCAAATTCATTGATGATGTCACAAAAAACATGGACAATGGCAAACAGACAGATTGTACATGTATCATAATGGACTTCTCCAATGCATTCGATAAGGTTTGCCACAGCCTCCTAGTCCACAAGCTTGATCACTATATTATCCGAGGCAAAACAAACAGGTGGATACACAGCTTCCTTTCTGGATGATCGCAGTCAGTCGTTGTTGACGGGGGAAAAATGAAGCTACATAGATGTTGATTCTGGAGTCCCAAAAGGATCAGTACTAGGACCAAGCCTCTTCCTCTTCTACATCAATGACATACCAGAAGGCCTAAAATCCAAAGTGCGACTGTTCACTGATGACACAATCGTATACCTGACAATATTCTCAGACAGATGCACGAGAGCTCCAAAAAGAGCTCAACAAGCTAGCAAAATGGGAAGAAGACTGGCTGATGAAATTCCATCCCGACAAATGCAACGTGTTAAATATCAGTAGAAAACACTCCCACCAAAATGAAATTCATCGGTTAGATATGGTCCAAAGACGAGCCGCTCGATACGTACTCGGCAGATTTCACAACAGATCGGGTGTAAGCAACATGCTGAACCATCTTCAATGGCCGCCGCTCGATGACAGGTGTAAATCTGCACGGCTTGCAATGATGTATAAAATCGCCAACAATCAAGTGTACATCAACAAAGAGAACCGACTCATCCCACCAAAACGCTTCTTGAGAAATATGCACCACCTGTCATACCAAGTCACCTGTAGAATCGAGTGCCGTAAGGAATCGTTCTTCCCATGCACCATCATGGACTGGAGTGCCTTACCAGCAACTATGGTACAAGCTGAGAGCCTTGATATATTCAAGTCTCTCATACAGTAAGCGCATGGAACCTTGTTTTTAAAGAAAATTCAAAACCACACAAAAAAAAATAGTATGTTTTTAACGTTGCCGTGGGCTTTCCACAGTAGCATAATAATCAACCTGTTGATGGTGTCTACTAAATGGCAGAAGCAGAAGCAGAACTATACAGGTAAGCTGTTGGATGAATATTTTGAATATGGCAGCAACAGCGCTCAGTCAGTTAGTTTCAAAATATCCAACAGAATGTTTATTAAATAGCAAAGACACACAATTTGTACAACTTGGCGGACTATTAAACGTTTGTGATGGGCTTAATTATGTCATTCGTGATGTACTTGATTATGACATCAGCCTACATGTGACATTGCTGATTATGACATCATATTGTTAGTCGATTAACTGGATTCATCAATTGGTTAAAACTTGCATTGTAAGATCTTCCGCATGCAATGCTGTTGATACAAAGCAACTAATCCCCTAAATATAGCCCTAAGTTCCATGACAATCAACATCATAAGCAATCTATATTCGACATAGACGCTTGCCATTGTTATTAAGATTTTCACACACCTTTCAATATAAACAAAAAACCTGAATTGAATATTTTGTAAATAGTTTGAATGGAAGCCATTGCTGCCATAGACAACAACAGCTTGCCGTCCAGTGAGTGTATGCCATGTAGTGATTAAATCGGCCTCTAGCTGTAAGCTCTGCCCACTTTGTATACATGTTGGATGCATTTTATTTACTTTGAAACTTGTATTCTCAGAATCCCAATTTCAGCCTAAGTACACAGGTCAGATGTTGAATATTTTGAAAGTAATTTGACTGTGATCTGTTGCTGAAAATGGCATTATTAAACAATGTTTATTAAATTGTAATTCGTACAGTTTGGTAACAGACCGTTGTCAGATATTGGAGTCGCTTAAGTTTTGAAGATTTAATCCATACTGGTACGAGTTACATTTGTTAACTGTCTGCCTGCTGAATTTCTGTAGACTACATTTTTCATCGGATATGCTGAATATTTTGAAGACAATTTGACTGAAAGTTGTTGGTGGCTAAGCCACCAACAACTTTCAGGCAAATTGTTTTCAAAGGATTCAGCAGGTTCAAAATTATTGTTCATTGACATTATTGTCTGGTGGCTTATAGCAGTCAGACGGTTACTGTTTCACTATACCTGACCCTATAGGCGAGACATATCCTGATTTATCATTCATGTTTCTCACTAGGCGTGGCTCAGCTGCCCTTCCTAATGTCTCTGATGAAGATACAGGAGACACACGTTGAGTTGACCAATGGAAAAGGCATGACAGCGTTAATGATCGCCAGTCAAAATAATGATATCATTCTTGTGGATGTAAGATAATAATAATAATAATAATAATAATAATAATAATAATAATAATAAATAATAATTTAATAATTTACAGATAAATTGTTGAATATTTTGAATCATTCATCACTTTGGCTGATATTAATTAATAATTAATGGAATTCATTTTACAAGTCGATGATGATGGTGGTGGTGTTGGTGATGATGATGGTGGTGGGGGAGGTGGTGGTGGTGGTGGTGGTGGTGGTGGTGGTGGTGGTGATGATGATGATGATGGTGGTGGTGGTGATGATGGTGGTGGTGATGATGACTTTGAATCAAAGTCCCTTTTAATTTTACAGATAAATTATGAATATTTTGAATATACTCTGAATAGAAACTGTTGCTGCCTAACTTTGTGATGAGAATGTTCTGGTAAACTTTTAATTGTCAGGATTTGTTAAGAAAATACAAATTTTTGTATAAAAAGTCTTCATTTGCAGGCCAAGAGACGACTATCTTTAAAAATTTACCACTGAAATTACTCACTTTGTTCTCAATGCATACGTCACTACCACTACAGAGCTGGCCAACTAACTCCAGCGTCTGTAGTGGTCTTGAGAAGTACACCAAGAGATTATTTTTGAAGATTTAACACTGAACTGACTGTCTCTATGTGTCTTGGCCTATGTATTGGTATTTATTAAGCAGCAAAATTCTGGCTTTCTTGACCAATCTTGCCCTGTAAAAGACATATTTCTTGGCCTGGTGCGGGAGAGGTGTGGTGGGGTGGGGTGGAAGGACATGCGATTATCACTTAAGCAACATGGTCACTATGGACAGGTCATCTCTTAAGACAAGTTACTGACAACAGGGGACCAGAGGCCTTACGACCACCTGCCTGCCTGTCTTAAAAGAACCACCTGTCTTTTAGCCCAGAAAGTCAGGTGGTCCTCATGCAAGTTTATCTGTATACATTTTCTTCTTGTCACCTGCAGGTGTTGATGTGTGTGTTTGGCAGTAATCCAAACATGCCTAACTCGCACACCGGCCAGTGCGCACTGCATTACGCATGCCTCGGGAATCACGCGGCTGTCGTCAAGTGAGTGCACTCGCCACTGATCGACTATAGCTACTGATACCTTATGTAATAGAGCTGTGATCCGTTTCATTTCCAAGCTATGCCCGCCCATATTTAGCTAAGCTCCGGCGTCATTGTGTGTGCATCTGAATGGAGGAATCCAATCTTAGCTATGCCTCACCCTTCTTTAGCTATTAAAACTCCACCCCCACTTCACCAATGTTGGGATGGATCGATCCCTGAATTCCCTGACAATCAATTTCCAGAAGACTATACAGATAAGCTGTTGAATATTTTGAAACTAATTTGACTAGGGGCTGTTACTTCCCTGTTGCTGCCTAAGGCAGCGACAGCTTCCAGTCAAGTTAGTTTCAAAATATTCAACAGAATGTTTATTCTATTGTAAATTCATCAAAGAGACACAGTTCAGAGTTCAGACACTTTCGCGAAGGACTCTTGTCACTTTCTTAGTCGTTTTGATAGTGATGTCATCAATCAAGTGACGTATTTGATTATGATGTCAGATACTTGAGTGACAGATCAGATCCAGGGATTCTCATAAGGGTCCTTTTGAGGGTATATACCCCCAAAATACAACTTGAGACCTCCAAAAGAATTGATAGTGGGTTCCGTGGGACCCCTGAGAATCTGGTATGAGTATTAAATATTAAGTAGTTTTATAGGTTCTTGCACAGAAATACCCACACAATCTAGCACATAATTCATAGGCATGAGGCCATGGTACCTTCTAATTTTAGCATGGATGAGAAAAGCTGTATGGGAACCTAAGATTTTCAGCTTGGGACCCCTAGATGTCAGGGTGTGGGGTCCCTGGGACGTGCAAAATTCAGATGCCATGATAAACACTGATGAGATCAATCCATTACGACAAATGATTGGAGAGGGGTTGAGTTAGTGTGTAAGCCACATTGTAACGTTAATTTGACAGAATTTAAACCGAAATTGCTCAATTTCATCACATTTTAATGGTATTTTTAATTGTTTTATGGATTCTTAATACTGATAATATCGCTGTAGTTTAATTGCGTTGATGGACATTTGTGTGTTGTTAAACTTTCCCACTCATATCAGCGAAAAATGGCTTCTGCAGTGGTCTTGAGAGATGTCCATTTGCAGACCAAGAGAAGACTATTTTTGAAAGTTTCCCACTGGAATGACTGGCTTGATTACCGAGCCAGTCATTCCAGTGGTAAAATGTTCAAACATATTCTTCTTGGTCTGTAAATGGACATTTTATTTGAGAAGATTAAAATTTTCCTGACCAAATTTGTGGTAGACGACTATACTATCGCTCTTCTTCCTAACAGCTGTCTTATTAAACGCGGAGCTGATTTTAATCTGGAGGACAATGAAGGGTGTCGCCCTGACGATACACACATGCTTGATATCATGGATGAATGCTGCGAAATCATACACGCCGAGCGCGCGAAAAGATGTGACTGTCTGACTACACTGGTTGAGAGTGTAAGAAGCAGTTTAAAGTTCTCATAAATTGTTAATGATGTAGATTTTAACTATCTAGCTGCTGCAAGCCAGCAGACAAAAATTTCAATGAGCAAAATCCTGACTTGCTGTATTATAGTATTACAGTATTTAGCGCCACTTGTGTCAACTTAACCTTAATGGTCAAGCCAGACAAAACTGACCTTTGCTGTAGTGTTGAGCAATGTCCATTTCATGCCCAGAGAAGAATATGTGTCATCCACTGCAGAGGCTATCTTTTCTGGGTTCACCATGAAAGGCTTAATGGTCAAGAAAATGCATTTTTCTGTTTAAGCTGTGTCCATTTTCAGGCCAGAGAAAACTAATTTTTGAAAATTTATCACTGGAATGACCGAGCCAGTCATTTTCAGAAATAGTCTTCTCTTCGCCTGCAAATGGACATTCCTCAAGACCACTGCAGAAGCGTTTTTGGCCGGCTTGACCATTAAAGGGTTAAGTTAACACCAACTACATTTAAACCAAAATTGTTGTGAAAATCACGAGATCTGATCTATCAGTCAAGCATTTGACGTTATAATCAATTATGTCACAAGATAACGAATGTCACAATCAAAATGACGTAGCTCCGTCATGATACAAAAAAAACTGTTGCGAAACTGTGTGACTTGTTTGTCTTTGGTGAATTTAGAATTTAATAAACATTCTGTTGAATATTTTGAAACTAATTTGACTTGGAGCTGTTGTTGCCCCATTCCAATTAGTTTCAAAATATTCAACTCCTGTATAATTTCCTTGAAAATAGGATTCTCGTACTTCAGGGTTCAAATTATATAAATCAATTTCAACACATGTACAATGTTGTTGGTGCTTAGTTAGAAATGGGTGGGGCATAGATCAAAATGGGTGGGGCATAGCTAGAAATGGGTGGGACATAGCTAGAAATGGGTGGGGCATAGCTAGTAATGGGCAGGGCATAGGTAGAAATGGGCGGGTCATAGGTAGAAATGGGCAGGGCATGGCTAGAAATGGGTGGGGTATAGCTAGAAATGGGCAGGGCATAGCTAGAAATGGGTGGGGTATAGGTAGTAATGGGCAGGGCATAGCTAGAAACTGGTGGGACATAGCTAGAAATGGGAAGAGCAGAGGTAGAAAGGGGTGGGAATAGCTAGAAATGTGTGGGGCATAGCTAGAAATGGGTAGGGCATAGCTAGAAATGGGCAGGGCATAGCTAGAAATGGGCGGGGTATAGGTAGAAATGGGCAGGGCATAGCTAGAAACTGGTGGGGCATAGCTAGAAATTGGCAGAGCATAGGTAGAAATGGGCGGGAATAACTAGAAATGGGTGGGTCATAGCTAGACATGGGCAGGGCATAATCAGAAATGGGCAAGGTATAGCTAGAAACTGGTGGGGCATAGCTAGAAATGGGCAGGGCATAGCTAGAAATGGATGGGACATAGCTAGAAATGGGTGGGTCATAGCTAGATATGGGCAGGGCATAGCCAGAAATGGGCAGGGAATAGCTAGAAATGGGCGAGCATGGGTAGAAATGGGCGGGGCATAGCTAGACATGGGCATGGCATAACCAGAAATGGGCAGGGAATAGCTAGAAATGGGCAGGGAATAGCTAGAAATGGGTGAGACATAGACAGAAATGTGCGGGGCATAGGTTGAAATGGGCAGGGTATAGCTAGATATGTGTGGGGATCCCTCCATTAACAATACTAGCTTATGTGATAAATTTGCTATGAAATGGCAAATCATTTGAGTGTCAGTGTTTGCTTTGTTGGGTAGCTGTGTACATGATTGTTCCATACAGGGCGAGGTGTTTGCTGCTGATGTGCGGGTGACAGATCTCTATGTTACAGAGAAGAAGGGCAGGACACTTCTTATGGTCGCTGCTGAACATAACAGGTAGTCAACTCGTTCTGGTTATTATAATTGTAATATATTCAGATTCTTTATGTGTCCTCACCATTTTTTTAGCCCACCCCTCCAGAAAGGAGGGATATTATATGATGACATTCATCGTGATGGGTGGGCGCTAAGGTGTTTTTCGGATGATATCTGTTGTAAATCACAGAGCATGGCTGTTCCTTATAAATAATGTAATGACTCAACAGGAAGTAAACAAGGGAGAAAATCCTTGATTGTCTTATTTTAGCAATCAAGGGAGATAATTAATATTAAAGTTGAATGGCAAACTTAAATATATAACAATAACTCAACTAAGATTTGTTGGATCAGTTAGAAACCTCATACTGTAGGTTCATATGATAAGGTAGGTCAAGATGGATCATGATCTGAAACTCAATACGCCCAGCACCCATTGTCGGCCATCTTGAAAATTGGTTTCCATGAGATTACTCCGCTAGGGAGTTTTGCTTATTGAATTTTCCTTTAAAGGCCCAGAGAAGACTATTTTTGAAAATTTATCACTAATGACTGGCTCAGTTATCGAGCCCGTAATTTCAGCAATAAATGTTCAAAGAATAGTCTTACCTTGGCCTGTAGATGTAACATTCCTAAAGACCACTGCACCATCCAGTTTTGGTCGCCTTAACAATTAGTGTTAAATAAATGTTAATTTTCTATGCAAAGCATACCAAGATTATTTTAATAGTTCCCTTAGTTGAAGCTGTATAATTCACTGACCAAATACAGCATCTGGAGTGAAATTGGGAAATCTCCATTTCTCAGCCATGTGAAGATTATTGTTGAAAATTTACCACAGAAATGACGGGCTCGATATCCGAGCCAGTCATTTCAGTGGTAAATTTTCAAAGAAATAGTCTTCTCTTTACCCGCAAATGGTCAATTGCTCAGCACAAATTTGGATTTTCTTGACCATTGACTCTTTAATGACCGAGCCTGGGAAAAGTACCTCTTCAGAAAGTTTTATTTTGTAAATTCATGTGGGAAATTTACAAAAAGAGGTTAATTGATATAACTAACAATATTTTGATCGCTTTGAGGCATTGTGACCGAATGTGAAACTCAGTCACCAACCCTTAAAAGCCATAGTCTACCACTCATAATATAATACTCTTCAAAATTCTCTTAGATGTATGTCTGTCTCTTCTCATCTTTTTCTCTGACAAAGCTCCGTCAATTTGCACATTTTGATTGGTTAGTTTTATAACCGTATTCTTCATTGTTCTACAATAATCATAAACATTCTCTTGCTCCAATAGGCTGGAAAATCTGGAGACCTTGTTGGATATTGAAGGTGCCCCAGTCAATGGCCAGCATGGCACGGTAAGTTATTCCATCTACTGTGTTATGCGAATTGTCATGATGATACTGAGCCAAAAAGGTTTAGCAACAGTGAATTTTTGTTTGTTGTATTAAAACTATGCGTCCATTAATAACCAAATTTGCAGGCATGTTTCGTCAATGTAATGTCTCGTTGATCATGAAGAAATGCAAATCATTTCTTGCATTTCTTGGCCGCACGCTTACTGCATGTGAAAATGCATTTTTCATGCACTGGCCCACATTGGCGGGTAGCGAAGGCAAAAATTCACCATATTGCAAAAGCAGATAACGAACGTTAACAGAAAACGCTTAAAGGTTTACTCTACCGAACATGGGCCGCCGCCCAGGGCTACCCGAAAATCAGCGCCATGAAGCAATGGGAAGACTCGCTGCTGGGCAGCGCATTCGCGCTGTTGCTCGACATTTTAATGTTCACGCCTCAACCATTTCCCGTCTCCGCCAACGTGAGCAGGAAACTGGACATGTTAATGACCGACCACGATCTGGCAGACCGAGAGCAACAACACCACGAGAAGACCACTACTTAGTAATGTCATCACGACGTCACAGGTTTGAGACTGCGCCGCTACTACAGTGCATGCACAAACTGTGCGAAACAGACTCCATGATGCTGGACTGCATGCCCGTCGTCAACTTGTTGCTGTTCCGCTTACAGAGCATCACATCGAGAATCGGTTTGCATGGGCAAGAACTCATCAGCGATGGCGTGCTCAACAATGGAGTCATGTTTTGTTCAGTGATGAGTCAAGGTTTTGTGTGGATGTGGCGAATGGTAGGCAACGGGTTTGGTGACGTTTAGGAGAACGGTATGATGCAGCCAACATCATTCAGCACGACAGATTCGGTGGCGGCAGTGTCATGGTGTGGGCTGGAATCCATGAAAATGGCAAAACAGATCTTATTGTGATTCGCGGAAATTTAACGGCTGAACGTTACTGTGAAAAAGTTGTCGCCCATGTTGTCATCCCTTTTATGCAGCATCATGCAGACTATGTTCCAGCAAGACAACACCCATCCTCATTCAGCTAGGGTCACCAGTGATTTCCTTGAGGCTAACAACGTTCCGGTGTTGGACTGGCCAGTGCGATCACCGGACCTGTCTCCTATCGAACATGTGTGGGACATTCTTGGCTGTATGGTGCGTGAGAACCATCCACATCTTCACAACGTGCGGGATTTGGAAGCTGCGCTGCTCCAGGAATGGGATGCGATTCCTCTTCATGACATCAGGTGCTTAATTCGAAGCATGAGAAAGCCATGTACGGCGGTGGTTAATGCGTGTGGAGGTCACAACCGGTATTGACAGCTCAGTGTCATTATTTAAATTGGACCTTTCCGTTGAATGATGCTGTGTTAAAGGCTCGATGCTAGCATTACAGTAACAAGAGACCGTTGTTCAAATTGGAAAATGACATATCAATTTAAATAATATATTTGAATCAATTTATTGTTTTAGTTAAATAAAATTTATACAGTAATATTCTCAGTGTTGCTAAACTTTTTTGGTTCAGTATATATTAGATTGATTCATCTGTAGCTATGCCCCACCTCATTGACATTTCATAGTAAATTTATTGCACAAGTGATTTTCCTACCTCCACTGGGCAAGCTGCAAATCTTCTTAAAATAACTTCAATGCATATATACTGATGACATATTTTCTTGCATAAATAATCCTGAATAAATTAAACCAGTGATCTAAAATTTTCGCCGTGACAGCTATTGATAACCTATGGCCGACGTTGATTGGTAGAGATAACCTGTCTATAGTGACTACCTCTGTATGTTCCATAAAGTAATCGCTTAGCACTTTAATGGTCTAATCATTCACGTCAACAATTTGTTCTCCAGTTGTCTTGAAAAATGTTTATTTACAGGTCAAGAGAAGGGTATTTTTGAAAATTTACCACTAATGACTGGGTCGATAATCGAGCCAGTCATTGCAGTCGTAAATTTTCAAACATAGTCTTCTCTTGGTCTGCAAATGGACATAGATAAAGCAAATATTGTGATTCTTTTAGCGAACCTGGCCATGAAAGGGTTAAACCATGTTTAACTCTATCAACTCTGTGACGAGGATAAGGATATGTTCTCATGTATTTACTGTTTCGCTTTTAGAGCGGAGAAACAGCCTTGTCCGTCGCTGCCAGGCACGCACATGCTGATGCTGTAAAACTGTTGCTAAAGTAAGCAGTCCTTATTTGTTATTAATTGTACTGCACTAAAAAAATATGAGTTATATGCGCTATGAAAAATAGGAGAACTTATATGTACTATGAAAAATAGGAGAACTTATATGCGCCTTGAACTTATGCCATGGCGACCATCCATCATTTGTCCATCAACCTTCTCTTTAGACAAATTCTGAAAAATGAATGGGCTGATTTCAATTATGTTTGACAGGAAGCATCCTTAGGGCATTATGCATGTACTTTTGATACTTTATTTAGCAGAGTGCATGACAGGCAGGCACCAAGGCAATAGAGGCTTGACAAAGCGTAAATGGAGCATAGCTAGAAATGGGCAGGACATAGCTAAAACTGGATTCTTCCATTGCCTTGGTTTATTTCACGCTCTGGACATAGAGATCCAAGATTGCTTAAGCGAAACTGATTGGCCAGACTGGCCGGCAGCCATCTTGCATTTTGACCGATTTTTTGAAATGTCTTTAAGAATCTTTTTAGAAACCTTTAGAAGGGATCGATTCAAAATATATGAAACATCATGTAGGGCAATAACTGAACCAGGTTTGTTCAAGACATCCATCTTGAATGACCTAGTTTTCTTGAAAACGACTTCTCCGGAATCACTAAATGGATCGGGCTGAAATTTGGGAGAGTTGATTAACTTTCTTCAACGAAAGTTGATAAGTAAAAAAATGTGGCTGTGGTGGACTAATCATAATGTATCATATTTGGCGTCCATATTGGATTTTTTTTGTTTGATGGATTTTGAAGCTGAAATTTCTTATATATCATTTCGGGTATGCTGATTTGAATTTTTTGAAACTGTCGGATAAACGGTTTAGCACCCATCTTGGATCTTTTCCCCACCAAAACCCCTATAGAAAATTGAAAATATCTTTGGTAGGACGCATCTTTGTTCTAGGTGATGACTTTTCTAGTTGAAATGCCTATGTTCCAGCTGAGCGATACAGGCCCCCTTTGGCCACTTGTTTAAATCTATAGTAATATCTGAAGTGATTTCCTCTAAGGGGAAGATGGTAGTTTTAGTCAGAGTGTCGGTCGGTCAGACAGTGAGATCAGAAAACACTTCCATTATTAACTTTTTATGAAGAGAAATATTATTTCTCTGTTCTGATTGGATAAATTCTGTTGTACAAACCAATGAAAATAGAGAATAGCAGAATAGAAGAAATCTAGTAAGTAACTGATGGTAATTTGGTCAGCCTGTGAGTCAGTCTGTGTGTGTTTGCATCTTTGTGCATCCATAGCGGTATCTTAAAAACTACTGATATGGGTTGGCTCAAATTTTACCACAACACAGAATCTTAACATGAAAGAGGACTTCTAGATATTGGCAATTATCTGGATAAAAAACTGATTCAGGTTGGGTCAAATTCTCGGTGTCCGCTTTGATTCTTGAATATCTCAGCAACTACTGGTCTGATGTGGCTCAAATTCTAACACATGACTGGGAGTTATGTGTACACTACACTAGGATTACAAAACTTTGGTCATGACCCGAAATTCTGGAAAATCCGAAAAACTTTGACAGTGTGACAAGAGCATGAGTGTGAGTCTTGCTGTATCATATATTTACTGTGTTTATTTTCCTACAGCCATCACGCGAGTCCGAATATCAGTGATGTACATGGTTATCTGCCCTTGCATTACGCTGTCATGAATAGTGCACTCACTGTTGTCGACGCTCTCCTTGAAGGCTTCCCGAATGCTTATGTGGTATGTATGTATTTGTGATTCATCGTTTCATGAAAATCACCAGGCTGGGTAACTTACTAGCAGATAATATGCTTTGTTTAGAGACAGAAATAGAGGAATCCGGTTTTAGCTATGCCAATGGTTTTCCAGAGAAATTAATTTCAAAATATTCAATAAAGCATTGAAGGTAGCAGAATATCTGTACTTTTGTCAATTTTGGGTGGGTACTGAACATAATGATATTATAACAGTGTTTTTTCGTATTTCCTCTTTTGAGAGCATTACTAACCCAGCGTGGTTAGTGCAGGTGTAGTTTTACTAACCCATATGAAATTGTACTATCCTCGAGTTAATGGGTTAGTGTTAAAATCGAGCCCTGACATACATTTCGTTCAACAACGCTTAGTCCGTTACCAATTATGCGTTCATGGCTAACTTATCTACGTCATCATTCTACACGTCACGTAGTTGATTATGACATCATATGATCGATGACTAAACTGGAATGGTCCATTGGAACACGTTTGAAAACTTGTCAGTATATTATATATGGGTCAAATCAGTGGCATGTTGATAAATATATCTGAGATAGCAACAGTTGTCAGGAAATTTGATCAAAATCTGCCCTAAGATGTCCTAAACACAATTTTAATTAAATGAAAACTGGTAACGTAAAGTACATGTATGAACCAACAAGCTGTCACTGGGTATTCTATGCCTTTAACGCTATAGGCCAGAAACAACAAATTCTCTATGATGTAAGGAATATTCTGTTGAGTATTTTGAAACTAATTTGACTGGAATCTGTTGCTGCTTATTGCAGCAACAGATTCCAGTCAAATTAGTTTCAAAATATTCAATGGGTAATGTATGATTGTCTTATAATTCTAACAGTAGATTTTTAGGTGTGCGACTATGATACAGATTATTTCCTACTGGTATTTATTAGTGATATAACACTTACATAGCAGAAATCTATGCAGTACTTGGTGCTGTTTGTGTTTGGCAGAACTTTTAAGGTTTAATTGTAACTGTGACCTTGATATTTGACCTTTTGACCCCGAATTTATCGCACATCTTCGAGACCCCACGAACAAACTGCCCGCCAACTCTGGTCAAGATCTGTCCAGTAGAACCAGAGTTATATTGAGAAAGTGTGTCTTTCAGACACAGTTTTCCAAATATTCATCAAAATATTTGTTTTTAATCTGGATACTGTGGCCTTAACCTCTGCCCTTTTGACCCCAAATTTCTCACAAATCTTCAGGACCCCACAGAACCAGTTATTTTGAGAACTCCTGTCGGAATAGTTTTCAAAAGTCTGTTTATAATCGTGTCACCATGACCCTAACATTTGACCTTTTGAGTTTTGAAATTTGTCACACATCTTCAGCACCCTACGGACAACCGTTCCCCCAAGTTTGATTACTGTACACCAAAAACTTGAAACTAGAGCCCAGAATAAGCATTTGTAACTAACTAATGGACATCGGTCAAGTTTGACTCCTAACCACAGTTAGCTATAGATAACTAGATTCCGAGTCGAACTTCAAATGATTGACTAGCTAGTCAACTATAGTCAAACGAGAACCCGAGCTTGTTTCAGATGTTTAGTTCGAAATTTGCGTAAAATCCAAAATGGTGGATAGTGTTTGCTTGCCACGGTAAAATGCACATATACATGTTAATATTTCCCTAACCTATGTAAGTTTGATGATATTATAATGCCCTATAGTAAATTAATGTTCTCAAAGCAGATTTCTTTCCCGCTTTATAGTATTTGGATGCTTTTTAACGTCTTAGCGGACGAAAATAACCCATTTTCGTAGGCCATCAAAACAGACGACAGAAATGGTTAATGGAGACTGGTACCCGGCGCCAAATTTTCTGCAATAGAAATTCAATCGGAAATCGGGACCCAACGAACTATAGTTAAACTATTCAGCGTTCGGCTTGTCATAGCGACTGCGCATGTTCAGTAAACCAGCAAACTGACTATAGTTAGCGAGTTGAATGTGACCGAGATGGTTTATAAAGCTGTTACCCGCAACGAAAAACAGATTCCAGATATTTCTGATTAATGCTCTTGCTATATCAGTGTTTTATGTTTTAATCTTTTCTATTCAGGGTTTGCCGCTGGCGTTAAAGTTGTGCAAGAAATCCAGTACCCATGTCAAGATCAAGGCAGCGATAACCAGGTTAGCATTTATTCTCATAATGGCAAACTAATGCTTATTTAGTTAATAATGAACCTTTCCAGTTTATGCATCAATCATATGACATCATGATCAACTACACGACGTGTAGGATGATGTCATAATCAATTACATCATGAATAATGTAGATAAGTTTGTCACGAACGCTTAATTGATGACGCATTAAGAGTTGTTGTAAGAATTGTATGTCTTTACTATTTAATAAAGATGCTGTTGAATATTTTGAAACTAATTTGACTGGGTGCTGTTGCTGCCATAGGCAGCAACAGCACCCAGTAAAATTAGCTTCAACATATTCAACAGCTTATCTGTATAGTTTTATGTAAATTGATAGGTGGACAGTTCAGGGATCAATCGATCCCAACATGGTGAAGTGTGGGTGGAACTTAGCTAGAGATGGGTGGGGTAAAACTGGATTCATCAATTATACTTAAAGCTTTTAGTTGAAAAGTTAAATTAGATCACAAATGAGAATTAGATTTCAATGAAAGCTGCCACAAATAAAGATTTTTATTTATCATATTTTATGAATTAAAAAACCCACATTTTCACAATCTCTATCAATATGCATCTAAGATTGTCGATTTTGATATGTCCATGCAAAGCGGGGTCGTATTATCTGACGGTGCTCACTGACTATGCGTCCGTCCGTCTATGATTCTTGTCCGGGTCAGATATCAAAGTTTTTTAACCTACACTCAATTTTCCTAGCAGATATATTGTTACCTACAGACGAAGTGTCCTAATTTCGTTTCGGGAAAATCTTCGCATATTCGCCAGAGTTATTTCCCCTGAAAGATTAAATTTGTCAAGATTTTCATGTCCAGTTTCCAGATCTTGAAGAGTTTTGAACTTCCGCTCACAATTGTCTTCAGTTGATTTATTAGAGCAGACACTCTGTCATGACTTTACTTAAGTGATATCTCTCCATATTTGCCAAAGTAAGCTCCATGAAAAATGTTAAATTCACGAGCATGAACTATATTTACATTTACAAATGACCTTTCCAATTTTAGCTATGCCCTGTCCATCTCTAACTCAGCTCCACCCACACTTCGCCATGTTGGGTTTGATGGATAGCTGAATGCCCTAACTATCAATTTCCTGAAAACTATACACTCAGTTAAGCTGTTGAATATTTTGTAACTAATTTGACCTGGTGCTGCTGCTACCTATGGCAGAAAGAGCACCCAGTCAAATTAGTTTCAAAATATTCAACCGCATATTTATTAATTAGTAAAGACATACAATTCGTACCACAATGCATAGTCCATCTTCAAATATGCGTTCGTGATGTACTTATCGACGTCATTCATGACGTCATTCATTATGATGTCATTCTACACATCGCGTAGTTGATTATGACATCATAATGTGTGTTTTGCGGGTCTATATTGAGTTTCAGTAAAGCTTTTCTTTAGATGTGTTTCTATTGTAGACTGAGGCAGTGTGAGAACTCTCAAAATTCATACTGTTGTTTGATTTGCTTTCAGACGCCAGGATCAGATCATTACGTATGAGTTATACGATTGCGCTCTGACCGGAGATGCTGAGCGACTTTATCGTGTCCTGGAAACTGGAGATAATGTCAACCCGAAGGTACCCATGTGTGCTATATATCAACCCGAAGGTTCCCATTTGTGCTATATGTCAACCCGAAGGTACCCATGTGTGCTATATGTCAACCCGAAGGTACCCATGTGTGCTATATGTCAACCCGAAGGTACCATGTGTGCTATATGCCAACCCGAAGGTACCCAGGTGTGCTATATGTCAACCTGAAGGTACCCATGTGTGCTATATGTCAACCCGAAGGTACCCATGTGTGCTATATGTCAACCCGAAGGTACCCATGTGTGCTATATGTCAACCCGAAGGTACCCATGTGTGCTATATGTCAACCCGAAGGTACCCAGGTGTGCTATATGTCAACCCAAAGGTACCCGTGTGTGCTATATGTCAGCCCGAAGGTACCCATGTGTGCTATATATCAGCCCGAAGGTACCCATGTGTGCTATATGTCAACCCGCAGTTACCCATGTGTGCTTTATGTCAACCCGAAGGTACCCATGTGTTCTATATGTCAACCCGAAGGTACCCATGTGTGTATTAGAGGGATGCATGAGGGTTGTACGTGCAAGATTTTTGCGCATGTACAGTGCATGTGCCATATACATAGTACATAAGAATTTCTGTAGTAGGTGTGGGTACCAGTAAAAATAACCGCTACAGGTGCAGGGTGGAAGGTTGCCACACAATCTTACCTCTTTTAGGTGTCATAAAATTGCCACATCTACAGTATCTTTAATCCTTTAGCTCTCTTATCAGCCAAAAACAGCTTTCACAGTGATCTTGACAAATGTCCATTTGCAGACCAAGAGAAGACTATTTTTGAAAATTTACCACTGAAATGACTGGCTCGATAGCCGAGCCAGTCATTTCAGTGGTAAAATTTCAAAAATAGTCTTCAAATGGACATTTTTTGTGAGAAAATTGAAATTTTCTTGAGCAAATTTAAGTGTTAAAGGGTTAAATGTTAATTAAATATTTTATGTCTTTAGCTATTTTCATCCGGAATTCCCAGATGCCCGATAAAAATATAAAAGCCTGATGGCTTTGAAATTTAACGTATTTACTTATTGAATGTCCATTTGCAAGAATAGAAAATAAGTTATGACTGGTCAGGCTGGTTAGATAACTGGTGCAGTTATTCCCGTGGCAAATTAAATAAAATGGTTTTCTCGTGACCATTTCTGATATTATTTCTATTTCTTAGCTAAATTTTGTCAAGAAAATTGATGTGTTGCCTTATTAAATTCCCATTTGGCGACCAAGAGAAGACTATTTGTGAAAATGTACCACTTTAATGACTGGCTCGGTTATCGCTAGTCATTCCAGTGTTAAGTTTTAAAAAAGGCTTCTCTTGGCCCGCATGAGGACGTTCCTTAAGACCACAGCAGAGGCCCGTGTTGGTTGGCTTTACCATGAAATAGTTATATAAGTAAAGATTAAGATTTTCTTAACAAATCTTAGTCATTAATCTATATATATCTTGACTAAAGATTATATTTTTTATTCTTCTACAGAGAGGTGTTGCACCAATATATTTAGCTGTGGAGAACAGTCATCTGGACGTGATTAAGCTTCTGTATGAGGTATGTGCAGACTCAGTGTATGGGTACATGTACGTTCAACTTGAAATATTAAAACAACAGCAGGATATAATAGATTGTATGGTCACTGAAAGTGTGGCCTGTAAGGACATGTGGTTGCTTAACCTGCTTATCTACCAAACTTGCTTAAGATAATCGCAGTTTTCTCATATAAAATGTCGATATGCAGGCGAAGGGAAGTTTATTTTTTTTAATTTATCACAGCAATGACTGGCTCGGTTAATGAGCCAGTCATTCCAGTGATAAATTTTCAGAAAATAGTCTCATGGTCTGAAAATCGGCATTTCTCAAGAACACTGCAGAAGGCATTTTCCTCCATGACCATTAAAGGGTTCAATTATTTGAATATTCACCATTCTTATTTAGATTTATATTTAATTGTTTGTGATTGTTTTCACTAGAATGGAGGTGATATTCGGAAACGTCATCCAACCACACAAGCGACCATCCTCCACGCCGCTGCACGAATGGGGCATACAGAAATCATAGAATTCTTATTGAATTTATGCCGTCAACCGAATAGTAAATCAAAGGGTCGTATCACGTTTCGAAATGCCGAGAAATCATTAGATTCGTACTACAGGGAATTAGATATTAATGTGTTGGATGGGGAAAACAAGACCGCGCTTCAGGTGGCTGCGGAGAAAGGTATGTGAATTAGCACTCAATTATAATGGAGGGTTCCAGTTTATCCATCAATCATATGATGTCATAATCAACTATGTGATGTGTAGGATAATGTCATAGTCAGTTATGTCATGAATGACGTAATTGAGTTCATCATGAATGCATTAATTGATGACGGCCTAAAGTGTTGTAGTACGAATTGTATTTAATAAATATGCTGTTGAATATTTTGAAACTAATTTGACTGGGAGCTGTTGCTGCCATAGGCATCTGGCAGCAACAGCACCAAGTCAAATTAGTCTCAAAATATTCAACAGCTTACCTGACAGTGTATAGTTTTCTGGAAATTGATATTCAGGCAGCTCAGGGAGCGATTGATACCAGTACTGGTGAACTGTGGGTGGAGCTTGAGTAAAAATGGGCTGGGCATAGCTAAAATTGGATTCCTCCATTTTTATCCTCTTGTGGCAGCGTTTAATGGCCAAGTCATCCAAAAATGGCCTCTGCCATAGTCTATCAGATTAATGTCATCTCTAAGCCACGCTAAGATTGTTGTTGAAAATTTACCACTGGGAATGACTGGCTTGATATTCCAGTGTTACATTTTTAAAAATATGCTTCTCCTGTACTGCCACTTGACACTTGCTAAGTAAAAAATTGAATTTTCTTGATCATTACTCATTTGATGGCCATGCCAGCCAAAAATAGTTTCTGCTGTGGTGTTGAAGAGAGAGTTGATTTCAAAATATTCAACAGTTTTCTTGTATTGTTGCCTTGAAAATTAGATTTGTGGAATTCATCGGTAGCCTGTCTGTAGGTAGGAAATGGTTAACATTTCTGCAGACTACATTTTCAATAGGGTTCAACTCTGGATATGCGGAATATTTTGAAAACAATTTGACTGAAAGTTGTTGGTGACTAAGCCACCAACAACTTTCAGTCAAATTGTTTGCAAAATATTCAGCAGGTTCAAATTTATTGCCTGTTCAAATTATTGTCTGGTGTCTGGTGACCGTTAAATAATGTTGCTATTTTCTAATTGTAGGTTACATTAGGATAGTCAAGCTTCTCCTGAATCATGGTGCCACCACCTCCCTATTGAATAAGAATGGGGAACTTGTCACGTGCTCGGAGTTTGACGGGGTTCGGATATGTATCGAGAACTATCGAGATCTGCACACGCGGCTCATTATGAAGACAATCCTTGACAGGAAAGGACTGCCATATTTGAAACAGATATGGCTGGTAAGTAGGTTAAAATTAGGCTGGCGTGGTTATGTGATTAAATCGAAAATCATGATTATTTTTTAAATGGTGAATTTATATGATTAAAAATTAAATAATCGAATAATCATGAATAATATCAACTGTATGAAATATTTCAATTCAAACCTTTTAATTATGTTTTAATGAGATCGGTCACAAAAATTAGCATATTGCTCAGTGAATGTATGCCCATTTGCAGGCCAAGAGAAGACTATTTTTGAAAATTTACCACTGAAATGATTGGCTCGAGCCAGTCATTCCAGTGGTAAATTTGAAAAAATACTCTTCTCTTGGTCGGCAGATAGACATTTTCTATGAGAGATTTGAAAATTTCTTGGAGAAATTTGAGCGTTAAAGTGTGTGTGTATGTGCATGCGTGCGTGCGTGCGTGCGTGGGTGCATGCGTGGGTGTGTGCGTGCGTGCGTGCATGCATTGGTGTGTGCGTACATGCGTGCATTGGTGCGTGTGCGCTGAAATGGAGGGATCCTATCTGTTGCTCAAGCATCTGATGCCATGATCAATTACGTCATTAGTTAACTGATGTGACAATCGACAATCATTATCATAATGACGTATTTAACTCTGTCATGAAAATTGAAGTCTCACTAGTGCATGTCTTAGATAAATTTACAATGTACTAAAATTATGTTGAATATTTTAAAACTAATTTGACTGCGATTTACAGCTCCTTGTCAAGTTAGTTTCAAAATATTCAACGGATTACATGAATAGTTACCTTGAAATTTAGATTCTGGGAATTCAGCTTTCAAAGTTTCAACTCAGTTCCAGCACACGTATGCTGGGCGTATGCTGTGAACATACTTGGCCTATGCTGTGCGTATGCTGGCATATGCTGTGCACATGCTTGCCATATGCTGTGCGTATGCTGTGTGTATGCTGTGTGGATGCTGTGCGTATGCTGTGCGTATGCTGTGTGTATGCTGTGTGGATGCTGTGCGTATGCTGTGCATATGCTGTGTGTATGCTGTGTGGATGCTGTGCGTATGCTGGGCATATGCTGGACGTATGCTGGGCATATGCTGTGCCGATGCTATGCGGATGCAGTGCGTAAGCTGTGCGTATGTGGTGCGGATGCAGTGCTTATGTGCTTGGTGCTTAGCTAGAAATGGGCATGACACAGATAGAAATAGATTCCTTCTTTCAGTTGAGTCCTTGGATGATCTAGGATTAGTTTTGTTTTCCGGATCATAAATCTAGAAATCATACATGACTGTTTCAAAGTTATGAGATGGGTACCGTGTGTGGCGCTTGTGGGCCTATGATTGCATTTTATATTTGCCAGAGTTATCTCCCATGCTAAAACATAGACACAACTCTGAATTATTTATATTTTGGTTTTAACAGTCGCCGTTTGATCACAATTTACGCGACAAGAACGGTGACACGCCCCTTATGGTAGCCTGTAAAGCCAGTAGACTGGAAGTCGTGAAATATCTGCTCGAGTCATCAGTTTATGAAAATAAACTTGCTGAGGATACAGCATCGTAAGTTTCCCAGGCACCCATTTTATACAGCGGGAAGGAAAACTACGTAGCTTCTCTTAACTCTGTAATGCTTAATTCCCCCATCAGTCTCTGAAGTGGCCTTGAGACGTCTTCATTTGCAGACCAAGAGAAGACTATTTTCGAAATTTTACCACGAATGACGGGCTCGGTAAGTGAGTCAGTCATTCCAGAGATAAATTTTCAAAAATAGTCTGCTCTTGGCCTGCAAATGAATATATGAGCAAGAATATCACTTTTTAAATTTACCACCTGCATAACTGGCCCCATAGCTGATTCAGTCATTTCACCATTAACATTTCAACAAGGGTCTTCTTTTGGACTGCAAATGGACAGTTATTGAGCAAAAGTTTAAATTTGTTCAATTTTTGTATCAAATCTCGATGCTTAAAGGATTAAACGACTACTCTAATACTTATTATTATTAACCATACAGCATCATTTTAGACATAACCATGGCATTAATTGAGCCATTACTATTATTCTATATCTCACTCGTGTAATAAAGTTGTAGTACACTATTACAACGCTAGCCTAGTCGTTGAACGGGATGAACCTAGACAAAATTCCAATATAAGATTTTTTAATGTTATTCAACGCATAACGTTACCCAGAATCTTAAAGAATCGTATGTTGGAATTTTGTCAAGGTTGACCAACCAAAACTGGCTTCTATGACTAGACTACACATACACACTCCAGCAGCGGTGTCTAGTTTTAATGACGCATGTAACTTTCTTCTTATTAGCACACCTGGCCTGAAAGGCCAAGTGAGCTTATGTCGTGGCAACCGTTCATCGTGTGTCCGTCCGTCGTCCATCAACTTTTCCTTTAAAATGACTTCTTCTCAAGAACCACTGGGCCGATTTCAATTATATTTGGCAGGAAGCATCCCTAGGGCATAGAGATAAAAATTTGTTCAAATGTAGCCGATCGGCCGAAATCCAAGATGGCCACCAGCCAAAATAGCCGATTTTTAGAAACACTAAAAAATCTTCTCCGAAACCGCTGGAGGTCTGAAATTTGCTTAGGGACCAAGCGCCTTTCAAGTTTGTTCAAGGGAAGTTTGTTTGTTAAAAAACATGGCCACCATCAACCAATCAAAATTCAGCGTTTCTAGGTCATATTGGCTTTTTTGTATTTGATGTATTTTGATGGCGAACATTGCTTTATATATGCTTATCAGTGTGGCGAGTTCAAATATGCCACTTTCGAGACTATTGGATAAACGGTTTGGCTGCCATCTTGGTTTGTTTTCCTGCCATAGGCTCCCATAGTAAAGCAATCGGCCCATAGTAAAGCAATGGGGAATTCTTTAAACGACTTCTCAAGAACCACTGGACCGATTTCAATTATATTTTGGAGGAAGCATTCATAGGGCATAGAGATCTAAGTTTGTTCAAACGAAGCGGATCGGTTAAAATCCAAAATGGCCGTCGGCCAAAATGGCTGATTTTTAGAAACACTAAAAAATCTCCGAAACCGCTAGAGGAATTGATTCAAACCTCATAACACATCATCTGTGGCAGCGATAGACCCAAGTTTGTTCAAGGCAACCTGATTGGCCGATTTGCTTGGCAGCCATCTTGGATGACCTAGTTTTCACTTCAAGAGTATACTTACCTCCCTAATACTTTTGATATTGCTAAATATTGGCTTTCACTCAATAAACACTCAGATTTAAAACAGTTAGGTGCCCCTACTGGGCAGGGAGTCAGAGCGTAGTCTGGCGGATGCCAGCCCCACCACCGCGCATGCGCAGACTAGCACTTCCTCTTTGCTAGATTATTGGCAAAGAGAACACACATGTCTTTTTGAGTCATAAGCTTTTTTGCTCTTAAACTGTTATTTCGTGTATCTTTTGGTGTGATAGTCACTTTTTTGGATGGCGGGAGGTTTCAATTCGCCACAGAAGGACTTAGGACCTTTAAATCAGGTGACTTCTAGTAAAATTAGCGAGTTTTCTTCCCGGTGTATTGTGTTTCCGGGACTCGCGTTTACCGTGATAAGCGCCTTAGTTAGTTGGTTTAGGTCAACTCGGTGCTTCCTAGGACTAATTTCTCTTTCTGTTTATGTCCACAGGTCTGTATGACGCTAGGTGGAGACAATCACAGTTGCTGAGAGTTAGTTTTCTCTCCACCATGGTTCCATTTCCTACTAACACTGTTAGGTTATCTAACCAAATGAAAAATATGTCCAGTGAGTTGGAGGCCTAGTATAAAGGTCTTCTCACTTTGCCCTCTTGATCCAATTCCTTCCCCATGAGGTGGAGAGAGTTAAGAGGCGTGCAGATGGTGGAGTTCTCCGGTTCGTCACGTTGGATGGTTTGTCTATACAAAGTGTCAGGTATCTAGTTATTGATAATGTGGTGATGTTAATTATTGTAAACAAACAAAGGGAGATAATTAACATTTTTGCCAGAAAAGAGTTATCTATATGTATCTGATGGTTGTGTAGTCAACTTATCCATTCAGCATACAATTCGTCCTTGCACTTGGATGTTTTGTTGGGATCGAATTTTTCCTGTCACGGGATTAATGACGTCATAATCAGCCTGGCTATGTGTTTTATCAGCAATTCAAGCGCTATGCTGGTTTCTGATGTATATTGATCTTTATGATCGTTTTCCTTCTCTTTGAGTTGGATTGAGTTTCTAAGCTTAACTAGTTGCTCATACTCCTTGTCCTTTGCCCTGTTTCAGGGACCGGGTTGCGCGTCCTGTGGTCGTTTTCTGCCGGATAAGTTCTGGCCGCATCTGTGCTGTCAATGTAGCCCTTGTGGTCCATTGGTTAATTGTGACATATGTAAGCACTGGGGGGGCGAGTTAATGTCCGAATTCTTGTGCTGTTTACAGGCGACGGACAAGGTGGTAGAGGAGGAGAAGAAGAAGAAGCGGAAACGAGAGGTTGTAAGTAGGAAGGGTAAGGGGAAGGTCTCGTCCGCGGTGGATATGGAGGCCTTCCGGACCGAGATGTTGGGAGAGATGAAGAGGACAATAAAGGATTTGGTTCCAGGGTTGCTTCGTGGCATGCTTCCTGGACCAAATCCTTTACTGTCCTCATCATCGGCTTCGGAGCAGGTAATCCCCGCCTCTGGATCGATTTTCCTTAGTCCGCTTCCGTTGTCCGACGATTCAGAGGTGGCCCCATTAGAGGGGGCGTTCCACGGCCCTGGCAGCAGGCTTATTGCCGCGCCGATAGGGGACCGTGGACGGTTGTCGCTGGAACCCGCGGGCTGCTTATCAGTCCAGGGGTATCCGCACGCCGCGGTGGCCAGTACCTCCTATGGCACCGTTCCTGGTCAGCCCGGGTTAGCTCTCTTTGCTAACCCGGGGTCTAATCTTTCTGACCAGGGTAATGAGGATTACCTGCTAGGGTCGCCGTCTGACGACGTGGACATGGATGAAGACGTTTGTGCACCCCTCGCGGGGAATACAGGCGCCTTGTTCCACGGTTTTACTCACCCTGGAGTAAAGTCCGCGGCTCAGGTGGTGGCCCAGGGCGCTGCTGATGGCCAGCGGTACCGCATACCTCGGCTTGCCGAGGGTGTTGCTGGTGCTGGCCGGGCCCGTGGTGAGCCTATATATACCCCGCGCTCTGCCACGGTGCCTGCTCCTGGTCAAACCAGTGATATTCTCATGCCGGTGCTGTCAGGCCCGCGTGTTTTCCCTGGCTTGCCAGGTGTATCAGCATACCCGCCGTCAAGCTCTACTGCTTGCGCTCAGGAGGAAGACGAAGGACCCCGTCTTGTAGAGCGCTCGCAGTTAGCCACGGAGGAGGATTGGTATGACGCTTGCCAGTGGTTGGTGAGCGTTAGGCCTGATCTGCCCGTGGAGCAGTCGGCTAGCCAGCGTGTTCACACGCCGTGGTTAGCTGGGAAACCGACTGCTAACGCTATGCCTTCTCTGCCGCTGGCGGAGCATGTCGTTGACATGTTCAAGGCGGCGGAGGCGTCCATTAAGTCGAGTGGACGTCTCGCGAAGGCCCCTCGCGAGGTGGCCAGGCGTTGTCGCATCGTGCCCCTGGATTACCAGCGGTACGGTGTGGTACCCAAGCCCGGCGTGGATGACCGCGCGGCTTTGGGTGAGGATGCGCGGCCAGGCACCCGTTCTGACACGGGTGTCTTGTGCGCGAACGCGTTGCGTTCGGCGAATACCGCGTTGCGTGATGCGGAGGAGAGTGGGAGGGCTTCGATTGCCGCTCTGTCCCACGTCTCCCAGCTGTTACAGGGGGTAGTAACGGCATCCGCATCGCGCCAGCCAAGTCCGGTCACTGTCCAGCGAACCATCCAGGATGGTATTAACCTGGCGCTGGACTGTGTGACTCGGGCGGTGACCAGGAGTGTCAGGGCAAGACGCACGTTTGCCCTGGACAATCTGTGCCCGTCTCAGGACCTGTACAATAGGCTACTGCGTACGCCTATGACGGGCCCTGGTCTTTTTGGAGGTGAGGGATGTCGCCACCTCCAGGAGACGGTCACCCTGGTGAATAACCAGAGGGCGCTGCGCGAGCAGTTTGATGTGCTGCGTCGTGCTAACGCTCGCGCCGCGGCCCCGGCGTATCGTCCCCTGCAGGCTCGAGGTGGTGCTGGCCAGGTCAGTGGCCAGCCACCGTCGCAGCGTCGGCCTCGGCCGCGTGCGATTCGGCCAGCAGCGAGGGGGGCGCAGGTTCCTCAGCCGCCGTCAGCCAGGCAGCCGCCCGCGCACCGAGGTGCGCGCGGGGCGGGGCGGGGCGCGCGAGGATCTGGGCGTGGTTATCGGTCCTGACAGGACGCTTACCGCGGTAAGAACCACTCCGGTGTGTATGGCGGCGGAGACAGTGCCGCTCTTGCATGCCTCGTGTCCACCGCGGTCCCTAGGTGGGCCGGTGGGAGGCCGGCTAGCCGGCCACATGCAAGAGTGGGAACGGTTAACTCAGGACCGTTTAGTCTTGCGATGGCTTTCCGTCGGGTATCATCCAGAGTGGGTGACAGGCCCGCCGTCGCGACTGTCTCTGGTGCCAATCTGGACTCCCATTCCGAGAGATCCAGAGCAAAGGTTGTGTATCGAGGAGGAGATAAATTCCCTCATACAAAAGGGAGCTATTCAGCCGGCACAAAGGTGTCCGGGCTTCTATTCAACCCTGTTCTTAGTAACAAAACGCACCGGTGGGTGGAGACCGATTCTCAACCTCAAGCCATTGAACAAGTTCATCGAGACGCCCAGTTTCAAGATGGAAACGGTGCGCTCGGTGTTGGCGGGGTTGGAGAGGGGGATGTGGACGGCGTCGATAGATTTGAAGGACGCTTATTTCCACATCCCCATCCACGGGAGTTTCTGTCGCTTCCTGAGATTTGCATTCCAGGGCAGACAGTGGGAATTCAGGGTGTTGCCCTTCGGAATTTCCACGGCTCCTCGGGTTTTCACCCGTGTGGTTCTTGCGATCACAGCATACCTCCGCAGGAGAAGCATAGCAGTCCACACGTACATAGACGACTGGCTGTTGAAAGCGCACACCCGGGAAAGTTTGTCCGCCAATCTGGAGATGGTTTTGAAAATTCTCACAGACTTGGGCTGGATGATCAATTTCCCAAAATCAGAGCTGACTCCATCCCAGAAGTTTGTTTACCTGGGGATGTTCTTCGATCTAGAGACAGGATATGTTTATCCTACTCAGGAGAGAGTTCAAATACTCATCTCGTTGATTCAGTCAGTGTGCAACAGTCGTCATGTCCTGGCACGGGTTTACTTGAGAATGCTGGGGTTGATGGTTTCGTTGGAACCAGTCATTCCTCAGGCCGCCTTACGCAGGCGGCCGATCCAGTTGTTTCTCATGACACAATGGACCCAGAGTACAGGTTCGCTGGACTCGAATGTGTCAGTGTTGGCGCCTCTGATTCACCACCTGCAATGGTGGTTGAATACAGAGAATCTCTTGCCGGGGGTTTTGCTAACCCCTCCCCACCCTCAGGTGACTGTGTATACAGATGCATCGATGGAGGGCTGGGGAGCTTGCCTGGAAGAATCCACGATATCAGGGCTTTGGAATCTGGAACAGTCACAGGAACATATAAATCTACTGGAGCTAAGAGCAGTAGTCCTGGGCCTGGAACATTTCTTACAGAAAGTTCAGGGCAAGATTGTTCTTATTCGTTCAGACAACTCAACAGTTGTGACTTACATAAACCGCCAGGGCGGAACGAAGTCGCCCAGTCTCTGTATGATGACATGGAAACTGCTTTGTTGGTGTCTGGATCACCAGATTACCTTGAAAGCAGTTCATATTCCGGGAAGGTTAAACCTGCTAGCAGACTCATTGAGCCGAAGGATGAGTGTTTTACCCACGGAATGGCAACTAAATCAATGTGTGGCGGATCGTCTGTTCGACCATTGGGGGAAACCCAACATCGATTTGTTCGCAACGAAGAAGAATGCGAAGATGACGACGTACGTCTCTCCGATTCCGGATCCAAGCGCTTTCGCAACAGATGCGTTAGCTATCAGCTGGGGGAGAATGTATGCATACACATTCCCTCCAGCAATCCTGATTCCAAAAATTCTTCAGAAAATCAGACAAGAGGAATGCCAAGTGCTTCTGATCGCCCCGGATTGGCCAAGCCGATCATGGTATACGGATCTGCTGGACCTTCTGGTCTGCAATCCGGTTCCTCTGCCTCTGATGGACGATATTATCTTCCAGGGCAAGGCCCTTCACAACAATCCGTCAATGTTCAGATTGACTGCGTGGATGTTGTCAAGGAATCTAGAATTAAGGAGGGCTTTTCTGAGCAAGCAGCCATGTTTATGGCCAAAGCCAGGAGGGGGTCAACCTCCAGAGCATATAATTATAAAATCAACAGATTTGCAGAATGGTGCTCAAAAAGATGTATTGATCCAATGGATTCATCTATTCAAGTAGTAGCTGATTTCCTCTGTCACCTCTATGATGCCTATAGCCTCAAGCCTAACTCTATTGCTGGTTATAAGTCAGCATTAATGTCTGTTATTCCTTGCTTGGCTAAGAGGGGAAGTGATGAAGTAAATACATTGAATGTATTAATTAAAGGCATGGGCAATCTAAGACCAAGGAATCCACCTGTGATTCCGTCTTGGAGTTTATCGCTAGTGCTTCAAGTACTAGGTGATAAGCCTTTTGAACCACTTAGTTCCATTTCTATGAAACTATTAACACTGAAGACTGTTTTTAATTGCTGCGGCCTCGGCTAGGCGTAGGAGTGAGATTCATGCCTTATCAGCCGAGGATGACCGTTTTGTGGTTTCAGGGGAAGGCCTTAAGCTGCTACCTAGGATTAATTTCTTGGCTAAAAATCAGTCGTTGAAATATCCAGGTCAACCTATTATTTTGCCTGCTTTAACTAGATATGATCCTAATTCTAAAGCATGGTGTCCCGTCCGGGCGCTGCGCCGGTACAAACAACGTACGGCGGCATGGCGCACCGACCAGTCAGCGTTATGGTTGTCATATATTGAACCCCATGGGAGGGCTTCTAAGGACACCATTTCCAGGTGGATTGTGGAATGCATTCAGTTTTGCCATAAATCCGCCACCGGGAAGCAGGTTGACGTGGCCAAGGCTCACAGTGTCCGCGGCGTAGTGACATCCACGGCCCTATTTAATGGGGTCCCTGTGGATGATATTATGTCGGTGGCTCAGTGGCACTGTGAGTCAAGTTTTACAGACCATTATCTCCGTGACACCTCTAATCCTCTCGCCTTGTCGGTTTTGAAAAAATAAATCGGTTTATATTTTTTGAGGTGGTTTCCTCATTACTTATATATATCACAATTAATTTATGGAAACACCCACTTTTTTGGGCCTGCATCAGTCTTTACCAATGGGAAGATGATGTCAGCAGCCATTTTCAACAAGGTCAGTCTTGTTCATGTGTTGTCCGTTGTTGATTGTATTGTCACGATTACCCGTTATTAATATGGTGATGGTTTGTGTATTTGTGTGGTTCATTGTTGAGAGTTACGAAAATGGAGCTTTTTCGTCTCTGTCCTGTAGTACATGGCACTTGTACGTAGAGAGCGTATAGGACATTGAGGTCAGTCGTCTCTTCCTCCCAGGAAGGAGGGGGGGGAGCGCATATGACATTCGGTCATCTCTCATACATCGGTGGTGTTATCCGATGGTTAGTCAAATCCTGACTGTTTTTTCTTACAGTTTCAGAAGTTTAAGTGCCTTAAACGCAGAAAAGCGTATAGGGATGAGCTGGTCTTTTGACCTCGCCTCCCTCCCGCCAGATTCACTTTCGAATTCTGGCAATATCAAAAGTATTAGGGAGGTAAGTATACTCTTGAAGTGAAATAAACGAAATCTAGGATTTCTTTTTTCACGAGAGAGTTGATACTTACCTCCCTAGATACGGACCCGGCCTCTCCACCCCACAGAGGCTCGGTCTTCAGGCTCTTAATAGTTGCATGTGTGTCAGCCAATAATCTAGTCAGAGGAAGTGCTAGTCTGCGCATGCGCGGTGGTGGGGCTGGCATCCGCCAGACTACGCTCTGACTCCCTGCCCAGTAGGGGCACCTAACTGTTTTAAATCTGAGTGTTTATTGAGTGAAAGCCAATATTTAGCAATATCAAAAGTATTAGGGAGGTAAGTATCAACTCTCTCGTGAAAAAAGAAATCCTAGATTTCGTTTATTTCGCGAAAACGACTTCTCCCGAACCGCTGAAGGGATAGAGCTGAAATTTTGTAAATATGCTGAGGGACCAAGCGCTTTTCAAGTTTGTTCAAGGGAAGTTTGTTCGTTAAAAAACATGGCCACCATCAACCAATCAAAATTCTGCGTTTCTAGGTCATATTGGCTTTTTTGTATTTGATGTATTTTGATGGCGAACATTGCTTTATATTTACTTATCAGTGTGGCGAGTTCAAACATGCCACTTTCGAAATTGTCGGATAAACGCTTTGGCTGCCATCTTGGTTTGTTTTCCCGCCAAAGGCTCCCATAGTAAAGTAATGGGCCCATAGTAAAGCAATAGGGAATTCTTTAAATGACTTCTCAAGAACCACTGGGCCGATTTCAATTATATTTGGGAGGAAGCATTCATAGGGCATAGAGATCTAAGTTTGTTCAAATGAACCTGATCGGCAAATTTGCCCTGTGCCCATCTTGGATTTAGACCGATTTTAGGAAACGTCTTTAAAAATCTTCTCCGAAATGGCTTGGGGGATGGATGCAAACCTCATGAAATATGGTTTATGGCAAGGGAACTTGATTGGTCAAATGGTTTGGCGGCCATCTTGGTTGACGTAGTTTTAGTGAAAATGGCTTCTCCAGAACCGCTGAAGGGATCGGGCCGAAATTTGGCAGATATGATTAGGGATTAAGGGCCAGTAAAGTTTATTCAAGAGAAGTTGATCCGTCAAAAAACATGGCCACCGTGGGCCAATCAAAATATAGCATGTTTGGCGGCCATATTGGACTTTTTTATTTGATGGATTTTGAGGCCGAAATTGGTTTTACATAGGTTTTTGGGTATTCTGATCTCAAATTTACAATTTTCGAAACTGTCGGATAAACGGTTTGGTGGCCATATTGGATCATTTTACCCCCAAAAACTCCCATACTAAAGCAATGGGAAATTACAAATATCTTCTCGAGAACTACTGGGCTGATTTCAATTATATTTGACATGAAGCATCCTTAAGGCATAGAGATTCAAGTTTGTTCAAACGAGTCCGATCGGCCAATTTGGCCGGAGACTATCTTGGATTTCGGGCGATTTTTTGAAATGTTTTTAAAAATCTCCTCCCAAACCATTTGAGGGATCGATTCAAAACTCACGAAATATGATCTAGGCTATGCGCTGAATCAAGTTTGTTCAAGGGAACTTGATTGACCAAATGGTTCAGCGGCCATCTTGGATGACCTAGTTTTCACAAAAACGACTTCTTCCCCAGAACCGCTGAAGCGATCAGGCCGAAATTTGTGATATATAATTAGGAACTAAGGGCGATTAATGTTTGTTCAAAAGAAGTTGATTTGTCTAAAAACATGGCCGCGGTGGACCAATCAAAATATAGTGTGTTTGGCAGCCATATTGGATTTTTTTATTTGATGGATTTTGAGGCCGAAATTCGTTTTATCTAGGTTTTTGGGTATTCTGATCGAAACTGTCGGATAAATGGTTTGGCAGCCATCTTGGATCATTTTCCCGCCAAAAGCTCCCATACTAAAGCAATGGGAAATTTAAAATGTCTTCTCGAGAACCACTGGACCGATTTGAATTATATTTGGCAGGAAGCATCCTTATGGCATAGAGATTTCATTTTGTTCAAACGATTGGCCAATTTGGCCGGTGGCCATCTAGGATTTCTGCCGATTTTTAGAAATGTCTTTAAAAATCTCATTCTCCGAAATGGCTTGGGGAATCGATTCAAAACTTATGAAACCTCATCTAGACAAAGAGGTAAGCCAAGCTTATTTAAGACGACTGGATTGAACGAATGGTTCGGCAGCCATCTTGGATGACCTAGTTTTCCCGAAAACAACTTCTCCAGAACCGCTGAATGGATCAGGCCAAAATTTGGGAGATATGATTAGGGACTAAGGGCCATTAAAGTTTGTTCAAGGGAAGTTGCTCCGTCAAAAAACATGGCCGCCGTGGGCCAATCAAAATGTAGTATGTGTGGCGGACATATTGGATTTTTTTTATTTGATGGACTTTGAGGGCAAAATTGGTTCTATATATGTTTTTGGGTATTCTGAGCTCAAATTTGCAATTTTCGAAACTGTCGTATAAACGGTTTGGTGGCCATCTTGGATAATTTTCTCATCAAAAGCTCCCATGCTAAATCAATGGGAAAGTTAAAATATCTTCTTTAGAACTGCCAGGCCGATTTCAATTATATTTGGCAGGAAGCATCCTTAGGACATAAGGATCCAAGTTTGTTCAAATGAACCCGATCGTCCAATTTGCCCAGTGGCCATTTTGGATTTCAGCCGATTTCAGGAAATGTCTTTAAAAATCTCCGAAACCACTTGGGGAATCTTCATCTAGGCCAAGAGGTAAGCCAAGTTTGTTCAAGAGGACTTGATTGACCAAATGGTTCGTCGACCATCTTTTGATGACCTGGTTTTCACGAAAATGACTCCTCCAGAACCGCTGAAGGGATCGGGCCGAAATTTGGGGCATTAAAATTTGTTCAAAGGAGGTTGATCCATAAAAAAAACATGGGCGCCGTGGGGCAATCAAAATGCAGTGTGTTTGGCGGCCATATTGCACTTGCAAAAATGTCCACAAACTCATTTTAAAAACTGCTAAACCACCCACCAACAATTTTGACAAAAATTGATGGTGCTCCAGGTGAGCGACACAGGCCCCTTGGGCCGCTTGTTTACACAATGTTGTCAAATGTACTAGTAGTCATGAAAAATGGTGATAAATTTCTTTGAAATACGCGGAAAAGTCAATCTGTCAATCAGTGAGGAGATTAATTCTGCAATCATAAGTGCCTATCTGCGATGATGTCAAATGTACTATTAAGTGGTATGAAAATGTTGAGAGTGGGCATGAAAATTGGAAATAATAGATTATCTGATAAATAGAATCTCAAATCACACAAGTTTAGTAAAATCTCAGGCCACGAAATTTACCCGTTCCTCCGGTCTGGGGCAACCCCTTTTTACTGCAGGACAACCAAATTTTAATACACTGGTTACCCTAGGTGACAACGTAGATAATGTGTTATTTTCAGGGCCTGTATATGTACTCATGTATATGTAGTCATGTATATGTAGTCATGGATATGTACTCATGTATATGTACTCATGTATATGTACTCATGTATATGTAGTCATGTATATGTACTAAGGTATATGTAGTCATGTGTATGTACTCATGTATATGTACTCATGTATATGTACTCATGTATATGTAGTCATGTATATGTAGTCATGTGTATGTACTCATGTATATGTAGTCATGTATATGTAGTCATGTGTATGTACTCATGTATATGTAGTCATGTATATGTAGTCATGTGTATGTACTCATGTATATGTAGTCATGTATATGTAGTCATGTGTATGTACTCATGTATATGTACTCATGTATATGTACTCATGTGTATGTACTCATGTATATGTACTCATGTATATGTAGTCATGGTGTTTATGTCCACAGTATCTGTCTGGATATGTATGGGACATCACATCAACAGAGGGTTTGTTTTCTCCACCAAAGTTCCATTTCCTACTAATACTGTTAAGTTATCTAACCTAAAAGTCTATGTCCAGTGACTCGAAGGCCTCGTAAGAAGGTCTTCTCACTTTGCCCTCTTGATCCAATTCCTTCCCCCTAAGGTGGAGAGAGTTAAGAGGTCATAGTCTTGGTGGAGTGTTCCAGTTCATCAGATTGGATGGTTTGTCTATACAAAGAGTCAGGTATTCTAGTTAATGATATGAGGTGATAATAATTATGTAAACTAAAATTTGCCACTTATCATTGTGTATCTGATGTTTGTGTAGTCTGAATATCTATCCTTCATAGTTAGATGTTCTGGATATGAATACAATTCGTCCTTACACCTGGATGTTTGTTTCGGATCGATTTAATTTCTGTCTTGAAATTATGACGTCATAATCAGCCTTGCTCTTTATTAACAATTAAAGTTTTGCCCAACGCTGGCTTCTCATATGGATAGTGATCTTTATGATCAGTTTCCCTCTCTTTTATTTTTGGTTTTGAGTTTCTAACCGTAACTAAAATACTCATTGTCCTCATCTTCTGTCCTGTTTCAGAGACCTGGTTGCCCGTCCTGTGGTCGTTTCTTGAAGGAGAAGTTTATTCCACACCTGTGTTTCCAATGTAGGGGGTGGGGGGCGAGCTAATGAAAGAGTTTTTGTGCTTACAGGCGAAGGACAAGGTTGCGGAGGAGGAGAGGAAGATGAAACGAGAGGTTGTAGGTAAAAAGGGAAGGCCTCGTCCTCAGTGGACATGGAGGCCTTCCGTAGTGAGATGTTGGGAGAGATGAAGAGGACAATAAAGGATTTGGTACCAGAGTTGCTCCATGGCATGCTTCCTGGAGAAAATCCTTTGTTGTTCTCTTCATGTGCTTCGGAGCAGATAATCCCCGCCTCTGAATCGAGTTTCCTTAGGCTGTTACAAGTTTTTGACAATTCAGAGGTGGCCCCATTAGAGGGGCCGTTCCACGACATTGGCAGCAGGCTTGCCGCACCGGTGGTCTGTGGATGGTTGTCGCTGGAACCTGCTGGCTGCTTATCAGCCCTGGGGTATCCGCACGCCGCAGGTGCCAGTACCTCCTATGGCACCTTTCCTGGCCAGTCCGGGTTAGCTCTCTTTGCTGACCTGGAGTCTAATCTTTCTGGCCAGGAAGAAGAGGATTATCTGCTGGGTTCCGCTTCTGATGCCGTGGCCATGGATTTTGACATCTGTGCACCCCTTGCGGGGAATACAGGCGACATGATCCACGGTTCTTCTCACGCAGGAGTGGAATTCACGGCTCAGAAGGTGGCCCTGGTTGGATCTGACGGCCAGTTATTCCGCATACCTCGGCTTGCCGAGAGTGGTGCTGGCCGTGGCCGTGGTGTGGCGGTAACTGCCCCATGCTCTACCACGGCGCCTGCTCCTGGACAAGCTAGTCAGATTAACATGCCTGCTCTTACGGGCCCGCATGCTTTCTCTGGCTTGCCAGGAGTGTCAGCATATCCAACTTCAAGCTCGACTGCGTTAGCTCAGGAGGAAGACGAAGGCCCTCGTCTAGTAGAGCTTTCGCAGTTAGCCACGGAGGAGGATTGGTCTGACGCTTGTTAATGGCTGATAAGCGTCAGGCCAGACCTGCCCGTGGAGCCGTCGGCTAGCCAGAGAGACCACCGGCCGTGGTTAGCTGGAAAGTCGACTGTTAGCGCCATGCCATCTGCCGCTAGCAGAGCATATCGTTGATATGTTCTCGGCGGCGGAGACGTCCATCAAGGCGAATGTTGCAAGGTTGCAAGGCGCTGCCGCATCGTACCCGTGGACTACCAGAGGTACGGTGTGGTACCTAAGCCCAGCGTGGATGACCGCACGACTTTAGGTGAGGATACACGGCCAGGCTCCCGTTCTGACACGGGAGCCTTGTGTTCGAACGCGCTGCGTTCGGCCAATGCCGCGTTGCATGATGCGGAGGAGAGTGGGAGAGCATCTATTGCGGTGCTTACTCACGTCTCCCAGCTGTTGCAGGGGGTAGTGACAGCATCCGCATCACGCCAGCCGAGCCCGATCACAATCCAGAGAGCCATCCAGGATGGTATCAACCTGGCTCTGGATTGTATGACTCGGGCGGTGACCAGAAGTGTCTGGGCGAGGCGCATGTTTGCGTTGGATAACCTGTGCCCGTCCCAGGACCTGTACAATAGGCTTCTGCATACGCCTATGGCAGGTCCTGGTCTCTTTGGAGGTGAGGGATGTAGGCACCTCCAGGAGACGGTCACTCTGGTCAACAACCAAAGGGCGCTGTGCGAACAGTTTGAGGTGCTTCGTAGGGAGCGCGTTCGCGCTGCACCCCATGCGTACCATCCCCTGCATGCTCGAGGTGGAGGTGGCCATGTCAGAGGCCAGCCACCAGCGCAGCGTCGGCCTCGGCGGCGTGCGATTCTACCAGCAGTGAGGGGGGCGCAGGCTCCTCAGGCGCAGCCAGCCAGGCAGCCACCCGCGCACCTCGGTGCTGGTCGTGGCGCGCGAGGATCTGCTCGTGGTAATCATGCCTGATGGGCCTGTTACCACGGTGAGAACCACTCCGGTGTTTCTGGCAAAGGAGACAGTACCGCTCTTGCACTCCTTATGTCCACCTCTCCCTAGGTCGTCCGGTGGGGGGCCGGTTGGCCCACCACAAGCAAGAGTGGGGACGGTTGACTCAGGACCGTTTAGTCTTGCGATGGCCTTCAGTCGGGTATCATCCCGATTGGATGACAGGCCCACCATCGCGACTGTCTCTGGTGCCAATCTGGACTCAAATTCCGAGAGATCCAGATCAAAGGTTGTGTATAGAGGAGGAAATAAACTCCCCCATACAAAAAGGAGCAATTCAGCCGGCACAGAAGTGTCCGGGCTTCTATTCAACCGTGTTCTTAGTGACAAAAAACACCGGAGGGTGGAGGCCAATTCTCAACCTCAAGCCTTTGAACAAGTTCATAGAGACACCCAGTTTCAAGATGGAGACTGTGAAGTTGGTGTTGGCGGGGTTGGAGAGGGGAATGTGGACAGCTTCAATAGATTTGAAGGATGCTTATTTCCACATCCCCATAGCGAGGAGTTTCCGTCGCTTCCTGAGATTTGCATTCCAGGGCAGACAGTGGGAATTCAGGGTGTTACCCTTCGGAATTTCCACGGCTTCTCAGGTTTTCACCAGAGTGGTTCTTGCGATTACAGCATACGTCCGCAGGAGAAGCATAGCAGTCCACACGTACATAGACGACTGGCTGTTAAAAGCACACACCCAGGAAAGTTTATCGGCCAATCTGGAGATAGTTTTGAAGACTCTCACAGACTTAGGCTGGATAATCAATTTCCAAAAATCAGAGCTGACTCCATCCCAGAAGTTTGTTTAGGGGATGTTCTTCGATCTAGAGACAGGATATGAGGGTTCAGATACTCATCTCAGTAATACAGTCAGTGTGCAACAGTCGTCGGGTTTACTTGAGAATGCTGGGGTTGATGGTTTCTCTGGAACCAGTCATTCCTCAGGCGGCCTTACGCAGGCGGCCGATCCAGTTATTTCTCATGACGCAATCGACCCAGAGTACAGGTTCGCTGGACTCGAACGTGTCAGTGTTGGCGCCTCTAATTCACCACCTGCAATGGTGGTTGAAGACAGAGAATCTCTTGGCGGGGGTTATGCTAACCCCTCCTCACCCTCAAGTAACTGTGTATACAGATGCCTCGATGGAGGGGTGGGGAGCTTGCCTGGAAGAATCCACGATATCAGGGCTTTGGAATCTGTAACAGTCAAAGGAACATATCAATCTACTGGAGTTAAGAGCAGTAGTCCTGTGCCTGGAACATTTCTTACAGAAAGTTCAGGGCAAGAGTGTTCTTATTCGATCAGACAACTCAACAGTAGTGACTTACATAAACCGCCAGGGCGGAACGAAGTCGCCCAGTCTCTGTATGATGACACGGAGACTGCTTTGGTGGTGCCTGCATCACAGGATTACCTTGAAAGCAGTTCATATTCCGGGAAGGTTAAATCTGCTAGCAGACTCATTGAGCCGACAGAATGGCAACTAAATCAATGTGTGGCGGATCGTCTGTTCGACCATTGGGGGAAACCCAACATCGATTTGTTCGCAACGAAGAACAAAGCGAAGATGACGACGTACGTCTTCGATTCCAGATCCAAGTGCTTTCGCAACAGATGCGTTAGCTATCAGCTGGGTGGGAATGTATGCATACGCATTCCCTCCAGCAATCCTGATTCCAAAAATTCTTCAGAAAATCGGACAGGAGGAGTGCCAAGTGCGTCTAATCGCCCCAAATTGGCCAAGCCGATCATGGTATACGGATCTGCTGGACCGTCTGGTCTGCAATCCGGTTCCTCTGCCTCTGATGGACGACATTATCTTCCAGGGCAAGGCCCTTCACAACAATCCGTCAATGTTCAGATTGACTGCGTGGATGTTGTCAAGGAATCTAGAATTAAGGAGGGCTTTTCTGAGCAAGCAGACATGTTTATGGCTAAAGCCAGGAGGGGGTCAACCTCCAGAGCATATAATTATAAAATCAACAGATTTGCAAAATGGTGCGCAAAAAGATGTATTGATCCAATGGATTCATCTATTCAGATAGTAGCTGATTTCCTCTGTCACCTGTATGATGTCTATAGCCTCAAGCCTAACTCTATTGCTGGTTATAAATCAGCTTTAATGACAGTTATCCCTTGCTTGGCTAATAGGGGAAGTGATGAAGTAAGTACATTAAATGTATTAATTAAAGGCATGGGCAATCTAAGACCAAGGAATCCCCCTGTGATTCCATCTTGGAGTTTATCTCTAGTGCTTCAGGTACTAGGTGATAAGCCTTTTGAACCACTTAGTTCCATTTCTATGAAAATGTTGACTCTTAAAACTGTATTTTTAATTGCTGCGGCCTCGGCTAGGCGTAGGAGTGAAATTCATGCCTTATCAGCCGAGGAAGACCGTTTCGTGGTTACAGGGGAAGGCCTTAAGCTTCTAGGATTAATTTCAGTCTGAAATATCCAGGTCAACCTATTTTTTTGCCAGCTTTAACTAGATATGATCCTAATTCTAAAGCATAGTGTCCCGTCCGAGCACTGATCCGGTACAAACAACGTACTCAGGAGTGGCGGACGGACCAGTCAGCGTTATGGTTGTCATATATTGAACCCCATGGCAGGGCGTCTAAGGACACCATTTCCAGGTGGATTGTAGAATGTATTCAATTTTGTCATAAATCCGCCACCGGTAAACAAGTTGACATGGCCAAGGCTCACAGTGTCCGGGGCGTAGTGACTTCCACTGCCCTATTTAATGGGGTCCCTGTGGATGACATTATGTCAGTTGCTCAGTGGCACTGTGAGTCAAGTTTTACAGACCATTATCTCCGTGACACCTCGAATCCTCTCGCCGTATCGATTTTGAAAAAATAATCAAGTGTACTTTTTTGATGAGGCTTCTTCATTACTTGTATATATCACAATTAATTAATGGGAACAACCACTTTTTGGGACTGCATCAGCCTTCACCACTGGGAAGATGATGTCAGCAGCCAAGTTCAACAAGGTCAGTCTTATTTATGTGTTGTTCATTGTTAATTGTATTGTCACGTGACCCTTTGTTATTAAAATGGTGATGGTATGTGTTTTTATGTGGTTCATTATTGAGAGTATACAAAAATGGAGCTTTTTCGTCTCTTGTCCTATAGTACATGGCACTTGTACGTAGAGAGCGTATGGGACATTGAGGTCATTCGAGTCTTCCTCCCAGGAGGGGGGGTGCCGCGCATATGACATTCGGTCATCTCTCATCCATCGGTTTGTGTTAGCCGATGTTTATCAAATCCTGACTGTGTTTTCACACAGTTTCAGAAGTTTAAGTGCCTTAAATGCAGAAAAGCGCATAGGGAAGAGCTGGTCTTTTGACCTCGCCTCCCTCCCGCCGAATTCCCTGTCGAATTCTGGCAATATCAAAGAGTATTAGGGAGGTAAGTATACTCTTGAAGTGAAATAAACGAAATCACAGATTTCTTTTTTCACGAGAGAGTTGATACTTACCTCCCTAATACGGACCTGGCCTCTCCACCCCACAGAGGCTCGGTCTTCAGGCTCTTGTTAGTTGCATGTGTCAGCCAATAAATTAGTCAGAGGAAGTGCTAGTCTGCGCATGTGCGGTGGTGGGGCTGGCATCCGCCGGACTGCCCTTTGACTCCCTGCCCAGTAGGGGCTCCTAACTGTTTTAATCTGAGTGTTTATTGAGTGAAAGCCGATATTTAGCAATATCAGAGTATTAGGGAGGTAAGTATCAACTCTCTCGTGAAAAAAGAAATCTGTGATTTCGTTTAATGAGTGAGTTGGTATTTACAAAGATTCTGTAGTATTACAAACTTACAACAATACATATTTTCAACAGAATTTACAGGAATGGGACAGCCTGGAAGTACAGTTGGGCAACCTAATTTAAATGGTGTACTTGGCCGTGGGAGCAATAGAATATTTTCCTAATTTTCGAACCCTGAATTTCATTTGAAACGAGCTTTGTTGAGTTCCAAATGAGATCTTACTAAATGAGTCACAGAGTGTAATAAGTTTTATACAAAATAACAATGAGTTGAGATTCTGTTTATCACATTAGCAATTATTAAAAATTTTAAAATCAATTCTTGTCCTTTTCTTCCCATTTTGCATTTTCGTTTATGGTTGTAACACTTCACTAGGTTATTGAGAAGTCTCACCATGTGCAACAAAATATAACTGTGTTTTGTTCTTAGAGATGACTCAGATGTCGACTCTGGTGTGGGTGGGGCGTCGGCGAGTCGAGCGACCACATCACAATATAGCCCTAAAGGTATGTTTGCTCTAAGCATCTATTTGTTCATCTGTATACTTGATTAATTGTAGTCACAAACTGTTTAAGCCTTTCATCTTTGAAATTACAATTAAAAAATTTTACACAAACCATATAGGATGTCTATTAATATTTTAAAAATAATAACTTATTAAATTAATGTTAATATATTCAACAGAATTTAAGAAAAGCTAATTCGAAAGCTTTATCCTTTATGTTTACATCAAGCAAGATATAGACAATTAATTAATTAATTAGAGCTATAAAATTATACGCACAAAATCTGACTACGTATGAGGTTAATTGAAAATTGCGATTATTTTTTAAATCGTCAATTTAAATGATTAAACGAGCATCGAACTAAGCATTCCAGTGATCATTTTCAAAAAATTGTCTTCTCTTGACCCGCATATATAAATTTCTAAACACCATTGCAGCTTTGTTATTGATATGCTATGTCTGAGTAATTTGTATCCAGTCTGATTAATCGACTAATTGCGATTATTCTTAAATAAAGCGATAATCGTAAAACCTAATTTAGCTTTAGAATCATTGGGAGGTTTGCTGTTGGCATTGGTCTAGGTATCAGATCAAATATGGCCATCATGTAGCTAGATTAGAAATGAGGTCCATAGCTCTCACTAATAGAGGGATCCGATCTGTTACTCAAGTAGCTGATGTTATGATCAATTGAGGAATCCAGTTTTACCTATGCTCCGCCCAGCTCTAGCTAAGCTCCACCCATGCTTTGCTCTCTGAATCTCAATTTCCAGAAAACTATATATGTAACCTTTTGAATATTTTGAAACTAATTTGCCTATGGCAGCAACAGTGCCCAGTCAAATTAGTTTCAAACTATTCAACAGAATGCTTATTACATACAATTCGTTCACCTTGACGGACTATTAAGTGTTTATGACGGACTTAATCACGTCATTCCTGAGGTAAGTGATTATAGAAATCAGCCTATATGTGATGTAGTGGATTATGGTGTCATATGGTTGATCGATAAACTGGATTCATCAATGTTTGCTGATGAAATAATAATGATGTATCTAGCTCCGTCATGAACATTTAAAAACCTGTCAAGTATACGACTTGTATGTCTTTGATGGATTTACAATTTAATAAACCTGTTGAATATTTTGAAACAGATTTGACTGGGTGTCAGGCAGCTGCCAAGTAAAATTAGTATCAACATATTCAACAGCTTACTTGCATAGTTACCTTGAAATCAGGATTCTGGGAATTTAAGCTTCAAAGTATATAGATCAATGGGAAAAGCTGAAAAGCGGAACATAGCTAGAAATTGGTGGGGCAAAGCTAGAAATGGGTGTGGCAAAGCTAGAAATGGGTGGGGCAAAGCTAGAAATGGGTGGGGCAAAGCTAGAAATGGGTGGGGCAAAGCTAGAAATGGGTGGGACAAAGCTAGAAATGGGTGGGACAAAGCTAGAAATGGGTGGGACAAAGCTAGAAATGGATCCGTTCATTGTGGGAGAAGCTGGTAAATTATATGAGGTGGGGTGTTGGTTTATGTGTACATGGGGGGGGGGGGGGGAGAACAGAGTTAGGGTTGGATTAGAATTAATATTGAATTGACTAAATGTGAAATCCAATATGACACCTCGGTAGCCATCTTTAACCCTTTCACTGATGAATTCGCTGTATCTCATTTTCAAGGCAATGATTGTACAGGAAAACGGTTGAATATTTTGGAATTAATTTAACTGTAAGCCGTTGCTGCCTTAAGCAGCACCGGCTTCCATTCAAATCAATTATCAAACAGTTAATAGAATAAGTCTTATATTGTAAAGAATATACTTTTTCAGGGATTTGTTGGTGAAAGGATTAAAATGTAAGATTCAGAAGCTGAGTTTTCAAGTGGGGAGACGATTGGTCATGCTGTTAGCGTGATTGACTGGTAATCAGCCAGGCAGGGGTAAAATCCCACTCGTTTGTGAGGTGATCAGGTGGCGGATGAGAAATCTGTGGAAATATAGGCAATCTCCTTCACTCGTCATTGCCGTGCTCCTGGGTGGGGAAATTACCAATAATAGACTGAAATGTAAACCCGCCAAGATATGGCATGATTGGGACCTGGAATCAGGGACTCGATAGATGCCAATCAAACCAATAACCTCTTCACTGAGTTTTCAAGAGCGAGCTTTTCCTGAGGCAGCTATGCCTTCAAGTCAAACTGTTCTCAAAATAATCTGCGCAGCAGATTATAATTATTCATACTATTTATTAAATATCATCCTGACTCCAGGAATAAAATTGAGTCAGACGGAGATTGTATTTGGTGTGTGTTTCAGATTCTCGTGACATTGACTCTGAGGAGGATGAGAATGCAATCTACGCTGAAATCCGTGATGTGAACATTAACAGGCATGCCCCTGCAAAACAAGATCATACAGATCAAGGGTAGGTTAACCCTTTAATGTCCAAGCTGGCCAAAACTGGCCTCTACATTAGTCATGAGGAATGTCCATTTGCAGGTAAGAGAAGACTATTTTCGAAAATTTATCACAAATGACTAGCTCGATAACCGAGCCGGTCATTCCAGCGGTAAATTTTCAAAAATAGTCCTCTCTTGCCTGCAAATGGACATTCATTGAGAAAATATTTGGATGTCTTGAACAAATCTGACCATTAAAGAGTTAGTTACAGTCTAATGGCTTTGCTAACACTTTGCTGTTTAATCGTCAAAATTTTTTAAGCAAATGAAAATTTTGCCTGAGTAAATGATGTTAATTTGCCTATTTTTGAAAATTTATAAGCCAGTCCGATTCCAGTGGTAAAGTTTGAAAAATAGTTTTCTTGATGGGATAGGCATTCTTCAAAACCATTGCAATGGAGGGGTCCAATCTGTTACTCAAATAACTGATGTCGTAATCAATTATATTACAAGCTAGCTGATGTCGCTGTCAAAATGGCGTGGGTATGCCTCATAACTTGAAAGCTCTGCCCCACGCTTTTGAACGAATTGATCTTTGGTATAGTTACAATTTAACCCTTTAACATTCAAATTTGTTCAAGAAAATGTCAGTTTTCTCATAGAAAATGTCCATTTGCAGACCAAGAGAAGACTGTTTTTGGAAAATTTACCACTGGAATGACTGGCTCGGTTACCGAGCCAGTCATTCCAGTGGTCAAATTTCAAAAATGGTCTTCTCTTGGTCGGCAAATGAACATTTCTCAAGACCACTGCAGAAGTGTTTGAGGGCTGATATGAGTGTTAAAGGTTTAAAAAAAATTATTTTGAAACTAGAATGTAACAGCTCCCAATAAAATTAGTTTTCATTTTCACTCATTCACGCGCTCACACATACACATGCACGCACGCGCATGACTATTGTAAAATGGTTTCCTGTCACTCGTGGTGAGACTAACATAATTCACTAGAAGTATTATAAGCACATATTTTCACATTAAATTTATATATTGATCAGCTAACTTGTCTTTGTTTCATTGTATGTCATCAGACCTTCAAACTATGACCAGAATCTCAACCCATTTGCTGCTACAGAGGACGATACAAACCCTTTTGCGGGTGATGATGACGATGATAATGATAATGCTAAGGTGAATGACCAACGTGGCTATGTAGAGGATGAAATGCATGACAGAATTAAAGCAGAGTTGCCAGATGATGGCGAGGCACCATCCAGATTTGCCCTGAATAAGCTACTGCAGGACATTAGCCAACCACGTGGTCTCTTCATATATCAAGGTATTCTGTGTGTGCATACATTCGTGTGTAGTGTGTGAGAATGACAAGACAAATTTGTGAGTGTTGTGTGTGCGCGCGTGCATGCACACTTGTATGCACGCTTGTGCACATGTATGTGTCCCATCACAGTAGTATAAACATATACACAATGTGTCACTCAAAATCAGCCACATGATTTATTCCAAGATAAAAATTTAGAGAATTATATATTGTATTTGTCTCAACTAGTATAAGTCTCTTGCTCTGCCTGCCTGCCTGCCTGTCTGTCTGGCTGCCTGTCTGTCTGTTGTCTGTCAGCCTGCATGCCTGCCTGCCTGCCTGCCTGCCTGCCCATCCATCCGTCTGTCTGTCTCAAATCATTGACCTTTCTGGCAAAGCTGCAACTGTAATGTGTCACGCTTGTTCTTTGCCGTGCAGGCTCTATAGTGTGTCATGTTAGTGCTGTTAATCTGTTTGACGGAAGCACTTCTCTGCATCGCGCCATAGAAGGGGGAGACAACCCTGCCATTATCAGCGCACTACTTGAATTCGATGCGGCGTGTATTAATGTTCAGAATACGCTGGGCTACTCAGCGTTACACTTAGCGTGCAAACTCAGCAGAAAGAAATCTCTGGAGAAGTTATTGGTAAGATACAGTAGTTTCTCGTTGACACACACACATCTATAGAATGTGGCCACAAATTGGATCAAAATATGTACAATGAGGTTCAATTCTTATGTATTAATCCTTTAACACTAAAATTTGTTTTAAAAAATGTAAATTTTCTCTTTGAAAATATCCATTTGCAGATGAAGAGAAGACTGTTTTTGAAAATTTACCGCTTGAATGACTGGCTCAGTTATCGAGCCAGTCATTCCAGTGGTAAATTTTCAAAAATAGTCTTCTCTTGGTATGCAAATGGACATTTCTCAGGACCACTGCAGAAGTCATTTTTGGCTGATGTAAGGATTAAATGGAGTACAATTTAGCTAACACACTTAAATTCAACCCATGCTTTAGCCATCTTTGACGTTCTGCATCTTACCTCACCACACACCCTCATCCCCTGGGAGTGGGGAGTTAATGGGAGAGAGAGTGCAGAGCATAATGTAAACATTTTCTCACTATCCGCAAGCATCTGGGTAAGTCACAAAAATTGTGTTGAATTCTGGAAGCTTTGAAATTCTGCACTGACCATGGCCCCAACCTACCCCCCAACCACCAGTAGTGAGTCTACATTTCATCGCAATCATAAATACCGTAAATGACAAGCTATTGAATGTTTTGAGGTTTTATCGTGTATTTACATGAGAATGCGTTGTTCATTTTTTTAGGAACAGTCTGGCATTGATGTGTACAGCCGTACGGCAGAGGGAAAAGATGCCGAGGAACTGGTGACAAACCGTGCCATTAAGAAACTACTTGAGAAAGCCAAACAGGATAACCCACAGAGGTATTCAACTGTACATATTTTTTCTGTATGTGTGTGTACATGCGTGCATGTGTGTAGGCGTACGTGAGTGTGTGTGTGTGTCTGAGTATATATGTTTGTACCTTTACCTGAGTGCAATAATCTTATAACTGTCTCGCTGCTACAAGCAACTAGACAACAAATTCAATGGGCAAAAAACTCATGACTTCTGAATATTTTGAAAACAATTTGACTGAAAGTTTCAGTCCAATTGTTTTCAAAATATTCAGCATATCCAGAGTTAAACTCTATGGAAGATATGGTCTGCAGAAATTCAGTAGGTAAACATTTAAATGTACACATGAGTTCAACATGTTTGGTGCGTGTGTTTGTTATATGCAACAGAGTTAATGATATGTCACGCTATCATTATAACTATTGCCAGAAATGTATAGGGTATTTAATATGCAAGATATTGAGAATACAAACTAATATTGTCTATTTGAAAAATGTGAGGCCTGTAGAGATTGCTTGGTCCATCCGTCCACTTGTAGCTCTCCACCACTGACCTGCATAAACGTGTCTTTAGCCATAAAATTTGTTCAAGAAAATTAAGACTTTCTTACAGAGAATGTCTATTTGCAGGCCAAAAGATTATTTTTGAAAATTTACCACTGGAATGACTGGCTCGGTTATCAAGCCAGTGTATTCATATAGGTGCGCGATTGTGGTTTATTAGAGTGTAAGGTATGGCCCAGTATCACCGACTTCAGCACTAGAGGTTTCGGACAGGATTACCCTGCCATGGGAATTTGAAATCAGGGTTTACGTTCCCCTAGATGCATTGTTTATCATGGGTAATGAGTTCCATCTACCCAAAGAAATCTGGTTTTGAGATGCCAGATAATCGGCTGTTGCACCTCCACTGTTTATTAAAACACTCCTGCCACAGGAAGGCCAGTAGTAGGAGCATTTTGTAGATAGTGAGAGTCATCCTCACTCCCACCCCGGCATTATCAACCTATTTCAGTGGTAAATTTTCAAAAATATTCTCTTGTTCATTTTTGAAGACCACATCAGAAACATAGCTTGAGTGTTAACGGACCAATAAAAATTCAACAAGAGCTTAATGATATGATTTCCATAACTTATTAATAAATAAATAATAATAATAATAATAATAATAATATTTATTCTTGTTTACTGTAGCGATATCATTCCCGTCTCTCTTCCATCATCGACGCCGCTCACATCAAGCCATGCTGATACAACTATTGATTTGGATAAAATCGGGAACAAATATAATGCATTGAAGCGTGATATGATTCATAACGGAAAATAATAAAGGAAAGACAACTCAGCAAGGCCCCTAGATATTTGGAAAGTTAATGACTCGGGTCTGTTTTAAAATGAGCTATAGTTTTCAACAGTACTATTGAACTGGTTGAGTTTGAAGTAAAAAGTCAGATATCACGACATAATGATATAATTGGAATACGCCATTCACCAGTTAGTCAATAACCTGATATATTCATGTTTTTACCCTGGCAATCAAATGGCCCCCCTGTGAAACGTCCAGTTTCAGGCCAAGAGAAGACAATTTTTGAAGATTTACCACTAGAATGACTGGCTCGATAACCGAGCCAGTCATTCCAGTTGGGAATTTTCAAAAATAATCTCTGCCTGCAAATGGACATTCACTGAGAATAAAATTTTATTTTAAAGATTATTTTTACTATCATTGATAAAATGTGAAACCGTTATATAATTATTGATATTCACCATAAAAATTAAGATTTTTGTCAAAATCTATCTCAAAGTTTAATGTTTTTACCAAGATTCTCCTCGGTTGTTAATGTTTTTACTGAGATTCTCATCAAATGTCAACATTTTTAGAGAGATTCACATCGGATATAACATTTGATGAACTAATGCCACAATCCATTGCAACAGTGATTCTGGCATCCAATCTATAGGTATATCAGAATACAATCTATACTTTCAATCATTCCGTATTTCTATGAAGTGATTTTCTGTTGCAATGTACAACATATTTGAGATTTTGTGTATAAATTACAATGGGTATAAATTTTATTTTATTTATTTTTTCTTGTTATTGTTATCGTAATTTAGATAGCATGATATGTGCAATTTTTATCGGGAGATTATTATTAATTAATAATAAGCAGAGGCTCATATTAGATTGATGCCAGAATAGTTTTCAGTTGATTTCCGTTGACCTGTGTTTGGAGAAATGTTTAACCTATCAGATTATTGATCATGTAGGGATAGACCAATTTAATGTTTTGTTTGACGAAAAAAACAACCCCAAAACACACGAGCGGTGACAGGAAAATATGTAAAATTAATGCACAATTTCAAGCTCAGAGGTTTTAAGCTGTTGCAGTATTAACCCTTTCATTGGGCTAATTGTCCAGATTGATCAAGACAATCCAAAATGTTTTCTCAGTGAGTGTTAATTTCTATCCCAAGAGAAGACAATTTTTGAAAATTTACCACTGGAATGACTGGCTCGTTAACGAGCCAGCCATTCCAGTGTTAAATTAAAAAAAATAGTCTTCTCTTGGCCAGCAAATGGACTTTTCTGAGCTCAGAAAAAATGGTTAACAAAACTACAGAGAACAAAAAGAGTTACAGAAAATTCTAAGGAATTCTGAGTGATAAGGATTTGGTTGTGAAAAGATACTAAATAGAAAGAATGTTGAAAATAATGCCTTAAAATTCCTCCATTAGTTTCTTTCTAGATATGGACAAATTAAGTCAGGAGGGTTTTGTAAAACAAAAAAATAAATTGGTATGCCCTAAGCTCGTAAAGCATATGTCTTTCATCGTTTAAAGTTGCTAGCAGAAATGTTCTTATGACAGCTGGCCTATCATACATATATATTATGTCAGAAAGATTCTGCCATAAACTGACCATACATAACCTGTTCAACTTGGTGATATTATTGTAAAGTGTTTTCGCCTAGTGTTAGCCAAACCCTTATGGTTTTGCTTCTGTCCATGTGTATATTGCCCATGTGTGCATCCATCCGTCTATGTATGCACATGATAGGCTGTGGGTAGGTTTTGTTATGAGGTTAGGAAGAAGCATACTATTCTTGGATCAGTTTGTCCGTCACAGCATCTGGATCATTTTGTCCATCACAGCATCCGGATCAGTTTGTCCATCACAGCAACCGGATCAGTTTGTCCATCACAGCATCCATACATCTTCCTAACCATGTACCCTCTCTGCGTCGTGACATATTCGACCATGACTGTCATCGCAGGGTGGTCATTTTATATCATCTAGTTTGCTAAGTTATAAGCGCTTTTTAGGAATTGGTTAGATATATATAGAGATGAATTTATGTACTCATCCCTAATAATGCAGATTACTGTGTTGGTACTACGACAAAACTGTATCATATTAACCCAGTACTGGCCCTGTAACCTGCATTATAAAGGAGTATTTTGATAACACATTTAGTTCTTAACTTTCTTGCTGCTGCACGCCATGAGACAATAATTTCGATGATCAAAAACTCTTGACTTGATGAATATATTGAAAACAATTTGACTGAATGTTGTTGGTGGCTTTGCCACCAACAACTTTCCATCAAATTGTTTTCAAAATAGTTAGCAGGTCCAGAGTTATAACCCCTGAATTATGGCGTCTGCAAAAACTCGCCAGTCAGACAGTTAATATGTGCTCTGCACTAGGACCTGAGTGAACATAAGCCGCTTTAGATAAGCAGTGATTGAAAATAACCTTGATGAACCACTAGCCAGTATAGTTAACCGCTCTTGTGTCAACAGCGCCTCAAAGCGCACAAAATACGACTTGCTATATCAATTAAACATTTTGATGGTCAGTTTTTTTCAAGATATTTTAATTTTAAGACTATTTTTGTAAATTTAGCACTGAATTTTTTTTTCGCCGGCTTGACCATTAAAGAGGTAATGGTAAAGAAAATTAAAGTTTTTAATTAGCCAGTGTCTATCTGCAGGCCGAGAGAAGAGTATTTTTGAAAATTTACCACTAGAATGACTGGCTCGGTTACCGAGCCAGTCATTCTAGCGGTAAATATTAAAAAATACTCTTCTCTAGACATTTCAAATAGTCATGTCTGAAGACCACTGCAAAGTAGTTTTTTGGGCAATTTGACCATTAAAGGGTTAAGTTGACTCTAGAGGGGTTAATGAATAGTTGATACATGTAGCCTTAGTGAAGATATTGTAGACCTTACTAAAGTTCACCAATGTCATTTAAATGCTTATATTTCAGAACCATGATTGCTAGTTCAAACAGATGACCATTATAACAAATAAATATTAGTTACCTCTCCGGGATGTAGAAATTTTTCAAACATCGCGGAGCGGTAACTAATATTTCTTTATTATGAATCATTCTGGGATTGGGACCAACATTTTCGGAAATATGATCATCACTTATTCAAGTTATCGTGATTGTTAACTCTTTAACACTTAAATTTGTTCAAGAAAGTTTAAATTTTTTCGTTCAAAATGTCCGTTTGCAGACCAAGAGAAGACTATTTTAGAAAATTTACCACTGGATTGACTGGCTGCGTTATCGAGCCTGTCATTCCAGTGGTAAATTTTCAAAAATAGTCTTTCTCTTAGTCTGCAAAAGGACATTTCTCAAGCCCACTGTAGAAGACATTTTTGGGAGACTTGTGGGTTGCAGGGTTAGAGTAGATAAAAAGGCCCTATACGATGTGCGGTACCTAAGGGCCAGTAACTATCCTCCTCATCTTACTGGCCTGAAGTTATCTCCCTTATTCACAAACAAGATTAGTGGTGCACTCCCACCACTTGTGTCCCCTGAATAATAGAATTTGAACAGTTCAACACAAAGTCACATTGAGAAATTGATGGCATATTAAGCCCTTCACCTCCTTACTGATGTTTGAACCTCTAATAAGATAAACAAACACACTGACAGCACATGTTAGTAACCAATTATTGCCTAAAGCCGGCCAAAAACGTCACCCACAGTGGTGTTGGGAAATGTCCATTTATAGACCAAGAGAAGGCTATTTTTGAAAATTTACCAATGGAATGACTGGCTTGGTTACCGAGCCAGTAATTCCAGTGGTAAATTTTCAAAAATAGTCTTCTTTTGGTCTGTAAATGGGCATTTTTATGAGAAATTTTGGATTTTCTTGACTTAATTTAGGCATTAACGGGTTCATGTGCTTTGTGCTAGTACATGTTTATCTGTCCTCTCAAACCTGTAGTATAAATCTATACTAGGATACTGAACTGAAATAAAACTAGTGTCGCAACACCAGTTCAATGGACTCGTGCGTGGGAGGACGTGAACAATTGAAGAAAGACGTACATTACCAGATCATCCTGGGACTCGAGTGTGCCTAATTAATGTAAAGGCATGATTTCCTGAACTGATGATAGATATAAAATTTTCTATTAATCCATTTCCATCGCCATTAATTAGTTAATTAAAACTAGTTTTGTTTAATTAACACTTTAACACTCATATCAGCCAAAAAATGGCTTCTGTTGTTGTGGTCTTGAGAAATGTCCATTTGCAGGCCAAGAGTAGACTATATTTGAAAATTTACCACTGGAATGACTGGCTCGATAAGCGAGCCAGTCATTCCAGTGGAAATTTTCAAAAATAGGCTTCTCTTTGTCTGCAAAGGGACATTTTTTCTATGAGAAAATTGAAGTTTTCTTGAACAAATTCGAGGGTTAAAAATATCATGAATTCAGTGTAGCAATTGCATTTGACCCTTATCCTAGAGAGGTGTGGTCGCTGAGTTATTAGGAGCGTGCGCCGGTAACTGAATGGTTGACAGTTCTCCTCCTGACCAGGCCACCGCGTTGTGTCCTTCAACAGGGCACTTCACTCTGCATTGCATAGGTCCACCTAGCTGTAAATAGGTACCTGTAAGGGCAGTGTAGGTAATGCGCAAGTGTGTGTAACCTATGGGTGCTGAGACTGTACACGTGTGAACAGGCTCAATGACCAGTGGGTGGGGGTAAGAGATGTAAAGTCGCTGAGCGGGGGTGGGGTGTTTAGACAAGGGGATGGTGGGGATAAATTATGGGGCTATCATCCAGTATGTGTAGAATAATGGGTAATTTATTTTATGCAAATCGCCTGAATATGACATTACTGTTACTGTTATAAAATGTTTCTATGTTGTATAATTTACACTATTAATAGTAAGATATTCAGTATAAACTGATTTTGATACTATTTATTCGATTAATTTAAATATATCTTTCTATATTATTATTATTATAATTATTATAATTAGCTCACTTGGCCTTTCAAGCCAAGTGAGCTTATGCCATGTCGTGTGTCCGTCCATCTGTCTGTCCATCCATTAACTTTTCCTTTAAACGACTTCTTTCCAAGAACCGCTGGGCCGATTTCAAATATATTTGGCAGGGGGCATCCTGAGGAAATAGGGATCCAATTTTGTTCAAATGAAGACGATCGGCCAATTTGGCCGACGGCCATCTTGGATTTTGGCCAATTTTAGGAAACGTCTTTAAAAATATTCTCTAAAACCGTTTGTGGGATTGATGCAAACCTCATGAAATATGATCTGGGGCAAGAGCTGAACCAAATTTGTTCAAAGGAACTTGATTGGTCAAATGGTTCGGCGTCCATCTTGGTTGACCTAGTTTTAGCAAAAGCGACTTCTCCCAAACCGCTGGAGGGATCGGGTTGAAATCTGGCAGATATGATTAGGGACTAAGGGCCATTAAAGTTTGTTCAAGGGAAGTTGAACCGCCAAAAAACATGGCCACTGTGGGCCAATGAAAATATAGCGTGTTTGGCAGCCATATTGCATTTTTTTATTTGATGGATTTTGAGGCCGAAATTGGTTTTATATGTTTTTGGGTATTCTGATCTCAAATTTGCAATTTTCAAAACGGTCGGATAAGCGGTTTGGCGGCCATCTTGGATCATTTTCCCGCCAAAAGCTCCCATACTAAAGCAATGGGAAATTTTAAATGTCATCTTCTCGAGAACTACTTGGCCAATTTCAATTTTATTTTGCAGGAATCATCCTTACAGCATAGAGATTCAAATTGGTTCAAACGAAGCTGATTGGCCGGTTGGAATGGTGGCCATCTTGGATTTCGGCCAATTTTTAGAAACGTCTTTAAAAATCTTCTCCGAAACCACTTGGGGGATTGATTCAAGCCTCATGAAATATGATCTATGGCAAGAGTTGAACCAAGTTTGTTCAAGAGAACTTGATTGTTCAAATGCTTTGGCGGCCATCTTGGTTGACATAGTTTTAGCTTAAACGAGTTCTCCAGAATCGCTGAAGGGATCGGGTCAAAATTTGCTAGATATGATTAAGGACTAAGGGCCATTAAACTTTGCTCAAGGTACGTTGATCCGTCAAAAACATGGCCGTTGTGTGCCGATCAATATATAGCGTGTTTGGCGGCCATATTGGATTTTTTTATTTGACAGATTTTGAGGCCGAAATTGGTTTTATATATGTTTTAGGGTATTCTGAGCTCAAATTTGCCATTTTCGAAACTGTCGGATAAACTGTTTGGTGGCCATCTTGGATTATTTTCCCGCCAAAGGCTCCCATACTAAAGCAATGGTAAATTTAAAATGTCTTCTAGGCTGATTTCAATTGTATGTGGCAGGATGCATTCTGAGGGCATAGAGGGCTGGCAGCCATCTCAGATTTTGGCCGATTTTTAGCATTATCTTTAAAAAATCTCCAAAACCACTTGGGGGATCAATTCAAAACGCATGAAATATCATCTAGGGCAAGAGCTGCACCAAGTTTGTTCAAGAGAACTTGATTGGCCAAATGGTTTGGCGGCCATCTTGGATAACCAATTTTTTCCAAAACAACTCCAGAACCACTGAATGGATTGAGCCGAAATCTGGGAGATATTATTAGGCTCTGTGTGCCATTAAAGTTTGTTCAAGGGAAGGAGCTACGTAAAAAACATGGCCCCAGTGAACCAATCAAAATGTCGCATGTTTGGCGGCCATATTGGACTTGCAAAATTGTCCACAAACTCATTTAAAAGACTACTAAACAACCCACCAACAATTTTGACAAAAAATTAGAGTGCTCCAGGAGTCCAGGTGAGCGACACAGGCCCCTTGGGCATCTTGTTATTATTATTATTATTATTATTATTATTATTATTATTATTATAAATAGTTAATTCTGATATTGTTGATCTTATATAAAATATGTGTTGATTGTTTGACTGAGAATTTCGATGTGGTGTCAATAATTCTGAATATCAGTTCTTTGCTGGGTTTTTTTTGTCTCACCTACAACAATGCGTAAGCGAGACATCAGCTGTCACTTTTCCGATGACGACAGTTAAGGCGGGAGACATGGGTGTCTATGCTGCTGGAAATCTGCATAATGACATTGAGATAATAATGTCAACGTTACTGTGGCCTTGATAGAAAACTACACTTTAGCTGATTGAAAATTGTAAGGTCATTGAATCAAAGCGCCTTCCAGCTGTGTGGACCACGAAATTGTCAAGATTCATTAACCTTTTTGTGACACCTTAACGCTATCAAGCCAGCCAAGCTGTCAAGCCAGCCAAATTGGTCTCTGCAGTAATCTTTGAGGAATATCCATTTGAAGACCAAGAGAAGAGTACTTTTGAAAATTTACCAATGGAATGACTGACTCGATCCAGTCATTCCAGTGGAAAATTGTCAAAAATACTCGTCTTGGCCTGTAAATGGTCGCTGATTAACCACAAATTTGGATTTTCTTGACCATTAGCCTTTTAATGGTCACGCGGGTCAGCCAAACATCCTCTGCAGTGGTCTTATGAAATGTCCATTTGCTGGACAACAGCAAACTATTCTTGTAAAGTCCAGTGATAAATTTACAAATACTCTTCTCTTGGTCTGTGAATAGACATTCACTTGGACAATATTGCAATGTTTTTGCTGAATCGTGATCATTTGCCCTTTAACCCTTTAATGACTAAATTTGGTAAAGAAAATTACAATATTTCCTAATTGAATGCCGATTTGTAGGCCAAGAGAAGCCTATTTTTGAAAATTTACAACTAGAATGACTGGCTCGATTATCGAGCCAGTCATTCTAGTTGTAAATTTGTCAAAATAGTCATGTCTTGGTCTGCAAATGAACAGTCAGCAAGACTACTGTAGAGGCTGGTTTCGGCCGACGTAGTCAGGAAATGGTCAAAGGTCAGATTTAGCCAGGAAAAAAAAAATTTACTTATTGAATGTCCATTTGCAGGCCAAGAGAGGATTATTTTTGAAAATTTACCACTGGAGTGACTGGCTCGGTTATTTCCTCAAAACCACTGAAGAGGCCGGCTTTGGCCAACTTGACCATTAAAGGGTTAAAGTGTTTTGAGGCACTGTTAACACAAGAGGGGTTAAGAAAATATGAACTCCAGGGCATTGATGGGCGTGGTTCTCCTGTCCTCCAGGGTATCGATGGTCGTGGTG
>CM067359.1:63505876-63543376 GCA_034401795.1 Chaetoderma sp. LZ-2023a
AAACATGGGATTATTTTATCTCCCGGGCGGCGCCATTTTCTTGCAACGAGAGCGAGATTTCACGCGATCCTTACGTCATCCCCACACCAACGCTATCTTTGCCGAGCACGAAGGCTGTACAGCAAATATGTATATGCATGGGGGCCTAACATGTGCTAATTTGTAATCGTCCAGTTAAGCTAGTTAGTTTTTCAAGTAATTCTAGTATCCGAAGACGGTGGGGAATTGTTAAACCCTAGACCGCTGAAGCATAGATTCCATTTTCTTTATCCTATCAGAATGTGTTCATTTTGGTAACAACGCTGCTGTAAGTCAGCGCTGTGCACGACAGCAACACGTTTCGGCAACATTTTTTTCTCCAAAATATACCCCGGCACTATCTCTGTAAGTAGTACACATGCGTATTGTCAACTTACTCAGCCGACTCAAGATACCGTTATAGCGTGTGTCGCAGGCAGTGTAAATATATATTCCAAGAAAACATGATATGATAATATTGCCAGAACCACAGAACCGATTGTAATAATTCTGATACCTACCTGTAGCTGCAAATTCGAAGATTTATCCAATGCAAGGGATGTTAGAATCGGCCTAATGTATCAAAAGATACACTCTGCGGGAAAGACTAAGCCGGTAAAATTTCAAGCAAAAATTTCAGGATGCGTTCTATCCATCATCCCATATCAGAATGAGTATTACAGCTACAATGACAGAATCTGCTGTGTCGAAGTTTTACAATGTTATCACATAACGTGAAAAATTCCATCAAAATATCTTAATTATTGAAATTACTACAGCTTGCCGGGCAATATTGATCGGCGATGAAAATTCCCAGATTTTGTGTCAAAATGTTAATTCATTTGGTGATGTCTCTGGCAATATTCACGTGAGTAAAATTATAATTGGTCAGGCAAATAGCCATTTCTTTCAGCTTTAAGCACACTCCAATTTAATGACAATACCCAAAGATAGTCTGCGAGACAAAAACCATCTCATGCCGAATTTTACCAAAAAAGGATAACATATTCTCAGATGTATCTTAGATGAATAATTTTTTAAATATATTCCAGTCTTTTGAACCTCTTGTCCGATATTAACATCCATTATATCATATTAATCCGGAGGTGGGCACCTATTTATAGATCCTAGAATCATTGGAATCGCTTCAGCGGCTCGTTTGCTATTAGCATTTACGTATACTTCCTTAAAATATATACCCGTATCCCTAGGCCTCACGCCTCCAGTCATAGCAATAGCGGCTGTGCTGGGCTGACGTCGCTAGATGCGATAAAATGGCAGTGCCTAGATGTGCGAAAAATTGTCAATTTTACCAACATTATCTAGTTATAGTCGGTTACGTTATTTCTATTTGGTTATTATTCTTGCGCAATTTCATTAAACATGTAATAATCTTTCAAATAAAGCACACTTTTTATCATTCCGGAATTGTCCTTTAATAAATATTCTGTTGAATACTTTGAAACTAATTTGACTGGGTACACAACAGCACCAAGTCAAATTAGTTTCAAAAGATTTATCAGCTTATCTGTATAGTTTTCCTGACATTGATAGTCAGGGAGTTCAGGGATCAATCGATGCCAACACCAGGGCGGTGTGGGTGGAGCTTAGTTAGTGATGGGCGGGGCATAGCTAAAACTGGGAAGGTCCATTGCCTCTTGATTCATTTGTTGATTTTATAAATCTATACAACGCCAAAGGAGAGGTAGTCAAGTTGGAGAAAGTTGAAAGTGAAAAGGTCATTGGAGTCATGGTGGACACAAAACTGAATTTCCAAGAGAATAGGCAAAGCAAGGTGAATAAAGCAACATAGTTAATAGCTGCAATTCGGAGAACATACACATACCTATATTAAATAATGTTTTAATCTGTTATATAAAGCACTTGCACGATCATAGCTTGAATATGCCGGCAATGTGCGGCCGCCTTACCAGAAATGCGATATTGACACACTGGAAAATGTCCAGCGTAGAGCGACGAGTTGTGTGCCTTCATTAAAGGAACTAGACTACACGCAGAGGATTAAGAAACCTGCAGCTTCCAACATTAAAATACAGGCGGATGAGAGCGGATATTATAGAGACATACAAAATCATTTAAGGCATCTATGATAAACGGATAAGTCAAATCTTCACGTTCAACACAGCTGATACCAGAACTACTCAAGATTTGGATATCAGGAAACAGTCCTTTGCTAGACTTCCATACGAGGTCGTTAATGCGCCCAATCTCCAGTGTTTGAGAGTAGATTGGATAGGTTCTGGAAGGACCAGGACATGAAGTACCACAGCAAGAAATATTCTGCAATATGAATGATGAGTAGATTGGGATACAGACCAGTCTCGGTATTTAATGGGGAGCTGGTGTCTAAACACTATAAACGTGACGGATTGTGATGTATTTTAGATGTAATTGGATTGTGAGCAGGTGGACATGGGCACAGTATCCATGCCAGATCTCCCAGCCTCATAGCCATTTAAAATACAAACTATTAGACTTGTAGTATATACCACCTGGGTATATGTGTATATCTTATATACTGTACTAGATCGGTTGTATATATATATATATATATATATATATATATATATATATATATATATATATATATATATATATATATATATATATATATATATATCGTGCGTGCGTGCGTGAGTGTAAATATGTCATTCTTTCGTCTGTAAATAAAATTGTATAATTCCGGGAAGGTTTAGGATAGGGAAATGATTATAATAATAATAATAATAATTATTATTATTATTATTATTATTATAATTTTTTAAATCTGTGACAGGATATGGAGCGGACCATAGAGGTAACAACGCCTGCGTTCTGTAACTTAACTTAACTTAGCTTCACTTAACTATCACTCGGCGACCATTTCCTTGGGAGTGCATGCGAGTAGTGGTTGAGACCGCTGTTCTCAAGCGAGTTAACGCAACTATTTGCGATTGCATCAACTTGCGATCAATTGACCGTAACAGTTTAGCCATAAATCATATGATGTCATAATCAATTATGTGATGTGTAGGATGATGTCATAATCGATGACTTCCTGAATGAGATAAATGAGTTTGTCACAAACGTTTAATTGATGATGGTCTAAGCGTTGGTCTCCGAATCGTATGTCTACTCGCTAATAAACATGCTGTTGAATATTTCGAAGATAATTTGACAGGGCGCTGAGCCAAATTAGTTTCAAAATATTCAACTGATTATCTGCATAGTTTTCTGGAAATTGAAATTCAAGGATCGATCGATCCCAACATGGGCGAAGTGTGTATGGAGCTTAGCTAGGGATGGGCGAGTCATAACTAAAACTGGGTTCCTCCATTAGCGACGATTATGTGACCTATTGATATAAGCACCTTTGCAGGCGAGAGACTTGCGTACTCGCAACGCGTGAGAGGGCCGATTGCAGTGCCTCGCCGGGCTTCGTAGCATTACCTAGGGACGTGTTCACAGTATGGCGTTATTCTGAATTAACTCTAGTGTGAACACGAACTAATTCTTGGGTGCTAAACAGAGACCTCTAGCTGATTGTGAGTCATTCTGATCACCATTCTCACTCGCACGTTGCGCATGAGTTGAGATCGGCTTAAGACAGTCAGAAAGTGGAGATCCGTATAATAATAATTGAAGGATTCAAAACATGTTCAAAACTCAGAGAGCACCACCGACCAAGCCTTGAGACCACATGCGAGCAAATTCCTCTCACCTTGCGACTGTTTCAAGGTACTTCCAAAGAAATGGTCGCCTTGTGAAAGACAGGCCTTAATTTGTGCATAATGAAAGATATTTAGATCAGTTCGACAGTAGGACCTACTGCTTCTATTTACTGTCACATACTAATTAAGGACATGTGTATTGTGTAGAATCTCCACTGGCTAACATAGGCCTAATCTTCATTTCGGCAGCTGACCGAGATCCCTGCCAATAAAGTCTGCTGATACTCTCACCATTTAGTGCTGAGGTCTGGTAATAGGCAGGGCTGTACCACCAAGCTCCGTATCTCTGACCATGCCTTCATGTTAGCGTGAACTCGGCTCCATTGTTATCTACAAATCCATTGTGCGCACCGCCATTACGATATGCGCCAATGTGGAGACGATAGCTATCACTTCTATTCCCTTTTGAAAACATGTAATATTCGGCATAAATACCATGTACGTTTCTGTTGAAACAGACATCTAACCTTAGCGTTAACGGACTGCTGTGCGATGTCATCATGTAAACATTTTCTAGACCAAGCCAGAATTCACGCGACAGTTCTCCAAAGCCTGTGCGGGTAAAGAAACAGGTTCAAGATTCAAAAGCTACCCATTTCATGATTAATTTATAAATACTATTTACTTTTGACTATTGGCGATGGGAGTCCATCGAAGGCCAGGCCTATAACTGATGGACCGCTTACATTAAAGGACATTAACAAAGACACCATTATTATATATTTACACTAGGGCTAAGACAGTATACCTTGATAAGATAATTAACGACGATGATGTCACTGCCCCAGTATATATACATTCAGGGTACAATATGACACTATACTACATGTACTTAAATAACATATACATAAACACCTATTTGTATGGTAGTATATTATTAGCACACCTGGTCAGAATGGCCAAGTGAGCTTATGCCATGGTGACTGTCTGTCACCCATCCATCCATCATCCATCCATCTGTCCGTTGTAGCTCGCGAGAAATGCAAAGACCGACTTCTAGAGACGGTGGAACACTGATATTCCAGTGGGGCCATGTAACTATTGCTGCCAAGATTGAACCACACAGTGTCGTCCCAACTATTTGTGTCACCGGTGTGTCTATCCATACTAATTTAGAGATATGGAACAATTTGTAATTAAAACAGTAGAAATATTAATATACTATACAAACAAGGTGAATCGTTTGACAGTAAATGAGCACACAATAATACACAACATAGAGCTATCTGGTGTTCTTTCCACGTGGTGTCGCCGGAGGTACCACACAAGTTCTTGAATCCGCAGAGGTATCCCCGCAAGAGAAGCATCCACAACTAAGTCACTAGGTAGTTTAATATAAACTAATATACCCCGCGGGCCTCTGTCACAGGAAAATTCCATCAACGCTGAAGCGGAGGAAAAGAGCTGGCAAAAAGGGCCACTCTTGTTCAACGGAAAACTGCTTAAGTGAAGATCCTAGTGGAACCATAATTAATGTGATGCATACTGGTTTACGGGAAGACGGGGTGAATGATTTCCGAAGAATTCCCAAGTCACCATCTTATGCAGTTCAAAAGATACTGTATTGGTAGATGCCGCTTTATTTATGCGGGCCTTCTGCTACCATCTAACCGATCATTTAGTTGTTAGAAACAGAAACTAGTTATGGCCGTAAGTGGCAGGAATTCCTAGCCAACTTTAGATACAGTTGTCCAATGGGCGCAGATGCCTCACTTCCCGTAGGTCGCCTGGATTAGCATCTACCTCCAAGGACAGCATGTGTACATGTTACGACACAAGGCATCCAAATTCGATGAAAATCCGGCTACCTTGTCCCGCAACCACATAAAACATCACCTGGACAATGGCTACGTTTCACACAAGCAAGCTTTCATTCCTGACATGTCTTTATGGTGGGGTGGAGAGACGGATATCCATCGTGAGCATCCTTCCCATGAGGGCATCACAAGCTCCAATGCTTCATCCAGACACTGCAACGAATTGGATGGAGATCCGCATCAGGTCCGTCACCCTGTGCTATGGATCTAACAGTGGACCTGTCGTTAGGGTTAAGTTCCAATATGCCCAGATATGCACTGCAGGCCGGTAAATAAACTAACTAATTCACATTTTATAGCTATATGTTTTCGCAGTGCTTCCTTCAGTGGTAGGGTTATCTAGCCAATGAGTATCCGAAGATATGGGGGAGAAGTCTGTAAATCAGCATTTTAACCATCACCGTTCGGAAACTGATAGTTTCCCAGGGTCGGATCCGATCAACGTGCTGATGGGAAATCCAGACAATTAATAAGCCATGTGGCTGGTGGATCGTGGAAAGAGACAATAATTTAATATATTTGAGGCCCTATAGGTAATTGGCCAATTTTACACAACCTTGCCGGAGTGCGGGGCTACATTACCACAACAACCGGAAAAGAGGCATACACTATATGTCTCTAAACGAAGAAATTGTCCCTAACCACTAACCTATCATATCGAGCTGAATACTAAAGTTAGTCGGTAACATGGCGGGCTCAAACAATTAGAGCATGGTCAGCGACCTCAGTGTAAAATTGATGATGGCGGGAATAATGTGATGTGTTGCTATATAATAACTATCTGTTGCTGTATAGTATTTCCTAGTGCACTGCGGTCCAAAGTTTTCTACAATTAAACAAAACATATTAACTGGATGGCTAACTGCCATATACAACTAACCATTGCAATAAATAGATTATAATTAAATAAGGTAGTTAAATATCACAGATTGATAAACTTAAACGGTGCGGCTAGTTGAAAGCACCCACAGTAAACAAGGATAATATTCACAATAAAACAGAAATTATAAATTGCGGTCTTAAGACTGGTAAGGTACCTATTAGTCATCAGTACCATATACGGAAATAATAATTAAATGTACAATAGTATAGTTACTTGAGTACCTAATAGTCATCGGTACGGAACAGGCTACTATGTTACTGAAATTAAGGCGCTATCATATTCATAGCACGAGTCGACATGCTCTCTGAAACTGAAGAGATTTCCGCAGGTGATTTCCACAGCTGGTTTCCACAGGCTGGTCTCCGCAAGCTGACTCCTCCAGACAGGGTAGACACGGCACACACTCAGGACAGTGAAACAGAGCAGTTGAGAAATGTCTATTAGATAGTCTTTGTAACTAGTATACAATTTATACGGAAGTGAGAAAGTTATCCATCCAGTGATGGAAGAAGTAAAGTTGAAGGTTGCCCATTAACAGAGGGGGCTGTATATAACATTAGGCAGTTACATAACTTGGCACACGGTGTGGGATACGTCGCATAGCTGTTGCAGCGCACCCAGCAAAGTTCCATTAGACAGTGGTCAAAAAGTTAATTAAAACACACACGACATGCAGTGCAGAATTTAGTGTCCACTCTTCAGCATGGTTGGCAGATCCACCAAAGTCGTCCACCAAAAATCACCATAGCTCTACATCGTGTAGGATTACATTCCGGGCCCGCATGGCCCCTCCTGCAAAAGTTGCGTTGCTGTCTTGATGCCGAAGGTCTAACTTTAAATTAGTTTATTACTCCTCGGATGGCCGTCCGGGAGTATCCAAAATTCCGTGGAAGCCGAGGACGTCCTACCTCCGTGGATGTGCTGGGATCCGTAAAACACGGGTTAAAGTGAAGATCACAGTATGTCAGCAGTTACATCCATCCTGCGTGGGTCCAGGTTCCACGTCGCGATGCTCCTTATCCTCAATTTTTCACCCCTTTTATACTCGCTGTGACGTCAGAGCTGGGCGCCTCAATCAAGCATCGACCGAGCGACAGCCAATCAGCGTGCAGGTATTCTAGTGACGTATCGACCACGTGTACAAATCACTCTCTATTTAGTTTAATATATACACGCGATATTACCGACTAAACCGTACTATTTAGCTCGATATGATAGGTTAATGTGGTTAGGGACAATCTCTTCGTTAGGAGACATATAATGTATGCCTTTTTCCGGTTGTTGCATAATGTAGCCTCGCACTCCGGCAAAGTTGTGTAAAATTGGCCAAATACCTATAGGGCCTCATGTATATATATATATATATATATATATATATATATATATATATATATATATATATATATATATATATATATATATATACATATATATATCAATCAAGTTATTGTCACTTTCCACGATCCACCAGCCGTATGGCTTTATAATTGTTTGGACGTCCCATCAGCACATTGATCTGATACAACCCTGGGAAACTATCGGAGGTAGGATTTTCAGCATTTAGCATTTTCTGTTCAACAAAAGAGTGGCCCTTTTTGCCAACTCGTTTCCTCCGCTTCGGCGTCGAAGGCATTGTCCTGTGACAGAGACCCGCATGAGGCACTTGCCTCTCGCAACAGCGAGAATTCCTGTGACGGAAGCCCACGTGTGGCACCTTCCTCTCACACCATCATGAAATATTCGGTGATGGAGGCCCACGCGAGGCACTTTCCTTTCGCAGCAACATTGTTCTCTCTGTGTATGTTAGGGGTATATTAACTTAGATTAAGTTACTCAGTGTTCTCGTATGCGGATGCTTCTCTTGCGGGGATACCTCTACGGATTCAAGGATCTGTGTGGTACTTCCGGCGACACAACATAGAAAGGACACCAGCTAGCTCTACATTGTGTATTATTGTGCTCATTCTACTGTCAAATAACTTTACCTTGTTTGCATAGTACTTATTTATATTTCTAGTATATTATTCTAATTGTTCCATTCTCTAAATTAGTGTGGATAGACACACCAGTGATACAAATAGTTGGGACGACACCGTGTGGTTCAATCTTGGTGGCAATGGTCGCATGGCCCCACTGGAAGATCAGTGTTCCACCGGCTCTAGAAGTCGGTCTTTGTACACCATGGAGAGACGTCATATGGAATCCGCAACCCCGAGATTCGCAGTTAACCAGCCATCCCGGTCATCATGCACTTGTGGTGCGATGGGCGGATATCTATCGGCGGACCAGCACATACCCCGCGAGCTCCAAGTGGCGCCAGATGTGGGGCTCGAACCCACGACCCCGAGATTAAGAGTCTCATGCTCTACCGACTGAATCACAAATTTAAACGTTGTGGAATGACACGCACTGCCACAATACGAGTTCTCACCGATTAGCAAGGGGACATTTCGCGATGCCTCACAGGCGGCAACTCAAAACATCACCTTATCGGATCTCCACGATAGGCTACCACCATCTATGCCGGATCATGGACGACCACAACAAAGACCCCTATGGGGGCAACTACCACCTTCACGTCCATTATGTTCACCCATGTCATCAATGGGTGATCAGTGGCAGGTACTCATGTACCATATCCCGTATCACCTCCTTTTCGCGCATCATCTTACTATCCATCAGGACCATGTTATGAACCAGAAGATACGGCTACACCATTCCAATAATACATCAGACAATGTACACACGACGCACATCATCCATGTCAATCACCTGCACCGCCTTCGTATGAGGAATACGTCTCTCAGCATCAGGAATGTCTGCGTCATCTACACAACACGCCTCCACCAGTCTATAGACCTACCTACACATGTCTATAGACCCACATCAGGGCAGTATTCGGCAGAACCAATGTACCGTGCAACCCATCATCACCGAGAATCGACTTCACGAATGCATCAGCATCGTCAGGGACATTGACGAGCAACACCACCACCACCACCTACATACTGACCAACGTCCGCATTCTCACCAGTTTCGTCAGCACCACCACTGGGTTTCGCGTCAATTACTTCTCCATGAGGACATGGTCGGATCATTCTCCCCCACACCCAATTTAGTGGGGAGACTGATTGGGCTATTTATAAAGTTCAACTCGAAATCATAAGTAGGACAAACTGGTGGAGTAATCAACAGATTGGAGAATATTTAGCCGCAAAGTTGTCAGGAAAAGCGCTACAAGGTCTGGCAGACTTAGGCACAGACTACACACCATCATACACAGAACTGGAGAACACGTTGTCAGAAAGATTCGGCGACACCGCCCTCGGAGAAACAAGTCGGCTTCAACTAAAGAACCTATGTCAATGCTCAGAGGAAACATTGCCGGAATTAGTGAGTCACATCCGTCGTCTTGTTACCCGCACATACCTCAGCACAAATATCGAAGGTGTAACACATCTACGCCTCGACCCTTTCATAGACACGTTGAGCAGAGAGCCCACCCTAATAGAAAAACTGTTTCTCATGGAGCACGGTAGCCTACAACAACTCATGGCTACCATGGTTCGGATCGAGAACTTCTTGGAGCGGGAGAAAAATAATCACCGCCAACTACATCCAATTAATGAGGTAAACGATGTTAATATCACAACTACAACCGAATCAAATCCTACATCCGCAAACACCACCAACAATGAACAACATGCACAATCAGAGAACCCTGGTCAAAATCACGCGTCTAGAGGGAGAGGGCATGGCCAATCCCATCTCGGAGGCCACAACAACGCCCAAGGACGTAGGAACCAGCACAACAATAGCAATAGACAAGACATACACGAAAGATTAGAAGAGATAACTAAACAGATCTCAGCACTCACCAATCTCGTGACAACACTCAGCACCACAGCCGCATCACAATCCACCACTAGACCGCAATCAACCACAGCATCAGCACCGCCCCCAAATACGTGCTTTGGATGTGGTCAGCCGGGCTATTTGAAGGAACGATGTCCAAACAGACCTCCATCTACAACCTCAACTGCTGACCAACGAACCCCGCAGCCAGAGAATCTGTCAAACTAGCATGGGCACTGATTACAGAGTCTCTTCAGTGCCCGTCCATACAACCCGGCTCAACTGCGCCTCTAAATGACTACATCAGGCGGCCACACCTACTCATCAACATATTCCTGCAACATCATACACTCACCTGCACCCGGCCTTTTCTATGACGGTGCCTATGATGCACACTGCATCCACAGCACTGTCATCTTCTCCCTGCTGAAATAATGACCCAACACTTTCCGCATCTACACAACCGTCTTTCCTATGTAAAACGGCAGTGGTAGGTTGTAGCACTTCCGCTGAAACAACGTTTTTGCAAGCACCACGTCCCACCGCCAAGGCACTTAACACCCAGTGTCCTTTGGTGGTTTGCAACTCACAGCCTCTTACATCTACACCACCAACATGCACCATCAGCAGTGATTCCGAGGAAAGCACCCGTTCAACATCATGGATCTGCAAGAAGAAAAATCGTACAAAGAAAAGAAATGTCCCACCATGCCATTGCTTCTTCTGCGCATCAACTAAATATCCCATGATGCAGTGTATAAAGTGACTCGCCCAGTTATCCCTTATCTGAGAACGTGAGAATCTGATCCGCACTGCAGTATACACCAACACAGCTTACACAGAATCAGCAACAATGCCACCCCCGACACCGTCGTCGCCCAAGCAATCACAGCAGCAGCAACGACGAGTTGGCCCTTTCCATACTCAGCCACCCATTGCACTCATGGAAGCTATCCAGAAACAAGCCGACTATATACAGAATGATACCGCACAGCCATCACTTATGCAAATGGTATCATTGGAGACTCTTCCGCAGGCTCACCGTAAAGTGATATACAAGTGTGCCTGTCTGTTTAGCGGAATTTCCACCAGTGCCACCGTGGACACTGGAGCTTCCATCACCATCTTAAACAATAGTAAACCTCGTAAAACAGCTAGAGGAGATGCAATTCATACAGCGAGTTCTTATCACCTCCATCCAAAACGATGCCCTGCTTGGTTCTGATTTCCTCAGTGCCAGCGAAGCCATCATACATTGTAAACAACAGGAACGGGACATACATGGCTGACGGATACCCCTTGGACCGGAATCGTCATTATATGATACGTGTGCAGTGATATTAGCGATCACCACCACAGTTGAGCCGCGACAGGAAAGGATCTTATGGGCCACTGCACCACAGTTAGGAAACAACACTCACACAGCCATGCTGGAACCCGATCCTGAATACATGCTCGCCTCACAATGCGCCAGTCCCCGAATCATCGTGGACACCACCAACAAGGAACATATTCTGTTCCATGTATTCAATGACACTGCAGACTCAATAACACTTGAACCAGGAGTCTGTTGTGGTCATTTGGTGGATGTGATATCACTGGAAACAGTCCCACCCGCAAACACAGCAACAACAACGTCAGATGATTTGCATGAACACTTACATGACCTATATTTGCATGCAACAGTTGGATTGATGCAATCCCAAAAATCACAAATACCGAAATTACTTCACAAATATCGCGATAGTTTCTCATCAGGAGACATGGATCTCGGAGAAACTCATCTAGTACGACACTCCATCGACACCGGAAACAATGTGACCCAGACATCAACCCGTTAGACGTCTCCTGATTCATAAGGAGGCGGAGGCACTTCAACACGTAGAGGACATGTTGCGGACCGGAATAATTGAGCCATCAGCATCCCCCTGAGCTAGTCCCATTGTACTAGCAGGCAAAAAGGACGGATCTTTGTGGTTTCGTATAGACTACCGCCACTTTAGTGATCTTAGTGTCAAAGGCACTTATCCGCTACCCCAGATATATCAGGCCTTAGATTCTTTGTCCGGAGCCAAGTGGTTTTGTACCATTGATTTAGCTAGTGGGTACTGGCAGGTAGCCATGGATGAGGCTGACATGGAGAAGGCCGCATTCGTTAGTAGAGAGGGTCTTTTTCAGTTCCGCCAGATGCCCTACGGCTTGTGCAATGATCCTGGAACTTTCGAGCATCTCATTGAGCAGGTATTAACGACCCCGCAATGGGAAATCTGTCTGTCTTACATTGACGACGTAATTGTCTTTGGTCCAATGATTGAGCAAACTATTTCCAATTTAGACACCGTGCTGTGAAGATTCCACACGGCTAACTTGAAGCTCAAACAAAAGAAATGTCATCTCTTCAGACAGAGCGTCGAGTTCCTGGGATACGTCATATCCGGTGATGGAGTGGCCACCCAACTGTCGAAAACAAAAGCCATGGTGGAGTGGCAGACCCCTGAGTCTGTCACGGAAACTAGGAGCTTCCTTTGCCTCTGTCAATACTATCATCGATACATCCATCATTTCAGTGAGATTGCATCACCTCTCTTCAAGATCACTGAAAAGGATCGACCCTCTGAGTGGATGAGTGAATGCGAAGGTTCCTTCAGGGCGTTGAAGGAACTCTTGACGACCACTCCTATTCTCACTCATCCTAACCATAACCTCGATTTCATCCTGGACACTGATGCGTCAGCTTATGCTATTGGCGCAGTTCTATCTCAGGTTATGGAGGATTGAACGGAGCAGGTACTGGGTTATGGTTTGCGTACTCTGAATAAAACAGAGAAACGTTACGCATCCACCAAGGGAGAATAACTGGCTGCAGTCTACTTTGTCAAGTATTATAAACACTTTCTGTACGGTCGCCCATTTACTCTGCATACAGATCACGCTTCCATACGCTGGCTCCACAACTAATTTAACTCTAACGTGGTTCATAGACCTGGCAAACCGCATGGAAATGCCGACGTCTTAAGCAGAATCAGGTTCGAGGATGAACCCGAAGTAGCCACCACCGTGACACATACAACACAGCCATCTCGGGTGTTCCACGAATTGTGGTGCACAGAGTGGAATATGGAGAAACTCGCTCATGAACAAGCAACAGATGCACAGACACAAAATTTATACGCGTGGATCCAGGAGGGGGTAAGCCCTCCCCACGAATCTGTTACACCATTATCTGCAACAGCAAAATACTACTACCAGCTGTTCGAGGAATGCCACATACAGCGAGGCGTTCTCTACATCAATAACCGCCATGTGATTCCGGAATGTTATCGTGAAACAATATTACAACAATTACATGATAACGTGGGACACTGGATCAGGATACGCAATAGTGTAAAGGCATGGGTCGCCAAATGTGTCTCATGTTAAAGACGCGCTGTTGGCCAGCACCATTCCGCACCACTACAAGCAAAAATTGTTGGTGCACCGTGGGAGTGAGTGGCTGTTGATGTGCTTGGACGATTGAATACTATGGATGAAGGAAACAAATACATCCTCGTATTACAAGATTATTCTACAAAGTGGGTGGAAGCATTCGCTCTGCCGGACCAAGAGGCATCCACAATCACAGAGGTATTGGCAAGCAATGTGTTCTGCCAGTTTGGAATGCCCTATGAGCTGCACTCTGATCAAGGAAGTAATTTTGAGAGGTGGCTGATTTCCGAGCTCTGCAAATTGTTCCATATCGTCAAAACGAGAACTACACCATATCATCCCCGCAGCGACGGTATGGTCGAAAGATTCAACCATATGCTGGCGGAGATGTTGATAAAGGAAACACGCCTTGATTGTCGAGATTGGGATCTATGACTCCCATATGTGCTCATAGCATACCACACTTCAGTACATTCCAGCATGGGTTATACCCCTGCACGGTTAATGTTAGGCCGTGAATTAGCCTTGCCACAGGATCTGGCCATGCCCAGGATTCCGGAGGAGAAAAATTCACCATCTCTCTACATAGAGCTCATGCTGCAGTGGATAGAACAGACCCATAAGCTAGTGAGACACCAGCGTCAGAAAACATGGCATGACCGGCGAGTGCATGGAGATCCATATGAAGCGGGAAGAATGGTTTGGGTACACGATTCGCGATGATCTGTAAACATGCTGAGTAAACTAAGTTACCAGTGGAAAGGCCCCTATGTGGTAGTAGGTAAGACGTCGGACGGGACCTACCATATCCGCACTTTGGATGGCCTGACCTCAGTCATCCACTTCGATTGGCTTAAACCTTATGTCAGTGAGGACCCCGTACCAGAGCTTGGACTTGGGCGTTCCATGTGTCACCGGTACCCAAACGGATGTCTCTATGGATATGAGTATTCCCGACGTTAGTCTAGAGCACCACGGTGCCAGTTCGACCCTTCTCCTACCAAGCCAGGAGTCCAGTGACCAGCAACTAACGCTGAGGATGATGACGAGATACGTACTCGCCCTCTCCCTCCTCAGTGTGGGTCTACTCGATATGGGAAGTCGTATCTGAAGACCTTCTTGTTTGTGTTGTCCAAGGGGAACGATGAAAAAGTTGTTCCACCGACCTCCCCATTCCCACCAACTTCAACCCCATTATAGAGTTACCACAATCGGAAGCTGAGGCCCCCCCACCCGCCATGCTTCATCTGGGGTGGAACATGTAATGAATAGCATGGAAGTGAAGAGGCTGGATGAGGCCTTCGCTCGTTTTGGAGAACAGCAAAACCACACAACTCAGTGTACCCCCATTATAGAGTTACCACAAGCGGAAGCTGAGGCACCCACCCCCTGGGTCATGCTTCGTGTGGGGTGGAACATGTAATGAATAGCATGGAAATGAAGAGGCCGGATGAGGCCTTCGCTCGTTTTGGAGAACAGCAAAACCACACAACTCAGTGTACCCGACCATGCCCGGAAACCGCGCAACCACGCCCCACCCAGGGTGCTCCCCAACCATCAGCACCACGATCACCCCATCTCCAACGCACGCCTCTTCTCCATGCACCAAGTTCTGACATCATTCGTCCTGTCCACTTCACACTCCACTCGTCGTCTGTAGACCGTCACTCTTCAGATATGAGAGAGTCAGCTGTTACAGAGGAGGTGGCATCCCGCACCGCAGCAACCAACGCCCCCCCCCCCCCCCACAGGTGGTGGGCAGGGAAGCAGCCCGTTCAGCCAACTCTCGGCTCGAATTTTCCCAGTACTTAAAAACTACGACAAAGTACCAACCCTCGTGTAATGGGAGACGACCAATTCCCCCATTCCAACGGGCAACCCTGACAACATATGCCCGATCAAGCCTCCCGTGAGCAGTCAGAACATCACACTGGACACAGAAATCCAAAGGCACACAGAACACACTTTCCCGCAAGGCTGGATACGTCAATTCACCATTGCGTGAATACTACATACATATCCGGTTATAGAGAGGATATAACGGAGACAATCAACATCAGCAACGACAAGATATAGCAAACACCTAACGTTTTAAATCGAAAAAGTTGCAGACACAATTTTCCGCACTATTCCTCTCTTATGATGCGGGAAGTGTATCACTTCCCGTGATCCTGACTTTTCCGCAACCGCAACAGACTCAGCATCCACCAGCGTGGAAACCTGGATATGCCCAATCAACATTACACCAGCGTCACACAAGCGGCCCGGAATTCCCTACAACAGTATACTACCGCCATCGACATCGGTCAACATTTTCCGCAATCACCTTCTTATCCGGTTTACGGAAAACTGATCATACGGAAAGGAGCACACCGCAGCCATCTACAATGCACGCTACAGGGGAATACCCCCTTCCACCACCCCCCCCCCCCCGCCCCCCGAACCGTCTTACGGAAATAGCTAAAAACATAATACTTCATTCACATGTAATAACAGTCAATATTATTAAGAGAGCAAGATGCCCACAGTCTGTCGTCCGTCACGAGTAGGAATTTGCTGCCGAAAAGTTGAATTCGATAATGGATTGATTCAACAGCACCCTTCTTCGTCATCCACCCACGGGCTCAGCCATTACAGAGTGAAATACATCATGTCCGATAAAGTTGACACCGCACTTCACTATTTACTCCCCCACCCCCACCCCCAAGTAATACTAACGTCACCCTTCACAGCAGCGCAAGAATCATCCACAGATAACCAGCCACGCGTGTCAATAAAAATCACAAACACGACAGAAACATAGACACTCAGGATGACTGCATTCACAATCGCCATACGATGCCATTGTTATTGTAAACTGTCGCATGCATTTTCCGAGCTGTGTTATAATAAATTATGTTTGGTCTAGGTAGGGATGGGACTTGTCCTACCCACAGAGGAGGATGCTTGGCAGGCAACCCACCCAGAAAACACATCCAGCTTGGCGGAGTTAGTATACTTAATTTCCGCAAGTAATGAATTTGTTTATACCAAACAATAATTATAGACAGCTATATTGTCCTAATTTTGATTAAGAACACCATCGTTCTACCGTGTGTACAGATCATTAGCACACGGGCCGATGAAGCGGCATCAAAACTTCGACGGTATAAAATCAAGAATTTCAAATATTCGCTTACTTACATATTCCCGCACAAGGTCGACACAGGCTGGAATACATTCTTACAGACAAGACACAGACACAGGTATAAGATCACGTGCCTATAGGGACGCTGTTCTGAGGAACAGAGTTAAAACATTTCGCATCAACAGCGAATATTCATCCGCATCAACACTCCGCCATTACGTAAATATTGCCTAAGTTTCTGATCAACCACATGCTTTCACAACAAAGAACCAAGTGACTTTCACTTCTATTTCCAGTAAATTGGATCAAAGGCAAGACAAACACAAGAGCCGCCTAAAACGTGCAACTACCACGGCGTGATGGAAGAGGTGAGAGGGGTGAGTTGGGGCAATTGCTGCTGACGTCACCATGCTCTCCCACACCCCATCAGGCGCTCCAGCATGAAATTAAAAAAGGCAAGTTTATAAGCATCCAATCTGGAAAACCGCTTCACCCTAATTAAACGATAAGCTTCCACAGGAATAAGTAGTTCCGAGTTTTTACGTTGATCAGCATTGTTTTCCCGTCGAGTAGAGACGAAGGTGAGATACATTTCTTCCTATAATTATAATTACTCCCTTTACATGGGAGGAAAAATTCATATGATTCCACTTTCGGGTGTGGTCATCCGCCCTCCTGTGACATCACCAAAAAGTATAAAAGGAGGAGATCGCGCACTGAAACTTCGTCTTCCCATCAAAACTTGACACAAGGGAGGAACCGAAGCATTAGGCTACTTTCGGGTCGCAAACCAAATTCTGCTGTTTTTCTTATTGTTAATTTATCACTTCTATTATATATTACTTGGCCAGGAAAGTTATGAAGAGCTAGGGAAAATTAGATTAGGTTAGGCAGTCCGCCCCGCTATTAATATGCGGAAATAAGATATCACTTGCCAAGGACCTTGCCTTGTCCGACAGTTCGGAAGAGTCGACGCTAGCACCATCCGGAAAGAAATATCCGTGTTCAGCATTTCAGCTCAGCAGACAGCCATGTAGGCGCGCCTTCTCCCATAATTATGACTTGACGCTGCATGTCAATCATGACCATCTTATGCATAGAGCTTTTTGTACGGACTGCAAATACCTTTATACCGCTACCCATTATGGTGTGACCCATAGGTTGACGGAAAGACATCGTGTGCTTGTAGTTACATTACAGCCTGGTGAACAAAGTGAAAACGTTGAAGTGCTAGCCGCTCATTTCGAAACTAGACTTCCTATTAATGTGCTTCCTACGAAGAAGATGGCCAAAACTAAATGTACGAAATGGCGACAATCAGACTTCCCGCACTACCGACCAGCAACCGTAACGACTGCATCCACAACACAGCACACCTTGAGCCACTACGCAACCATCGCCACCATCACGACGGAACCAACAGCATCATCAGCACTGGCAGCACCTGCAATAATGGTACTAGCACCACCTGCAGTTTCATCTCCGACAGCACCCGCAGCAATGCCACCATCTGCATCATGCACGTCACCAGCATCGGTATCCGCATCCGTTATCGGCCAGCCCATTTCAATAGTTATTATGACGTCTGCGCCAGAACCAGCGTTACAGGACATTTTGGATGGATCTGCATCTCCTTGTAGCCTTATTATTGACGAGGAGATCAGCCTTACCGAAGCAATCCCGACCACCGCATCACGAACCAGCATCACTTCACACCCGCGCATCAGCACACCAACGGATCCAGCAATACAGATGATAACAACACCAGAACGTCCTTACGCCGGGAACAAATGCATAGCCCATTCACAAGAAATCCGCGCCATGCCGTGAGTAAACTTCTGAAGTCCACGAAGATCCGGAGCTATCTGCCAGCACCACATCCGCCACAGCATCAGCAGCAGCATCTACGAAGACATCACCATTCCCACGACCGCTAATCCAACTCACAGCACTCAGCCCGCCATCAGCACGAATCACACCGACCACGTCAACAACGTCAGTGATGTCAGCAGTCACCTCACCACCGCCACTTCGCATGTCACCAGTCATCATTTCCGGCACCACCAGCGCTTCTATGGACACATCCGCACCATCTTTCAGCTATAGCATTCCAGAGATGGCCCTGTATAGTAATGATATATCGGCAGCGGAGGATTACCCGCCACGTCCATCCTGTATGAGTCGCGGTACCCAGACCCGCTGGGGAAACTTCACCGCAGATGTTTCTGGACACTATTGCCGAGGTTGCAGCAGGATTTATCAATAGTTGTGCGAAACACGGAACTTATTATTATGTTTATTTTTAAAATACTTCTCTTATTATTATATATGTTTTTAACAATCGAAACCCAGTCCCTAGGCTGACTACGGTCATCCTACACAGCTGCACAGTATTCTTGCATAGCTGTGTCTCACCATAAAATAATCGCTGTGGATTCCTGTGTTGTAAACACGCCGCGTGTGATGTAAAGTACACAGCATACCGTAGCGAATATGTCATAATCCTGTCATGCTGTCTCAGCTACGTTGGGGCTGCCCGATGAACTAGTCTTTTTACTTTATTATTATATATTATTTTTCTTATTATTTTTAAACCCCACATCAGTATGACGAGGTGGATTTGGGGCAGCAAGAGCTGCTTTTGCGGAATCCGCACTGTATGCATGCACTCATATAATCCGGATGCATACCACTAATATATATATATATATATATATATATATATATATACACACATCTATGTGCATCCCTTTATTTACCCGGGATGCACAATGTATTTAAACAAATCTGTGATACTCTTGTCGGGTATAGTTACATGATTACATAGCCTATATACATTCTACTGTATTGTAATTGTGGTACGTTGGAGCTTGGGTGTTCTCTGCAGAAAAATAATTATCCACACCAAAGAGAACACACATGCAAGCTATTGTTTAGGAAATCACTGTTCCAAATAATAAAATATGCACACACCACGGGTATCAAACTAGGAGTGGGGGGGGGGTGTCTAGCACGGACTGGCAAGATGGGTACTGACCATCCCAGTAAAGCTGGGTACGGAATGGCCTCTCCGGATTCGCTCCAAGCATGCCCCCTGGGTAGGATAGTGCGCATACATAAGCCCTATGAGAGCGGTTTCTCGTCAAAAGTGGGCTAAGTCCGATAAAACACGTGGTGCGTATGTGCGCGCATCAGAACTTCCCTGACAACACGTCTCGGAATTGGGAGCGAGTGCATGCCTATAGTGTACCGAGTAGGTACTCGTAAATGTTTATAATTCATCCCTTCTCGTTGTTCATGGTACCGATTAGGACCAGAATTAAACGTGCTTTCTAAAACTGTGAACCATTTTAAAATCAGCGCAGAAATGGCTGAGTTATCGTCGAGGCTCCCCGCTAAATTATACTTAGAATATTGCTATAACGCCGTAATCACGTGTGTATATTAAACTAAATACAGAGTGATTTGTACACGTGGTCGATACGTCACTAGTATACCAGCACGCTGATTGGCTGGCGCTCGGCCGATGATTGGTTTAGGCGCCCTGCTCTGACATCACAGCGAGTATAAAAGGCGTGAAAAATCGAGGATCAGGAGCATCGCCAGCGTGGAAGCCAGACTGTGCAGGACCACTGGACCACCAGGATTATGGATGTAACTGCTGACCTACTGCAATCTTCACTTCAACCGGTGTCTTACGGATCCCAGCACATCCGCGCTGATAGGACATCCTCAGCTTCCACGGAATTTTGGATACTTCCGGACGGCCATAAATAAACTATTTTAAAGTTAGACCTTCCACATTCGGACTTTCCTAATGCAACTTCTGCGGGAGGGGCTGTGCGGGCCCGTAATGTAATCCTACATGATGTAGAGCCACAGTGATTCTTGGTGGCCGACTCGACGGATATGTTAACCACGCTGAAAAGTGGTCATAAAATTTTGCACTGCATGTCGTGTGTTTTAATTAACTTTTTGACCACAGTCCAGTGGACTTTGCTAGGTGCGCCATAAGAGCTATGCGACGCATTCTGCACCGTGTGCCAAGTTATGCAACTGCTTAACATTGTATACCGCCCGCTCTGTTATTAGGCAACCTTCAACTTTACTACTTCCGTCGCCGGACGGAAAACTTTCTCACTTCCGCATAAATTGTGATTTAGTTACAGAGACTATCTAATAGATGTCACTTCACTGCGCTGCTTCACTGTCCCGAGTGTGTATCGTATCTACCCTGCCTGGAGGAGTAAGCTTGCGGAGCCAACCTGCGGAAACCAGCTGCAGAAATCACCTGCGGAAATCTCTCCAGCTCCAGAGAACGTGTCGACTCACGCTATGAATATGTTAGCGCCTCAATTTCAGTAAGATAGTAGCCTGTTCCATACCAATGACTATTAGGTACTCAAGTAACTATAGCATTGTACATCTAATTATTATTTCCGTATTTGGTACTGATGACTAACAGGTGCCCTCCCGGTCTTAGGACCACAATTTATAATTTCTTTATTACTGTGAGTATTATTCTTGTTTACTGTGGTGCTCTCAACCAGCCGCACCGTCTAAGTTTATCAGTCTATGATACTTAGTTACTTAATTTAATTACAATCTACTTATTGCATTGGTTAGTTGTATATGGCAGATAGCCATCCAGTTAATATGTTTTGTTTAATTGTAGAAAACTTTGGACTGCAGTACGCTAGGAAATACTATACAGCAACATTTGTATCTGCATCACTTATTCCCACCATCATAAATTTTACACTGAAGTCGCTGACCGTGCTCTAATTGTTTGAGCCCGGCATGTTACCGACTAAACCTTCCAATTTAGCTCAATAGGATAGGTTAAAGTGGTTAGTGACAATCTCTTCATTAGGAGACATATAGTGTATGCCTCTTTTCCGGTTGTTGTGAAAATGTAGCCGTGCACTCTGGCAAGGTTATGTAAAATTGGCCAAATACCTATAGGGCCTCGTATATATCAAGTTATTGTCTCATTCCATGATCCACCCGCTGTATGGCTTTATAAATGTTTGGATATCCCATCAGCATGTTGAGCCAATCCAACCCTGGGAAAATATCGGAGGTTTGCGAGCGGTGATGGTTAAAGTGCTGATTTACATACATCTCCCCCATATCCTCGGATACTTGTTAGCTAGATAACCCCGCCAACGAAAGAAAGCACTGCGAAAACATATAGTTATAAATGTGAGTTTGATAGTTTATTTAGCAGCCCGCAGTGCATATCTGGGCGCATTGGAACTTAATCCTAATGACAGGTCAAAAGTTAGATCCATAGGAATCGGTGACAGATGAGATGCGCATCTCCATCCAACTTGTTGGAGTGTCTGGGAAGGATCCTGGAATCCGCCATGCTCTCACGGGAAGGATGCTCGTGATCGATATTCGTCTCTCTGTCCCCGCCTTAACGATATGACAGTGATCAAACTTGCTTATGTGAAATGTAGCCATTGTCCAGGTGATGTTTTTTGTTGTTGCAGATCAAGGTACCTGGATTTTCATCAAATTCAGATGCGTTGCGATGTAACATGTATGCATACTGTCTGTGGAGGTAGATGCTCTTTCAAAGCGACCTACAGGAAGCTAGGCGTCTGCACCCATTGGACAGCTGTATCTAACGATAGGTAGGAATCTCTGCCACTTGCGGACAAAGCTAGTTTTCGTTTCTAACAACTAATTGGTAGGTTAGACTGTAGCAGAAGGCCCGCATAAATAAAGCGGCATCTACCAATACAGCAACTTGGAACTACATAAGATCATGACGTGGGAATTCTTCAGAAATCGCTCGTTCCGCCTTCACGTAAACCAGTACGCATCACATTAATTATGGCTTCACTAGGATTTTCAGCACTTAGCATTTTCTGTTCAACAAAAGAGTGGCCCTTTTTGCCAACTCTTTTCCTCCGCTTCGGTGTCGAAGGCATTTTCCTGTGATGGAGGCCCGTGTGGGGCATTTGCCTCTCACAAAACAGCGAGAATTCCTGTGACAGAGGCCCGCATGAGGCATCTTCCTCTCGCACACTTCATGAAACATTTGGTGATGGAGGCCAGCGCGAGGCACTTTCCTCTCGCAGCAACATTGTTCTCTCTGTGTATGTTAGGAGTATATTAACTTATATTAAGTCACTCAGTAATGTCTTATGCGGATGCTTCTCTTGCGGGGATACCTCTGCGGATTCAAGGATCTGTGTGGTACCTCCGGCGACACCATGTAGAAAGGACATCAGCTAGCTCTATATTGTGTATTATTGTGCTCATTCTACTGTCAAACGATTCACCTTGTTTGTATAGTACTTATTTATATTTCTAGTATATTATTCTAATTGTTCCATTCTCTAAATTAGTATGGATAGACACACCAGTGACAAATAGTTGTGACGACACCGTGTGGTTCAATCTTGGTGGCAATGATCACACGGCCCCACTGGAACATCAGTGTTCCACTGGCTCTAGAAGTCTGTCTTTGTACACTGGAGAGACGTCATATAGAATCTGCAACCCGGAGATTCGCAGATAACCAGCCATCCCAGTCATCGTGCACTTGCGGTGCGATGGGCAGATATCTATCAGTGGACCGGCACGTACCCCCGTGAGCTACAATATGCAGTATTAGACCATGCAATTTTAGATATACCTAACAATGAACCACTGGAGTACCCTATCAATCAGAATGAAAATATAGTAAAGAACACATTTATGCACCAAAGAAGACACGAAAGAACAAAACAGAAGAGAACAAAACAAAAACACAAGCAAGCCAGACATAAGATACAGGTACATGCACAAACACTAACTGCTGAGTGTACAGATACCAACACAGGACCATTATCAAAGTATTTTCAAATAAGTAACAGTACAAATTCTAAAACAGTAATCTATACATGTATATACACTATTGCCGATAGTCTGATTAATAAAAAAGCTGAACTTGAAACGCTTGTACAGAAGATTCATCCTGCCATCATACTAATCACAGAAGTCTTACTGAAAAATACAACCATAAACATTAGTGAACTGCAGATTGATGAGTACAACCTCTCGCTGAATAGTAAGTAATCTATCAAGAGGAGTCATTATCTATACCCACGAATCAGTAAATGCCCAAAACTGTGACGTACTAAATAATCACGAGCTTAGTGAATCGGTATGGAGTACATGGATGACACAATGAAAGGAAAGATTTTTAGTTGGTTGCATCTACAGAAGCCCAAACTCAAACAGCCCAAATAATAACTCTCTGTTAAATTTGCTAAACAATGTCGAAACGGTTAATGCTGACCACATTCTTATTGTAGGGGATTTCAACTTTCCATCGATTAACTGGATCACTGGACTTTCGCCAAATGAAGAAAATGCATTTCTTAACACAACTAGGGATATTGTCCTACAGCAACTAGTTACAAATGCGACACGACACAGAATAAATCAGACTCCAAATCTTTTGGACCTAGTTTTAACAAACAATCAAAATATTGTCCATGAAATAGCACATCTATCTCCACTAGGTAAAAGTGACCATGACGTTTTACAGATATAACTGCATCCTGACATCCTAAACACAAGCAAACAAACAACTAAGCCAAAACTTCTGTTCAGGGTTGGGTTTTGGACAGTCCAAAACTAACTTTGAGCAGACATTGTCCAAAACCTGTCTAAAACCTGTCTTAAATGGTTTAAACCAGTCCAAAACTGTCCAAAATTGTCCAAAACTGTCCAAAACTATGTTGGACATATCACCATACTCTTATGCATCATAATCCTATTAAAAAATAACAAGAAATCAGAGATTGCATCAAAAGCACTATATTAAACAAATCCATTTATTATATGAGTTATTATTACATTTTTATCAAATACATACAATTAAAACTTAAAAGGCTTAATTAGGTTTAATTAGTAGTCCAAATCAGACAGCCCTCTCAACATCATGTAGCAAAACACTAGCTTTCTCTACTCCAAGCCTATTACGGATTTTAGTGTGGATATAGCTAAAATTGCTAAAAATTCTCTCAATCGATGCTGATGATCCAGCTTCAAGCAGCTGAATAGCCATATCAATAAAATCACCTGGCACACCTAGTGTTTTCAAGGCCTTCCACCATGTCACTGAAGGCACTTGAACTGCAGCATCACAGAAATATGATGCAGGAAATGGGCTGCTTTTAGCCTGGTATGCAATAAATGTTGCTATAAAGCTAGGGTTCTTAGCTATTATCCAATTGTTCACTTCTTCAAACTGTTTTGTTACCAGCATCTCGCCCTGAAACTTTGGATGTAATGTGTATGCGACAAGATGCTCTGGCAGGATTGCCTTGCTGAAACGTGCTAACAGAGTTTTCTTGTGTGGTTCTAGCATAGTGTTGTTTAGTAATTCAAGCCAAACATGGCATGCATCGGCTAGTGTTGATGTGTCACTCTGACATGTGTCAATTGCTATTGAAATTGGCCGAAGTTGTTCGGCTAGGTCTCTTGCATTTCTAAACAGGTTAAAGTCCATTATCTTCTTGACAATATAATTATCTATTTCTCCTTAATGGTCTTGTACAATTTTCATGAAATGTGGACGGTTGTGAATGAAGGACTCAATACACACGAGTTGACTCTTCCATCTAGTGTCACAAAGAAGCTGTGGCATAACACTACCAATACATTCCGAGAGCCAGGATAGTGGCTTGTGGTGATTCCTGAAATATTTCTGAATCTCAACTACATGCTTAATTAGCGTATCCGGTGTTATGTCTTGACCTAGTAAGTTTAGCTAGTGTGCAGAACAGCCATAGACAATAAGATCATTGTCATCGGCCTTCAAACCATCACGCATTTTTTCCATGTTCTTTGCATTATCTGTGACAATGCTCTTAACTGTACAGTTGTATTTTGTCTTAGCATATTGTATTGTCTCTTGACACTTCACCTTACAGTTTTCAGCACTTTTAGTCATAGAACCAGTGTCAAAGCTGTTTAGGAAGAAGCTCTTTCCTTCTACTTGCAAGCAGGATGCTATGATAGGTTCATTCTGAATGTTACTCCACCCATCCTCCACTAATGTTGCTGTCTTGCCATCAAGAATCACCTTCATATCCTCTGTCACCTGATCATGCACAGCATCTAGAAGCTTTCCACCAATCAGTTTATGTGAAGGGGGTTTATATCCTGGGCGTAGCATACTAACAACTTTAATGAACTGCGGATGTTCAGCCATTGAAAATGGAAGGTTACAAGCATAAAACAACCTCACGACTTCTATGTCTATTGCTGACTTCATCACTGAGGTGGTAGTGATACAATGTCGGCTCAGATCGGGTTGAATTGAGAATTGAACTGGACAGGTTGGTGAGGGTGGTGCTGATTGTGATGGCAATTCTTCTCTTAGTCGCTTTGTGCATGGTGCAGCTGATGGTTTGTCCAGCTGAAACAAAGAAAAGGGATATTACATGTGCTATATAAGCCAAATGTAGATATACACCCTACCTGGTCCAAGCCATTTGGGGACAAGATATGATAATCTTTTTAAAAATTTACATTGAAATGACTGGCATTGCAACAAAATCAGTCATTCCTATGTTGAATTTTCAAAAGTAATTAATTTTATGTCATAAATCAATACATTTAAAATTTGGAATGGATAGAGTTAAAGATAGACCACCCTTCTGTCAAATAAATGCATGTTTTTATTTATTTTCAAAACTTTGGGACTTGCTGAATATTAGTTTGACTGTTTGCATCAGTCTATCTGAAGGGTGTTAGTGTGCTATGCCAAATTGTTTTCATAATATTACTGTAGTAGAGGTATTCAGGCAAGAGTATTTCTGAAAACCCTGGGTTGCAGAAAGTATAGGGTTAAGCAGATCATTGTCTGTTATTTCTAATCTTAAGCCAGCGCCCTCACAGGCCAATTATCACACCTATACCATTGAATTGTAAAGAGGCTCAGCATGTGATTGTGGTTATCAGAGATTATCAGACCTGGCTCTATTACTAGCATGGCAAAGAGAATAATTAACTCAGGTATCTGAACTAAAGGTGAGACATCCTGTTGATAACCCCTATGCGACCAAGACAATTACGGTGAATAGTAACCTTACCTACATTGTACATTAAGACTTTTAAACACAACTTAGCACAAATTTTTGAAAATTTGTCACTGAAATGACTGGCTTAGTAAAAGCGGCAGTCATTTCACGAGTAAATTTGTTTTCCAGTCAAATTAGTTTCAAAATATTCCGCAGTTTTCCCGCATAGTGTCCTTGAAAATGATAGCTGAGGAATTCATCGGTGAAAGGGTTAAGGCATGTATTAGATATATTGGACTCCTAGCACTCCAATGTCAACAAAAAACATTTTTCAAGTAAAATTAAAAGATAAACTGTTTTTATATTTTCAACAAATTTGTCATCGCCCAACAAAATTGTTGAAAAATGAAAACCAGTTTCCTTGGTATAGTCACAATAAAATATAGAATTTTTAATTATTGACATTAGAGGGCAAGGGGTTAAGCATTAATTTTATTTACCTTCAAGATCTTGATGTCTTTGCTGATATGTGTGTCTGCACTGTCTGTATCAGCCTGTTCAACAGGACTTTCAGTAGACTTCTCATGCTTCTCATAGTGTATTTTCATCCTTGCTACCTTGTTGACAACTGTGTACTCACACTCTCTACACTTAGCCATTTGTTTGCCATTAATCTTAACTTCCAAAAAGTGCTTCCAAATTGGATCCTTAGGCCTACCACCTTTGAAATACATATTAACTATTTCAAATACCATCAACACATAAATATTCAGGACAACAGAAGAATTCAAAGATTAATGTAGCACAAGGATCTCTTTTTACTAATTGTCTAATTGATATCTAGCATTAACTGAGGATAGATGAAAACATGAAGAATCTAATTTATATTCTATCAGCTTAATGTCTTAATCCCAAATTTGCATAAGATCTTATGTAAACATAGCTAATGTGTGTACTGAGTAGTGCATTCTAAAATAGCCTTAGAGAGCAGGGTCATCAGTTAATTGTTGAAACAACATCTTAGCAGACTATATTTTCTCTATGAGTTTAAGATTCTTCCATAGGCCATAAACATTTTGCAAGAAATAGATTTAGACACAGAGACAGTTCTCAATAATATAAACATCTAGCTGTACATAGGTAGTCTAATATGTTTACATTATTGATTAAATAGGGTTTCCGTGGGTTTAACACAACTGGTCGAAATATACAGAGTTAAAACATTTAAGACAAACAAAAGTTGAAAAAAATTAACCCATGGATTATAGAAAGAAGCAAATAAGACTCCTAATTTATTGAAATCATATGTGTTCTTTTAGATTATTATTATTATTATTATTATTATTATTATTATTATTATTATTATTATTATTATTATTATTATATAGCAATAAAGTATCCAAAAATACATGTAGATAACCATCCATCAATATGTACATGTACCTGTATGTGTCTAAATGCTATATAGTTGTTTTAAGAAAATTACATTTCAGAAAAATATTTTTTATACCAATATTTTATGTTTTGAACAGTTTTGGACAATTTAAGGTGTCCAAAACTTATTTTGGGCGGACGGTTTAAACCATGGTTTAAACCACTAGTGTCCAAAACTTGCCAACCCTGCTTCTGTTGAACAAAGGAAGGTATACCGAAATGAGAACAGACTTGGAAATGACTGATTTGCGTCATCTGCACGAACAAAATGCATCAGAAGCTTGGAATTTCCTACACACAACATTGATTACAATGAAAGAGCAGTGTATTCCTACATCAAAACAACATGGTAAAAAGAAACATCTCTGGCTCGATCTGACCACGACACATGCACTCACAAGTAAAAATCGTGCATACAAAAATACAATGAAACAAAGCAAACCACAGACTATGCGCTTTACAAAATAGCCAGAAATAAAGCAAAGGCGGACATCAGAAAAGTAAAACATACATTTGAAGTTAAAGTGGCAGGTTAAAGCGAAAAAACCCTCAAATGCTTTTTGGAACTATGTCAAAAGTAAAACAGGTCTACGTGAATCAAGTAGCAATCTACGTAACCCATCTAATGGCACTATGACTACAGATGATAAAGAAAAGGCTAACATTCTTAACAACTTCTTCTCAAGTATGTTCACATCAGAAAACCTGCATTGTACACCAATCATTAGCTCCAGAAGCAATGGTATTGTATTAAAAGATATAATAATAACACCTATCACAATAAAAAATAAACTGAAAGCACACACTCCCAATAAAAGCAATTTCCCGAATGAAATACCAGTGATACCAGTAAAGGAAGCTGCTAAAGAAATTAGTGCACCACTATGCATAATCTTTAACAAGTCTCTAGAAGAAGGTGAATTACCTCTTCGGGAAATCGTACCAAAACACGATCTTGTGGCCATCTATGTTGTGACCCAGGCGCTCCTTCGTCACATCCTTGAGGTATGTGAGCAGCTCCACCCCATCACCACCAATGGGGCGGAGGGAGAATGCCTTTGCGCTTGCTTCATACTGTAGGGTGAATGACTTGCCATTGCTCTCTTCCACCTTGGCAGCATCAACTGCGTACACATCTGCCAGGTCAGCAAGACCGGTTGAGTGAGCAAATATACACGATGAGAACCCATTGTCTGCTGCTGGGAAGTACATTGACTTTGCAATCTCGGCACAGATTCACGAGATTAAGAGCATGACACTCGAGTTCAAGCTTCAGAGCACAATAGAACAGACGGTAGAGCTCCCGCAGGTTCTGAACAGGTGGGAGATCGTGCAGAGCAACATCACCTATGTGAACGATGAGTACTGAGTCCTAGGTCCACTGGCTCGTGGACCAACCTTCTATGCAAAGGGAAAGGGGTACTATGGTGTGGGTGCAATGAGGGGTTCACAGAATTCGAACTACGGGCAGGTGTCGAGAAGCCTGTGGCAGTTCCACTCTTAACCCTCCTCGAGAACACACACGTGAAACCGGCTGCCATGCAGGATAGGCTGTTCCTCCGGGTGTACACTGGGCAGCTCGCAGATGCGACGATGAATGCTCCAAGATGTCATGTCTGGCATGACGAGAATGACCAGGAACTGAAGCAAATGGGTTCCAAACAGTGGATCGTGCATGTGGAGCGAGAACACCAGCAGATCCAAGCCACAGCTAACCAACGGGTAGAGCTGACATTGCATCATGGTGCATCGGGCTGTGTCACTGTTGTGGTCCTGGTTCAGAAGGGAGGAGCCATCCAGCAGGTAGATAAGCTAGACGACTTCAAGCTTGTGGTTGCTGGGACCAATGTTCTTGATGAGATACGCAAGCTGGCTGATTGCCAACTCTACAGACAGAAAACTAAGTCATATACACTTCTGCGACTAACCAGTGGAAGCGATGACCTCGAGTCAGCACTCGAGGGCCGTCACCACATCGGGGCAGGAACATCCCACCTAATCAGGGCAACCGGCTCAGCTTCAACATCGGAAACCTCATAGCTGGGACTCGCCCATTAGGTGTGACGGTACTTTACTTTGGCCATGCTAAGGTATCCGTGTCGAACACATCAGGTATTCAGCTTGAGCATGCATAGAGCACGGCTCCTGTCATCACCGCTGCAGCTGCCACCACTACTATAAGCTCTGCTGTCTTCTGACCTGTCGATGCTTCATAGTCGAGCATTGGCTCAGATATCTTTACAGCCTCGTAGTACTCATCGAGACTCTCATCTGCCTCTTTGAGGCTCTGGTTGAGTCCCCAGTTCGCTAAGGCAAACACACCCGCATTCAAGATTGCGGAGGCCATGCTATAGACTACAGTTTAAAGCTACTATATAGCTGCCCCAGCGACGGATATGTATGAACCAGAGGCTTATGAAGATCCAGTCGAGGATATAGATGACGAGGACTATGGGGATGACTATGATGAGGAGGATTATAATGCAGATGACTACGATGTAGCGGAGACCGCCGGTGAGTATGATGATGTAGCGGAGACCGCGCCTGAATCCCACAAGCTAGTACACAGAGCTAAAGGAATCTATCGCACTTACGCAAAAGGTTCTATCAGTCTGCTGGCAGCAGTTGGGGCTCTGATCACTCTGTTCACAATGAAGGCTGGCGAGACGGTCCGCAAGATCGCCAACAATGCTCTTCATGGGGTGGAGAGGATTTCCGAAGCCATACCAGCCATCGCCTCAGGAGTAGGGACGTTCTTTGGAATCGCAGGCCCTTGGATACCGTATGTTGCCATAGTGCTCGCAGCCAACTGGGCCGCCGAACATTTAAGCCATACTATATAAGGATGGCATCTCTGTACGAGCTAGTCAAGGCCCTAAATTTCTGAGGGTTGGTCGATAAACTACTGTTCAGTGAGGATCCAGCAGAGATTAGATGCCAGTGTATGGAGGTGTTTGAGGAGGTCTTCAATGATGGTCGAATGAATGACGACCGTCTGTTCATCTGTTTAGAGTTCACCCAGGCTGTGCATGACAGGATGGGAGTGGACGTCAGTGATGAAATCCTGAAGTTTATCAACCGTCTTTCTTGAGGAACTCTACTATCAGCCTGGTGGATATTACCGTGAGCCCCCTCAACTACTCGAGGCTGCACGTCGCAAGGGCAACAACTTCACATTGGAGACAGTTAGCCAGTGGCTCAGCTGCCACGCGATGTGGCAGATATACAGACCTCATCCACGGCACATCAGGCATGCCCATTTCGAGGAAACTGTCCCGAACAGAGTTCACCAGGCAGATGTTCTATTCCTTCCACATGACTCAGTTGGTCGTAAGACCTACAAGTATGCCCTCACCATCGTCGATGTCGCCAGCAGGTGCAAGGTGGCAGTACCGCTCACAGACAAGTCAGCTGGCCAGGTGGGCCAGGCATTCCAGGGTGTCTATGAGGCTTCGGAAAATCCCCTCCAGTGGCCGGAATTGTTGCAGGTGGATGAGGGTAAGGAGTTCAGAGGTGAGACTGCAGCACTCATGCGGAAACACGGTGTGGCAGTTAGGCGAGGCGTGGTAGGGCATCACCATGCCCAGGCTATCGTTGAGTGGTGGAATCGGACACTGGCAGAGAGACTGTTCCCACACCAATACACCCAGGAAATGGCCACGCCGAGTGAACGTTCTAGAGTATAGGTGAGAGGGCTGCCTGCTGTGGTGCAGAGATCCAATGCCGAGATTACCAGGCTAATCGGGAAGAAGCCGGTAGACGCTATCAGACACTCTGCTGGTCACAGCTCTAGAGGAGTGAACAAGGGAGAGGAGTGCTTACCACCTGATGCTCTGGTTTGGTACCTGTATGAGCCTGGTGAGCTGGAAGGCGGTCGACGGCGTGCAACAGATCCTAACTGGTTGATGGATGTTCACAGGCTTGACAGGTATGTGGAGGCGGAGGGGCGGCCTACACTGTACTACCTGGCACGCCAGCACGGAGTGCCTAGGCGACCATTTGTCATAGAAGAGCTTCAGCTAGTCCCTGAAGACACACAGCTACCACCCCCTAGGGTGCTAACATGATACACGATGGGCTCGGTATAGACAACATCTGGCAGCACATGGTGCTTATCATAGTAAGCAGAGAGTCCGAGATTTTCCTGCGCATACGTCACCATGTCCTGGTTGTGCATGCGCAGGCCTCGGTTTTTAGCTCTGTCCACCCCGCCATGTAGGGCGCTGTAGAGCCTCTGCCAAGAGACCTCATTCTGCCACTTTGACATTCCCTTAGCCGATCACTTACTTGCAGCTGCGCTCTCCACGTAGTAGCATTTGGAGCAGAGAGCGATGCCACGAGAGCCTTCGAACTCGAATTTGAACAGCCCTGGAGTCCATCCAGACGATTTGTCCCAAGCTAGCCAGTCCCGCTTATGAGCCTGGTACTCTGCTCGCATCTCAGGGCGAATGACGTCGTCGAGGTTGGAGCCTGCTATAGCGATATACGTGGAGTCAGTGTCCATCTGCAGGTACTCAAAGCTGTCATGAGCTACGTAGCGATCGAGGAAATCGTAGTAGAACTCCAGCATTCGCAGCTTGGCGAGCTCATAAACGGCTATCCCCACCTGGAAGGGCCTTCGAATAGTGATTCTCGGGTTGTGACTCTGGAGCTTGTATGACTCACTGATCTCCTTCAGATCTTCGAACCATGCACTATGCAGGGCTTTGTCTACCACGAGTTCATCCTTCGTGAAGCTGGTGTTGCTATGGCGTTCTAGGGCCTCGATGAGTTTCCTGTAGGCCCTGACCTCAATGTTGATTGATCGAATGAAAGCCCACTTGGTGTTGGGTCGATCGATATTGTCTGTGGCGAGGTGGGCTCGCTCTCTTGCTGCCACCCAGTCCTGAGCTGCCCCTATTATGTTCGGCCACGGGCTCCCTGGAGCATTCTTGTGGAAGAGCATCACCCTACCGTCTTCGATGTGACGGACGCGATAGGTATGGGTCTAGCGGAGGTAGAAGGCATTCTGGACAGGACAGTCTGCTGGATCTTTTGCATGATCTGGCCTGAGGTCTCCTTCTAGACCTCTGAAGAATGTTCAGCATACTGACAGGCGTCCTCTCTCCTCTGTCTCCCTTTCGCCGAGACGCTGGTCGAGAATGTGTTCGCCTTCTCGCCTCATACTCTGGGCTAATGGTTCAGATCTCGGCCCCCTCATCACTCAGTTAGTGATCCTGCATAGGAGAGATAAGCGCTCCAGTGGATGGTCTGCCCTCCACCTCGCTACAGTCTTGGCTCGCAAGCTAGCAGTCACCTCCTCGTCCAACTGACGAAGCTCACGTATCTGCTGCACTTTCTTGTGGGGATTCCAAGGATCATCTTTGGTATGCATTGGAAGCCTTCCCGTCTTCATTGCTCGGAAGAGTCGCTTCTGCCACTCCTCGGCATGGACCTGTCCGATCATCTGGAGCAGGTCGGCTTTCTTGGCCTTAGAGTAGCCTCTAAGGCCGAATTGCTTTGCATCAGCGTGAAGCTGCGCAACAGTAATCATGGTGTATGTCCCTGTTGATGCCTGTCTCTAAATGGACGTTCAGACCTATTATGTGTGGTGATCACAAGGCGATCAGTACCTGTGGGGTGGACCGTCGTGTCGATGTTATGTGGATGCTTGTCTCTAAATGGGCGTTCAGACCCTATTATGTGTGGGGATCACAAGGCAATCAGTACCTGTGGGTGGCCCATCGTGTCATGGGATACCGACGGAGACTATGTGTGAGAGAGTATATGCTTATATTGTACCGAGAAATCACTTTATTCCCATCATTCTTGGTACCAATCAGGACCGGAATGAAGCGAGAATATCAAAACTGTTTACCATTTTAAAATCGGACCAGAAATGGCCGAGTTATCCACACGTGCTAATAGTGAGATTTAAACCTGTGATTTTAAGTTTGCTAATAAACATAAGGATCCAACGTATTAACTACCTCGGCCATGTATTAATATGTAAAGCTGATAAGTTATGTGTTCTCATTGCTGCGCTACATCTGTGAGATGTGGTCGATGTTCAGGAGCTGATACGTGGGAGTAGCGCGCATTGAGAGGTTGGTGGGCGAAGATCACTGGATTATTTCTTGTTTCGAAGCGAGAATTTCAAAACTGTTTACCATTTTAAAATCGGACCAGAAATGGCCGAGTTATCCACAAATGCTAATAGTGAGATTTGAACCTGTGATTTTTAGTTTGCCAATAAACACAAAAACGTGGATCTAACTACCTCGACCATGTATTAGTATCATTGCTGCGCTACATGTGTGAGATGTGGTCGATGTTCAGGAGCTGATACGTGGGAGTAATGTGCGCATTGAAAATCACTGCATTATTTCTTGTTTCCACTCTTGTTCCAACTCGATAGCAGCATCCACATCAAAACTGCAAACCGTTTCTAAATAGTTCATATACTTGAAGAGTTTGTCCATCGCTATCACAGTCATCGGATAACGTGTGAGGCATGTTAGTGGAAATGACGAGCGGAATATTGGGATCCCTGAGCTTCTCCTCCATTTCTGAAGTTTCGATCTGCATAGTTGCCCATATCACGCAATGGCCCGGGTACTTTTTCTCGTCGCGCCGTGCAGCCTACATCATGCATGCAACACGTAGTTGAGTGTTTACATGTAATGCTGTGCATGTATGATCACTGGTATACCAATGGATGCTGCATCTAATTAGGTGTTAACGCATAGCAGCTACTATTCTTAACTTTCAATGACTGTGCGAGTTTGTCTTGACATGATGTCTTACGGGTAAAGAGTAATTGTAGACATGTTTACCTTTTGCTGATAACGAGATTTGAACCTGTGATTTTACAATTTTCAAAGTGAATGATACAATGCACTTACTCTCTCGGCCACGTATGTGTTAGTAAATAAAGCTGATAAGTTATGTGTTCACAGGTTACTGCGCTATCAGCACTCTAGATCTTGACGTCACTAGATAACACGTATCAACGATTTCACAACTCAGAGATAAAATTACTAAGCCACGTGTCAGTGTTGTGAGAGAGTGTATGCTTATATTGTAGCGAGAAATCACTTCATTCTCGGCGTTCTTGTCACCGATTAGGACCGGAATGAAGCAAGAATTTCAAAACTGTTTACCATTTTAAAATCTGACCAGAAATTACCGAGTTATCCACAAATGGTAAAAGCGAGATTTGAACCTGTGATTTTAAGTTTGGTAATAAACACAAAACAAGGCGCTCACGCCTTAACTACCTCGGCCATGTACGCATCAGTAATTATAGTTGATAAGTTATGTGTTCTCATTGCTGTATTGCTGTGCTTATCAGTCCCTCTAGATCTTGACGTCACTTCGAGATAACATATATTATAGACTGTAAGTTTGTAGTTACCAGTGTGTTATTGATTTGTTTGCTATTATTGCACAAGTGTAGTTACCAGTGTGTTACTATTATTGCACACAATTAGTATCATTATTTGTAATCTAATTATTGGTTTTCAATTGGCTCAGTTGATAACAGCAATGAATTCTAAACAAAAAACGAAGGTTCAAATCTCAAAAGTAAAAAGTAAAAAGATGGTGGTACCAAGTCGGTACGGAGCAACGGAGAACCACCGAAAAAGCCCCAGAGAGATAGAGAGAGGGCCAGCGATAATAAGCGTGGGTTCTCCCGAAGAGGTGGCGCGGGACTTTTATATATTTTTTATTTTTTTATTTTATTTTATTTTATTTTTTGTTTCATAACAATATTACTCTTTCCCCGTCGTTACCGCATGACATCACGTCAAGACCTTGGTTCTAAATGGGCGTTCAAGTGTGATACGACCTCCCTCTCAACACCCAATGCCCCAGGGATTGAGAGGGCGGTGGGGCCCACGGATCTCCGAACGGCGGCCAGTTGAGGGAGATGGTATCATTTTGACCGCTACACTACTACTCGCGTGTTTCAATTAATTTGAAGCTTTGAAACATGAATTCCTGCAATCAAAATTCCAATGTAAAATTTGTTGAAATTTTGAATGGGACTTTTGCTGCCAGCAACAACGGCTTCCAGTTAAAATCGTTTCAAAATATTCAACATAATGTTTATTAAATTGTAAACTTACCAAAGACATAGGATTTGTACACATTCGTGACTGACTTTTCGATTTTCTTGACAGCGCTACGTCATTTTGATAGTGACGTCAGCTAACATGTGGCATATTTAATTATGACGTCAAATACTTGAGTGACAGTTTGGATCGCTTTATTCTGCAAACGAATAGTGGCGTTAGATAATACTGTCTCCCACTACACCTCCCACACCCACACACCCCAGACACCAGTGGAGGAAGACCCAATCTAATATATAGAGTGAATGCTACGTGGCAACATCATGGACCTTACCAATTTATCCATCAATCATATGACGTCATAATCAACTGCGTGATGTGTAGGGTGACGCCAGATCCATCTACTCATGACATAGATAAGCGTTGTTGTAAGAATTGTATGTCTTTATTACCTAATAAACATGTTGTTGAATACTCTGAAACTAATTTGACTGGGCGCTGTTGCTGCCATAGGCAGCAAGAGCACCCAGTCCAATTAGTTTCAAAATCTTCAACGGCCTACGTGTATAGTTTTCTGGAAATTGAGTCAGGAATTTCAGAGATCGACCGACCCCAACACGGATGAAACGTGGGTGGAGCTTAGCTAAAGACGGACGGTGAATAGGTAAAACTGGATTGCTCCATTCTTACCATTATGTGAGATGGAACCACAGAGTTTGTGATTACACAGGTCTACGTGGCAGCATTCGTGACACACCGTTATGTGCATGGCGGCTCAGTGAATCCTAGACCGTCATACTGGGATGACTTCATTGCCCTGACACGTTATTCCAGCTTCGTATCACATATGCCATATTGTTGCTCCATTTAACAGCAGGACTTTCTCTGTCGTGCAGACTTCGTTTTGCCAGACTTCAACAAAGTGTTTACAGTCGCGTGGATCCTGTATGTTTCGACAAGAAAGACATAACTTTGTCTGCTTCAGGACTATACGCGGAATTCGCAATGTGGAGGACTGCTAGAAAACACAGAAGGAAAGTGAAAAGTAAGGTTATCTAAAGCATGTACCTGTACGTCTATGCATGTTAATGTATACAGACAAACATACTCGGACGATAACC
>CM067359.1:63548376-63618376 GCA_034401795.1 Chaetoderma sp. LZ-2023a
ATTTGGACTATTTATTAGGCGATTCCTGTTATCGATTGCCACTTAACGCGTCCACGCCATTAGCACATTTATCCGTAAAAGACCCGGCCATTTCAAACGAGCTAATTATACAATGTACTTAATATTTTTGAAAACGGTGTTGTGAATTCTGAATAGGTTTCTCAACTTTTCGTCGTTAAACTGCTTTTCAAAACAATCAGCTAGAGATGGGCTATAGATAGCGCAGCGAATACGTTCCACGACATGTATAGCGCAAATTATTACAAAGGTATTTGTGAATGAATGGATGACATTTCATTTCCTGCATTCCATACACCATGATAACACAGGTTACTGGGCCGGTACTAGGCCAATACCGGCCCAATAATCCGCTTTCTTAGGATATCCAAGTACCAGCATCCAAGGATACTTCTGACAACTTGTCTTAAGCGACCCCCCTTACGGAGTACCGATGAGTTGTCACTAAAGTTACGTGATCTCAAACCCTCAATGGAGGAATCCAGTTTCAGCTATGCAGGTACGCTGTTGAATATTTTGAAACTAATTAAACTGGGTGCGGTTGCTGCCTAATTAGTTTCAAAATATCCACCAGCATGTTTATTAAATAGAAGGCCTAAAGACATGCAACAAAACTTAGTCCGTCATCAATTAAGCGTTCGATGCGAACTTATCCACGTCATTCATGACGTCATTGATTATGACATCATCCTACACGTCACGTAGTTGATTATAACGTCATGTGATTGTCGGATAAACTGGAAAGGTTACAGAATCAACACGAGCAAGAGGAGATTGCAGACGGCCGCGCTCTCAGTTTTCTGTCACTTTGTAAAACATCTTCAATAGCCAGATTAAAAAAAATATTTTCGAACTTTGTCAATGTATTTCTTGCAACTAAAGTTGTTGAGTCCTAATGCATGGTATCACTCTTTCCTATGTTAAAATTAGAGTCAAAACTGGCAAGAAGTTTCCGAGATATCCATTGGTCCAGAATTTGGTCCGAAACTGATTCTGACACGATTGCAATACCCTCTTCCCAGTACGGGGCGACGCCGAAAGGGTAATTAAATTTCCGGTGTGTTCAACGGAGCTGAACAAATTTCTCACTGGCGACTGAACTATTGCAACTGAAATGTGATTGGTTAAAAGTGTAACCTACAGGTTGACATTGACATTTGCTCAGGTGTGCATATACGCTTCTGAGCCGCACAAGATGGCGGTGATTTAACACAGGTGGTTGTTCGAGACGGTTTGAATGTATACCTGCGTGTTTTCCTCTATCCCACCGTTGCGTCACGTCACCTCCGCCCTCTCCAGCCTATCTTACGCCGAGACAATTTCATCAATTATGAATGGTTTTATCGAGCGGAGAAGGCCTACTTTATACCTAACAATTTAGGCCAATTGTCTTCCTGGGTCGTCATGGATAAATAATTCAGCAATTGATTGATCTTCGGTCCGCGTGGCAACAACGGCAAATGTTCTTCATATAAAGCAATAAAATAGGGCCTAGACTATTCCGCAGTCAGTCAAGGCAGAGTTCTTACGCGGGTCAACAAAGTCTTTGGACGGAAATATATTTTATCTGACGAAAGTGGTATGTATGTATGTATGTATGTATGTATGAATGACAAAGCTGTATATGGGTATTTTTTTCAACGAGGGCACAACTTGGGTATTCAATAAAAGTTATCAGTAACTCATTAGTTTTCGCCAATATATCTATGGATTCCGTTACGCTGCCTGCCTGCCTGCCTGCCTGCCTGCCTGCCTGCCTGCCTGCCTGCCTGCCTGCCTGCCTGCCTGCCTGCCTGCCTGCCTGCCTGCCTGCCTGCCTGCCTGCCTGCCTGCCTGCCTGTCTGTTGGCGTAGAATCTCGGTTAAGTTTATATCTCAGGATCGGTTCATCCGAATGGGACTAAACTTGGGCACATGATTTTTTATATCGAGTGGATGGAGTGCAGTGATAGTGAGGTCATGAGGTCAAAGTTCAAGGTCACTGTGACCTTGGTAAAAACCTACTTTTACTGTTAAGTTTTTAGTTTGGCTCAACGTATTGTCTTATATCTCAAGGGCGGTTCATCATATTGGGACTAAACATGTGCACATGTTTCTTTATATCAGCGGGATGGAGCACAATAATACGGACGTCATGAGATCAACGTTCAAGGTCGCCGTGACCTTCGTATACAACTATTTTTATGGTTAACTTTTTGGTTTAGCTCATCATGGCGTCTTATATCTCGCCATGACTTCACCCTATTGCGACTAAATTTGGACACAGGATTACATAGATCAACCGGATGGAGTACACTGATACTGACGTCAAGGCCACCGTGAGCTTGGTATACTACTCTATTATTTCTGGTTAAGTTTTGTTTCTTGCTCAACATATCGTTTTATATCTAAGGATTGGTTCAGCCTATTGCAACTAAACTTGGACACATAGTTAAATAAATCAACCAGATGTAGTACAACCATATTGAGGTCATGAGGTTAAAGGTCAAAGGTCAAGTTTACTATGACCTTAAGATAAAACCTCTTTTTAGTTAAATATTTGGCTTAGCTCAATATATTGTTTATATGTTTCAGGATTGGTTCACCCTACTTGAATTTAACTTGATCACAAGTTTACCTCTATGAAGTACAATGGTATTGCGGTCAGACGTCAATGTCATTGTAACATTTGTATAAAATGCAGGCTAATAAATGCATAGTATAACCAACAAGTGACCATCGTTAAATGATTCCTAATTTTTTAATAGGCAAGGATCTTAATTTTTGATGTTATTGAAATTCCTTCAACTCCATTACTGTTCCCAAGGAGACATTTCCCATGTTAATTCTTGCATCCCTCTTGTATCAAAAGCGCATTTAAGCGCCCAAAATACTATTTATTTCAATTAACCATTCATTGGCAATACTTTTCAAGAAAATGTACAAAAATAGATTTCTCTTATCCTTCAAATGGACATTCATCAAAAGTGCAATGGTCAAGAAAATTCTAATTTCTGCGTAGTCAGTGTCCAATTGCAGATCAAGAAAAGTATTTTTTGAAAATTTACCACTGGAATGACTGGCTCGATAGGCGAGCCAGTCATTCCAGTGGTAAATTTTCAAAGATGTTTTTCTCTTAGACAGCAAATGGACATTTCCCAAGGGGTTAAAGAAGACCGACCATTTTAAATTCAACAAAGACTGTGCTTTAATGATGCTCGTGTCTGTTTTGAGAAAAGATTTAATTCTTTTAACATTTAGTAGACCCTTTGCAAAATGCAGGCAAGAAAGTAACGGAGTTGAGGTTTTGGTAACAGAGCTAAACGACAAGTTGAACCCCTGAATACCGCACCTGATTTAGATGATAATATGACCGGGTGGGGCTCTGACATGGTGATGGGCGTAACACAGGCGTTAATGTACACTAAATTTCACTTTTATATTGTAGGCTTGCGCGATTACGTGATTAAATCGAAAATCGCGATTATGTTTTAAATCGCGAATTTATATGATCAAAAATTAAATAATCGAATAATCGTAAATGTTTTCTATTGCATAAAATATTTCAAAACAAAATTTTTAATTACTTTTTAATGCGATCGGTCATGAAAAATGACATTTTGCTTAGTGAATGTATGTCCATTTGCAGGGCAAGAGAAGACTATTTTTGAAAATGTATTACTGGAATGCCTGGCTCGATAATTGAGCCAGGCATTCCAGTGATACATTTTCAAAAATAGTCTTCTCTTGTCCTGCAAATGGACTTTTCTAAACACTATTGCAATTTTCGTAATTGATGTTCTTTTGTTACTACGTCTTGGTTATTTGTATCCAAGCTGATTAATCGAGTAATCACGATTATTTTTTAATGATCGATCGCGATCACTCAACGCAATAATCGCGCAAGGCTATTATATTGCAAAATTCAAGCAAAATGGTAACGGAGTTGAGATATATTGTAATAGAGTTGAATTTTTGCTAACAGTGTTGAAACTCCCAGTAGAGCCCTTGAATATATGCACCCTCTTTAAATGATAATAGACCTAGGTGGGGCTCTGACACCCTAATGGGGGTAACAAAGAAGTTAATGGACAATAAAATATTATTACATATTTCTAAAATAAAAACTGTCAAACCGTCGGAATGCTTTTTATCAACTATTACAGTAATAATAATAGGCCCATAATATCAAATATATACACTAATATTCAAAATGTATAAACACTATAATAAATTACCATAGAATTATCGTGGCATAAAACTGTGAAAAACAAGAGGAACCAGAGGGCTTGATCTCGGGGTAAAGTAAAGTTTAAATTTTAACTCTTTTACTGAATCACTCAAATGCGTAACCATGTGGCGGTAACGCAGTTCAAACTTTTACACACAATTTATTTTAGCCATTCAGTATTAAGATAAAATTTGAAACATCCTGTCATATTATGAGAGGTCCTGCTTAATGATAAACATCACTAACGATTTATTACCCTAGATTGCAATTCACCTTTCCAGAGTATCCATCTATCATCTGACCTCGTATGACGTCATAATCAGCTCAGAGGGTGTATGACGACGTCACAATCATTACATCACAAAGGGTTCCATATGGACCGTCACCAAATCTCAAATACTCCGACACGTTGTATGAATTGTATGTCTTTGTAATTCTTTGCTATTTAATAAACATGCTGTTGAATATTTTGAAACTAATTTGACTGGGCAACAGCACCCAGTCAAATTGGTTTCAAACTATTCAACAGCTTAAATGTGTAATTTTTTTAGAATTGATAGTCAGGGTGTTCAGAGATCGATCGATCCCAGCACTAGCTAGGTGTGGATGGAGCTTAGCTAGAGATGGGCGGGGCATAGCTAAAAACCGGAAAGGTCCATTGCGGTAACGGAGTGGAAGGGTTCATTATGAGATCTAGGTTATTGTTATGTTAATTCTATATTTCTAGGATGGGTGCAAAGTCACATTGACAGGATCCTCTGGATTTTGCTTAGGCGAATGATACATATTTTCAATAGCCAGATTTTTTTAGCAGGCTGGCGATTCAGGTTGACCTCTTGGGTTTGGACAGCGCGATAAGTGTATCTTGGTCGACATTGTCGTTGGGGTGGTAAGTGTGCGTGCCTACTGTGTGCGTGCGTGTGTGCGTGCGTGCGTGTGTGTGTGTGTGTGTGCTGCATGAAGGCAGGCAGAGTCCAGTCGCGTAGCCAAGGGGGTAGCGGAGGAGCGGTCGCTCCTCCTGAGTCATCCTCCCAAAATTGGCGCATAAATCATGAGTAAATCTGACACAGTCCTTATCAGCCCAGCTTATATCAAAATGGTAGCTGAAATCAAACTGGCTATGTATTTTGCAATCATTGTTGACTCAACTATTGATATTAGCAGAGTCGATCAATTTTCTGTATCCTTGCGATATGTAACAGCAAACGGTGACGCAGTGGAACGATTTATATAAGTCAGTGCGAAAACTTGGGGTTGTCAATATATATGTGCTACCGTCAATCTTACAATGGAGCAAATACTATGTCAGGTGAAATATCGGGCCTCCAACCACGGTTTAGGTAAATGGCGCCAAACGCACTCTTTACACATTGCTGTGCACACAATCTGAATTTAATTCTAATCGATGCGGTACCCTCCAACATCCAGACTCAGTTGTTCTTTGGAACTCTGGTAGCTCTCAATACCTTTTTTTCTGGCAGTTTACCTCGTCTATCAATACTAAAGGAGGAACAACATAATCATATTGAATCTTTCGCATTGACTCTAAAGAAGCCTTACACTACCAGATGGACATCCAGAAAGTCAGCAGTAGAGCCAGTTTTGCAGAAATTATCAGTGTTAGTAGTTGCCCTGCAAAGAATTGTAGATGGTGAGAAAAAACAACTGTACCCCAAACATCTCGCTGAGGCGAATGGTATTCTGGTGACAGTCGATACTTACGAGCTCTTAGTCTTTTAAGTTATCTACATATTTACAGAAAGGTAGTCTAGGTCTAGTAACAGCATGCGAAATGTCTATGACTTTTAATTCAAACAGATTGAGAATGAAGCAACTGAGCTGGCTGGATTATGTGATATTACTACAGAATACAAGCAGCAGCGAGTGCGTAAAGGAAAAGCTTCCACGATGAAAATACAGACGATGAAGGAATATGTGATGCCCGAAGGAAATTTATAGTTGAATCATACTTAGTGTCACTAGATTCTGTTATAAATAGCACAAGTAAAAGATTCGAGAACCTTACAAAGGTGGCTTCTAAATTTAGTGGTTTAGATCCAAAACATTTTGATGACACAGAAAATGTGAATTAGAAGTTTTAGCAGACACATACGTCATCGACAGTCAAACTGAAATTGTGCAAGAATTTCATTCATTCAAAGGTATGTACAAAGAGATAATGCGCTGTAAGGCAAATAATTCAAGTGTCGAGGAACTAACTATCAACAGTACTAAAAGTCATGATCTTCAATGACACGTGATCGATTTATCCCAACCTGTGCATCTGTGTACCAGATTTTTCAGGCCTTGCCAATACGTAGCGCCGTTGCGGAACTATCCTTTAGCCGACTCAAACTCTTAAAGTCCTACCTTCGTTCTACAATGGATGAAGCCAGACTGTCCGCATTAGCTTTGCTTTCCGTCGAAAGACAGTTGGCTACTGAACTGGATTGTAATAAAGTAATAGATTACTTAGCTAGGATGAAGTCTAAGAGAAAGAGGCTGGTGTAGTTGCTTCGTGCAACAGACATTACGTGAATATCAAAACAACCAGACATGAAATGTTTTGGTGGAAGGCTTTGGTGTCTCCGGTCAACAATTTCATCTGTGGTTCTTTTGTAATTGAAGTGAGATTGCTGTATACTATATTTTGCCCTCCGTTTTCACTTTTCCTATCATTCACCAGTTTGTTCATTAAATCCTTTACCAATGAAAGACACCGTCTTTACATGTATTTCAATGCGAATACAGTGGACACCTGTTGAATATTTTGTAAATAATTTAACTGGAAGCCATTGCTTGAAATTGAGTCCTGAAAGCTTTATACATAGCAAAACTAGTTTCCATCATTTACAATTCTATTCATTAACCCTTTCACGGATCACGGTCATTATCTCAGTTTAAAAGCAACCACACAAGAAACTTGAATATTTTGAAAATAATTGGACTCAAAGCCAATAGTTATATGTTTGAGCCAGTAATTATGAACATCTATACCAATCCTACCATGGCCATTGATTGCTTTCACATAGTTTCGAGCAAGAACCATGACGACCCTGCCCTCCATCCCTGTTCTAAGCTGACCAGCATTATACATTTAGCTTACATTGTTTTGAATTTATTAAAGCATGTAGTAGCAGCCACTAACCAGGGGGGTCGGACTGGAGTGCATCCCGCAACCCCGACCCCACGTCCAATTTCAGTTCCCATCAAACTTCAGGTATTCAACATATAATAATTTAACACCCAACTCATGGTCTATGTTTACCTCTGGAAATGCAGGAGAGGTCACGTGAGAGCATATAGATCTACAACATATTCCCCTGATCCCACCACCACCTATGCTCTTGACGCCTTTTTAGTACCGCTTGCTCTCCTGCACATCAAATCCTGGCTACGCCACTGGCAGAGTTTCTTTATGTCTGTGATCGGTTTTTTACGCTTTATAGTTTTTTGTTTGTTTTTATATTAAGGAAATCAGTAGTACCTTATGACTCTGGTGCAAAAGCACCAGAGACAAAACTCGCAGTCATATAGGTGGTGTCTGGAAAAGCCCCAGACTAGCGACCAAAAAGGGTGTCCAAAATGTTACACACCTAATAGCTGAAGGTTTGCTTAGTCTAAGCATGGATTCATAAAATTGAAAATGAGACGTTGCGTGTATAAGTTCCATTATATTGACGCTAACTACGTTTTTCAGTAAGAACGGCTACCATCATGAATTTAAAATTGTGATTTTCTCTACGGCATCAAGAGTGTGTGACCAAAATGCTCTTAGCCCGTAAAGCATTACTAACAAACAACCTAAGTCAAACTGATGGTACATAAAACGTGTTTTACGGTCAGCGAGTCGGCTGCTGTAGTAATTGTGTAGGTCGGCTAAACCTAATTTATGGCATTGCTCACGAAATGGGTTGTCCATAACGCCGAATGTTAACGCTAATATTGGATGGTGATTTCTGCTGATTTAGGCCAGTGTGCCATCTATAGGCTAATTGACGTATTTCAGTCCAGATTCCAACAACGTTCCATTTACCACATGAGAGTGGCAAGTTCCCTTTACCATATTTTCACAATTTGACTGAATGACGTTCTTGGCAGCAAAAAGGAATTTTATTTGGTCCATAAAAAGAGTTTTATTTGGTTCTCTCGTACCAATGCGTTACTAAGCCTAGAATACAATTGGTTTAAGCCCATCCTATAACCCGGCTGCCATGACTAATTTTTATTATTATAATGGGCGTATAGCGTGCCTGGAAACACGCGAGATATCGAACTGAAACGCGTTAATTCTACTCAACTTCAAAGTTCCTCGAACCTCGTCGATATTTACCTGGGTGACGACGGAATAGAATCGCGATGCTTTCTTACCTGTTGATCGATCGGTGAATGGCCAATGCCCCAATAGCAACAACAGTCGCAGTGGGATCGTCGCCGATGGTAACAACGAGAGACGTGTTCGATTGACGACATATGGTTGACTATTTGCCGACCGAAAGCTAAATTTTCAGACTATAGTCCGAAATTTGTGTGCCAATTGGCAAATAGTCTATTATATATAGCTATAGTTCGTCGGTCGAACGTTCGGTAGCATATATAACTTCTAGCGCTTCAATCTCGGATGTGTTCTCGCGTATTGTAGACATGTGCTGGTGGAAGAATCGCGTCTCCACATTTTGGTCTGCTGAAGGCTAGGAAAAAGCCATTTTACTTCGTCTGCTAATAATTATTGTCTCAACGCATCTGTTAGAGTTTGAGATTTATATTAACATGTTTGATTCGTTGCCACATGTGCCAAATGTGTTTAACTAATAACCGTACTGTCAATGAACCACTACCAATAAAACAGTGGATCTCTTAGGCCTATCTATCTAAGTTTTTGCAAACGACAGATTCCAAGGATTACATATTTGGTTATGCTAAATATTTTGAAACCAATTTCACTGAAAGTTGTTGGTGGCTAAGCCCTGGACACATGCTTACTTATATCAAGAGGATGCAGCACAAATAACTTTGAGGTCATGAGGTCAAGGCCATTGTGACATTGGTATAAACTCTTTCACAGTTACTTTTTGTGTTTAACTACGCATTCTGCCATATATTCCTGAATTGATCATGCTTACTTGAACTAATCTTGGACATCTAATTTACTTATTCTCAGTGGATGCAGGAGATGACACGGTCGTCACAAGTTCTAAGGTCAAGGTTATTGCGACCTTCGTACAAACTGATTGCTTCGCTCCCTATTTTGCTGTGTATTATAGGATTATTCAGGTTTATTGAAACAAAGCCTGGACATATGGTTAGCTTTGCCAGCAGGATAAAACATAATGACGAGAAAGTCACAAATTTAAAATCAAGATCGTTTTGACTTGTGCACAAAATCATGTTTATAAAAATTCGATTCTCGCTCATCTTTATTCCAGATGTTTATTGGAATTAGGCCCTTTAATTTATTCAAGAAAGTTTTAATTTTCTCATAGAAAATGCCCAATTTGCAGAGCAAGAGAAGATTATTTTTGAAAATTTACCACTGGAATGACTGTCGGTTATCGAGCCAGTCATACCAGTGGTAAATTTTCAAAAATAATCTTCTTTTGGTCTGCAAATGGACATTTCTCAAGACCACTGCAGAACCCGTTTTTGGCTGATATGAATGTTAATGTGTTAAGCACGTTCACGCAGTTACATCGACCAGTAGGTGGAGCGCAATGCCATTGAGAATTGAGGAATCCAGTTTTAGCTATGCCCCGCACATCTTTAGCTAAGCTCCACCCACGATTCGCTCGTGTTGGGATCGATCGATCCCTGAGTTCACTGATTATCAATTTCTAGAGAACTATACAAGTAAGCTGTTTAATATTTTAAAACTAACATGGCAGCAACAGCGCCAAGTCAAATTAGTTTCAAAATATTAAACAGCATGTTTATTAGATAGTAAAGGCATAGAATTCGTGTAACAACGCTTAGTCCGTCAACAATTATCTGTTCGTGACGAACTTATCTACGCCATTCATGATGATATTGATTAATTATGACGTCAGCCTACACGTCACGTAATTGATTATGACGTCGTATGTTGGATAAACTGGAAAGGTCCACTATAAGATCGAGGTTATTGTTATGTTAATTCTTGATACACATCTAGTTTTACACTTAGAAATTAAAAATAACACCATACTTCGCTAATACCCTGTTAATGAAGGCCTACCACTGATGTTTGTATTAAAAGATTCAACTAATAGGAGGACCTAATATATTTAAATTTTTTATTCTTGTTTCAGAAACCAGGATTTGTATCCGGACCAACTCATTGGGCACAACATATGAGTATGGCCTCGCGTGGTTTTAGACACTGAGAGATACAGTGACATATGTGATATATGTATGGTTTCGTCTATCGTGCATCAAAACACGGAAGATAGGAAACGCAGGCGTGCATTTTAACAGCCTTCTTGAATATTTGATTTCTGAAATTTCCTAGTTCTACGACAATTTTATGACAAACTTTAGGGTGATTCGTGTACAAAATGATAACTGAACTATTGAAAAAGAAGGTCGATGACTTCCCCAATAACTTGTTTTAAATGGTTGAACGATTCAAAGCATTCAGGATGGGTATTTGCAGTTCCTCGTCTGCTAGCAATCCGAAGAACAAGAACTATTTGTTACAAACGCTGACGGACCACGGCGGAGGGATAAACTGCGCGGCGTTAAGCGAGGATCAGACGATTTTAGCAACCGGAAGTGAAGATAAAACTGCCCGGTTGTGGAGCACACGAACGGATCAAGTGGAATGTATCGGGATTTTGCAAGTGAGTTAAATCTGTCTGCCAGAATTTCTGCAAACTACATTTTCCATGACGTTCAACTCTGGATCTGCTGAATATTTTGAAAACAATTTGACTGAACGTCAAATTGTTTGCAAAATATTTAGCAGGTAAAGAGTTTTGCCCACTAAATTTATTATCTGGTAGCTTGCAGTTATGCATAAATGATGTTCTATTGTTTGTTATATTTTGAAACTAACTTGAATTGACGATTTGTCGATGTGTCTGGTGGCCATCTTCAATGCACTATTTTTCACAAAAACGACGTCTCCTGAACCGCCAAAATTTGGGAGATAATATTAACGACTAATGGTCGTTTAAAGGTGCACATTGCATGGAAATAAATGTGTGAAAATCGCCCACTTTTAGAGGGTTAAATTGTGTGCCTAGATGTGGTGAAACGAAATCAATCTTAACATATGGTGATTTAATTCCATATAAATTAATATAATTTTTTTTCGAGTCCCTAGTTCAAATTCACGACAAAATTTTTATAATTTTTACAGAATGAACTCGTCATATGGTAAGATTTATTTCGTTTATATACTAGGCTCACCATGCGTGCACGCATCTAAAATTATACAATTTTAAAATTTTATTTTTAGGCATTCTGCTGTGGATACGCCCCTTTAAGTTTCTCCAATGGAAGTTGATACATAAAGTATGCCCACCATACAGCAATACAATTTACCATTTTTTTTGCCACAATGGACTTTTTCATGTTCTTTTATCGATTTTGATGGCAACACTTATTTATATAGGCCTGTGTATGGCCATGCCAATTTTTACACTGCGTTTTTGTTAGATAAATGGATCAGTGGAAATTTTAGGCTATTTTTTCGCCCAACGTTGTGAAGCTTGAGACGACTTCTCACAACCGCTGTACCGATTTTAAATCGATTTGGCAGTACAAATCCTCGAGACATTGGGATCCTGGTTTGCTCATTTGGGTATGATTGGTTGACTTGGCAGCCGGCTTTCTTGGATTTTGCCTATAGCAGCAACAGCGCCCAGTAAAATTAGCTTCAAAATATGCAACAGCATGTTCATTAAATAGTAAAGACAATACAATTCGTACAACAACGCTTAGTCCGACAATCAGTTAGGCGTAATTGATTATGACGTCAGCAAACATGTTACGTAGTTGATTATGATGTCATATGATTGATGGATAAATTGGAATCCACCATTGATTTGAAAATCAAGCGACTTCACATAGTGCAACCACGAACAAAATTTGGTTAATTTATCGTAAACGACAAATTTTTCACAAAAGACCCACCTGCTCCACCTCATGGAGGAATCGGGCCGAAATTTTGGAAATATAATTAGGGAGTAAGGATTATTTAAGTTCAAAACGTTACAGGCACAGAAGATGGTTTGAGATCTTCTTGCTACAGTTAATATATTTTTTTCTCAACAGGGCCACGAAGGTTACATCACGTGCGTATGCATCGAGGAAAGCAACGTGTTGACAGGAAGTTCCGATTCCACTGTACGGAAGTGGGATATCGCCACGTGCGAATGTCTGGCTGTATTTAAGGGACACGATTCCGTGGTCTATCGCATGATATGTACGGGTGACTTTCTATTCACGAGCTCATACGATCGTACCTGTCGGTGCTGGGACTTCGACACCGGTGAGTGTATGCGCGTGTTTCGCGGTCACAGGCGGGGAGTGTTTCCGTTGATATTTATCCCGGCTGATGACGACCCGGCGCCTAACAACTTGACCGATGATGCCGATGATGATAATTCTGTAGATATACTAATCAGCGGGTCGGCTGACTTCACCGCGCGTTCGTGGAACTTTGAAACCGGGAAATGTTTGAAGGTTTTTAAAGGTCATACCGGGCCAGTCACGTGCATGTCGGTTGATTCTCAAGGCGAAGTCCTGTTCACCGGAAGTACTGATCACTCAATTCGAAGTTGGAACATTATTAAAGGAACTCAAATTACGATTTTTGACGGTCATCAATCCTCTGTGATATGCATACAGGTAAGTGTCCGTTCTACCCTGTTCTCTAATGGAGTCAGACCCTGCCACTCAAGTATCTGACGTCATAATCAAAGGGGGAATCAAGTTTTAGCTATGTCCCCCCCCCCCATCTCTAGCTAAGCTCCACCCACACTTCTCCCGTGTTGGGATCACTCGATCACTGCACTTCCTGACTATCAGTTTCCAGAAAACTATACAGGTAAACTCTTGAATATATTGAAACTAATTTGACGGGGTGGGGGGGGGGGTAGGGGTGGAGGGGGGGGGGGTGCTGTTGCTACCAGCTTCAAAATATTCATCAGCATGTTTATTAAATAGTAATGACATACAATTCGTACAACAACACTTAGTCCGTCATCCGTTCGTGATGAAAGACATTACCCTCCGATTGACGGGCGGCTGGGCGGGCAGGCAGGATTGCATGCAGGCAGGCAGGCAGATCAAAACTATCGGAGAAGATGCGTTCGCATTATCAAGCTGATGGACTTTGTAAGAGACCATTTACTGAAGTAACTGTAAATCTGCAATGTCTGGCCATGAAGAAATATAATAATAGTATAAGGCCTCTTCGTACATGACCATTGAAAATTACTGGGCAAGTACAGTTGATTTCTGACAAAAACGAAAACTGGTAACTTTACCAACTAAGGAGTGACCGTGACAGTAAGGTCGGACCACTCTGACACCACCACCATTGGATCCGGTATGTGTGATATACCTATGGTAAAGTTTTCATGAAAATCAAGGAAAACGCCCTGAAGTGTTATATAACCAAGAAATCTGCAAAGTTTGTGTGGGGTGCCTTGGATTCAAAATTTAACATTCCATTCAATCCAAGACTCTTAATCATCCTGTTTGGATAAAGGGGGGGGGGGGGAGGGTAATCTATGGCAAAAATTAAAACGGGTATCTTTCGACTCTACAGGGGGACCTTGACCTTAAGGTCGGATCACTCCAAAACCATGACCACGATCAGGCATGCGTGATATACCTATGGTAAAGCCTTCAGGAAAATCAAGGAAAAAGCCCTACAGTGTCAAATAACCGAGAAATCTGCAAAGTATGTGTGTGGTTCGTTGGATTAAAAATTTAAGATTTCATTCAATCATCTTTTATGGGTGAAGGGAGGTAATTTATGATAGAAAAGAAAACAGTAAAACCAGTAATATTGATGACCAAGGGGTACGCTTCCGCTTAGACATGTGCCGGTGAGATCAATCAACACCTTCAGGCTCCAAAAGGTAACATCCTGACCAAGTAAGGTTGTGATCTGATCAAACCTCTAAGTGTAGTCGGAGTTCAAAATCTGTCCTGAAAATCCAAATTCATTCCCTATGGGGCCATTTCCCATGCTTTGCGGGTCAAATGGCAAAGGTCAATGTCAACTTTTAAGTGAGCATACATCTTCAGAACCCCGTTGGGTAACATCCTGACCAAGTGTGGTAGTGATCCGATCAAAACTCTGCGTGTAGGCATAGTTAAAAAATCAGTTGTAATCTGGACGCCCAAGGGGTGCCCTTCCACCTGAGCCTGTGATCCAGGGGTTGTCCAAACATGAGAAAATGTCACAGGTTATCTTCTAATATGTCCATTAACCTTCTCTGAGGAAGGAGAGTTCATTTCTGCCAAAAACGAAAACTGGTAATTTTGACGTCCAAGCGTCACCCTTCCACTTGGGCATCAGGACTTCACTGCTAATATCCTGACCTGACCAAGTATGGTAGTGATCCGATCAACACTCTAGATTTAATCGTAGTTCTATTCATCCTGAAAATCCCTATTCATTCCCTATGGAGGAATATTCCATGTAGTATGGGTCAAAGGTCAAATGTCAAGGTCAGCTTTTAGGCAGGCTGCTATCTTCAGGACCCAAAGCGTAACATCCTGACCAAGTGTGGTAGTGATCCGATCAAAACTCTAGGTGTAGTAGCTCTTCAAATATCAATACTGAAAATCCTCATACATTACAAAGTAATTGGTAAATCTTAAAAAGCATTAGCGCACGATTTCAGACTGGGTAGCGGAAGTCGACCAAGTTTGGAGTTAATCGGATGAAAACTGTGGAGGAGATGTGGTGCAGAGATTTTGATGAAGAATAAGAAAGAAGAAGAAGAAGAAAGATCCCGAGTGCTTTTAATAATATGCGATTGCATCGCAGATTAAATGGAAGACACTTACTGAAGTAAGTGTAAATCTGAAATGTCATGCCATTAAGGAATAGTAGAAGGCCTCTTCTTACACGCCATTGACCATTTCTGGGCAAGTGGAGTTGATTCTGGCAAAAACGAAAACTGGTAACTTTGGCAACTTAGGAGTAACCTTGACCTTGAGGTCGAATCCCTCCGAAACCACCATCATTGGATCCGGCATGCGTGATATACATGTGGTAAAGCTCTCATGAAAATCAAGGACAATTCCCTGAAGTGTCAAATAACCCAGAAATTTGCAAGTTTGTGTGTGGTGCCTTGGAATCAAAATTTAACATTTGCTTCAATCTAACACTCTCAATCATCTTGTATGGGTAATGTGAGGTAATTTATGTCAAAAACGAAAACTTGTATCTTGTGACTCTACCTGGTGACCGTAACCTTACTCTATGCCAAAAACGAAAACTGGTAATTTTCAGGTACAAGGGGTGCCCTTCCACCTAGGCCTGTGACCCAGGGTTGGTGAAAACATGAAAGGATATCACAAGGCAACATCTAATATGCCTATTGACCTTGTCTCATGAAGAGCAGTTCGTTTCTGACAAAAACAAAAACTAGTAATTTTGATGCCCATGGAATACCCTTCAACTTGGGCATGCGCCTTGAAGATGAGTCAACACCTTCATGACTCCTAGTGTAACATCCTGGTCAAGTATGGCAATGATCCGATCTAAACTCTAGGTGTAGTCGTAGTTCAAATATCAATATTGCATTGTAATCTTGTTAACCAAGGAATGCCCTTCCACCCAGACCTGGGATCCAGAGGTGATGGAGCATGAAAGGATGTCACGGGATATCTGCTAATATGTCCATTAACCTTCTTTCATAAAGAGGAGTTCGTTTCCGCAAAAAACGAAAACTGGTAATTTTGATACTCAGGGAGTACCCTTCAACTTGGTCATGTGCCTTGCAGACGAGTCAACACCTTCAGAACACCTAGTGTAACATCCTGGCCAAGTATCGTATTGATCCGACCAAAACTCTAGGTGTAGTCGTAGTTTAAATATAAATATTGAATTGTAATTTCAATAACCAAGGGTGCCTTTCCACCTGGGCCTGGGATCCATGGGTGGTGGAAACGTGAGAGGATGTCTCAGCCTATCTTCTAACACATCCATTGACCTTCTCTGATGAAGGAGAGTTAATTTTTGCCAAAAACGAAAACTGGTAATTTTGACGCCCAATCAGTGCCCTTCCACTTGGGCACTAGCCCTGCAGATCAATCAGCACCTCCATAACTCTAATGGTAACATCCTGACCAAGTATAGTAGTGATCCGATTAAAGCTCTGGGTGTAGTAGCAGTTCATAGATCACTATTGACTATCCCCATACATTTCCCATGGGACTTTTTTGCCCACTCAAAGGTTGGTAGCTCGAAAACGCTTGGAGGGATCCAAAGTAAAAACAATAGCACACGATTCCAGGCTGAGTATCAGAAGTTGACCAAGTTTGGAGTTGATCAGATGAAAACTGTAAGAGGAGATGCGGTCCAAAGTTTTTGACGAAGAATAAAAAAGAAAGAAAGAAAGAATGAAGAAAGGTCCTGAGTGATTTTAATAATCTGCGATTGCACCGCAGATTAATAATGATGATACTACTGAAGCTAATAATAATACTAATAATAATAATAATAATAATAATAATAATAATAATAATGATAATAATAATAATAATAATAATAATAATAATGATAATAATAATAATAATAATAATAATAATAATAATAATAATAATAGTAATGTTACTAATAATTATGTTAATTATAATCACTCTTGTATTAACATAACCATCCAATGGTCAAGCAGGACACAGCGGCCTCTGCAGTGGTCTTGAGCGGTGTCCATTTGCGGGACATGGGAGGACAGTTTTTGAGGATTTAACACTTAAATGGCTGGCTCGATAAGCAAGGCACTGCTTTCGTGTTGAGTTTTCGGGAGTTGGATTCTCGTGGTCTGCATGTTGGTACTGGTTGGGAAGAAATTTAGATTTTCCTGACCATTGGCCAATTAATGGAGAAGGTTATAAGGAATGCAACATTTAATTCTCCGAGGCGCTGTTGACACAAGAATGGAACCTGATAACGTTAAAATAATAATAATAATGTCAAAAATTATGTATGATAATAATAATAATGATTATAAAAAAGTTGATGCCTGTGCACAGATTAATTGGGGGAAAATGTGTATAAAACACTATATACTTTGTACAAAGTCTGGGTGTAATATATTTATCAGCATCAGTATTAGAGTCATAGTTTAAAGTTTTGCCGATTAACTGGCGATCGATTATTAAAAAATAATCGTGATTACTCGATTAATCAGCTTCGATACAAATTATCAAGACATAACAACAAAAGAATGTCAATGACGAAAATAGCAATGGTGTTTAGAAAAGTCAATTTGCAGGGCAACAGAAGGCTATTTTTGAAAATGTATCACTGGAATGCCGGGCTAGATTCTCGAGCCAGGCATTACAGTAATACATTTTCAAAAATAGTCTTCTCTTGCCCTGCAAATGGGCATACATTCACTTAGCAAAATGTTATTTTTCATCACCGATCGCATTAAAAAGTAATTGAAAGTTAGGTTTTGAAATATTTTATGCAATAGAAAATATTCACAATTATTCGATTATGTAATCTTTAATCATATAAATTCGCAAGCCTATTTTGAAGAGTTCTATTTTTATACTGAAAGCGCAGTACTATCTCAATTACAAGGAAACTATAAACATAACTAAATCTTAAACTTGATTTGACCGGTAGTTGTTGTTGTATGGGAATGCCGTCCTAGGAATATATCTGGGCGCTGTTTCCATGGCACCATCTGGTATTAACCATTGGTCAATTACAAATTTCTCTGTGAGTCAAATTATTGTAAATATTTATTGTTCGGTGGTGACTAGGTGCGGATATTTGCCTTCGTAAATGCGGGAGATCGCATCTCAGAGCATCGAAATTTCAATTTTCTTCCAGGACATGGGCTGGGACCCTGAAATATTTTACCCCAGTGACCCCACCCACCTCACCCTATCACGGTGTAAGTCGTTCACACGGTCTTCAAACACCACTGCCATCGGCAACTTCAAGTCAAATTAGTTTCTGCAAAGTGCTGCTATAGTCTCTGGAAACTGAAAGAGCCTAATTATGATTCAAAATATAATATGTATGTATACCTATCCATGATAGCGCCGTATACCATGTCGACGCTAGGCCAATACCGATCCGTATTTGGCCCGGTATTCGCCAAGTATCGGCCCAGTAACGACAACAACAACTCCTACAACAACAACGCCAAGAATAACAACGCCCACAGAAACGACAACGCCCTCAAACGCCGACAGCAACGCCCACAACAGCACCGCCAACAACAACAACGTCCACAACAACAACGCCCAAGCACCGGCAACAAGAACAACAATAACAACAACAACAACAACAACAACAACAACAACAACAACAGGCTTTAGAAGTCCATTCCGGATATAAAAAATGAATCGATTATCCTTAGTGATGTAATCAGGAAGGAAGTATTCAGAAACAAATGAATGTCAAAATATTCGACAGAAATTGTTTACCATCGTAAAGAAGTTATCATTTCTGCTCATTATCGTTGAAAGTGTTCATACTCAGAATGCAGGAGAGAGTTTCTCACTCAGTGAATCTAATGTTCAAGATTTCTACTGGGAGAACCTGGCGGACCACACATATCCAGTGTGAGGTAGACCGCGCCCCTGTTCCACCCAATTCAAGCAGCCAATTCTACGCGCTACCACCGCCTTTGGGATTCCGAACCAACGAGTTGAATTGAATATGATTAGGCTCCTGAGTTCCCCAGCGTAATGACGCATATATATTATGGAAGAGATTGCGAAATACATTTCCTCGGAGGGTGACTGAGATTTTTACAATTTATAACTCCATGGTTCATTAAGTCATTTCATTGACATAGAGCCAATATTCGTGTTTAGAGTGCAATAGGCCTGTTTAATGAAACATGTTTATTACGCTAACTCGGCACCGAGCTTTCAAGAAAGAAGCAATCGAAATGGCTGGGCATTAGCCAACAGAAAGCGAACAAATAAATACATTATTGCACGCGATTCTTGGTATTTAATTTGAGTGAAATAAAATAAATATTACAGCGCGTGTTATGACTAATTATGATAGCTTTAAACAGTGAAACTAGAAAGACCTAATACTCCAAAATTCTTTACGATTTAGGAAGCATGATGTTGAATATTTTGAAACCAATTTGACTGTGAGCTGCTGATGTCTATAACAGCAACAACTCACAGCCAATTTAGTTCCAAAATATCAAAAACGTTTACCTATATGATTGTTTTGAAATGTCTATTATTGAATTTTGAGCTGTTATAGGTTAAGTGTCTCGCTGCTGCAAGCAATCAGAAAATACTTTCAATGAGCAATAACTCTGGACCTGCTGATTATATTGAAAACAATTTGACTGAAAGTTGTTGGTGGCTTAGCCACCAACAACTTTCAGTTAAATTATTTTCAAAATAGTCAGCATGTCCCGAGTCAAATGTAGTCTGCAAAAATTCAGCAGGAAGGCAGGTAAGTGTGGGTTCTCTGCGTAATGCTATTGACAAAGTGATTACAAATAAAGCCATACGTGTCAACAGGCTGACAAAGCAATGACCCACGGATAGGGATGTTTGAGGTTGTATACGCTGCCAATAAACTGGTCTCCAAGGCAGCCATGTTTGCAAAACGAATTCTGAAGCTGAATCAATTGTTGTGTCAACTGAATGGAGACTCGGCTATCGATGGTTGCTGATGACGGTGACGGCGATGCGTGGCTGAAACAACAACGATTACACATCGATAACATCACGACGAGGGAATTTGACATAACAGATAATTAGTGAATGTTGCGTGATATTCCCGTCTCCTCTAATGAAAGTGATATCAAACGGGTCGCTAGAACGCTCCAGAAATGGCCACTAAATCAGTGAATCATCAAATTACGACTACACAGATTTTGTCTCTCTGTCAGAGTTGTGGTAATTGTGCAATGCTCACGGTGCTTAGCAACGTACCGAAGTAATGTGTCAACAAGCAAATTCTGATTAGTTGTTGCCATACCGGTGTTGGGCTGGGTGAGGGAATGGGGTGAGTGGGTGGGTTTGGGATGGGGAGGTGCATTATTTCTAGCATTGCAATGAATCACGTGTTGGTCTTAAGCCATGCAATCATTTTCTTTTCGTCAACATGATCGTAGCACAATAGTATTAATTTATGAATTCAGTTTATCGATCAACCATATGACATTCATAATCAACTGCGTCACATGTAGGCTTACGTCATAATCAATTACGTCATGAATGATGAGATTTAGTCCATCATAACAACTTAATAGTCCGTCAAGTTGTACGAATTGTATTTCTTTGCTATTTAATAAACATTCTGTTGAATATTGAGATTCAGAGAGTGCATCGATTGATATCACGACGGGCCAAGCTTGGGTGAAGCTTAGCTCGAGATGGGCGGGGCCTAGCTAAAACTGGGTTCCTCCATTGAGTAACACTCTACTTTGCTATAGAAAATGACGCCGAGGAGCACACATGCACTCGTAAATGTAACACCCCTAAGCAAATATGTCCCGAACCGAGAATGAATATAGAGATACATTTCTAGATATGCCACGCCCATTTTTAATTATGCCACGCCCATTTCTAGCTACGCTGCGCCTACTTTTTATGAGTGTTGGAATCGTTTTGCAACCTTAAAACCTGAAGTCCTAGAATCCAAATTGTAAGGTAACTACACACGCAATCCGTTGGACATTGATGCTGAGAAATCACACATCGATTCTTTAATACTCGATTCCTCATCTGATGAATTGCACGCACTCCAGCAAGATGACAACTCTTCCCTTGTCGTGACTTCGACGTCAAACCCATAAAACTAAGAGAAACAGACACACAAACAAGGTTTGATTCGGGTATTGGTTCCTATAGAATGGGAAGCCGCAACAGCAATGGAGATACATTAGCAGTCTTCATCTGCACTTGTGACTTATATGCAACAAACACAGCCTTTAAGCACCCGTGGCGTCAACGAACAACATGGACTGGAAGGATACATAGCCAACAAGAAAACTAAAACTACAAAAGCAATCTTTAATTTACCTTTCCAGAGTATCCATCCATCATCTGACCTCGTATGACGTCAAAATCAGGTCAGCGCGTCTATGATGACGTCACAATCATTACGTCACAAAGGGTTCCATATAGACCGTCACCAAATCTCAAATATTCCGACACGTTGTATGAATTATATGGCTTTGTAATTCTTTGCTATTTAATAAACATGCTGTTGAATATTTTGAAACTAATTTGACTGGGCGCTGTTGTCAAATTGGTTTCAAAATATTCAACAGCTTAAATGTGTAGTTTTTTTGGAATTGGGAGGCAGGGTGTTCAGAGATCGATCGATCCCAACACGAGCGAAGTGTGGGTGGAGCTTAGCTAGAGATAGGCGGGGCATAGCTAAAACCGGAAAGGTCCATTAGACTGACTACATATTGTGCAAGGTGAATGCAAAGACTCCGAGACTCACGTTCTTACGAGACTCACGTTCTTACGAGACTCACATTTCTTACGAGACTCACGTTCTTACGGTGGTACTGATCTGAATTTCAAACACAAATCAGGAATTACTCGATTACGGATTGATCAAATGTGCCTCATCTAAAAGCGACCATCAAAACAAAGATCCAAGGTCAACCATGATCTCTCACAATTAACTAACGAGAAGAGCATCGATTCATCGTATAGGAAAACAATAATTGAGAAGATAGCTATGGTTGACCTCAATATACCTTTCCCACATTGACGTCATTACGCCGGGATTCCCCTAAATTAACGCTCAGAGCACAGCTCCTGGCTGGTAACTCCGCCAACAAGCCGCTGACCCACATTGAGTTTCTATTGCACTAAAATACACCACAATTTAAACCGTTCCTATGATAAACTAAAATCATTGTATTATTTAAGCCATACATTCAATTGCCTGGAAATTAATCTATTATTAAAAAATATACTTGTAAAATTTCCACTGAGTTATTTCCGTATATAAAATATACCATTCTACCTAGATTCATTAGATCAAGTGGATAATAGTGGCTATTTTAAAATTACAATCAGTTGCATTACATTTTACAAACTAGAAAACCTTTCCAATGTATAAACTTGAATAGTATTAGGAAATTGGTTCTTTATATAAACTGCTTAAAGTGTGTTGTATCTGAGTCTACTAGTAAAGTAATGCTATTTGCGCCTCGGCTATCGCGGTTACCAGCTAGAAGTGGTATGCGCAATGCCTTCTGGGAAGGTATTCCCCAAAATACGCTAATGTTCGAAAGGTAAACATCAGGCGACTTCAGCTGTTAAAACATCATTGTAGCCAGGAATACCAACCAAAGGACATCTTATGCTGATGAACCAGTTGTTATACAAAGCTGTCTGAACAACGGAAACATTACGACTACACATGTATCAAAGTAGTTGAAATGAACACCAAACTAAACTAAGACAGAATCGTAATAAGATCCTAAGCCAAATCAGTGAATGATTGAAAGAACTCACCATCAAAAGAGCAGATGACCTTGCAAACGAGCTCACTTCCCCTCACCCGATGTTTGTCGAACATGTTCAGAGCAAGCATAGCATTAAAAGCCAGCACTCCGCAACAAAGCCTTACTGTACATAACTCTGATAGGCACTTTATCAGTTCTGACCATGGAAAGGCTGAAACAATCAATGAATGGTTCAAAGATCAGATCAATAATTTTTGTAAGGCAGCAACAGCACACAGTCGAATTAGTTTCAAAATATTCGACAGCATGTTTATTAAATAGCAAAGAATTACAAAGCCATACAACTCATACAGGTGCCGGACTCTGAGATATGATGACGATCTATATGGAACCCTTTGTGACATAATAAGTGTTACGTCATCATACACGCGTTGAGCTGATTATGACGTCATACGAGGTCAGATGATGGATGAATACTCTGGAAATGTGAATTATCTAAGCCAATTTATTCATAACTAGGGCGGGTGATAGCATAGACCATCTATACAACTCTTTCTAGTTCTTTTCATAGAAAAGTTAGGTAGCCGTGTTAGTCTGCATAGACAAGAAAAACAGGATTCAAAGCTAGTACCTTTTAAGTCTAACTTAGTCTATTTTGACGAGCTTTCGCACATAAATGTCCTTCACCAGGTGACAAGTAGAATATTTGCAGGGTTTATATACAAGAATTAATACAACTCAAGTACAAAGACAGTGATAGCTTTTACAGAAATCCGTGAGACATTGTTTGATGGTTATTGAACACAAAGGCGTCTGAGGCCAGGTTTATGAGCGGTATTGTTTCAGAATGTAAAAGGTTAGAGAGTGGTGGGTGAACAATGGTTCTTTCCATGTGACAAGAATCTCACTATTCTAGCACCCAAACATGCAGAACAACGGAAATGACCGCAGAGGGGATGATCCTGTCCTTGAGTTGTCACAACCCGCGATAAAAGTATGTGAGCACCAAGTTCGTCTAAAGAACATAGATAAAGTTTCTGGTAAGGTCAGAGGAGACGGTGCCAGTTGGTTACAGTCAGTTGAAAGAAATATACTGTATGGCGCTCCAGGTACCAACATCCCCTGATCCAGCATCATCAGCCCTACTGCCTCGATTTCCTGACGATTCCTATCAATGTCAAGGATACACCATGAAATGGATGTGATCTGGATGGCCGTGCAAGAGGTCAATCCTGGTCAGGTCGCTTTCATCATGTGGGATCAACCCATTTATAGCATATCCAAACAGATACAAGCGAACTGGCCAGCACGCCATAGAGAGGACCACGTTATCATCATTCTCAAAGGACTCCACGTTGAGAAGGTTGGACTATATATCATCGGTGATTGGCTGGAAATTAGTGGTTGGGTAGAAGCTCTAGTCATGGAAAATATTTATTCTCCAGGTACTGTAGACTCATTCCTAAAAGCAGTATACATCACTCACACCAGAAACGCACGCGCGCACAAGCTCGCACGCACGCACGCGCGCACGCACGCACGCACGCACGCACGCACACACACACACGCATGGACGCACGGACGCACGCAGGCACGCACGTACGCGCATGCATACACACATGCACGTTCGCACGCATGCATGGTTGACCGACCGCCCGCACACATGAATGCGTGTACACGCATGGATGCGGGCACACATGCACGCATGCGCACACACATGCATGCAGGCACGCACGCACACTTGCTCGCACGCATGCACGCTAACACGCACACACACGCATGCACGCACACCAGATAATAGCAATGTGTACTCAATCTGATACAATTGAAAGTGGAGTGAGAAGAGGAAGGAAGAAAATACTAAGTTTCTGTCCTAATATATTACATTACATCTAGAACTTCTTGTCTTGTCCTTTCTAGGATCACTACGAGAGGCTTAACCTTCTGTCTGAAGCTTACACTATGGTTTTTCTGCTTGGACCACACTACCTATACATGCTGGCTCCCAGTTCATTTGCGAGACATGGCCAGCCTCAATTAAATCCATCCTGATATGTCTGATTAATACTACCTTGGGATTTCACGAAGTTCACAGTCCACATGACACGGCGAGTGCTATCAGAAATGGCAATTGGCAATTGATCAGACCCACGAACAACACAACCCAGCTGTGAATGGAGATTGTGGAGCTGTTAATTTGACACATAATCCGGACATCCGGTGCCGTTGGATAGTTGCTGGACCAGAACTTGCTCGCACCATCTCTGAGTCTGAAGCAGCAATGGACCCCATGCAAACGGCTTGACCAGGTGGAGTGTCACTATGATGAGTCGTCAAGCATACAGGTCACATTTGCTCAGCAATGGAAAGCATTGGTCAAAGTGATGGAAGACATGCCTAATCCATTTACAAAGGACAGTAAGAACATGCTTAAATTAGATACAAAAAGAAATCGCTGCTTAAGCTGTGGTAGATGGCATTCGCAAAGCGGAGAGAACTGGCCAGGTCCAGTGTGATGTTGCGGAGCGACTGCTTGGTCAGAAACACATTTGCGATCCTATCAAGAAGAATAAACTCTCACTGATTAGTCGATCGCCTACAAGAATGTCCTCCAAGACACAAATGCAGGTTTAAAGTCTTTGAAGAATGACTGCTTTGTTCTTGCGGTATATATTGACGGTCAGACACGGTAATTAAACCATGTCTACCTACAAGCTACATTTGTTTATCCTTTAATGGTAATCTACGTCTTGGGAAAAAGTCCTTTCTAAAAAAATGTGGTCATACACTAACTGATGTTCTAGATATCGACGATTATGCAATGAATGTTTTTCCACCATATATCCACAGAGAGATCCATAAGTCTAATTGTGTAGACCTTGTGTGGGACACATAGTACTTTGAGAGTAACGTAGAACTGGACACTTGAATGCTTCTAAACACAGCCAGGTTCAAGCTTCTCAAAGGTCGCTCTGCATACGGTGTACACAGATTTAGTCATTCTGACTTTGTCATGTGCCCTAAGATTTAATATCATAGAGTGGTGGTTAGCAGTTGGGACTGGGCAGCATTTCAATCTAATCCATTTACAGAGAACGGTAAGAACATGCTGAAATCAGATACAAAAATCATCGCTGCCCAAATTGTAGTTGATGGCGTTCGCAAGACGGAGAATACACTTCCGGCACATACCTACCCAACAGATTTTCAGATACCTTATTACAGAACAGGCAGGTGCCATTTTCCTGTTCCATGCACGCACAGGCTGTCCGCAATTGCAAACGAGAAGAAATACAGCATGAGAGGCCTGGAAAGGTTGTGACCAGGTTACCCCCGTATTGCTATACTTGTTATAATCCACACATCAATTCGAACACGTGCCAGTGGAGAGACATGCAGTCTGAAGCGCTTCACAATTATACTGCGTGATCCACCCAGCAGTCAGGAGGACGTGGATCAGGCATGATACGAGAGTTTCATGCAGCGAGGAAGAATGATAGAAGAAATCCCTTCCACCAAAGATACTCTGGCACACCACATCAAGTGAGCTGTGTGTCAAGGTGGCCACTTCTGGGTAAAGTCCTAGATGTAGCACCGAACATGTTAACATCACCTGGAGACTTGGGTTGGACCAACCCACGCCAGTGGACGTCATTGCGAATGACACTTCCTCAAGCGATCCAATCCAAGCGAACTCTTATGTTGTGGTTGTGAAAAACGTTGGAGAAGAAGTTGCAAATGTAGGCAAGCAACACTTCAGTGTATGTATGATTACTGTGTTCTGTGGCTGTAGTATTAGAAACATCATACAGCTGTGATCAGTCCTTCTTCGCATTTGACCACGGTGTCTTGTCTTCAGCCAAATTTTTAGCCTCCTCATGGCCATTCTTGATCAGAGTTTACCGAGTTCTGCTTTCTTGAGGTCATCTCGCGGCACGCTTAACATATTTATGCAATGCCGGCCTCTCTTGCAGTGCATAGCTCTGTGTAATTGTGGAGTAGACTGTAATGGCTACTGAATCGTACCATCTACGTACAAAGTTAAGCATATTTTCTAGACCGCTGGCAATATTAATGCACCCAAATCATCATCAATATGTCTCCGTAACTAACTTTACGATACCTTAACTGTCTCCATTGTTTTATTTGGCCATTAAACACGGATGATTGACTTTGTTAGCCGGTAAGATAATGAAAAGACACAATAAAATATTGTTTTCAGTAACAACATCATTAATGTTCATATTAGAGTGTATTATGCACAGTGTACCTTGTTCCCAAATGGCACCATTGTAAACCGTGGCCATGAAAACATGGGGACAGATGCCATACTTATGATCGTATCATGGTAACTCACAGAGATATTGATGACAATTTATTTTTCGGTAATGGCAGTTTCAAAATGGTCGCCATTGTCGACAGGAGACGTTTTCGCAATGGGTCCACATCTGAACATCTTCAGAATGACATAACCTAGAAGTGTGCCAAGCTTCATGGTTTTGTGAAAAAGGCATGATTCTTTCACAGATTACCTGGAGTACTAGGGTCTATTTCAACTAGATAATATTAGTCAGTTAGTTTGTTAACTGAACAGGCACATTTACTATGCCCAGACCAACGCTGGATAGTTATCTATTGGTCGTTGGTACCGGACTCACCCATTGAAGTACTATTGCACGAAATTTGGAGCCAGGAACCCATCTTGATGAGAGAGAGAGAGAGAGAGAGAGAGAGAGAGGGAGGGAGGGAGGGAGGGAGGGAGGGGGAGGGGGGGCGAGGGAGGGAGGGAGGGAGTGAGAGAGGGAGGGAACGAGGGGGAGGGGGGGGAGAGGGAGAGGGAGCTGGAAAGAGAGACAGAGAGACTGAAAGAGAGAGAGAGAGAGAGAGAGAGAGAGAGAGAGAGAGAGAGAGAGAGAGAGAGAGAGAGAGAGAGAGAGAGCGAGCACATCTTAATCTTAAAGTGGTAGAAGAAATCCTCAGCCCCCATTGGCATTCTAGTGCATTTGACGGATCATTTGTCTCTATACTGAAAGTGGTGTTTAGAAGCTCATATAATATCCATAAGCCAGCCCAATATTCCGGAAATAAGTACCACATTGCTTACCTCAAAGGTAAATCATGACCATTAGTGACTACTCGTGTATTCACCAGGAGAAAAATGATCACAATCGCTTCCTTTATCTGGCACATTCACGCGATCCATTCCGGTGATACATATTACCACACACATACTTTGTACAATACAGCTCAGAAATAACTTAGATTGTTTCCAAAACAATATAAAACGTACTGTTGAATATTTCGAACATAATGGAGGAATACAGTTTTACACATGCCCCGCCCATCTCTAGCTAAGCTCCACCCACACTTCGCCCGTGTTGGGATCGGTCGAACTCTGAACTCTCTGATTATCAATTTCCAGAAAACTATACATGTAAGCTATTGAATATTTTGGAACTAATTTGACTGGGCGCTGTTGCTGCCTATGGCAGCAACAGCGCCCAGTCAAATTAGTTTCAAAACATTCAACAGCATGTTTATTAAACAGTGAAGACATACAGTTCGTACAACAACATTTAGTCCGTCATTAAGCGTTCGTAACTAACTTATCTATGTTAATCATGACGTCATTGATTATGGCGTCATCCGACATGTCGTGTAGTCGATTATGACTGGAAAGGTCCATTGTGCCATAGATGAAGGAAAGCGTCGGGAAGTAAATGATATGGAGTCTGTATACGATGATCTACCAATACAATACACTATTTGGAATGCGATTACTATCTGTTTGTGCAAAATGACAACAAAGCAAACTTACTAGATTCAAGATTGGTGTGTGCGATCTACAGACTGTTTATTTATGATACCTGATTTCATAGAATACCTATATGTTGTTATACAAGTAGTCGTGGCATTACGGTATATTGGAATTGACATGGAATCGCGTGATTCTTTTTGCATCACATAATCTCTATAGAATGTGTCAACAAGAAAACTATACCTTAATAATTAAGCTTATTAATTATTATTATTATTATTATTATTATTATTATTATTATTATTATTATTATTATTAGGTGGTTAACAAAATTATGTATTCTGGAAGTTCTGATCACACGGGCAGATCTTGGGTAACAGAGTTTGGCGAATGCACACGCGTATATAAAGGTCATAAACACACTGTAAGCTGTATCAAATTCCACGAAGGATTCAGTAAGTATACATAACCGTAACAATACCGGTAATGATCTCTGCTTGAATAATTACGCACACACGTTCACACACAATGCACGCAGGCACGCACATATGAATCGTCAGTGTGTCAGTATATCAGGCATGTGAAAGCTAGTCGGCCAAACCTTGACTAATCAGTCTTGGCGCGGTGGTCCAGTGGAAATATGTCTGGTTGCTGATGCTATGCGGAGTTGCAGAATGGCGGTTCGATCCCCCGACCGGGAAATGGTGATCAACAAATCAAACTAATGGCTGCATGACTGTCGGCTATGTTAGCACATGGAAATTGAAGCCGCACGTTGCCAGTGCGTCAATAAAATAAAAATACATACATACATACATACATACACGCACGCACGCACCCACGCACATACGTACACACTCACACACGTACGCGCTCTCACGCACGCAGATGCTTACATGCTTACATGCATGCATCCATACTGGTACACACTCACCCATCCCTCGAGGCATGCGCACACACCTACGCACACAAACATACACACCCGCCTGCGCGCCCGGACGCACGCACGCACGCACACAGAGTTATAATCGCAGTGTTCCCCGATTAAAAATCATTAGCATGCAATCAACTTAAGGATTATTCAGTAATACACTAATAAAGTAGATTGATACTATTCTTCCACTAAAGACTTACAGCTCTTTAACCCCAGTGCGATTCTTCACCATTTAGTGAGTCCTCTGTTAAACGGTATGCTATTAATTTGACTGAAATCCATAGTAAGCCATACAACATCAACCCTTTCACACACAGGTCAGCCAAAACGGCTTCTGCAGTGACATTTTGAAATGACCATTTGCAGCCCAAACGAAGACTATTTTCGAAATTTTACTACTGACGAATGACTGGCTTGATAACCGAGTCAGTAATTCCTGTGGTAACATTTCAGAAACACTCTTCTCTTGGGTTGCAAATGGATATTTCCTATGAGAAATAAAATAAATTTCATGAACAAATTTTAGTGGTAAACTGTTACGTCGTATTGTCTGTGATTTGAAACAGTTTTTGTCCTAATGGTAACACATCGATGACCGCATCTTTCAGTCAAATTGCTTTCACAATATTCTGCATGTTATATAGCATTCAAACTGCTTGGGATCCCGCCTTCTCTTGGAGACTTCGGTTTGTAGTTCCTTAAAAGAGGTGGTCAAAAGAATACATGACTAACCGTTCACCCCTCAAATATGTTCGTGAAAGAAAAATCTCCATTTGCAGACAAAGCGAAATTCCTTTTGAAGATATGGACATTTTAGAGACCACTTTATAAGCCTTTTTTGGCCGGCTTGATTGGCAAATGGTTAAGCCTTTGGCTAAAATGGCATAACTTATAGAAAGTCATTTGTATTAAAAGACTATAGCGACTAATGGATGAATTCGATCTGCCACTCAATCATATGACGTCACAATCAATGGATCTTTCCGGTTTTAGCTATGCCCCGTCCATCTTTAGCTAAGCTCCACCCACACCTCACTCGTGTTGGGATCGATCGATCTCAGAACACCCTGACAAAAAATACACAGGTAAGCTGTTGAATATTTTGAAACTAATTTGACTGGGTGCTGTTGCTGCCTAAAGGCAGCAACAGCGCCCAGTCAAATTAGTTTCAAAATATTCAACATCATGTTTATTAAATAGCAAAGAATTACAAAGACATACAATTCATACAACGTGTCGGACTGTTTGAGATTTGATGACGGTCTATATGGAACCCTTTGGGACGTAATGATTGTGACGTCATCATACACGCGCTGAAAATTAAATAATCGAATGATCGTGAATAATTCTACAGCATAAAGTATTTCAAAATCTACCTTTAATGCGATCGCTCACGGAAATTTACATTTTGTTCAGCGAATGCATGCCCATTTGCAGGCCAAGAGGAGACTATTTTTGAAAATGTATCACTGGAATGAATCGAGCTAGGCATTCCAGTGATACATTTTCAAAAATAGTCTTCTCTTCGCCAGCAAATAGACATTTCTCAACGCAATTGCAGCTTTCGTCATTGGTATGCTTTTTGCTGTTATAACTGGGTTATTTGTACTCAAGCTGATTAATCGAGTAATCGCGATTATTATTAAATAATCGATCGTGATTGCTGAAAGCAATAATCGCGCAAGCCTAACAGGGGCTAACACTTTTAACATTGCAGACAACAAATGACAAATTGGTTATGTTGGAGGGAATGTTCTGTTGAACATTTTGAATCTAATTTAACATGATGCTGTATCTACCTATGTCAGCAACAGGTTCCTGTCCAATTTGTTTTAAAAACATTCAACAACTTTAAATTTGAGATATTGGGGCACCACTAGGGTTCAAAAGATTAACATGCCTCGCGTTCAGTGGGTAAAACGTTCCAGAGTGCTCTGCGCATGCAAATCCGACTTTTCACGGTTTGTGTATTATATGATGTAATTAATGCGAAAACAAGCAGATTGTCAATAGTTTGCAGATTTAGCGAAACGTTTTGAAACGTTTTCTCTACTGAACGCAATGCCGATATTCGTGTACAGTGGGTATATAGGTCAGAAATAACTTAACATATTTCCAAAACAAAATAGAACGTACGGGTGAATATTTTGGATTTAATTTGATTGGAAATATTTGCCCCCTCACAAATGGCTTCCAATGAAATTAAGAACAAAACATCCAAAAGAAACTTTCTTAGATCGTGTTCAAAATTGTTCTAATATGGCTGAGTTTTTGTTTTGGAAACATGTTAAATTATTTATGAACTGTTCAATAATCACCGAGAATTCATTTGATTGCTGACATAGTAAACTAATAAGCATGCTTGTTTATATGCACTGCATGCCAAACACATACAGCATGATCTAGTCTTGTTTTATCCCCATGTCAAGCGACATAACCCCATAGATATGGATATGTTGGCTAGATTGCTCGTGCGCATATCCTCACTATAGTGTTAGTTGCCGCGATCGCCGGTGATGCGAGTTCAGTAAATTGCAATTGAGCATGACCGGGTATTCACCAACTGGCTGACGCCGATGATCAGCTGTATGTATAAAAAAAAACCCCGACTAAATTATCTTTTGAAGAGAAATAGAACGGGCGCAAATTTACATATTGAGTGATCTAGCAAGTATATAGCCTAACCACGTATAGCATGATATTATCTATCTTTCCTGCATGTCGAACCCCTGTTTAATTGCATGTTCTATAAATTGCATGTCGTACATTTCTTTCAGTCATCACTGGGTCTGGCGACGGATTTTGTCACGTGTTCGATGCAAAATCTTGTGCCATGAAGCGAACATTTAAGGGTCATGACGCTACTGTTAATAGCCTTCAGGTCATTCATAGCATATCCGCTTCCTGTTATGACAACCGCTTATGTGTTGTAAATGTGGCTGTGTTTTGGTTTTCATTTTCACCATGCAATAAATAGAAATCGCGTTTGGTTCTCTCAGTTTAGACACATCTCGAGGTTAAATTTGGAATCTGATTTCCAGAATCTTAATTTCAAGGTAACTATACAGGTAAGCTGTTGAATATGTTGAAACTAATTTGAGAAGATGGCACCACCAGCATCCAGTCAAATTAGTTTCAATATACTCAACAGACTAGTTTCTGTATTGTAGGGGCATATACTACATGATTCTGCATATTTGGCGTTTCTGGTTAAGCTGAATATACACAACTTAACCACAAGCAAAATAAGAGCACTGAAAATAAAACGTACAAGCTCCAGTAACAAGTATATTGAAAACTAGGCATTTGTTGCTTGTCTGTGCAGTTCTGTTTTTATGTTCGCTTGCAATATTCAGCCGATTTCTAATGTTTTCCTCATTTTCGACTGTTTTCTGACATTCTTTATTGAAAACTCTGTCACATGTCACACGATTTTACGATGATATGCATTGCTTTGTGTACTGTAAAGTTATTGTGTAATGCCTTCTTGATAACCCACCTAACTCAGCACCGCTTCTGTAGTATATATATCTCTCTTGTTTCACGCGATTTCTTACAAGTTTACACTGGGTGTGGCGACAGTGTGGCTCGGTGCTACGACGCGAAGTCTGGCGCTGTTAGGAGAATCTTTCCAGGACATGAAATGGTCATTAATTGTGTACACGTGAGTATCTGTATTATTATCTCTATATACCCATGTAGGGACCAATACCTGGATAAGAGCGGGTAACACCAGACATCGACCAACTATGTATTGCTTTAGATTACAATGTGAAATAACTTGGATGAGTGGCAGATAAATTCTGATAGCCATTATGATGATGACGATGACGATGATGATGATGATGATGATGATGATGATGATGATGATGATGATGATGATGATGATGATGATGATGAGGATGATGAGGATGATGATGATGATGATGATGATGATGATGAGGATGATGGTGGTGATATTGAAAAATAATTATATTGTTAATAAATGATGCTGATGAGGATGATAATGATAAAGAACCACATCTGAGGTTGGAGGTGGTGCGGGGATGGGTGGAGTTGTGACACATCCACCAACCCCGCACCCATCCAACGATAATAAACGGACAGTGGCAATATTGGATATAATACCATCTGTGACAGACGTATTGTTTAATCAAATATGTAACTTAATATTCTCATGTTTTATATGCATTGCTTTGTGTACTGTGAAGTTATTGTGTAATGTTATCAGTTAAATCGTGTAATGTATCATTGAGTCAAGTGTTTATGTAAGCTACCTATCAGTATTGATGTAGGCTTTGTCTTTGATGGACTAATGCTGATGATGATGAGTGACTGTGTTCGACAGTTGAAGGAGTAAAACTTCTTTTGACTGCAGTCAGTTTTTCTTTAATTACCGCCACCGTGTCTTGTCCACTACGGGCATCCCGAGCTCTTTAGGTTCTTTCTTATCTTTAGTGATCCTAGATGAAGTTCCTTGAGGTCTGATCACCAAACACTTAGCAAGCTGATATTGTGGCGTCCTTTGCGTGCCTGATATCTGTTGGCATGTACGATGGCTTATTCTAGTGCTTTCTGAGCAGACGTGTTTCCTGGCATTCGAAGAACATGTCCGAACATAGACCATCGCTGTTGCACCACCCTCGCGAATAGTGGCTCTGTGTTACACTGTTTGTCCTCCATCCTTAATGGGCCACCTATCATTGAGATTGGAGTATTTTGTCTTGATGAGCATTCTCAAACAGATGATATAACTGCGGCGAGGTAGAAAGTGAAACGGACTGGTGATAAACCATCATCTTAGGGTGAACTTATTGATGTGTCAAACTGTGCAGAAAGTGTTGATCTGATGCGAACATTTAAATTGAAGGATCTGTGGTTTCTTGATGGTATCAAATGTACGTGACATGTCGAATCCAACATTGATTAAGTTCCAATGTCTTGATAGTACTACTGATACCGGCATTCGTTGTGCACAGACTATATCTGCGCAGCTACCCCCTCTCTTATAACCACTTTGTTAGTTTCCAGTAAATCTGATGCGAGATAATATCACGTGGAATTCTACGGATGCTGTTCAAAAGCACAGTTGGTCTCAGGGTGGAAAGCGGTCCGGTGGTTTCTTAGGCCTTGAGAGTGTGGTGACTGCACCTTCTCCCACAGCATCGATATTCTCTGTATTTTTCTGTATCAGAATTAGGTCATAGATGGAAGATCGCTCACATTTTAAATCGATATGCTTATATTTTTCCCCACAAACTATTTACATAATGATATCTTCGTTGAATTCCAACTTCCAATTTACACACTTTCCAAATTTTTCAAGATTGAACAACAATACATGCATTCGATCAAATGATGTTATTTATGATCCAATGATATCTTTTGTGGGCGTTTAATCAAACTAAATGATATCATTTGTGAGCATTTTGTCCAACGGAATGATGCCATTTATGGGCGTTTTATCGAAGGAAGTGATGCAATTTGTCGGCGTTTTATCGAAGGAAATGATGTCAATTGTGGGCGTTTTATCGAAGGAAGTGATGCCATTTGTGGCTGTTTTGTGAAACGAAATTAACTAAACTATGAGAGTCTTAGCCCTGTAGGTGGGGCTTAGAATACACCTTCCGTATCCTCTGCGTGTCGTAAGAGGCGACTAAAGGAGGTATGGGTGAGGTAACCCTGGCAGAAACCTCGAGTGCTGAAGAAGGAGGTTCCAGGCCGCACGGCGCACTCTAATAAACCATGGATCCACGCACTTAACGCTTATGACCATGCCGATAGTCACTTAGGACTGGCGGTATGATCAGCGAACGAAAGGAAGAAGAAGAAGAAGAAGAAGAAGAAGAGTCTTAGCACTGAAAATTACATCATTCTTGATTATCCTGTAAAAACGAAATGACGTCATTTATGTTAGCAGTGTGTGAAATAAACGATCAGTTGCTATTGTTTTCTCGATGGAAATGACATCACTTGTGTGGCGTTTGTTGAATGAAATTATATCATTTGTGATCGTAAAAGTAAATTTCATCATTCATGTGAGGCCTTTCAAAAGAAAATGACGTCATCTGAAAAAGTCAGAGTAAACTGGCGAGGCATCGATGCAATATATTGTATTCAATAACATAGGCGAGTCAGCAGGTTGAGCGCAATAAACACTGGGCAATGGGCTATTAGCATCTTGAACAATTTTAATATATAATGATTAGCAGATATCAATATTTTGGTATATTACTGGCGTACTATCATATTATAAACATCCATGAATTCTTTCCAAAATAAGATGTTGATATATGTTGATAAATACAATTTTACCTATTCAGTATAGTTATTGGAGATTCTTAAATTATTATTATTATTATTATTATTATTATTATTATTATTATTATTATTATTAGATAGTGGATGGGAGGTTGTTTACAAGCTCTCATGATGGTTCGGTCCGTGTCTGGGATATTACTGGCGTCACGGAGGATACATTGTTCGGCAACGATAAAGACAGGTCAGCATGATAGAGTCAAATTGAGCCCCTGATTGATCCCTGATTAAGCCCCTGATTGAGCCCCTGGTTGAGCTACCTGGCTTTGGGAGTAAATATATGGTGGTTCTCTAAGACAGGGCGTCGAAAGATCAGCTGTCTCGAAGGACCACCCTTTTTGGCGCCAAAACGGATATTCTATAGCAATGGGGGAATCCAGTTTTAGCTATGGCCCTCCCATCTCTAGTTAAGCCCCACCCAAATCTCGCCGTGTTGTGATCGATAGATCTCAAATTCCAGAAAACTATGGCAGCAATAGCTCGCAGTCAAATTATATTCAAAATATTCTGCACAATTTTTATCAAATAGTAAAGACATACAATTCGTACACCTTGGCGGACTAATAAGCTTTTATGACGGACATAGTTACGTCATTCGTGACGTAATCGGTTATAAAGTCAGCATATATGTGCTATGGTTGATTATGACGTCATATAGTTGATCAAGAGACTGGATTCATTTATTGATCTTAACGAAAGTTAGTGGAAATTTATTATATCAGCACACAATCTAGTGTCAATGACGTGGATTGGAAATAGGTTGACATATTTGAAGTTCCTTTACTGCTAAATTACGATTTTCGTCGTCGTTCATGTTCCAGTTCAATTCAGTTCCTCTTTGAATTTTGTTTTCAATGATCATCCACCATTTCGTCTTCTCAGTCGCATGCTTTGTTTCCGGTTAACTAAGTGGGAAAACAGTCCCATATTTGGCAAAGGCAATATATGCATATAAACACGGTAAAGGCAAAGGGTTTCCTTGGTGCGGTATCAAACACCTTTCTCGTCAATGAAAAGAACTCTAACAAGTAATCAAGCTCAAATAAAAATCAAATTTAATATCTTAAATTAACCTGTGCTCTTTGAACTTTGATTAACTCAGGTACGTTTTGTATTTTTTGGTAGGCGATGACTACAGTACGGTTCAGAAGTAATATAATATTTTTACAAAAGCAGAATAAAACATACTGTGAAATATTTTGATCATAATTGCATTGGAAGACATTTGCTACCGACTTCCAATCCAATTATGATCAAAATATTCACGCGTACATTTCCTACATCGTGTTAAAAATCGTATTAACTAACCAGTTTATGGTTGTGGTTTGGAAACATTTTGACTTATTTATGCGCTGTACTGTAGCACACCTGTCCTTATAAATACACAAATTCTGATATCCTCACAGTTCGAAGCGCGCTGACAAGACATCATCTGGAGGTAAAGACCCAATGGACAAGAACCAAAATGGCATACGTAATGGTGATACGAGAATCATGATTGACGACGACGACGAAGAGAGACGGCCCCGTGCTAATGGCACTGCAACGCCTAAGAGAGGGGGGATCCCGGTGAATGAAGACGAAGTAGAAGATGAAGAGAGACGACGAGAAAGAGAAATTTTAGACATGGTCTGATTGGATGTGCTTTGAATGTGTGGTGCAATGATAATGACTATAATAATTACTCATACTCTTTCTGCTGGTATTATTATTATTATTATTATTATTATTATTATTATTATTATTATTATTATTATTATTATTATTATTATTTCAGACAGAGCAATAGGTACATATGCCTCTCTCTCTCTCTCCCTCTCTCTCTCTCTCTCCTTGCCCCCTCTCTCTCTCTCCATTCATCCCTCTCTCCCTTCCTCCATCCCTCCCTCCCTCCCCCTCTCTCTCTCCCACTCTCTCTCTCTCCCTCTCTCTCTCCCCCTCTCCCTCCCTCTCCCTTCCCCTCTCCCCTCCACTCTCCCTCTCCCTCTCCCCTCCCCTCTCCCTCTCCCTCTCCCCCTCTCTCTCTCCCAAGGTATCAGCTAATTTTTTCAAATAGGTCTCGGAATAACCAGCGGACATTCAGTATTTAAGCTAACGGTGTATGAAAAGAATGTAGGGCTATGTCATATACACAATTGAGGCCCAACGTGGAACATATTTCCAAAAACAACTAGGTCAACCGGAGTGACTGTTAGCACCACGTCTCGGAGATTTTTATTAGCTTAAAACGTTCCGATTTGGTGGTCTTATCGGATTACGATAGCTTTCAGTGATGGTTTATTTCATACCACCGAGACGAACATTAGATTCTATCATTTTGGCATAACCATGATAACGCAGGTTCCTGGGCTGGCATTGCAATAATAATGGGCCGTATTGGCCCAGTACTATGCCAGTATCTCTACAACACTCAGTAATAGGACCCATATTACCTGATAAACACCTGCAAAATTAGTCGTGGAGTGGATCAGCTTCAAGGTGTATGAATAATTAATTTAATCACAATTTCGTAATCCTCTATGCGATGAAGAAATCCAGTTTTATCTATGCCCTCCCCCTCCCCATCTGTATCTAAGCTCCACCCTCACTTGGCCGTATTGCGATCGATCGATCCCTGAACTGCCTGACTATGAACTTCCAGAAAACTACACAGGTAAGCTGTTAAATGTTTTGAAACTAACTTGACTGGGTGGTGTTGATTGTTTATTGAATAGTAAAAAACATACAATTCGTACACTAACGCTTAGCCCGTCATCAATTAGGCGTTCGTCACGAACTTAACTATGTCATTTATGATGTCATTGATTATGACGTCACACTCCACGTCACGTAGTTGATTATGACGCCATACGATTGCTGAATAAACTGGAATTCTAAATTGGAATATTAATAACCTTGACGTGGATCTGAAAGAATCCAATCGTTGGTGTTAGTTCAGGTAGCTCACACCAGGTAGAGTCGTCATGGCTATTAAGGTCACCTAGCTTTGGAGCCCACATGGGAATAACGATGGTTCATTTAGACGGGTGGTCGTAGACTCGCCATCATTTAACAACAAAAGTTAGGGTTACTGCTATGGTTACCGGATTTAATGTAGGGCTTATTTTCAATATAGAGTAGGCACACGATCAGAGAGATATTATGCAATACACTTGATGAACTTGTAGCCATTGCGTGATTAGTCCACAGCAATATCCATGACACAGCGTGACAACGTCGCATAAATATATTGCATATGTCTATATATTTCAATTTGTATAAATTATTAGAACCGCATGACGTCGATTCCGAGAGAGAGAGAGAGAGGGGAAGGGGGGGGGGGGGGGGGGTGGGGGTCAGGGAGGGAGGGAGGTAACACAAACAGGGGCCGTAATCCCGCTAATTATTATGAGTCAGATACACTACCACGACACCTGCTATCTCCCTTGCGCAGCGAACCATATTATTACAATACGATTGTTCCATGGCTGGTCAAAGTTATCCCGACAAAATGGAACAACATATAATAAAATATAATCTAAAATCTGAATAAAGAAGTGACAAGAGACCTTTCGAGTTCATCCATCAATCATATCACGTCATAATCAACAGTGTTACATGTAGGTTAAGGTCATAATCAATGACGTCTTGAATGACGTAGATAAGTTCGTCACGAACGCTTAATTGACGACGGGCTAAAGGCTGGATTCCATAAGCGCGGAAACGGAGACGGAAACGGAAGCCGCAAAATCGATTCTATTGATTTTAATATGTGTGATTCCTTAAGCGCGGAACGGCACGCGGAACGGCACGCGGAACGGCACGCGAAAACGGGACCTATATTTTGACCGCTCCATGTAGCGATTTAGAAGTTGTCGGAATTCCAAGAAATGACGCTATATCAGAGGTATTCCTGCACGATTTTAGACTGCATAGGCACATGGTAATTGAAAAGACAGACGAAGCGAATGCCGCCTCCTTTTATATGGAATCACACCTCGCGGCAAATACCGCACACGGTAACTCTTTCGCCTACCGCTTCCGTATCCGTTTCCGTGCTTATGGAATCCAGCCTTAAGCGTTGTTGTCGGCGAGCGGCAAAATCCCCAAAGGGGCCCTATTTTTGGACTATAATTCCCACACTAACCAGAAATATAAAACATGTCCTAAATTGATCTTTACTAACAGAAGATGACATTTCGGAATGTTTTCCTCAATTACGTGTGCGCGTGCGTGCGCGCTTGAAGGTGGTGAACATAATTAATATATTCAAGTACGGGTTTTTGCGTTTATTCGTCATAATGAATTTAGACTGCAATATCAGTATACATCCGTCTGTACAATCTACTTTGTATATGACCAACACCAAATCTATACACATTTTCATCATCGTTATCCTTTGATATAAAGATAAATACACATTATGATTATATATTTATTATAATAATTTGATTATCAGTAATTACAATTACACATTACGTGACAATATCTGTCTGATGTGTAAAATCGATAGTCTTGTAGCTAAAATAATTACATATGTAGATTAGTTATGACAATATATCGATCATTCATATGAGAGATTCCCCTCAATATACTATGGGTACAGCTTGAATTATTGTAACTGGCCTCAAGGGCATCCCGGTTACTTACCCAGGCGTATTATGTATCATTTAATTTTCTGAAAAGCAACGACTCATAAATGAGATTTTCAAGTATATTTTATTAATCTTGACCTGTTTCACAAAGGCTTGCCTCATAATCATTATTAGGCTCATTCTTACAGTCTTCGTGAGCATTGCAAGGGCACTGTTCTCTACGTGCCGTATTTTTTCCGTATTTTCTTTATTACACTCAGGCCGTGACAACGGCATAAGAGGATTATTTGTACATTGACAATGGTGGTAGAAATACATTATTATTATTATTATTATTATTATTATTATTATTATTATTATTATTATTATTATAATTATTATTATTATTATTATTATTATTATTATTATTATTATTATTATTATTATTATTATTATTACACCATCTCCGCCATGTTACATGGTTGGCTCACAGCTATGCCCCGCCCATCTCAGTCTAAGCTCCACACACCACGTCCGTGATGGGGTCGATTGATCTCTGAACTTTCTGACTATCAATTTCCAGAAAACTATACACGTTAGCTGTTAAATATTTTGAGACTAATTGGCAGTAACAGCGCCCAGTCAAATTGGTTTCAAAATATTCGACAGAATGTTTATTATATGGTAAAGACATACAATTCATACAACGTGTCGGACTAAGAGTTAAAGACGGACTATGTCGAATCATTTTGATTTATTTGGATTGCATTGGGTGATGGAAGAGAATCTTTCTTTAGAAATCTTTCCATTGCTGACTAAACTTTCTTTGTGTCGAAGCCACAGACTGATGATACCGTGCCACACCCTATTAAGAGAGCAATGCTGGAAGAATTTGTGGAATGATGTGATTTACGACTTCGCACAGGCAGTGAACAGAGGAATGGACATATGGAGGTCTGTGTTAGTTGTTACTCTACCCATTTCAACATAAAGAAACTGCGTGTTCTGTAACTTTGAGAGGGAATGCTTAACCAGAACAAGGACATCGGTGTCAGAGGATTTGATTATTATGATTCCTTCAACATTTGCTACAGCCAAAGCCTCATCTGATTTTAAGACATGACGTATCATACGTGCCTCGTCACGTGAGCAGGAGAGAGGAGATCTGTTATTGATGTTGCCCCATACTTGGAGCGGCTTACACAAACTGTTTTCATTCCATCGCAGAAGCTACTTAGCAAGATATATTTTCTTGTGTGATGTGACAGTATTTCATGTTTGCTTGCTATATGTTTAACAATGAAAGAACAAGCAAAGTTTGTTAACCCCTCAAGTGCCAAGTTAAACCTTTAATTTACCTTTCCAGAGTATCCACCCATAATGTGACGTCATAATAAACTACGTGATGTGTAGAATGACATCCTAATGAATGACGTCATGAGTGACATCGACAAGTACGTCACGAACGCATATTTGAAGACGGGCTATGCGTTGTTGTACAAATTGTATGTCTTTACTATTTAATATATATTCTGTTGAATATTTTGAAACTAATTTGACTGGGTGCTGTTGCTGCCACAGGCAGCAACAGCACCCAGTCAAATTAGTTACAAAATATGCAACAGCTTCCCTGTATAGTTTTCAGGAAGGAAATTGATAGCTAGGGCATTCGGGGATCAATCAATCCCAACACGGCGAGGTGTGGGTGGAGCTTAGCTAGTGATGGGCGGGGCATAGCTAAAACCCGAAAGGTCCATTGTCAAACTGGCCTATACAGTGGTAGTTAGAAACGTCCATGTATAGGCCAAGTATAATCTGGGCCTACAGATGGACACTGCCTAGGATGAATTTTCGATTTTTAACCATTAATCCAATGGTCTGGACCAACAAAAACGGCATCTGTAGTGGGCATGAGGAATGTCCACTTGCAGGAAAATAGAAAATAATAATTTTTATAAATTTAAGTGCGAAAATTATAATCTTCACGGAAACGATCTAGACCGTTAGAGTATGAGTTCGAGCGCTTTGAGACGCTGTTGACACGAGGGTTCATGTTTTGCTTTGATCCCTGAGAGAGCCATACATGTTTGCCATTGTGGCAGAGGACGACCAGAAATGCCCTGCTGCTAGCCTTCTACTCCGCTCTTCACCTTGGATGGAGTCTTTGCTATTGACATTTTCAATTCGTGGAGGTTCAGGACGTTGTTGTGGCTTAGCATAATGCAATACCCTCTTTAGTGTCACAGTATCATTAGAGGTAAGGGAGAGCTACTTATTACACCAAATCGTCACTCTTTCTACTGCCTCATTACTGCTGCTATGTTCCGACAATGACAGAGGTTCTTGTTCCAGTACATGTGTTCTTGGAAGCCGTATATCTGTTCATGGAAAAGATCTAGTTATTATTATTATTATTATTATTATTATTATTAGTAGTAGTAGTAGTAGTAGTAGTAGTAGTAGTAGTAGTAGTAGTAGTAGTAGTAGTAGTAGTAGTAGTAGTAGTAGTAGTAGTAGTAGTAGTAGTAGTAGTAGTAGTAGTAGTAGTAGTAGTAGTAGTAGTAGTAGTAGTAGTAGTAGTAGTAGTAGTAGTAGTAGTAGTGTAACAAGACCGTAGTTATTATTCCTCCCAAAGAGTCGAAAAAGTTGAACATCGTCAAAATAGGGTTGTCCAGAAAGACAAAACGTGACACGGTGACAGGGACCCATAAGGGCTAGTTATTATTATTATTATTATTATTATTATTATTATTATTATTATTATTATTATTATTATTATTATTATTATTATTATTATACATATAATAACCTATCTGTGATAAAAAAAAGTAAAAAAAATTCTTTGTCTTTTTTAATATGTGATAATATATAAGCTTAGAGAATATGTGCCTAATATTGACTTTAGATCGTGAATTGTATATATTTTGACGAATTATTTGCGTAATTAAATATTTGTTTGAAAATAATATTGTAAAATTGTACCATAACCACTTGAAAGACTGAATTGCCAGACGTTCAATTTTAAGGCAACGATACATGTAAGTTGTTGAATATTTTGAAATTAATAACTTGACTTGAACCTATTGCTGTCATAGGTTCCCGTCAAATTAGTTTCAAATATTTTAATATAATATTTATGATATTGGTAGATGTGTTTTCGAATTGGGACTAAATGTCAGGCCGTGTTCTTACTAGAGACTTAATCAGGAATAACGCCATTCTGATTAGGTCTCTAGTGAGAACACGGCCTAAGTTTTAAAATCATATGCTTGCTTCTTGTTATTAAAATGCTTCTTAGAACTTCCTCTTCCTGAAATCCAAAGCTTCTATGTTCTTCACCTTATTAACCATCTGGTTAGCCTACTGTTCATAACCATATTGATGACTTCACCATATACCGGAGAAATCGTATTTAGCATTCTATTAAAATTGTTTAATTGAAAAAATGTCGAAGACAATGAATTTATCTACGTACAAGGATTTAAAATGAGTGATATAATTTAGACAACAACCACTTCCAGTCAAATTAGTTTCAAAATATTCAACATGATAATTATGACATGATAACTAATGCGTGGCATTAACACTTCCATGACGTCACACACTATCTCTTGAGGAGAGAAAATGGTGGCGAGCACATTTCAACATTAATGCGATGTTAGCATCCAAATAAATTGTGATACAGCTAATGAATTGGGACAGGAAGGGAGTTGCTATGGTATCCATTTTAAGTTGCATCTATATTTCCGTCGTGCTAGCTTATATCACTTTTACATTATCGCTACTGATGCTACATTTCTGTATTCTTTGTAAATATTTTACAGTTTTCATTATTATCGAGATATTGCCCATTTTCTCGACGCTTAGTAGTAATACTATACAGCTACAATGTTTATTTTATTGACATTAAATAATTTTACTGAGAAAAATATTTGCTGAGTCGTTTTTGCGCATCCCTCCTCCGTATCAATATAAGCCATCCCAGGGCTAGACCAATTTAATTTGTTTTGTTTTTTTAAATTCCCACCCAAAGCACAAGATCGGAGATGGGGGAAAAATGCACAATTTCAAGCGAGGGCGTTTTAAGGTATTACAGTCCTAATCATTTCATCATGTTAATTGCCAAGATTGATCAAGAAAATCCAGAACGTTTTTTCTCAGTGGGTGTTAATTTCTAGACCAACGAGCCAGCCATTCCAGTGGTAAATTTTCAAAAAAAGTCATCTCATCGTCAGCAAATGGACTTTTCTCATGACCATTGCAAAGGCATTTTTAGCGGCTTGACTATTAAAGGGTTAACAAAACTACAGAGAACAGAAAAAGTTACAGAAAATTCTGAGGAATTCTGAGGGATAAGGATTTGGTTGTGAAAAGATACTAAATAGAAAGAATGTTGAAAATAATGCCTTAAAATTCCACCATTAGTTTCTTTCTAGATATGGACAAATTAAGTCAGGAGGGTTTTGTAAATCAAAATATAAATTGGTATGGTATGTGTGTAGTTATGGCAACGCCAACCCGAGTCCCGTATAATGGACACATTGACTCTCTTGTGTCAAATTAACCCTTTAATCGCCAAGTTGGACAAAACGGCATCTGCCATGGTCTTGAGGAGTGCCAATTTTTAGAACAAGATAAGAATATTTTTGAAAATTTACCACTTGAATGACTGGCTCGGTAACCGAGCCAGTCATTCAAGTGGTAAATTTTCAAAAATTCTCTTCTCTTGTCCTGCAAATGAACATTGGCTAAGCAAAAATTAGAATTCTCTTGACCATTACGACTTTGATGGTGAAATCTGTCACGGTCTATGCAGTGGTGCCGAGGGATGCCTATTCGCGGGAACGGAGAACACTCTTTGTGTAAATTTCATTGGTAACTTTGTAACAGTAGTCTTTTATTGGTCTGCAAAAATTATAATTTATCTTTAAAAATCTTGACCGTTAAATGGTTAAATCATATAGCATATGTAGTATTTTGAGCCCGTCGAGGCGCTGTTGACACAAAATTGGTTTAAAAAAAAAAAGATTCACCGTTCTTTGATTGCGGTTTTTTTTAGAAATGAAAGTATGTATTTCCTACTCTCCAGCTTTCCGTATACTGTTTGGATCTCTTTGGATCTCGCCCATTCAGACTGGGATTCTTGAAAATAAACACATTTAAATTGTAGACTTTTAGAGGACTAGATTCTGTATCTCAGTGTATTAGCATATGATGATTTCATCGCCTATGGATTAATATAATTTTTTAGAGCTGTGAATTTGAGTTAGGGAATCAAGTTCTTAATTCAATCTCAACACTAAAAGAATTTCTAGTAATAATTAATACGGAATGAAATCATCATACGTTAGGATTTATTTCGTTTCATTACATTGATGTACACTAAGCATGTCTTTAGAAGCCCCAGCTGCTCTATCTTTCTTACAGATGTGATTGACAATGGACCTTTCCAGTTTTGGCTATGCCCCGCCCATCTCTATCAAAGCTCCACCCACACCTCGTCCAAGTTGGGATCGATCGATCTCTGAACTCCCTGACTATCAATTTCCAGAAAACTATACAGGTAAGTTGTTAAATATTTTGAAACTAATTTGACTGGGTGCGGTTGCTGCCTATGTTTATTAAATGGTAAAGGCATACAATTCGAACAACGTGTCATACTATTAAGGGTTAAAGACGGACTACATCGAATCATTCATGACGTCATGATTATGACACCATCCTACACGTCACGTAGTTGATTATGACGTCATATGATGGATGGATAAAATGGAAGGGTGAATTCATATAGGCCAGCAGCCAATTAACAAAAGGGTTCTAGTTAGTGAAATAACTCAACCCACCAGGTAGAAAAAAATCTGATAGTGCCATAATCACGCTGATCAACCTAGTAAAACGGGATTTGGTTTCTAAAACGGGATTTGGTTTGAATAACGGGATTCGGTACATTGCAACAACGAATATTTTCGATATTTTATAGAGAAGCCATAGGTGTGGTATATACCCTAGATCGAACTATATGTGCTTGATGACGTATCTTGAAAACAATCTTTTAGTAGAAAGATATTTGAAGCGAAAGTAAAAACTGAGAGAAATATTCACTACTTTCGAAATCAAATCATGACCACGTCATTATTACAAGAGCTTTGAAACTAAAATTCAAACATCATAGAAAGGATGCTTTCTGTTTCATATTTCCTTACACTAAGCTGCAGATTTCAAACTGTATAAAGGAAAATATTGAACTTTACATACCTAATCACAGTTGTTGAAATGTACCGAATCCAGTTTTACAAACCAAATCCCGTTTTACGAACCGAATGCGTTTTACTTGGATAATCAGCGTGATAATATTAATATCACACATGTCTATTTTAGCTGGTGTTCGAAAGTGGTGCACACTTTTGTATGCGTACTTTAATGGGACACTTCTACAGAAATCCAGAAATTAAAAATAGGGGATATGCTTAATTAAATACGAATAGCTCGGCCAATGGACCTTTCAATTTTTAGCTATGCCTCGCCCATCTCTAGCTAAGCCCCACCCACACCTCACTCGTGTTCGGATGGATCAATCTCTGAACTCCCTGACTATCGATCTCAAGAAAACTATACAGGTAACCTGTTGTTGAATATTTTGAAACTAATTTGACTGGGTGCTGTTGCTGCCTAAGGCAGCAACAGCGCCCAGTCAGATTAGTTTCAAAATATTCAACAGCGTGTTTATTAAATAGCAAAGTATTACAAAGATATACAATTCATACAACGTGTCGGACTTTTTTTTTAGTTTTATGACGGTCTATATGGAACCCTTTGTGACGTAATGATTGTGACGTCATCATACACGCCCTGGGCTGATTATGACGTCATACGAGGTCAGATGCTGAATGGATACTCTGGAAAGGTAAGTTATAGGCCGAATGCGATGAAATAAAAACGTATTTGAGCATAGTACTATCTCTCCAACTATTTAATACAAAATTGGCGATTCCGACCCTTCTCATTTTTAACCAAGCGCGCGAATATTTTCCACTGAACACGATAAAGTAAGAGATGCAATAAAAAAGGCTACACATTTTCTACGATGTGCGATGTAGCACACGTCAGGTAGAAAATGTCTGATATGTATGTTTAAACATACATCGGCCAAAATTCTCTAGGGGCGATGAGCTTCAAACGGGGCACAGTTCTACAATATGAGAACATTTAAGATGAACCGAAATAAAATATGTGCACTTGAAAACTTGGCGGTGGGGTGGTGGTACAGTTACCAAAATGCAAATATCTCAACCTAATGTTGAATCATACCCAGGAAATAAAGTATATTTTGGTTATATAATGATGTTCTATTGGTAAATCAACATAACAATATCCGGGCTTGTCCTCACCCCTTGGTAAACTTAGAATCTGGGTAAGAAAAAGGTCAATTAAATTTAAGAGGTATCTGTTTTATGTGGTATGACTATATAAATGTACAATATGAAGTGTTATATTCACCATGTCAGTAGGTGCCACGTGTCTTGGTATCACACCAGTTACCACATATCAGAATCTCTGTCCTCTCCATCACTGACACATCCGACAAAAACTCATGCATCTGTGCACACGATTCCTTCTTTCTTACATCTTCAACGTCTTGTCTTACATTTACATTGTATGAGTTCTAATACTGCATCTGCTACAGGGGGCTGGGTCATCATAATGGAAATAAGATGGCTATTGACATCCAATGGTGGGGGCAATTTCAACAGCAAATATATCGCAGGCACTCATATATAAGTCTGATAATATACCCGGTGCAAGTGCAGCTGGAACGCATCCAATGTAGGCGCTTAGGTAACTTTCTATGCATTTTTTTGCTGAAAAAGCATATCTAAGATCATCAAGTGATTGATAGATCATTTTGGTATAAACTATCGACACTAAGGCCACACATGTCTCCACACATTGGCTTGAAATATGTGTTGTATCTTGATCTAAGTACATAATGGGAGCTATCAGTTCTGGATAACTGCTTATATCATCCGTCCACCTCTTCTTTCCAACTGAGCTAAATGCGCTCGTTGGATCGCAACTACTTAAGGCATCGACTGCTGAAAGTACAAGGGATATCCTCTCACCCACGTGCAACATCATGGATAGGGCTGACTATACTCCTTTTCTCAGCTCCGGTTTTGAAAATAATTCCAATCAAAGAATGATGCCATATCCGGGACACATTACACATACACCAGAATCGATACTCCGTAAAACAATCCTTTTTGCATTCAGTACTTCAGCCGCATGGCGGATATGCACACACCTTGAATTAACCTCTTTATAGTCTGATTCGAGGTCACTGACCATGCACTGGTAATGTTTGTTTTGTTTTGGTGTTGATTTTGTAGGGTTGCGAATTTCTTGCATTTGAATTTTCCCTCTCATTGTTCTCTCACTTGATTTTATCTACTCTTGATGTGCATATCTATCACTAACTATTGCTAGCACCTGGCATGTCAAGCCAAATATGATGTACAAAAGTCGCTCCGACAGCTAGACAAATGTTCCACAATCGCTGGTATCTGTGCGTGTCATCCGCATCATCATCATCATCATGTCAATTACGCCAAGCGTTTTCAAATCAGATGGCGGCACCTTCTAGACCGCTTTGACCTGTTCTATCCATGCCATGGTCATACTTTTATCGGTCTTTAACATAGATCAATCCAAATTAAACAAGGGTAATGTCAATGGGGCACCTCGTACTTAAGAAGAGAAGGGATGTCCACATCCCTATTCTGAACTACTACTATCAGCTAACTAAATACTTGCCGATCTATATTCATGATTTTGGTAGTTTCAAATGTCTTCGATTTAATAGCTTTGGTAAGACTATTAAAGGTGTTTAATGCTGGAGCAGATAACTTTTTTATATAAAAATTCAACGTTCTCTGATTGCAGTCTTTTAGAAATGAATGTGTGCATTTCATGCTCTCCAGCTTTCCGTATACTACACATCTGGGTTTGCATATCTTCTGCTGCGCCAATTGAAGTCACAATGTTAATCGGTAGTGACATATTCTCTTTAGACTGCATCAGATTCAATTACGAATGGATTGGTCATTCTGTCAGTTATCCGCCCAACTGCTGCTTCATCTTGGTCTCTGTGGATTCTGTGTGTAGGTCACTTGAGTATGACTGTGATCCGCCCATGTCTTATGTCATAGATGTCACAGCAGCTTTGAAATAAGCTGTTAGGACGTACTTCTGGAGAGCTTTATCTTGGGTACACAAATGTTGATATTTTCCGCAGTCTTTATTTATAGATTGCTCTATATCCATATCATGTCATATGCCACTGAAATGTCTAGTTGTGTGATGTACCGAGGTCTGCTTTTCGAATATTTATTCTGCTAGTTCTAGTTTCTCTTCTAAAAGTAGGTGTCCTTAAACAACATTAACAGTGCACCATCATGCATGGTTCACATGGACATAAAGACAACGGGAAGCATCTCAGCGAATGTCTCCAGCTCCATTTCATGTTGTCGTCACGCTTAGCAGCGATATGATATAAAAGCAAGTGTGAAGAATAGTTCACATAATTATCCCAAGACAAAAACGTAATGGAACAATTCTCTATCATGCTTTTCAAATTCGGTTAACTTTGACTGCAGCAATAGTGACTCTTCTATGAACTCATCTACAGCATTCTGCAACAGTTGTATGTTCTCACCATGCGCCATCTCAATATCTTCAAATTACTGTAAACTAACTTTTACTTTAGATATTTCGTAATCTTTATGCCTCTCGGATACGCATTCTTCACTAATTCTCATTGAGTTGCACAATGCCTCCCACTTCAACCGATTGAATGTGTCATTGATCAGCGTATGTAGTCTGGAACCACGGTTGTAAGATTTACCACTCAGTATGGAATTCACATTTGCGGGTCCATAGATGTCAGCCTCAACTGCAATATCGTCGAATCCACTTTCCTACATAAAGTTGCCAATATCACCCATGTAGTTCATAGCTCTATGCTTGCCTCCCATTTCCAGTAAAGCACGTTCAAATTCCACATGATTATACAATTTGATCATTTATGCTTTACAGTATATCCCTTCATCATAGGTCACATGTCCAATTTTGGTCCAATACCTTGAACATCCGTTGAAATTGCTTTATCATAGTGTAAATTGTATCAAAGTCTGTTACAGAGGCTGGTATCATGGAACAATATCAAATGACCGTTTTCCAAATGTCAAGTCTGCTACTAATACATGCATGGTATATGGTCTACTGTCGTTGATTCCGTGCATTCAAAGTATGCATTATAATTCTTAGAGACATCAATCTGAGCAAAATAAAACACTGTCTATAGCCCTGAATCTGACATGCTCATTGGTATATGCATCAACCTATTCTAGTTTAACATTCCATATGAGATACGATGGTCCTGATTGCTTTCCACCCGCTTCGGCCATACGAGAATGTCCGTATTCATGTCACTAGGCTATAACGTCCGTTCTGGGTTCGCACAATTAACTGCTAAATCACCAAAAGACCAATCAACAATTTCTGCTGCTTCTTAGTACAAACGCATATTTACAACATCATGGTGACGTTCTTCAATAGATTATACTGCTCGGTGTAAGCTATCTCCCGCAGAACGGGTCACTCCCCTGAATGTCATATTCGTATGCCGTATCCATCTTTATTACTAAGCTGTACTAACACTTTATACTGTGCCATCTGACGAGCTGCATCACACACGTGATGAAATATAATATATTAAATCCTGGCAGATCGACAATACATGTCTATGTATAGAAGCATCATTGACTGTGGCATCGTACACATCTACATCGTCCAGAGATTCTGCTGGTATTAGAGATATAATCCAATGTACAAATGTGTACAGATCTTTGGCTACCATGGATTCAGCATTTTTTGTTGATATATAGGCAGGATTTAAAGGTTTGTGTTATATACCATCTCTGTCTTTAACCAATGAACGAACAATGAGAGATGAATGCTAAAGCAATAACAGATGCGACATGCATGACAAGACATTATCTGCACGGAGATTCGCAGTTATCTGTAAATCTCTCAGCATGACGGCTGCTGTATTGATGACATCCTGCACATTTAAGAATCGACTCACAACTAGTTTCTCTTGGGTGGAAGGACGTTTAAAAAATACCAACTGATTTTCAAAATGTTTTTCGTTCAGTCTCTGTCGGGTGTGCATATTGGTTTCTTCCTCTGAAGGTTCGTGTCTGATAAAATGAACATATCGTTCCATAAGCTGTGACATGGTGAAAGCATTACCGTGTTCCAGTTCTGGAAGCAGTTCCTCAATGAAGCCAACAAATGCTACATCGTACTTACTCGTAGTTTCACTTTCCGGGACATGTTGCACGCCATATCTGCTCTGACTACCTTTATGATATCCGTGTCGAAAAGTGATAGCCAATACGATATCTCATACCAGCATCACGTTTTTCTTCTACCCTTCGTTCTAGTGTATCACAGAAAAATAAGTTAGACACTCGCATGGTGATTTGTAAGATAATTGCCCATAAAATCAGTGAGCTAATGAATATTTGTATGTCCTTTTCTATTCCCTTTCTAAGATATTCATCGGTGTCCTTTTGACAGAATACACTCTTAGAAAAGTTTAGTAATAACCTTGGTATCTTGGACCCACGTTTGAGCTGTATGGGGCTAGTTTCCATCTTTATCAATGACACGTCGCCTTACAATAAAACGTGCGAATTAGATTTTGTATAAGTACATATATTCTGTTTTACATCTAAAACACAATTTTATCATTTCACATTCAGAAACCCTTTCTAAAATTACCCAGGAAAGTATATTCTGTAAAAATACATAATGGAAATTTGGTTTCAATGTGTTGATACGTGAATATTGCACAATTTCCGGGATCTACTTCCACCCTAGCATGTATAGGAACATGGTCGCCAATAGCTCTGTATGAACAGAAATTTTCTACCTAATGGGTTGAGCATTACCCTCAACTGTCTTGTCTACTGGACTGATAATGTAGAATAAGCTCACGAATCTCGATAGCTACCTAACCAGAAATGTGTGGACATGAAGCTTAAAGCTTTCACCAACAAACCTCTGAAAAAGTAATTTCTTTCTGATAAATAGCATATTCTGATGAATATTTTGAAGTTAATATAACTGGAAGCTCTTGTTGCCCAAAGCAGCAACAACGTCCCGTCATATTAATTTCAAAATATTCAACAGCTTTCCTCAATTATTGTCTTGGAATTAAGATATGGGGAATTAATCGATGAAAGGCGTAACCAAACCTGTGATATAAACCGCTAAGATGAGCTAATCATAAAATGTTGATGCTGTAACCCATCCTCCCCCCCCCCCACCCCCACCCCACCCCACCAAGCCTTTACCAAGGACATGGTGATCTTGACCTTTTGACCCCAAAGGTGTTGCGTCATGCAATCTCATTATAGGGAGCCATGTGACCAAATTTAGATGTAATATAATTAGCCCCAAATGAGATATGAACCATTAGCTTGAGCTTAACGCAAAATGTGATTGTTGAAGAAAAACTAAGTTTTGTAATTATCAGATAGAATTTAATGATTGACATTTTGGTGCAGAGGTAATGGAGGAATTAAGTTTTAGCTATGCCCCGCCCATCTCTAGCTAAGCCCCACCCACACTTTTCCCGTATTGGAATTGATCGATTTCCTGAACTCGCTGACCATCAATTCACTGAAAACTAGACAGGTAAGCTATTGAATATTTTGAAACTAATTTGACTGGGTTCACGCACACTTCGCCCGTGTTGGAATTGATCGATCTCTGAACTCGCTGACCGTCGATTTCCAGAAAACTGGACAGGTAGGTTATTGAATATTTTGAAACTAATTTGACTGGGTGCTGTTGCTGCCTATGCTAGCAACAACACCCACTCAAATTAGTTTCAAAATATTCAACAGCATGTTTATTAAATAGTAAAGACATACAATTTATACAACAAGGCATTGCCCGTCTTCAAATATGCGTTCGTGACGTACTTATCGACGTCATTCATGACGTCTTTCATTGCGATGTCATTCTTCAGCTTGTGCTCAGGAAGCACGTATCCAAATTTCAGCCAAACACAAATTGTTAATGTTTTTTATCAAAGCTACACTAACCTTGACCGTTGACCCTTTGTGCCTAAGGTAATTATGCATTCCCTTCCATTATAATAGTGTGCCCAATTTTGTGTCCAGCATGAGATATGAACGTCTAAGTTGAGCTAATCGCAAAATGCTAATGATGAAAAAACAAAGTGCTTTTTATCAAGGTCACAATGACCTTGACTTTTGACCTTTTGTACCCAAGGTAATTGTGCATTCCCTTTCATTATAATAAAGTATGTGTCCAATTTTGGGTCACGGGCAGGTGTGCAGGCATGCTGGTCGGCGGGTTCACGAGCGGGCGGACGCCCGGACGCACATACAGACATACGGCACCAATGGCCTTCGGCGGCATGAGTAAATGCGCATCACGTACTACCTAGCATTAGATTCTAGTGCAAGCGAGGTAATAACTATACATTAAATTTATGATGGCTTATAATGAATACGTTGTTGTCTCCCCTGGATAAGACTACTTAAGATACTATTTTGAGGGAGGGGGAGAGTGCGATAGGTGTGAATGAGAGATGGGGAAGAGGAAGAAAGGGGGGGGGGGGTGGAGGGAGAGAGAGAGAGAGAGAGAGATAGAGAACAGGAGAGAGCGAGCGAGAGAGAGAGAGAGAGAGAGAGAGAGAGAGAGAGAGAGAGAGAGAGAGAGAGAGAGAACGAGTGCAAGAGAGAAAGAGAGAGAACGCGAGCGAGGAGAGAGAGAGAGAGAGAGAGAGAGAGAGAGAGAGAGAGAAAGAGAGATGAGGGTATGGGGAAAGGGGGAGCGGAGAGAGAGGGAGAGAAGGAGAGAACGCGAACGAGAGAGAGAACGCGAACGAGAGAGAACGCGAACGAGAGAGAGAGAGAGAGAGAGAGAGAGAGCGAGAGAGAGAGAGAGGGAGATAGAGAACGAGAGAGTGAGAGAGAGAGAGAACGAGAGAGAGAGAGAGAGAGAGAGAGAGCGAGAGAGAGAGAGAGAGAGAGAGAGAGAGAGAGAGAGAGAGAGAGGAGATGAGGGTGTGGGGAAAGGGGGAGGGGGGCGGAGAGAGAGTGAGAGAGGGAGAGAACGCGAACGAGAGAGAGAGAGAGAGAGAGAGAGAGAGAGAAAGAGAGAGAGAGAGAGAACGGGAGAGAGCGAGAGAGAGAGAGAGAGAGAGAGAGAGAGAGAGAGAGAGAGATAGAGAGAGAGAACGAGTGCGAGAGAGAAAGAGAGAGAACGCGAGCGAGGAGAGAGAGAGAGAGAGAGAGAGAGAGAGAGAGAGCGAGAGAGAGAGAGAGAAAGAGAGAGAACGAGTGCGAGAGAGAAAGAGAGAGAACGCGAGCGAGGAGAGAGAGAGAGAGAGAGGGAGAGAGAGAGAGAGAGAGAGAGAGCGAGAGAGAGAGAGAGAGAAAGAGAGAGAACGAGTGCGAGAGAGAAAGAGAGAGAACGCGAGCGAGGAGAGAGAGAGAGAGGGAGAGAGAGAGAGAGAGAGAGAGAGAGAGAGAGAGACAGAGAGAGAGGCAGGCGGGAGGGGGGGGGGCTGCAGTGATAATAATAAGGATTGCTTGTATTCTCATGTGTAGTCAGTATTTAGAGTTTTTTTAAACGACAAAACACACAAATATTGTAAAAACTGCACAAACATTTAATGCATATTTAACAAGCCCACACGAAGCAGGGAGGGTATACTATTTACAAAGCTATTATTAGAATCTGTGTCTTATTCACATTTAAATTACTTATATAAATATTCCTGGCACAATTATGCTATACCTTATGAACCAGAATGAACAAATATTATATTAGAAATATTCGCTTGCATATTTTGAAACTAATTTGACTGGAAGTACGGCGGAAAACAAGCCTCTGTCAAATAAGTTTCAAAATAATGACACCAACAGCTGTATTGTATGATTGTCTTGAATTTGAGAATGTAATTCATCAAAACTTTTACCAACATTCGGATATTGATGCCACGCTGTGAATAAGCTTGGTTAATTCAAGTTATCATGAATCAATACAACCCGCGCCAACCAGACAGCGCCTTCAAGCATGTTATCTTAAATGGGGACACAAACGGTGTACGGTTAAAGCCAAATTATGCTTTTGTGTGATTTAAATAAAACAAAATATATTGTTTGGATATTTTGAAATGCCTTTATAGTAAATTGTGACACAGGAAGTAACTTTCTTCAATTTCTCAAGTGAATCACCGAGTGACGTCATCACGTGAATAACATTTTTTTAAATTGATGATTGATAGCTCACAACAACTCATTTGTATCTACTATATTACTGAGAGTCAAGAGGGACATTAGTGTTTGCTAAACGAGAACTTAAACCGAGGCTTGTGTCTCGCTTGGTAAATGTATTAGTCCTCAGTTTTTTAAAATACATGTGGCGTTATCTGAATCCACATTGTTGATAGTTCAAGCGATGACGTCATACCGTGAATTTTATGGCGTGTCAAAATTCACGACTTTACCAACAATTTTAACAATGATAGAGTTTGTGAAAATCTGCCAACTTCTTTAAAATTTTTAAATATGATAAAAACCTTTATTTTGGCGGTTTTCGTTAAAATCTAATTCTCGGCTTTAAAGAGGCTAAAGCTTGTAGATCTATAAATAATTCTGGAAATATTCTGTATTTTTGTTTTAATATAAAGAAAACGTATTATGCTAATATTTGTACACAAATTATGACCCTGCCACGCGTGTTTGTTATTATTATTTTAATTTTTTGTAAACTAGACTGTGCGTGTTATGTTTAGAATTGGGTAAAGTATTATTTTTATGAAACATTCCAATTAGAAAGAACTCTTAAATCTGCCTAGACCGTTGATTTGCCTCATACAAAGTACTAGACTACTAGTGACAAAACCGTCGATGCTCAAAACCATCAAAGACGTAAACGTCAGGCTGAGAGAAAGCACAAAAATCATAACCCGAAGAAATAAGTTGCGTAATACGTTTTGTTTATACAGTCCTCGATGTGACAAATTGCAAACAATCCCGAAAAAGTAAACACTGATTTCTCTGCTAAACGGAGCTTATTAATTCCACCATCAGATTTGCGCTTGCGTTTTTAAATATCTGTGAGGGTTTATTATTCGCATCTTCTTAGATATTTAGTGGTCGTTTAATAAGATTTGATCTTAAAATGCTATTGACCAATGAAAAGAGTTTTCTGGACATGTTTTGGTGGATTAAATCCATAGAAGAATAAGCTATAGACTTAACACTTTAACGGCTATGTTTGCACAAGATAATTAAAATATTTGCTTATTATATGTTTGATTGCAGGCCAACAGAAGAACGATTTTGGAAAATTTATCACTAGAATGGTTGGCTCGATAATCGAGCCAGTCATTCCAGTGGTAAATTTTCCAAAATACTCGTCTCTTGACTTACAAATAGCCATTCCTCAAGACGACCGCAGAGGCCAATTTTGGCCGGCCTCGCCATGAAACGTTAACTCCGTTGTGATATAAAAACTTCCCAATATAAAATACACGACACTTCATAAGCAATCGCTCTCTACGTATGGGCATTTGCAAATGACAATGCGTTAACCTGTAGCTTTTGACCTAAGCGTGACCTCATGTTAATTCAGTCCACCTGCTCCATTTGTCTATAACAGCATTGCCACCGTACACATGGCAATAAACATGTCTGTCATTCTAGTCATGAATTGATAATTGATTCATATTTATTCTCACCATTATGAACTCTGTCTAAAAACATCGCATTTACGGAAGCAAATATGTTGAATATATACAGCCCGTGCTGAACCATAACGCTTTCATGACGAACCTGGCCAAGTGCCCATTTGTAGGTTAAGAGAATACTATTTGTTGAAAATTGACCACTGGAATGACAGGCTCGATAACCGAGCCAACCATTCTAGCGGTAAATTGTCAAAAGTAGTCTTCTCTTGACATGCAAAGGAACCTTCAATAAGGATATTTGTTGATTTTCTTGATGAAATTTGGGCATTAAAGGGTAAATTTGAGTCAGAATGAATATTTATGGAGTTCTACGGCTTCTTAAACTGGACCACAACCGATAAGTAGAGTTCAATAAAAACCATAAAAATAAAGAATTTTATCATATTTTATAAAACAAAAAGGTTACTAATTTTCCCAAACTCAGTCATTGATAAAATTTCAGCTTAAAGTCATGAATTCTGACACGCCATGACGTCATCGCGGGAATCTTAAACAAAGTGGATTCGGATTACGCCACACGTGTTTTTATACTAGATGAAACTAGCGTCTAATTAAAGTGGTGAACCAGGACATTACCTCTGATTCAAGTTCTAGTTTAACAAATGCTAGCGTTCCTCTTGCATCTCTTGTATGAATGAGCTATTGTGAGCTATCGAACATCAACAACAAAGTACTATTCACACGATGACGTCATACTACAACAAAAATCCATGCGATGACGTCACTACTTGATTCCCATGAGAAGTTGAAGAAAAGTAACTTTCCGTGGCGAAATTTACTATTAAGGAATTCGAAAATATACAAATAGCATATTTTATTTTATTTAAAGTACACAAAAGCATCATTTGACGTTGTGTGACCGACCGTTCTCAGTTCGTGTTCCTCTTTAAATAGCGATTAGTAAATCACAACCAAATCACATACCAAATCACTGGCTACTAAAACGCTTCATGATAACTTCAACTAAAACACTTCTCTCATAAATAAGAACCATCTGTAATCAGCATCCACGTACTAAATTAATAAATAATTACATTTGCTACGTAGCAATGTTAGTTAGATAAATCCACTTGATGGAGAGGATTCTTCACTGAACAGTTTCTATCACAAAACAGTTTCAATTCTAAACAACTCATTAACCGTTTTAATACTCATATCAGCCATAAACGGATTCTGTAGTGGCCTGTAGAAATGTCAATTTGCAGACCAAGAGAAGACTATTTTAAAATTCTTACCACTCGAATGACTGGCTTGATAACCGAGCCAGTCATTCCAGCGGTAAAATTTAAAAAAATAGTCTTCTCCTGCTATGCAAATGAACATCTTATAAAGGGTTATCTGTTTCTCTCAAATACGCTTTTGCCAAGACGTTTGTATTTACACCGAACTAACGTAGCCATAATTGATATCACATGTGTGCAAAACGTTTGCTTTTGCTAAGAAGGGAAATATCGAGACAATAATTATGAACAGGTTATATATTTACAATGTATAGTCATAATCGCGCTCAATATACAGAGCGTTTGAAAGCATATTTCTATAAGAACTTGCGTCGCATAATTATCGAGAATCCGATTTCCCAGAAAGATATGAATGAAGGAAACCTTTTTCCAAGCGCACTATTGATGAAGATGAAATATGGGACCAATATTACGATAAAGCGAAAAAAAATAATGATGTTTAAATAAATCTTAGGCCCGGATGAGAAAAGAGATCTTGATTGGTGAGATAGGGTTTAATTGCATGTCTGCCGAATTACTGCAGACTACATTTTCTACGTGATTTATCTTTGGATATGCTGAATATTTTGAAAACGATTTGACTGAGAGTTGTTGGTGGCTACGTCAGTCAAATTGTTTTCAAAATATTCAGCATGTCCAGAGTTATTGCCCAATGAAATTATTGTCTGGTGGCTTGCGTTATTCAGACAGGTAAAAATCAATGTATATAATATTCGTCTAAGATCAACTTATGCTTAGCCCACAATTTGGTTTACTTTCCTGGCAAATACTGATATTACAAGTCCAGAAACGTTGATAATTAAAGCGATGCTAATCTCATTTCAAATGTTGTATTGCACCGATAGAATATGGTTTATAGATTCCATATCATTCATATCCTGTCAGATTCCCTGATCTGTATCGCAATTATCTGTTTTGTAATATGGAGTAAATGTTGAACAGTGATCGACACCATTTTGTCTCCTCAAGCTATTGTGTGTGATGTCATGTAAGCTCCAATGCATCACATTCTTTATTATGTAATGTTCATACCATTGAATATTTGAAACTAATTTGACTGGAAGATGTTGCTGCCTATGGCAGCAACAACTTCCAATAAAATTGGTTTCAAAATATTCAACAGCTTACCTGTAGGATTGCTTTTATACCACATTGCCAAACTATAGCTGGAGCCTCTATGACTGAGCGTATATACCGAGGCAGACACACTAGGGTTTTTCTGATTGGTTGAAAAGTAAATCATGACAGCCATCATAGGGTGTAGAAATGTACTAACATTTAACTACTAAATCCTGAATATCTTTCCCTAGCGGCGTGATACAAAACTTAAAATTACCTGGATAGTTTATGACCGGCGTGTTAGATCGCTTGAATAGCTATCAAGAGATGGGATTAGTTATCCTTTAATATTGAACATTCATCTTTCAACAAGCGTCATTATAGCATCGATATTTCCAGAAGGCTTCAAAACCAACAGACTGATCCATCTCTAGCCATGCCCCGCCCATTCCTAGCTAAGCACCGCCCACATTTTACGTGTGTGGGTATCAGAGTTATATACGTGGACCCATGGATTCCCCAAATCCTAATTTGAAAGTAACTACACAGGTAAGCTGTTGAATATTTTTGAATTAATTTGACTGTGTGCTATTGATGCATATGCCAGAAACAGAGCCCAGTAAAATAGTTTCAAAGGATTCAACAGAATGTTTTTTAAATTGTAACTTTATCAATGACAAACCATTAGTACACTTGGTGGACTTTTCAATGTCCATGACGCAACTGGATACCTCACTATGTATTGTGACGTCATCCTTCGTGTGATGTAATTGATTTTGACGTCATATACTTGAGCAACAGATCGGATCCCTCGAAATACAACAATCCACGCACTTGTAAACTGTCGTGGTAGTTCCCTTTCTTATCACATATCATAAGATAATCCTTTGAACCCAAAAGTACCAGATACGGAAGGAAAATTATAATACGCGAAAAATTATCTTTCATAATTTGAAGAAAAAAAATTTGACAGGAGGTCGTGTTGGCAGCAACAATTTCTGTAAAATTATTTACAAATGCTGCAGCTTAATATCTTTATGTCGGTATCAGAATTTAGGATTCAAGTTTATCTATCAATCATATGACGTCATAATCAACTACGTGACGTGAAGGATGACGTCATAATCAATTACGTCACGAATGGCATAACTAAGTTCGTCACGAACGCTTACTTGATGACGGACTAATTGTTGTTGTACGAATTGTATGTTTTTACTATTTAATTCACATGCTGCTGAATATTTTGAAACTAATTTGACTGGGCGCTGTTGCTGCCGTAGACCGTTGCAGGATCGTTGATCCCAATACAGGCAAAGCGTGGGTGGAACTTAGCTAGAGATGGGCGGGGCATGGCTAAAACTGGATTCCTCAATTGGGACTCTGGGATCTGAAAGTTTAAAGGATTTACAATGGACATAATCACAACAACATGACATATTTTGCGTTGTAGTTAAACAAAAGGATACTTGTGTAGGTCTAGCACACCTATTAACTATTTGAACGCGGAATATCAAAACAGCAAAATTCTTTCCATTTTAATAAATATTGTGTTGAACATTTTGAACCTAATTTGACTGGAAGCAGTTGCTGCCTATGGCAGTAACAGCTTCCTGTTAAATTAGTTTCAAAATATTCAACAGCTTACCTGTATAAGCCTAGTTATCTTAAAATTGAAATTCCTGGAATTCAGAGTTCAAATGGTTAAATCCGCGTAGTCGTTGTTGACTGATAGAAGTATATAATCCAGTAGCTATGGTAACTGTATATATTATTTTCTTAAATCGGTTCCTATATTTTTCGTTGAATTTGCACAATGTATGATCAAAGTAGATAATTTCCCATAACTCTGATCGAACTCAATTGGATCCTTAAATTCCTTTCGAAATCCATTCGTTCATTTTATATTAAATCACGTCAAAATCAAGTTGATCCTAAAACATGTTGAAATCAATTAGTTCAGACTGTGATCCGGGTCATTATCATCTGCCGTTCTTATCAATTGGTTCCTTTGACGTAGGTCGAAATCATTTGGTACTTCCGTTTGAATCAGGAATCAATTGGTTCTTCTAACTCCGTTCGAAAACAATCGGTTCTTCTAACACGGCTCGAAATCAATAGAGCAATCCATTTTTAGCTAGGGCACGCCCATTTCTAGCTAAGTCCCGCCCACTACTTACGCGTGCCAGAATTTATTTGAAACTTTGAAACATGAAATCACGGAATCTAAATTTCAAAGTAAGTATAGTGGTAAGCTGTTGAATATTTAAAAACAAGTTTGACTGGGGGATGTCGCTGCCACAGGCCAGTCAAATTAGTTTGAAAATATTCAACAGCTTCTTTATTCAATTGTATAGTATTCAAAGACATACAATTCGCACACCTTCGTGACAAACCTTTCAATTCTTTATGACAGCGATATATGTTATTATCATTGTGACGTCAGCTACTAAGCTGTGTATTTGATTATGACGTTAGGGACTTGAGTGACAGAACGAATCCCTCCATTGTCGTCAGAATCAGTTGGTTGCTCTAACTCCTGTCGAAAAGATCGGTTCCTTCAACGCGGTCAAACTCAATTGGCTCCTCAAACGCAGATTGAAATCAATTAGTTTCTCGAATGCGTGTTTAAATAAACAGGATGTTCTAAATCCGGATGAAATCACGTGACTCCTCTAATTAGTTCCTCTAACTGTGGTCGAAATCAATTTGTTTTAATTAAGCATTCACAGGGACCCGGATATGGGAAATAGTCTACGTCATAATGTTTTTCCATGCCTAACACTGCGTGTTCAAAGATAAGTGGAGTAATTAGCGTGTTCTGTATACACTGGCAGCCGACACAACTATTGCTCTGTCTGCAATAATAATAATAATAATAATAATAATAATAATAATAATAATAATAATAACCAGAAATGAGGCTGCAATGCAACCATGAACTCGACTTTACGACTTTGGAATGAACTATGAAGCTTGACATCAAACATAAAATAAATATAGAAGGCTTATCAATAAACTTACTAACGACCATGACCTTTGACCTTTTGACATCAAAGAAATTGCCACCCTTTCTCATTAGCAAATATCCAAGTTTGGGTGCAGTATTATTAACACCACATGCAATATGAACTTCTAAGTTGACATGTTGAGCTAAACTCAAAACGTTACTATTGAAAAAAGCAGTTTCTCTCTAAAACCACAATGACCTTTGACCCCAAAGGATAGTGTCATTATAAGGAAGCATGTGCTTAGGATTGGGTCGGGTATGATTAATCATACATGAGATATGACCCACTAAGTTGAGCTAAGCGCAAAATGGTAATGCTGAACACCTCCAGTTATTTAGCAATATTACAATAATATTGACATTTAACATTTTAGCCCAAATGTCATTGTGTCATGCACACTACGTATAATGAAGTATTTGTCAAATTTTGTGTCTAGGAAGATTAAGAAAACATGAGATATGAACTGTTAAGTTGAGGCAAACACAAAATGTTAATGTTAAAAAACCCCAAAGCTTTTTATCAATTTCACAATAACCTTGACCGCCTGACTCCAACATCATAGTGTGATACTCTCTGATTACAAAGAAGTATGTGTCCATGGTTGGGGTCAGTATACTAAACCAAAGATGGGAGATGAACAGCTAAGCTAATTGCAAAATGTTAATATTGAACATTTTTTTTACCAATGTCCCAGTGCCCTTGATATTAGGGCTTTTGACCCCAAGGTCATTATGTGATGCCCCTCATTGTATGAAATATGCACAGGTTTGAGTCCAGTATGATTAACCACAGTTGAGATATTAATTGCTAAGTTAAGCTAAATAGAAAATGTTAATGTTAAAAACAGAGATTTTACCAAGGTCATAATGACCTTGCCCTTTGACCTTTGACCCAACGTTACTGTGTGATGCCCTACCATTATAAGGTAGCATGTGTCCAAGTTTGGGTTCAGTATGCCAAGGTCGTAGTGACCTTGATATTTGACCTTTTAACACCAAGCTTATTGTGTGATGCCGCGTCATTATAAAGAAGCATATGTTCTAGTTTGGGTCGAGTAGGATTAACCAAACATGCGATATAAATATAAACGACATCATTTATGTGAGCCTTGGTTGAAAAAATTGATATCATTTATGGAAGTTTTGCCAAAAGAAGTGACATTATCTGTGGGACAAATGTTAAAGGAAAATCACTGGGAATTGCATCATTTGTGGAAGTTGTAGAACTCTTGTGAGAGGAAATATAACATCACCTGTGGGAGACTTGTTGGAGGAAATGAATCATTTGTGGAAGTTCTGGGAGTTTGTCAGGGGAAATGATATTTGTAGACATTTTATTAGGGGACGTAACATCGTTTGTGGAAGTTTTATCATACCAAATGACATCCTTTGTGGGAGATTGTCAATAGAAATGATATCTTTTGTGGGTGATTGTCAATTGGAATGATAGCTTTTGTGGGAGATTAGCAATGGAATGATATCCTTTATGGGAGATTAGCAATGGAAATGACCTCCTTCGTGGGAGATTAGCAATGGAAATGACATCCTTTGTGGGAGATTAGCAATGGAAATGACATCCTTTGTGGGAGGTTGTCAATGGAAATAACACCATGCGTGAGAGATCTATCATAGGATCTCTCTCATAATTTATCATACATAAAGGGATCGATTCCTATGGACACTCCGAAATGGATGAATCCAGATTATCGATCAGTCATATGACGTCATAATCAACTACGTGATGGATAGGCTGATGTCATAATCAATTATGGCAATGGCAGCAACAGCTCTCAGTCAAATTACTTTCAAACATTCAACAGCACATTTAATCAATTGTAAATTCATCAGAAATACAATTCACAAAATTTTGTGAGATTCTTTTAGAATTTCTAGCTTCTAAATATGACGTCATTTTGAGTGTGTCATCAGCAAACATGTGATTTTGATTATGACGTCATATGCCTGAGTGACAGATCAGGTCCCTCCCTTCAAATTAATATCAATACTATCTAAGTGGCAATGAATGAACCTTTCCAGTTTATCTATCAATTAGATGCCGTCATAATCAACTACGTGACATGAAGGATGACATAATTATTGACGTCCTGAATGACGGAGATTAGTTCGTCAAGAACGCATAATTGGTGACGGACTAAGCATTGTTGTACGAATTGTATGTCTTTACTATTTAATAAACATGCTGTTGAATATTTTGAAACTAATTTGACTGCGTGCTGTTGCTGCCATAGGCAGCAGCAGCACCAAGTCAAATTAGTTTCAAAATATTCAGCAGCATACCAGTATAGCTTTCTGAAAATTGATAGTCAAGGAGTTCAGGGTTTGATCGATCCCAACATAAATTGAGGTATGGGTGGAGATTAGCCAGAGATGGGCATGGCTAAAACCTGGAAAGTTCCATTCTGAATGAAATGTGTCAGAAAGTGTATGCAGTCTTGTTTGCCCTTTACCTGCATGTTTCTGTTCGCACATACTGATATCTGTCATCTAGCTGAACTATTTTTCTTTTGGAGCCGCGTAGGTTTTGAAGGTACTCTGGCATTATATATGAGATCTCACTGAAATAAATCAACACACACACACCTCATTATTATTATTATTATTATTATTATTATTATTATTATTCATGAGGGTGGTGGTGGTGAGTAGTAGTAGTAGTAGTAGTAGTAGTAGTGGTAGTAGTAGTAGTAGTAGTAGTAGTAGTAGAAGCAGCGGCAGCGGCAGCGGCAGCAGTAGCAGTAGCAGTAGCAGTAGCAGTAGCAGCAGCAGCAGCAGCAATAGCAGCAGCAGCAGCAGCAGCAGCAGTAGTAGTAGTAGTAGTAGTAGTAGTAGTAGTAGTAGTAGTAGTAGTAATAGTGGTGGTGGTGGTGGTGGTGGTGGTGGTGGTGTTAGTGGTAGTATCGGTAGTATTGGTAGTTGTGGTAGTAGTGGTAGCAGCAGCGGAAGTAGCAGCAGCAGCAGCAGCAGCAGCAGCAACAGCAGCAACAGCAGCAGTCAAATTAGTTTCAAACTAACTACTGTCAAGAGTAACCAGGATGTTATACAAGCTAGATTTTTCACGAGGGCAATAACTGTCCTAGTGACAAAAGGTGATGCTAATGTTTTGCAAAACTAAATGTTCCTCTGAAAACTTTCTTCATATTTTGGTCGGTACAGGAATATAAATCTGATTATCTCCCGTGTGCCAGTACGACCTGAGTGAATGTCAGTGCCACAAGGGTATCAATGTCTTTTTAAGTCTATAAGCGTGTTTAATAATCACAGAATATCTGTTGCCTCCTCGGTGTCTAGGTTCAATGCTTGCCCATGTGTAGCTATTCCACGCCCATTTCTAGCTAAGCTCCGCCCATACGTTGCCAGTGTTGGGATCGATTAAACCCTGAATTCCCAGAAATCCTTTATCTGGGTAATAAAGAGACTGCTTTTTAAATAGTAAAGACATACAAGTCATATACGTGACAGACTATTGAATGTTTATGACGGAGCAGCTAGATACGTCATTCATTACGGATTTTGATCGTGACGTAAATCTACATGTGACGTATTTGATTATGACATCATATACTTGAGCAACAGATTGGATCTCATATGCATTCTCTCTCATGAAATAGATGAAACTTCCTGAATTCTGGCGGTAGCTTCATGTATATTAACCATTTAACACTCGCATCAGACAGAAAACGATTTCTGCAGTGGTCTTGAGAAATATTCATTTGCAGACCAAGAGAAGACTATTTTTGAAAATTTATCACTGGAATGACTGGCTCGATAACCGAGCCAGTAATTCCAGTGGTAAATTTTCAAAAATTGCTTTCTCTTGGTCTGCATATGGACATTTTCTGTTGAACAAATTCAAGGGTTAAAGGGTCAAGGCCTACCTTTCACAGCATGTATAATAATGGATGCTCTGTATTTCACTGATGTTAGGGTTAGCGCCGTGTATACATTTGGCTTGGCATCGATAGTATGTGTCAAATGAGGCATTTACCTGAAATCAATCAATCAATCAATCAATCAACTGACCATCCATCCTTCCACCCATCCATCCTCCCAAACAATCCATCCATCCATCGGTCGGTCGGTCGGTCGGTCTGTCGGCCGACCAGACTGACTGACTGACTGACCGACCGACCGACCGACCGACCGACCGACCGACCGACCGACCGACCGATCGATCGACCGACCGACCGACCAACCAACCAACTAAACAACCAACCAACCAACCAACCAACCAACCAACCAACCAACCAACCAACCAACAAATCAATCAATCAATCAATCAATCAATCACTCAATCAAATATTAAGTCACCCATATATTCATACACGTCCTTGCACAGAATTAATAATTTCTCTCACTGACCTTTCTCTTAGACTAATTTTCCCACGAATGTAACATTTTAGGAACGTGTGTAGAAAATAAGACACGATATCAGATACACCTTCAATAACATAATGCACACATTGTTATATTAGTGTATATCAAAAATAATTTCTAAATCAAAATTGTACACATGTTTCAAATGACATTGACGTCATTCCAGATACGATAACGTTAGCAGATTTATTGAAATTAAAAAAATAAATCCCCAAAAAATATTGCATTGTACCTGACACGAAAATATAATCCTTGCTTATTTTACAGTTATTTATATTGATAGGCTTTGTGTGTTTTGCAATAGAATTTTTTATTTGATCTTTACATAAAAGGAAAAACGAACACAAAAGGCCAGACAGGACAAATATAAAGAAAGCCAGACAGTGGTAACATTGTTGGGAGAAGAGTACAAATATGTCTCTAGGCTATGTGTGTCACAGGCCAACATCAGTACTATGTAAATTCCCACAAAACATTCTGCTGTCATAGTTACTGTACAGCCAAGAAATAACGTAACATAATTCCACACCAAACTGAGAAAAATGGTACTTAATACAATTTTGAACACGATGTAAGAAATATTTTGTTGAATATTTTGAACATAATTGAATTGGAAGACATCCTTGCCTTAGGCTGCAATGTCTTCCAGTCCAATTATGTTCAAACTATTTAATGGTACGTTTTCTTTTGTTTTGTAGACGTCTTAAGTTATTTCTGAGCAGAACTGTACTTTGCTGTCGACTGTGTCTGCATAATGTTGTGTTGGGGGATATGTAGCTGAATCTGGTAGTGAGGAGATAATAACAACCCAGTTCTAACGAGGTATGGTTTAGTTCTCGGAGAATCACTTACAAGCGTGAATTCGGGAATATCCTTTAAGATCATCTGGAATATGACCAATTCATCCGGTGTTCGAAAGAATCCGGGAAACCGGTCAGCTATCGATGGCGCGGGAGGGTCACAGTCTTTTTTGCTGTAAAATGAAAGAATTATAAATTATATTGTATGTGTGGTATATGAGGTTCTTGGGAGATGGCATAGTTAAAGCCTAAAACTAATGGGGTGGGGTTGGGTTGGGGTGGTGAGGTGGGGTGTGTGTGTATGCTGCGGTGTGGTGGGGGATATGTTTCTAAATAATCTTTTCCATAAACGTTTATATGCATGCAACAACGACATCAACACCAACATACATTTCACAATGAACGTACTAATCCGTATCCGACGTCGTAAACAAATGCGACTCAAAATGACATATCTTCCACGAAAATCGAAGGCTGTCTGTCAGTAAAGTGTACGAATTGTACATCCCTGGTGAATGTAAGATTTACCAAAAATTATGTTTAGTACCTAGAAACTTACATTCTGTCAATTCAGGTTTCAAAGTTTAAAATCGGTTCCAACACGAGTAAAAGTGGGAAGAGCTTAGCTAGAAATGGGCGGGGCTTAGCTAGAAATGGGCGGGGCTTAGCTAGAAATGGGCGGGGCATAGCTAGAAATAGATCCCTCTATTTTAGCAAGGCACATATTTCCAAATACGACTGTGTCGTCAGATACTTGAGTGACAGATCGGATCTCTGCATTACTTGCTAGTGAAGTTGAATTCTGTGACTACTCTATGATGGTCCTTGTAGACCAATGGGGGGGGGGGGGGGTTATCAAGTTTTTTTCCACCCACACGTCGTCATTGTTGGGATCGATCGATCCCTGCACTCCTCAGAAAACTATACAGGTAGAGGTAAACTGTTGAATATTTTGAAACTAATTTGACGGGGTGCTGTTGCTGCAGCGCCCAGTCAAATTACTTTTAAGATATTCAACAGCGTGTTTATTAAATACTAAAGACATACAATTCGTACAACAAAGCATAGCCCGTCATCAATTAAGTGTTCGTGACGAACTTAGCTACATTATTTAAGACGTAATTGATTATGACGTCATATGATTGACTGAGAAACTGTAATCCTCCTGAAGATTCCCAGAGTAAACACTAAAACCTATGGCCATAAAGCCTTTTCATTCGTGGCCGCCACTCAGTGGAATAATCTCCCAACTCATATTAAATCTGTCCCGACTTTATCCGTATTTAAAACTAACTTGAAAACATTCTTGTTTAAAGCAGCTTTCCCGTAAGCTGTATGCTAAATTTCTCTCTTATTGTCAGCGCTTAGAGCATGCAATCGCATGGATTTAGCGCATTACAAATGTACTATTATTATTATTATTATTATTATTATTATTATTATTATTATTATTATTGTTCGAGTAAGTTCGGATACTCCCTGATAATAGAGACGACCAAACGTTTATTCAAAACTATGACGTCATAATGAATTACGTCACGTGTAGTGTGATGTCACAATCAATTACGCCTATCTAAGTCAGTACGAATTGTATGTCTTGATTATTTAATAACCATTATGTTCAATATTTTGAAACTAATTTCGCTGGCTGCAACAGCACCAATCAAATTAGTTTCAACATATTCAACAGCTTAATTGCCTGTATAGCTTGCTGGAAATAGAGATTCATGGAATTCAGGGTTCGATTGATTCCAACACGGGCAAAGCGTGGGCGGAGCTTAGATAGAGGTGGGCGGGGCATGGGTAAAAACTGTGTTCACTCGTTACCTGAACTCTCTCCATACAAGGATAGCGACCAGGGCACAAGTGGACATACAGAAAAATGTGGTGAGAAAAATCTGAAATGAAAACAGTTAATTCTTTTAGAGGAATGCTAATCTCATCTTAAATATTGTATTCTACCGATAGATTATGGTCTATAGATTCTATATCATTCATATCCTGTCACATTCCCTGATCTGCATCACAATTATCTGCTTTGTAATATCGCGTAAATGTTGAACAGTGATCGCCACCATTTTGTCTCCCGAGGCGTTAGTGCGTGATGTCATGTAAGTGCCAATGTAGTGCCTTCCTTATTATGTAATAATCATCTTGTTGGATATTTTGAAATTAATTTGTCTGGAAGTCGTTGCTGACTATGGCAGCAACAACTGCCAGCCAAATTAGTTTCAAAATATTCAACAGTTTA
>CM067359.1:63623376-63625876 GCA_034401795.1 Chaetoderma sp. LZ-2023a
ATATCTGTTCTGTCAAAGTAAGTATATACTAATAAAATAAACGCCATACGTTCATTATTTTGATCAAATTAAACATCTAGTATGCTCTATTCTGAATAGGCCCGGGTAATCTTTTATATAGCCAACAAAGCGCGAGCATTTAAACGCAAACGCTTTTGTCAGCAACGCGGCGCGCAATAGTAATATCTCCGCGGCATTTAAATATTTCTCTTTACCTTTTGAGAGAGATTCTAAAATTATCCGGGATTGTACATTGTTAAACAATGACAAAACTCGCTGTTATTTTATAACGATCTTAGCTACAATGATAAGGCGGTTCCAAAATATAATACTGGATCGTTTGTAATTCATAAACATAGGATGATTTTAGGCCAGAATTTTACAGTGCATTTTGCTCTGTCCAAACCAAATAACAGACGACTGATAATTTTAAAACCGAATGACTGGAAGCGGCAGTTACATCAGGCTGCAACAGCCTCCATTCAAACGATTTCCTACCAAATGGTAAATCTACATTTAAAAATTTATTCTTAAAAATATACTTCCATAATCAACATTAAATTATACACAAATTGACAAGGATGTAATATAAGTGTTAAAATATTTACGTATTCGGCACATTAAATGAAAGGTTAAATAATCACGGCGGTGTTTTGATGGACAGATTGTCATTTTCAAATGATATTAATCTACCTCTGCAGTCTGCACCATATTCTTTTAAACGTTTTTCGATTTTGTTTTTTAATATACTTATGGCATTCGCCTCTAACACAATGTGACAATAACGCATAAAATATCCCACTTACACATTTTAAATGATCGTGTGTGAGAGTAGCATTTGCATCATGCACTACGGAGCAGCGATGTTTCCAAATGCTCCAAATTCCAATGCTTAAGCAGACTAACACAATAACTTTATTATTTATTTGTAGTGACTCATTTGGAAGGTCATGCAATAAAATATTGTGTTGTGTTATGTCCGATGTAGGAACACCGAGATCTGATAAAATCCTACTTACATATACCCAGAACTGAACTACAACATGGCATTCAACGAATAGATGTACCAATGTTTCCTCAGAGCTTACACAGAAAACGCACTTATTATCATCTTCAGCACACAGTTTTGCTTTTGTCATGAGATGTTTAACCCAAAGTTTTCTGTGTATTAGTCTCCAAACTATATCGTATACAGCCTCTGTTATACATTACAGGCTTTCTTCATTTTAGCTATTCTCTCTTCCCAGTTAAGGTTCTCTTCACCCTCTCTACTGAAGTGAATACCTAGAATTTTTATTGATTCATTTGTCCATCGGATGTCCAGTGGCTTATCACACCTACTCTTCCACTGACCCAGAAATAATCCAACTGATTTAGCTTTGTTTATCTTCAGGCCAGAGGCCATGTGAAAATCCAATAAAATCGTGTCAAGCCTTTTAAAATCAGCATTGGTGCCCGCAAAGACAGTTGTGTCATCGGAATATTGAGACACCTTTATGGGCCGATTTACACCATGAATATCTATACCATGAAAAAGTGGGTCCTCCCTGAGGGTTGCTCCTTATGCCTCCATTGCTATGACGAATAACACGGGAGACAATGAACACCCTTGATGCACACCACGCTCTAAAATAATGGGCTGACTTTTAAAATTGTTTACGAGGTATTTGCTGCTAATATTGCCATAGAGAATTCGGATCCATTTTATGAAATTTGGTCCCAAACCAATGTGACTGAGTGATTTAAACATAAACTCCCATTCTAATCGATCAAACGCCTTTTCGATGTCTAAACCTATACTGGCTCCTGGGGCATTACCTTTCTCAACCAAATGTATAATGTCTCTAATTAAAAAAGATAGAGCGGCCTGGAATAGAGCAAGTTTGATCAGTATGGATAACTTCATCCAGAACACTAGCAAGTTTTTCAGCAAGCGCTTTCGAAATAATCTTATAATCGACACAGAGGAGCGAGATGGGTCTGTAATTTTCTAGGCTCTGTCGATTCCCTTTCTTGAATATAAGTTGAACATATGCTTGCGACATGGTAGAAGGGAGTCTACCATGTGAGAAAATTTCATTTATTACTTGAATAAACTCTGGCCCAATGAGATGCCAAAATGTCTGGTAGAATTCCACGCTAAGTCCATCACCTCCTGGAGCTTTGCCACCCTTCATATGTTTTAGAGAAGTGGTCAGATCAGCTAGTGTTAATGGGAGCTCACAGAATTCCGTGCTCGATTTTGAGATTGCATTTTTGACATTGGCTAGCATCTCAGATGACTTTATATCATTACTATTATCAGATTTATATAACATCTGATAAAATGTTTCTACCGTTTCCATAATTTCCTTTTGCGTAGAGCAATTTTGGTTGTTGTTGTTGTTGTTGTTGTTGTTGTTGTTGCCGTTGTTTCCGCCGTCGTTGTTGCCGTTGTCGTTGTTATTTAAACTCCTAATTAATTTCTCAACTCCTCTAGATTTTTCGAGCCCATAAAAGT
>CM067359.1:63630876-63697987 GCA_034401795.1 Chaetoderma sp. LZ-2023a
ATAATACTCCATTTAAAATTCTAAAATCTGAATTTTTATCTGCAAACACAGTCGTATCATCTGCATATTGAGACCCCCTTAGTGGCCTTTCTACGCCACTATACATATTCCTTGAAAATCATTACGTTGCCTCAATGTGGCCCCCACCGATTCCATAGCTATGACGAATAGAAGCGGAGACAATGAGCAACCCTGTCTGACACCTCATTCCAACACTACAGGTTCAGATAGATGATTATTTACTAAATAGCAACTTGTTATATCAGTATATAAAATATTGACCCATTTAATAAATCTGGAACCAAAGTCAATATGGTCTAAATACTTAAACAAGAAATCCCATTCATGTAACATCCTCCCACCAGTCTGTTATACATTCATACAAACTTCTCTTTTCATCCCAATGCCTCCAACAACTTTCTACACATTTGCGATAGCAACTATCTTGTAACAATGCTACATTGAGTTTCCAAAATCCATCTCCTCGTTTGATCCAGTCAGCATTGTCTAATGTGATGGAAAACATATTGTGATCAGAGAAAGTTACTGGTTTTATGTTAGTTTTACACATGTAACCTTTCAATGATCGTTCTACATAGATCCTGTCCAGTCTGGATGCTTTCTTTCCATCGGTTGAAAACCAAATAAAGTCCCTGCCCTCTGGATTTTCAATCCGGTAACTGTCTAACAAGCTTCTTTTATATTCACAGATGTGTTTCAAAATATTATGAGATGTGTCATTAAAATTAGACCTAGCGTTTCTGTCTTTAACTTCATCTAATATGCAATTAAAGTCACCGCCCATAATTAGGTTTTCAGGCGTTCTGTCTTGAATTATTGTGGAAACATCATTTAGAAATTCACGACGCAATTGATGAGAGGTTGGCGCATAAAGGCACATCAAATTTAAACTTATGTTTAGTACATCAATTGATACACAAATCCATCTTCCATTTGTATCTGATGACGACGATATAACATCAACATAGTAAAGACAGCGGGGCAGGGTAAGAATGGCCACTCCCGCGCTATTACCTTGTGATAAAGAATTAAAAAATCTGCCCTTTTGAAATATCTTTGAGAGATTCATACACTTCAATTTTTTGAATTTTGGTCTCTTGTAGAAAAGCAATATGAACTCTCTCATTTGCTAATTCTTCAAGCAAGTGGCGCTGCTTGAATTCGGTATTTAATCCTCTGCAATTGATGGTGCAGATAATCATAATTTGTAAAATGATGTTTACATCCGCCACCATTAGATTAACTTGATTTGTTTTTTAGCTCGTTTCTTAGACCATTTACCTAAATTTCCTGCGAATTCAATGTTTCCTAGTTCTACCACAGACAAATATTCGTATTTGGAAATATCAGAATCATGGCGCAGTAGACGATATTTCACGCCTCTCGCCGTTGCATATGGCACTAACACTTCACCCACTTCTGATCGGTACATTACCATTTCATCTTTCATCTGTGAACTCTGTGTTTGAATGGACACATCTGATTCTGCAACTGACATTGTATCATCATCCATATCATTTACTTCAATCTCAGATTCTGAGCTATTGTCATCTTTATGACGCTTATTGCTACTTAAGTTACATTTGGCAGGAGCGTCATTTACCATATCTTCAAGCTGACTTAAATCAAGTGGGCTTAGCGGAAAATCGACTGAACTTTCCGTCTTCTGAGTCCTAAACTTATCCTGTCCTAATTTAAATTCATCTTCTAAGGAATTGTAAACTGGCTCTTCTGTAAGATCATCATTTTCCTGCGTGTCATTTACAGCAACGTTTGGCTCCACTGCATTTTGAGTATTTTCTTGACTTAAGGTTATACCATCCTCTAATACTTGAATTTCATCAACTGTAGTTACTTTAACAGGATTTGATGATTTGTTTGTGTCATTGTCAGTGGCATGAACCGCAACAACAGCTTCCCTAGTGATTGCTTCAGAAGCATTTGACTCAGTTGCATCCTTTAATGGGCGATTATCTCCTGATACTGAGGGCTTGTTTTGATTTTTTGGACAGCGCCATTTAAAATGGTCAACTGAACCACAGAGCAGACATTTGTTTCGATTGGGACAATCTGTTGCCAAATGGTCAGTACTTAGGCAGATCCGGCACTCTTTAATTTGCCCACTATACCATAAGGGCAGGACAAAGCTGCCATCAAAAGTCAATCTGCTTGGTAAAGGCCTATCCACTTTATCAAACCAGATGCGTCTTGCACCGTTTTCTAGCGTTCTTCCAAAGGGATACGTTTCCCGTTCAATCTTTTGCACTTTGCCATACTTCTTGAGTTCATTCATGATTCTGTCATCTGAAATTTCTAGTGGAACTTTCATCTTCACTAGCAACCTATCTGACTCGATTTCCTTTACGTTACAAACTTCGCCTTTTACAATAACAACATCTTCTAGAAGCTTTTCCTTGACCCCCTCATTTGACACTGTTACATTCCATACAGTTTTAGAAACATTGAAAAGCCCCTGCAAAGCAGCAGGTCCCGCGCCAACGACACCCCACCCCTTAGTTGTTATCTTAAGGCTTAGGGTACGCTTATAGGTTGCCATGGTGTTTTATAAAAAGAAGAAACCCATACTACTCCAATATATAATACAAAAATATAACACCAAGACGTCGGGGAAAGTAATAAACACTAAATAAATAGTGTCCCCTTTTGGAACCCTGACGTCTACCAACAAATATACGAATAGAGAGTACAGTCGTATATTTGTTAGTTTGAACCATTTTCTAAGTGGTTCACTAACACCTAACCGATTAAAGTGGTTTCCTAATGCATACTAACATATTACAGACATATATTTGTTAGTCTGTTCGAGTTGACCGTGGACCGCCAACTGACTATAAAGATTTATATAATCAAAGTAATAGGCTTCCGCTTAGAAATGACAAAGGAATTAAATCCACTCACTCAAGCGACTTGCCAAATACAATGCGCTAGGCAACGAACTATAGAAATAGCATACTGGCGCGGGGAGAACAGTATTGCGTTGACCAAAGTAAGAGGAGACCTATTAAATGGCCATGTAAGAGGAGTGCCTTTAGAAAATGGAGACACAAAATGCGCTCCAACCAAGACAACAATTTACAAATTAGACATAAATTTTGAAAGGAAATACTAATACGAAATATATGTATAAAATTTATCTACAAAATCGCGCTAGAAACTAGCAAATTCGGGCAGCAATTGCAGAGCTAAATAAACGCGTGCGTTCACTTCGACTACTACTACTACTACTTTTTTTTTTTTTTGAAAAACCGACGCTGACGCAGTCGGACAAACTTCACGGAGGAACTCCTTTAAAAAGGCTTGCAAACCCCCAGAAAAAAACCTGGTGAACTAGTAATCTTGATTAATATTACACCAAAACAATGATAAATAATGAGCATTAATACAATCTATAAATACATATGGCTTAAAAAGTATAGATACAAAACAATAGGCTGATAAAGCTCCGCTAGCAAAACAAAACTTAACAAAGGCATTACTATTCAACCCAGGTGTAGTAGTAGACCCGTGTGGCGAGTGCAACTATCCAACAAATGAAAAGTGCCTCGTCAATCTATGACAAATAAGTCAATCATTGACGCCAGTGGGCTGATTCTCTAAAGATCAGCGGGCGTAGTAGCATTTGGGTAGTATAATACATATAGTCGGCAGAAAAATTTCAGAAAAATTGATGGTGCTCTTGTTTACATTTTCAATTTACTTTATTGTAAGGTTTTGTAAATTACCATTAAATCCATGTGTGGTAGTAGGCCCGTGTGGCGAGTGCAACTATTCAACAAATGAAAATTGACTCGTCAATCAATGACAAATAAGTCAATCATTGACGCCAGTGGGCTGAGTCTTTAAAGATCAGCGGGCGTAGTAGCATTTGGGTAGCATAACATATATAGTCAGCAGGAAAATTACAGAAAAATAGATGGAAATAGATGGCGCTCTTGTTCCATTTTTGATTTACTTTGTTGTAAGGTTTTGTGAATTACCCGGGAACAAATAACCCTATACAACTCTGTGCAAATTCCTAAAATTACCTGGGACAATTTTATAATTCAATGGCAACTTACTTTATCGATTGATTATTAAATTACCCCAGTCTGTTTATTTGTTAACATGAATTATTAAACATAACAATATCAAAGTGCAGACTAAAATGAATTAAATGACACAGATTAATTAAAAGACACAGATAAATCAGCTGTAGTAATTAAATGATTTAAGCTAGTGCAGGCTCATTTATTTTTACAGCTCCCAACTCTATTGAAACTATGTTTGTTTTGCACCATATGTCCTTGAATACTTTTTCTTTACCATGCTGCTTTAATCTAAAATATTCGCAAGGAATATGATTCAGCAGCAATGAACGAAATATTGCCTTTATTGCTCTATTGTGATTGCCCATAGATGGATTTTTCGTCTGTGCACACCGATGTTTCCAAATGGCCCAAACACCTATGGTTAGTATTGTTATTAAAATAGTCCTTTCAGACTTTATGATATTTACACCGCTTGATCCAAATTCTCTAAATAAGACTACATGCGTGTCTAGAACAATGGGCTTCGCTCCAAATTTTGCCAAGATTTGGCTGATATAGTCCCAAAATTGTGACGATATTGGACATTCCGCAAATAAATGCTCGATTGTTTCCTCGTCTGTTTGACATAAGTAACACCTATCAGAAGTCGTAATATTGCACTTGTATGTCAAGTGTCCCACCCATAGCCGTCGATGTAGTAATCGCCACAATAAATCACGAGCCATATTTGGTATGTATGGAGAATGTAAGATTTTCCATACATTTTTCCAACTGGATGGTTTATAGCTTGAGTCATCCCATCTCCTAATTGCTATGGGAGGTGTTACTTGTTTTCGTCTCATAATATGGTACCATTCCTTGGATCTCATCTTGTATTTTAACATCTCATCATCAAGAACTAATGCGGGTTGTGGAGTCAAACTATTATTATTTACATTTGGCAGACGAAACCATTCAATTGGTACAGCATGTTTTATTTTATTTAGCAACCGCTGGACATCTATATGCCTCATATGTGTTTTTCTAGCTACGTCTTGCATTGAAATCCATCTACGTGTTTGAGGGTGTATCATATCCGATAAATGTTGAATGCCATATTTTGCAAAGGACGGTAGATAAAGTACTGCATTGTTATAACATATATTACTATTGCCCCACAATTGCTGTTCTAGTACTTCCTTCCAGCACGTAGGTGGAGGCATGTATCTGTCAAATATTTCTAACTCCTTAACTTGATCTTTAAACACATCTGGTATCATTTGGCTATTCGGAGGTGGCTTCTTTGAGGTAAAAACATGCTCCGCCAGAAATGGTTCTACAATTCTCTCCATGAGAGCTCGTGAAACACATGCCCACATCTCATCTGATGTAATAAGATCATCCAAAAATTTTAACCTTAAAGAAACACATTTCACTTTAATATCAATTAAATCAAGTCCTCCTTCTAACTTAGCATTATTGAGAACACGATGGGAAACTAAATGATTCTTTTCTTCCCATATGAATGACAATATCAACTCATTAACCTCCTTTTCTACATGTTTTGGCATGTGTACAACAGATGCTGTATACCATAGCCCAGATAATGCCAAGTTGTTGACAACAAACACTCTACCAAAGATTGAAAGACGACGACGCTTCCAATTTGCTAATATTCTCTTAAGCTTAGATACTCGTTCATTCCAATTTTGTATTGTATTCGGTTTCCTGCCAAAATAGATGCCTAAAATCTTAATGGTATCATTAGACCAATTGATTTCAAGTGGCTGGTCATTCCGCTCTTTCCATGGCCCCAGAAATAATCCTTTGGATTTTCCTTTATTGATTTTCAAACCAGATGCATTTTGGAACTTTTCTAGTACGTGGTTTAAAATTGCAAAATCATTGTTTGAACTGGTAAACACAGTTGTGTCATCAGCATATTGTGACAGCTTAAGTGGTCTTTCTATGCCACGAATACATATGCCTTGAAAGTTATTATTTTGCCTCAATGCTATGCCAAGTGATTCCATCACAATAACAAATAATAATGGCGATAGGGAACACCCCTGTCTAACCCCACGTTCTAAGACAATTTCTCTGGATAATTGATTGTTCACTAAATAGCTACTCTTGATATCCGTATATAAAATCTTTACCCATTTAATAAAGTTTGAGCCTAACCCAAACGATTGCAAAGAATTAAAAAGAAAATCCCATTCCACACGGTCAAATGCCTTTTCATTGTCCAAGGCAATCACAGCTGAAGGGATGCTATCCTTCTCAACCAATTGTATAAGGTCTCTTATTACCATGGTATTGGTTAGAATTGTCCTCCTGGGTACAGCACATGTCTGCTCTGTTCCAATGATTTCTCCTAAAACACTACCTAGTTTCAATGTTAGTGCTCTGGATATTATTTTGTAGTCTACACATAGTAGAGAAATTGGTCTGTAGTTCTGAATTAGACGTCTGTCATTTCCTTTATATATTAGCCTTACGTATGCCCTAGCCATAGTTGGTGGTAAATGGCCTTTCTCAAAAATTTCAGTGCCTAATTCTTCCATTATTGGACCTACAAGGTGCCAAAACGTTTGGTAAAATTCAACTGGAAGGCCATCACACCCCGGTGATTTTTCTAGTTTCATACCTTTAAGGGATTTAGTTAAATCTTCTAGTGTTAAGGGTTGATCACAAAATTCACTGCCTGTGTCTGACACCTTTTTGTCTATATTTGCTAACAAATCCAATTTTGCATCTTCATCAATTCCCTCTGACTTGTACAATGACTCATAGTAATTGCATAAAATAGTACTCATTTCATTGTTGGTAAAGACGGTTGAACCATCCGGCATGTTTAATGAGCACATCACCTTATCTATTGCCCATGCTTTTTCTAATGCGCAAAAATATCGGGTTGGCTTTTCCCCTTCTGCGTGCATCTGGGCTCTTGCTCTAATTTTTGCACCCTCAAACTCATATTGTTCTATATCTCTTATTTTACTTTTAATTTTAACCAGTAATTCATAATAATTCTCTTCACCATTATTTACTTTAGCATTAATTTTCATCAGTGATCGATGAAGTGTTTTCTTGCGTTTGCGTATTTCCTGTGCTTTTCTAACAGCATACTTTCGGGAAACATACTTTAAATCCAGTTTAACATCCTCCCACCATTGCAATGTGCTCTTATATGATGCTTTCCTATTAATCCAATGTTGCCAACAACTCTCTATATTATTCTTATAAAATTCTTCTCCCAACAGTGTTGTGTTTAATTTCCAAAACCCGACCCCTTTTGTTACCCAGTCAGCATTGGCAAAGGTTACACAAACCATGTTATGATCGGAGAATGCAACTGGCTTAATATTAACATCTCTCCAGTACCCTGTTAACAAACTATTCACATAAATTCTGTCGATCCTTGAACCAACTTTACCATCTACCGAAAAACATGTAAGATCTTTACCATGAGGTTTTGATATTCTATAGGTGTCCACTAAATTTTCATTATCACATATTTCTTTTAAGAGTCTATGTGATGTATCAGTATAAGTTGAAGTTGCATTCCTGTCATTTTCTTTGTCTAAGACACAATTAAAGTCACCACCCATTACTAAGTTTTCAGTGATGTTATCTAGTGCTGTTTTAGACATCTCCTTAAAAAAATTACGACGTAGTTGATGAGATGTAGGTGCATATATACACAGCAACGTGATACGTGTTTGTTGTATATCTAGCGTGACTCTCACCCAGCGACCATTTGCACCTGATACTGAAGAGATTATATTTACATAGGCTGAACAACGAGGGAGTATAACAATTGCTACGCCTGCACTATTATCTTGAGATAACGAATAAAATATTCTGGATCCAGAAATCTTTTCTAAATTATCGTATAATTCTGACTTCTGAATTTTTGTTTCCTGTATCAAAGCAATGTCAATCTGCTCATTTTTCAGAGTCTCTAGTAAGTGACGTTGCTTTATGTCACTATTTAAGCCTCTACAATTGAGTGTGCAAATTAGCATAAAAGGTAATAAAATGCTGTGTAAAACCGCCATTATTAAGCTAACTAGATTTTGTTTTTTTCGACCCTCTCTTAGACCATTTACCTATTTTACTCACAAACGCTGCATTACTTAGCTCAACTTTTTCCAAATGCTTATATTTTAATATATCTGAATCATGACGCAGATGCCTATATTTAACACCATTTGCCGTCACATATGGAACTAACACCTCTCCTGCCTCTGACCTGTACATGACCATTTCATCAGGTGATTTAGAACTCTGTGTTTGAATGGATATATCAGATTCAGCGACTGACATATTATCGTCTTCTATATCACTTTCCTCTATTTCTGATTCAGAACTCTCTCCATCTTTCTGTCGCTTTGTTCCACTCAATCGATCCGAGACACCAATTACTTTCTCTATATTATTTAAATCGTCTAGATTGAGTGTACTCAGTGGAAAATCAAAGTTAGTTTCAGTATCTTGCGACCTGAATTTTACTTGTCCTAAATTAAAACTCTCTTCCAGAGGGTATTGATCATCATCTTCAACTTGTGTGGAATTAGCCTCTCTGTCATCAAACTTGGATTGACTTGTTACTGGAGTAAGACTTAGCCCCTCATCTAGAACCTCTATTTCATCGCCTGCAACTACAGCGATTGGATTCTTAGTTTTTTCCCCATGCTTCTCATTAACATGGACTTCAGCTACAATCTCAGCAACTACTGGTTCGATGACATTTTCCTTAGCAACGTGCTTCCCATTAGTATGGATTTCAGCTACAATCTCAGCAGCTACCGGTTCTATGACATTCTCTTTAGAGACAACTTGCTCTGCACTTTTATCAGCACCCTTTTTGACATATTTGTTCTGCGGGCATCGCCACTTAAAATGATCAGATGATCCACAAACTAGACATTTGTTTTTGTTAGGGCAATCTGTTGCAAGATGTTCTGTGCTTAAGCAGATTCTACACTCTTTGATTTGCCCCCTGTACCATAATGGCAAGATAAATCGACCATCTATGGTGACCTTGCTTGGGAGAGGTTGTTCTACCTTTTCAAACCAAATTCTTCTGATGCCATTTTCTAAGGTTCGATCAAATGGATAGGTCTCGTGTTCTACTTTGTCCACTTTGCCATACTTGATCAATTCAGTGATAACCCGTTCATCTGGGATCTCTAATGGAACCTTCATCTTGACTAATAGACGATCAGAATCTATTTCCTCCACATTACACACCTCACCCTTCACGACAAGGACCTCGTCGAGCAACTTTTCCTTCACACTTTCATTAACTACGGTGACATTCCATACAGATTTGGAAACATTAACGAGACCTTGAAGGACCCGTGGCCCTGTCCCAACTACATCCTTCAACCCATGATACACCTCAATTGCCGAAATACCCCAAGCCTTTGTCGTGATTTTAAGACTCAGGGTACGCTTATATGAGGTTGCCATGGTGTTTTATAAAAAGAGGAACCCCATACTACTACAATATATAATACAAATATATAACACCAAGACGTCGGGGAAAGAGCTAAACACTAAATAAATAGTGTCCCCTTTTGAAACCCTGACGTCTACCAACAAATATACGAATAGAGAGTACAGTCGTATATTTGTTAGTTTGAACCACTTTCTAAGTGGTTCACTAACACCTAACCGATTAAAGTGGTTTCCTAATGCATACTAACATATTACAGTCATATATTTGTTAGTCTGTTCGAGTTGACCGGGGACAGCCAACTGACTATAAGGATTTATATAGTTAAAGAACTAGGCTTGTGCTTACAAATGACAAAGGAATTAAATCCACTCACTCAAGCGATCTTGCCAAATATAATGCGCTAGCCTACGAACTATAGAAATAGCAGACTGGCGCAGCGAGAAATGTATTGCATTGACCACAGTAAGAGGAGCCCTACTAAATGGCGGAAACCGCCAGCTAAGAGGAATGCCTTTAGAAAATGGAGACACAAAATGCGCTCCAACCAAGACAAGAATTTACAAATTAAACATAAAGTTTGAAAGGAAACACTAATACGAAATATATGTATAAAATTTATCTACAAAATCGCGCTAGAAACTAACAAATTCGGGCAGCAATTGCAGAGCTAAATAAACGCGTGCGTTCACTTCGACTACTACTACTACTACTACTACTACTACTACTACTACTACTACTACTACTACTACTACTACTACTACTACTACTACTAGTAACGCTACTGCTACTACTAGTAACGCTAATACTACTACTACTACTACTACTACTACTACTACTACTACTACTACTACTACTACTACTACTACTACTACTACTACTACTACTACTACTACTACTACTACTAGTAACGCTACTGCTACTACTAGTAACGCTAATACTACTACTACTACTACTACTACTACTACTACTACTACTACTACTACTACTACTACTACTACTACTACTACTATTACTATTACTACTACTACTACTACTACTACTACTACTACTACTACTACTACTACTACTACTACTACTACTACTACTACTACTACTAGTACTCTTGCTACTACTACTGCTACTGCTACTGCTACTGCTACTGCTACTACTACTACTACTACTACTACTACTACTACTACTACTACTACTACTGCTGCTACTGCTACTACTACTATTACTACTACTACTACTACTACTACTACTACTACTACTACTACTACTACTACTACTACTACTACTACTACTACTACTACTACTACTACTACTACTACTACTACTACTGCTGCTACTGCTACTACTACTATTACTACTACTACTACTACTACTACTACTACTACTACTACTACTACTACTACTACTACTACTAGTACTCTTGCTACTACTACTGCTACTGCTACTGCTACTGCTACTGCTACTACTACTACTACTACTACTACTACTACTACTACTACTGCTGCTACTGCTACTACTACTATTACTACTACTACTACTACTACTACTACTACTACTACTACTACTACTACTACTACTACTACTACTACTACTACTACTACTACTACTAGTACTCTTGCTACTACTACTGCTACTGCTACTGCTACTGCTACTGCTACTACTACTACTACTACTACTACTACTACTACTACTACTACTGCTGTTACTTTAAGAGCGTGTCCCCGGTTAACTAACCGAAATATCACACGAAAGCAAAACATCTAAATATGCCTTTGCTTTCAATAATAGCGTCTGACACTCGCTATGTGTTTTTACAGTCAAGATTATTATTTTTAAAAACCCAATGTGTTTTGTCTCGTATTCAGACATTAGGCTCTCGTAACAACAATGGTGCTATTAAAATTAATACGACATATTGAAGGACATGGAAATGAATGCAAAAAACCCAAACAAACTGTAAATAAAAATGTAAAAAAATGTTATAATTATAGAGGCTTAATTCGCGTGCCTAGATGTAATTCTTCTATTATGTCATTTACGTGCCTACTGTGAAATAAACCGTCTATCATATCTATCGTGCAATGAAATGCAATAAATCTTAGCCAAATGATGGTTTCATTCCATATAAATTAATACAATTTTTTTAAATTGTGAATTCGAATTAGAGGCACGAGTCCATAATTCAAATTCACAACTTAAACAAAATTCTAATAATTTATATGGAATGAAATCATCATATCTTAAGATTTATTTCGTTTCATTACATCTAGGCACGTGATTTAAGCCTCTAAAAGTATACAATTTTAACAATTTTATTTTTTTCAGGTAATCTGGTGTGAATATGTACCTTCAAATGCTTACCAAAATGCTTGTTGGGATGTGTAAGCATAGGTATGCCTACTGATTAACCGTCAGGCGTGAAATGGAAGCTTAGGTTCCTGATGATTATACAGGAAAGTTATAGCGCATTTTGAAACTAATATGACTGGAAGTTGTTGCTGCCTTAGGCAGCAACAACATCCAGTCAAATTAGTTTCAAAATATCAACAGAATATGCCTTGGCCTTACTTTGGATATATAATCGTTCGTATCACATCTGGTGTGAGGCGTTTTGAATGGTTAACTCGCTATAACAATTACGTAACTAATTACTAAGCTGGTATTTGTAATTTAAAATACGGTAATAAACCTAGGCCTATATTGCGTGAATGACTCGCTTATTAGAGATTGAATTTTAATTGTCTACCTAAATGAAATGATTTATTTACATCCGGACCTCTTTATAATGGTGTGTTGGGATTTGCATAAGATTTACATGGAGCGGTTTATATTTTATTTAACATTCCTAATCCAGTAGGGTCTATCACAGCTCTTGTACGTAGGCCTAATGCATGACATAGAAATTACTGATGATTATATTGCAAATAATATGATTGGTAGTTCTAGTAGTACATGCGTGAGCGCGTTTTTTGTTGTTGTTGTTGTTGTTGTTGTTGTTGTCATCATTGGTGTTGGTGTTGTTGTGTGTATTGAATTGCATGTAGTGGTAGTGGTAGCCTTCGCCCCGCCGCCGCTGTTGTCGTCGTCGTCGTCGTCGTTGTCGTTGTCGTCGTCGTCGTCGTCGTCGTTGTCGTTGTCGTCCTTATTGTTATCTTTGTTGTCTTGTACTTAGTCGAATATTTGCCGAAGCAGCAGCAGCAGCAATTTTCTTAGTAGGCCAATATGGTTTAACATGTTAACGAAAATAAATATTCTTGATGTTTCAGGTAAAGCGTACCTTGTAATATTCATTGTATATATATTCTTTTTTTTCTGATGTGAGATTTCGTACAAAGGATAACGTAAAAACGTGTGGGCCTAATCATGTGTTAGCCATGGTAATTCACACCGTTACCTACGCACCTCTCTTAAATTATAATTGTTTGCACACGATAAGGCGTTCTGCAATATTACACTATACCAATATTTAATAGGGCTATATCGACTTAAAGGAATTATAATCTTAACTGTATTTCCGCTAAACTTCTGCAGACTACATTTTCCATAGGGCTTAGCTCTAGATATGCTGAATAGTTTGAAAACAATTTGACTGAAAGTTGTTGGTGGCTAAACCACCCACAACTTTCAGTCAAATTATTTTCAAAATATTCCACTGGCCCAGAGTTATTACCCATTGAAATTATTGTCTGGTGGCTTTCCGCAGTCAGACAGCTAAAGAAAAATGCAAGCCAATTCATTCTGAATTCTCAGAAGATCTAAACAATTAAATTAAACAATTCGATTAAAAGACGTGGCTGCCTTACTCACCAGCATCTTTCAGTCAAATAGGTCTGAAAATATTAAGCAAATCCTTATATATGATGTGTAGTAAATATCCATTAGATCCATAAAGAATGGGATGTTTTAAACGCAACTCACCTTTATGCAAACATTTGTGGATGCGTTCTAGATTTTTTGGACAGAGTATTGAAGATATGTTTAGAATCGCCGCTGAGCTCACATGACTTGTCGAAACTGAAAAAAAAATGAAATCAGAATTTTGCATTAATTAATGATGGCGCCGATGGCAATGCTAATGACGACGACGAGGAGGATGACGATGAGGAGGAGGAGGAGGAGGAGGATGAGGAGGAGGAGGAGGAGGAGGAGGAGGAGGAGGAGGAGGAGGAGGAGAAGGACAACGACGACGACGACGACTACAAATAACATTGAAAAACGACGATGGCGATGGTAATGACGGAGACGGCGGCGTCGGCGATGACAACGACGGCGGCGGTGGCATGAGGATAGGTCTAGTAGGCCTAGTCTATTAGCCGAAGTCAGCGACAACTTCGAATATATTGATACGCCATTAAATGCCACTACTGCCTGAAACACGCGCTCTAGATGGATCTATATGGCTCTATACCTATTGCTATTTATCAACATTAATAATAATGCCGCGCTGGTTAATGGCCCATACAGGACGCACTATTTTTTAACAGTCTAACTGCTGCAAACCACCCGACAATCATTTCAATGGGCAATAACTCTGGATCGGCTGAATATTTTGAACACGATTTGACTGAAAGTTGTTGGTGGTTTAGCCACCAACAACTTTCAGTCAAATTGTTTTCAAAATATTTAGCAGGTCCAGAGATATATACAATCCCTGGAATATATCGTCTGCAAAGACCCAGCAGGCAGACGGTTAGCTAATAATAATTAAACATCGATTAAAATTTAACCTCTGTCTCTCCGAATCGCATTATCGTACCTGAACCATATTCAATTCCCGCTAGCTTTTGATAATTTGTGCGCTGCGCGAATGATGTTGCTGTCGAAGACAAACAACAGCTTTCCGTTGCGAAGTTTAAAAAACCCCGAAACATGTTCCTATAAAGATCCAGATTTATGGGGACGTAAAAATTAGGCACGGACATGGCTCATTTTCTTTCAAGCGTGAGAATATGAACAGCGTTTATCGTTGGTGTTTTATGAATTTAAAAATTAAACAAATCATGTCATGTAGATTAATAGCGCGCTCCAGGTTAATATTTAAATTATTAGCGAGACCAGTAAATCTCATCATACCAGTAATTCTCATCATTGAACGAGATTTAGCGAGACGCGGAATGGATGGGAAGAGTCTCGTGGTGTGGGAATATTTCATGAATCATATAACGCTTATAAACAATAGACGAATCCGATCTGTCACTCAAGTATATCTGACGTCATAACCAATTAAGTCACATATAGGCTGACGTCACAATCATGGTTGACAAAGAATAGTCCGTCATGACGCTTGGATAGCCCGTCAAGTATACGAATTGTATGCCTTTGATGAATTACTGTTTTATAAACATTCTGTTGAAAATTTTGAAACTAATTGAATGGGCGCTGTTGCTTGCTGAAATAGGCAGCAACAGCACCAAGCCAAATTGGTTTCAAAATATTCAACAGCTTATCTGTATAGTTTTCTGGAATTTGAGATTCAGAAAGTGTAGGGATCGATCGATTCTAACATGGGCGAATCGTGGGTGGAGCTTATCTAGAGATGGGCGGGGAAGAGCTAAAACGAGATTCGTCCATTTTGGACACTTTCGTAATGGACTTTTCCAGTTTCGTGACGGACATCCGTCACATTAATTATGACTTCAGCTTACAGGTGACGTATTTGAGTATGACGTTAGATAATTGAGTGCTAGATCGGATCCCCCCAGTAACAACATTTCCATCAGTACTTAGCTCATAGAAGGTATCAGACTGTATGGTGTAGGCCTCTATATGAGGTTTCAAAATTATCATTGTTGAAACTTGGTGGACGTGAGTTTGTAAATATCTAATGCTGTGGGATCGTCCCTTTCGGTCATAGATACTTGATACTGCTAAACGTTTAAGCCCTGGAAACCAAAAAGCCATAACAGCAAAACCCTTTTACGATTTAGAAATATTCTGTTGAAAAAATTCAACAGCTTACCTGGAATTTGAGGAATCCAGTTTTAGATATGCATCTTTAGCAAAGCTCCGCCCACAATTCGCCCGTTTTAGGATCGGCCGATCCCTAAACTCCCTGACTATCAATTTCCAGAAAATTATACAGATAAGCTGTTGAATATTTTGAAACTAATTTGACTTGGTACTGTTGCTGCCATCCAGCCAACATCCCACAATGCATTGCGCTTACTACTGTTTAACGTTAAACCGGAACCTGTGCCAGGAACAGTGTTCCGGTCAACGTTAAACTGTAGCAATCGCAGTAAATTGTGGGATGTTGGCTGAAGACCGAATTGATTGCATAATGCATCTACTAGTCTTCTTAAATCTTCGCCCAGAATTTCAAAGCACGTGTACGGACTATTTTAGCAAACTATACATTAATGAATAGGTTTCTTGAAAGGTTTGGAAAAGGACTGCGCAAATCCCCTCCCACCCACATGAAAGATATTTCCAGCATGTCTTTTTGTCTATAAACGGATTCATGAAAAAGAATGGCTTGAACGCAAGTCTTTGATGGTAATTGGCAATTATTTATCGTCAAAGAATTCAATAAACTCGATATCGTCGTCGTCGTCGTCGTCGTCGTCGTCGCCGCCGTCGCCGTCGTCGCCGTCGTCCTCGTCGCCGTCGTTGCCGTCGTCGCCGTCGTCGCCGTCGTCTTCGTCGCCGCCGCTGTCGTCGTCGTCCTCGTCATGGTCGTCGTTAATGGAGAATTCAAGTTTATCCATCCATCATGTGACGTCATAATCAACTACATGACATTACGTCATAAAACATGTAGATAAGTTCGACGTGAACGGCTAATCGATGAGGGACTAAGCGTGTCTTGCGGATTGTATTTCTTTACTATTTAATAATGGCAGCAACATCGCCTTGTCAAATTAGTTTCAAAATATTCAACAACTTACCTGCATAGTTTTCTGGAAATTGAGATTCAGGGAGTGTATGGATCGATCGATCCCAACACGAGCGAAGTGTTGGTGGAGCTTAGCTAGAGATAGGCGGGGCATCGCTAAAACTGAAAAGGTAAATTATTTGGCGGGGGAGGGTGGGGGCGAGAGAGGGAGTGACGGGGATGGAGGGCGTGAGAGAGGTAGGGAGGGAGGGAAAGAAGGAAGAATCACAGAGACAGATGAACAAATTTCCTTCAAAGCTAATTGGCCAATTACTGACAGTAAAAGTGGCCACTATAGTCAATATAATTAATCCGGTAAGTTGTCATTGTCTATGGTCGCTTTAAGCCTTTTTTTAATAACTACAAAGCCAAAGTAACAATTATTCAATGTGGATCGGATAAGATTTGTTGGGTTCTAAAACAGGCAAAGTTACTAAGAAAAGCTCTTATGTTATCTTAGTCATAGTCATAAAAATATAAGCCTATGTGAAAATCTATCTAGACCCCCTAACTACTCAGCAAAGCTTTATATTAGTAAACCACATATGTTATCAGCGTTTAAAACTTATCATCAAATGAAACACCAGCATCTCAATGTCAAAATTCACAACAACTAAGGGCAGATTCCAGTTTATCCATCAGCCATATGACGTCATAATCAACTGCTTGACGTATAGGATGACGTCATAATCAATTACGTCATGAATGACATAGCTAAGTTCGTCACCAACGACTAATTGATGACAGACTAAGTGCTGTTGTATGAATTGTATGTCCTTACTATTTAATAAACATGCTGTTGAATATTTTGAAACTAAGTTGACCGGGCGCAGTTGCTGTCATAGACAGCAACAGCACCCAGTCAAATTAGTTTCAAAATATTCGACCGCTTACCTGTATAGTTTTCTGAAAATTGATAGGCGGGGATCGATAGATGCCAACAGGGGTGAAGTGTGGGTGGAGCTTAGCTAGAGATGGGCGGGACATAGCTAAAACTGGAGTCCTCCATTTGAATGAAAGCTGGCGCTGTTACGTCTGCTTCCCTCCTCTAATATCCAACATAATAGTCGTTACATCGTAAAAGACGTCATTTCTGCTATGTTACTGGAAGCGGGTTACTGGAAGCACACAGGACGGCTGCAGACTATTCTAAGAATAGTTGGACTGAAAAATCCCGTAGTCGAGCTCTGGTCAGCAGTGTAACCATGTCGTCGTCGTCGTCGTCGTCGTCGTCGTCGTTCTCCGTCGTCGTCAGTTTGCCGTCATTTGCTTTCTTCGCCATTCTCGTTGTTGATGTTGTTGGAATTGGGCCAAACACAATGCTGTATTGAATTATATTGAAAACCTTTATAATAGAGGAGCGGTTAATGCCAGAAAGTGGTCGGATACCCCTCCCCCACCCAACCACCCCCCCCCCCCCCCCATGTAGAACAAAACAAAATCATTTAAAAAAAAAAGGATTATCATCCATAAAGTGTTACATGCATGGTTGTGGTCATCACTTTCGGTGGTAGATATGTTTTGCCAGTTATGTGTTGAACTCATAGATGGCTTAGATATTTCTAATGGGAAAGAAACGCTGACTCAGTTCCTGTCTGCTGGACGATGACAGTCAGCAACATTTGTTTTCTAGAACAACCTAATCGATGCAGCACATGGCATGCATATGGTGCTGAGGGAAAGACGTGATGCAGACGTTATTCTTCATCTTGCTGTGGTCTGTGAGGCGATGCCATATTTTATTTATCTGGGAGGAGCAACTATGCCAAATACTCACCGTTATATGTATCTGAAATGAGGCAGCTTGAATTTTAACAGCCTCCTTCCTACATTCATTTGGACGATGAAGGATTCGTTGCTAAATACCCATTCACCTGGTGTACCTAGTGATCAAGTATTGGAACAGACAGTAAACCGTGAAGCTAAAGGACGGGGTGGCACCATTGGGTTTACATTACAAAGGTGAACTCTGCTGATGGCTGCTTACTAAGCATGTTTCTGGTGCATATTCACAGGCTATCACATCGATGTATACTGCATCATCAACCCTAGACTACAATGCTCACCTGGGTAGCGCAAGACGAGTCAGAGATACTTCTGATGTGGAGAAAATTGTTGATGTTCTACTAAGCCAGTACCAGAATCCCTTTAACTTGGGCACTGTGCCATGCTCTATGATTAACATTATAACGGGACTTGTTACAAGTAGGGGAATGATTGTCAAATCTAAAAGCGTCTGGCTAGTTACAAATGGGCAAAACCTTATATAGAGAGACACTTGGTAAAAGAGAGCGAATTAAGTTTCAGCGCTCCACTAATACAGACTAAAATGAAAACATTTGAGAATATGCGCAAACTTCTGTCATCAGACAAACAAAAGAAACAGAAGAGTGTGTTTCACTGAGAGTACTGCTCCGACGACTCTTGTCTGTATCAACGACACGATGACTGATCAATGAGTAAAACACCAAAGGTTGAATTTCCTAAGAAGCTTGCATCATGAAATTTATGTCCTTCCACACAGCCTAAGTAACAAGGCAGCATTTCGTATAGATGGATGGCAATGATGCAATCGCTCAATGAGAGGTTTTCCAAGGCATTTGATTATATGTCAGATCAAATTCTAAGGAAGATTATGAGACTTCTACAATATGGGGAACCTGGCATCACTAGTATCACAGTAGTATTTGATCGGTATGACAAAAAAGATTCAGTAAAAATGATGGAGCATTAACGCCGTGAAATTGGTGAGACAACAGCCAATCATCAAGCATCAGTTACCCCTGACGTGTCAAATTGCAGACTCTTCCAGAAAGGCTCTGCAAACAAGTATGCACTGGTTGTATGTGTAATTGACTCCATTGCTTTGGAGCGCGTCTGCAAGGCAACAGCTTTATCATACTTGCTTGGAGGGTAGGCTGATGGCAAAACTGTAAGGATAATTAGGAATTGTGGGTGACAGAGGTAGATCATTTGTTATCCACGGAAGAGGATGCAGATACAAGAATTGTACTTCACGCCATTAGCCTTGCTAAAACTCATTTAGTTTTTTTGTATATTGTGACGATAATGACAGTCTAGTGATTCTGATCTACTACTAGTGTCTGGATCCTCTGGCAAGCGAGGTATGCATGCAAGCTGAGCACACTGACACACTTATAACTCAAGACAGATATATTCCAGTTCACTCCATTGTGGAGAAGCTGAATAAAAAGGTCGACCTTTGCACACGAGCTGTACATGCCCTAACAGCATTTGTGAGACAACAAGTGTATTCAGCGTAGGCGTTCAGTCCTCACAAAACTAGTGGAACACATTAACAATGCACACATGTTCTCTGATCTCGGATTTCCGGCGTCAACATCAAGCACGTCGCTCAACATTGCAAAAGCATTTATCCTATTGCTTTATGGTCAAAGGGGAAAGCCATGAAGTCACTTGTTAAGCCGAGGCACGTGTTCGCCTCGACAAGAGACAAAGTAGGTGCTATGCTTCCACCAACGGAAGATTCAGTTCAACTGTCCTCAGAGCCCTATACCAGACATCTGTGTGGTGCCAAAGCTACATAGCAAATCTAGATCTGAAGAAAAAGAAAGTGATGGATCACTGAAGCCTAAAATGTATGAAAATGAGTGTGCCCCTGTTGAGATTAGAAATATCACCCATCTGTACTGCAATGATACACGTTGTAATATGCCAATGAAAGGTCATGTTTGCGTGCTGGTCTTCCTTGCATTGAAATGTGCACTTGCGCAGATTGTCCAAATGGTCAACCACCAAATCATGAGGAAACTGATGAACTAGACTATTTTATTGAAAGTGACGAATAATGCTGCACTATAATTTGATGATACTATGATGTCTATGGCATTTGATGTTGCTGGTTGCCCCATTTCAGCTTTGATTGATATAAATGTTCATGTCTAAGTGTCTGAAATATTGTGGACAAATTTAGCATATATAGCTATCTTCTTCATTCGGTCAGAATGACATTGCAATGAATCTGCTTATAAAGCTACAGACCTGTCTATAACGGATACCCTAGATGTCACCTAACAGACATATTGTCAGTAAATATGTCTCTGTCGCTTTTGATGTCAAAGGAGTTTGGTTCTTAACGATAAGTGGTCTTATGATGACTCGTTGTTAAGAAGCAGAATCTAATGTCCCCAAAAGCAGATGCTCGTTATATACAGGTTGTACATCAGATAACATCACAAATAAACACAAAATCACACAACATGCTATAAATGTATTTTTATTAAATGCAATTCAAGTTAATAAACATATGAGCTTGTCAAATCCAATGATCTATTTGGCTGTTTTTGGATATCTGTATATGTCAGTAGCTCAGTTGCCAATTTTAAGCCACATTTGGATAGGTATAGAAATTAGTCTATACAACACCCATACCACCAAGAGAAATCACCACAACCATCATTTTCTAATACTATATACAAGAGGCATTAAGAAAAACAATTGCGTTTTGGCCTACCATGGGGATGGGTAACTCATTAAATATGCCTCTTTATATGAATGGCCGCTCCTCTATAATGTTTCCTGTTCACCGCACCTTCCACACAGGACTTAACCCTGAGACACGAATTTATTTACACACATATGTATAAATATATTTATTTATTTATCTATTAAAAATTTGAATTAGGCCTAAATTACTTGAAAATGTGTATTCACTTCATTTTCATAGTCCTGATAGACAAACAGAATATAAAATCTGTTAAATTTAATTATAATCCATTAACACATGGCGAAACGGGTCATTATGGTTGTAGGGTTGTTGACGAATCGTCAAGTGAGAGAAATTGATGTTGCTAAATGCTAAATGCTAAACTTTGGTTGACGACGCAATATAATGCTTCTTTAAGACGTGTGCTTAACCCATTAACGACCATCTGCCTCAAAGACCCACAATCTCGCGGTCTCAACAGACAGGTTACTTCACGAACATTTGTCCTAATTCTAATGATCTATGATATCCGGTCCAGTCAATCATTCTGAAGGAACGTCAGACCGCATTCTGCGCACGAAATGGCAAATCAAGCTAATGGGAAACGGTCTAAAATAGCCCAATAATTTCTCAACATTTAGCGCTTGCCAGCAGCTATAGCGATGTATTTCTTAGACTTAGCGTCTAATAGTGTGCCAAAAGTAGCTGTGTGTCAAGGCTACTTTCCGTCTGGCCGTCATCATAATGGGTATAAAACAAGACTTGACTTATTGGATAACGGTAACGAGGCAATCGTTTTTAAAGCGTACGCCATGAAATTGGTATGTAACGAGCCGCAAATGGTTTCAAAGGCCCAGGCCGTGTTCCGAAAGACTGACTTTGATGGCCCTCTATCTGAAGACATAACACATTAATAACTATTGTCCATTCTCAGACTACCGTATTCTCTGGTGACAAGATAGAATAGATGAATTCGACAATCTTTGTCTTTCATATAAAAAAATCGATTCTGTCGCTTTCTGAAACAATTGTGTGATAGTAAGATACACCAGATTAGTTCCATTATTAGATGGAAGGTAATTTTACATACATGTGGTAATGTAACATTTTAAATTAACTTACTTTTCTCTATTTTCATGGAAGGGTGCACTGTTTTCAACTGCGTCCCCTTTATATTCTCTCTCTCTTTCTCTCCCCCCTCCCATCTCTCTGTCGCCCCACCCCCCTCACTTCACCCCACCCCACCACTCCCCTGCCACGCTCTCTCTCTCGCGCTCTCTCTCTCTCTCTCTCTCTCTCTCTCTCTCTCTCTCTCTCTCTCTCTCTCTCTCTCTCTCTCTCTCTCTCTCTCCCGCAATTCCATCAATCCCGCCCTGCCATTCTTTATCCTGTTACTTTTGTCGATCCATTAATTATATCCCTTATATATTGCTATATAAACGAACCGAACCAAGTGACCCCAAAATCGCAAGAAATCATATATTTACAAAACCAGAGCCCTGAATCACTGATAGCCTGTTTAACACAATCATGGCGAAGTCGACCAAAAAACCGGCCTCGGTAGTGGTCTTGAGGACTGTCCATTTGCAGGCCAAAAGAAATTATTTTTGATAAACGAGCCAGTCATTTCCAGCGGTAAATTTTCAAAAGTAGTCTTCTCTTGGTCTGCATATGGACATTTCTCAAGACCACTGAAAAATCTGTTTGAACCGGGCTTGAGTCTTAAGATGGTTAAACTACTTTGCAGAGCGTGATAACATTTTCAGATTGAATAATAATGTTCTGTTGCTATGGCAGACGACGATCGATATTAACCTGGGAACGGTTATATTAAAATGAATGACAGAACGGATGCGATATCTTATATAGGAATTCTGCATAGTTGTCGTCTGCGGGGTACTTGGCCAGTGAAATTTGAATTGTCCGGATGATGTTGATTGTGCTGGCGGTGCTGATGGCGACGGCGCCAACAATGACGACGGCGGCGGCAACCTGGTGAGCAACAGGAGGATGAGGAGGTTTAGGAGGAGGAGGAGAAGGAGGGGGAGGAGGAGGGGTAGAAGAGCAGCAGGAGGAGGAGGAGGAGGAGGAGGAGGAGGAGGAGGAAGAGGACGGCGCCGGCGACGACGACGACGGCGCCGGCGACGACGACGACGACATCGACGACGACGAGGCGGAGGAGGAGGAGGAGGATTCCAATGCCGACGAAAATGACGAAGGGGATGATGAGAGTGAAGGCGAAATGACATCATTCTTAATAACAACAACGTAATCACCTCAATCATCCGCAGTAGCGGTAAAATGTCAACGCCACCTCTACCTGAACAGATGCGCTGAGTTACATGGCACTATTGTAGCAGCAGAGTACTTGACTAGACCAGCTATCTGTCTCTAAACGTATCATTATGTTGTCCAATAACTCTCGGTATGAACCGGTAATCACAACAATCCGAACGCAATCCTCTCGTCCCATCCAAACATGGTGACAGACTGACGCTGTTTATTTCTTCTGTCAACTCCACTCTTGTATCCTTGTACATACCGGGAGACGCATATCGCGTGTTTCGGCTTTCAGTTTGTTTTAAATTTTAATACAAATTTATCTCAATGAACTAAGAAGTAATGCGATTCTGAGCCAAATCGGTGAATATTTGAAAGGCCTGGCTGGCCATCAAAAGAGCAGACCAGATGAACATGCAAATGAAACCACTTCCACTAATGACGGTCGCAAAATATTCAGAGCAACCAAAGAAATACAAGTCGGCGCGCGACAACAACCACTCGCTGTACATAACTCTGCTAGGCACTTCATTGTTCACTGATACAGAAGACGAACAGCTACACCACGATGACCAGCCAAGACCAGCCAAGACCCGTGTATAAAACTCAATGTCAGAAGCAGAGGTCAGAATACCAAATGACGGCCAAAATAAAAGTAAGTGCTCGTATCAAGTTATCGCTTTCTGCAAAATTTGAAGCACCAATAGGACAACCGCAAGGAGACTTTTTTTTTATCACCAGCGCGCTTCCCCTGTTATATCGTCACAGCTCTCATATCTGTTCAAGAACATTCAACAAAGGCAAAACAAGTGTTCTTGATGAACATAGCTACGTCATTTATGACGTAATTGATTATGAAGACAGCCTACGCGTCATATAGCTGATTATGACGTCATATGAGTGCCTGAGAAACTGGAATTGATGGCCATTATCTCAGCAGTCTCTTAAAAGGGTGACACGCACACTGCTGAAAGACTACAGCACAGCACCAATACCACCGCCACCGCCACCACCATCGCCCCCCCCCCACCGTCCCCGTCCCCGTCGTCTCCGTTGTCATTATACTTCTGTGAATCTGAAACTTTCTTACAGTATTATATTAGCGGACATTGGCCAAACCAAGGAACCATTATAGAATGGAACCAACTGAAATAAAATCAAGGTCGGAACGCTACATCGGAAGATATCTGCTCCACGCTAACATCAGAATAGACCGACACTGCACACTTGTGTTTGGAATTTTTTGGATTTTCATTCCTTTGAACAATGCCAATTTTTTATCCTACAACGTACACATTTTAGCTGCCTGACATCTGCAAGCCACCAGACACTAATTTCAATAGGTAAATACTCTCGACCTGCTGAATATTCTGAAAACAATTTGACTGAAAGTCAATTCAGTCAAATTGTTTTCAAAATATTCAACATATCCAGAATTACACCCCGTGGAAAATCTAGTCTGCAGAAATTCAGCAGGCCGACAGTTAAATTCAATTCTGATTGCTATTCTAAGCTATTGAATATTTTGGAAAACATTTGACTGGAAGCTGTTGCTGCCATCAACAACTCCCAATCAAATTAATATCACAATATTGATATAACTCGCATGGCTATTAAATCCAAGAACTCGAATTTTCCCCGCCAACCAATTTACATTCTGATTATTTGTGGTATAGGGAATAATCTCTAGAAATTTTGAAACTAATTTGACTGGGAGCGTTTGCTGATTTTTGCACCAACAGGTTCCAGTTTAATTAATTTCAAAATATTTAAACGGTGTCCTATATAGTTGTTTTGAAATAGCGATACTGGAATAGGCTAGCGCGCATGGCTAACGATGAGTCATGAATGTTACGAAGCAGATGTTATCTTTTTCCCGCGCGTGACACATCATCTGATATATTCATTTCTGTGAGTTGCGCGACATTATGCTTATTGGAACTTACATGTGCGTGATTGAGTGCGTGCGTGCGTGCGTGCGTGCGTGCGTGCGTGCGTGCGTGCGTGCGTGCGTGCGTGCGTGGGCCTTTAGGTCTTATCTGATTCCATTGTATGTTCATATGCTGCTTGGGTCATTAGTTGCATTCAGTCCGCATTCACACAATACTTGGACAGATTTTATGTTATGAATATTCGGTTTCTGATAATATAAAATACATCGGTTATGAAAATTGTGGATGCCTTCTTTGAGCGCAACATTCTAGGGAGCTGTATATACTGCCTTTAATAGGAATTCACCCTGAATGCCTGCATACGTGCCTCCCTGGCGTTCTACCTGCATGTCCACCTGTCTGCGTGATCTTTTTACATTTCTGACTAACCTGCCCAGGTCGCAACTATATCGCGTTGCAATTGTTTTTGTTTTATCATAAAGTGGCGTATATAATAATAAAAGATTTTGGAGACGACGACGACGACGACGGCAACAGCAGCGACGACGACGTTATTTTTAACTAACTTCCTTTCAGTCCTACTTAACTCTTGTCTGTGACGCGTACCCTGTGTCATGTACTTGGTATTGATTAGATATGTATGGAACTCTATATGCCCAACCTGCCTAAATTCCGCGGATTACATAGGTGGGACCGATCTAGACATAGAGCCGTACGTAGCTTCGTGCTAAGCCGAGAATACCGTTTAGCGAAGGAGCTCTCGAGTGTTAATCGCGCTATCACGAATCAATCGATATGCGTGCGTGGGTGTGTACGTCTGAAAAAACCCGCACCTCTTTAGCAGGATCGGGTAAACATTACGTAATCGAGATTGCCGAAGATGGTAGGCTATGGTAACCTAGACACGTCTTAAATTATTCTGTTACCAGGATTCGGTACAGTATTGGGTTATTGAAAGGTGTCACATGACACAAGTGAGGCGGGCTCGTTGTGTGAGAGATTTCAACCCTTTTCTCGCCATAGCCATATTTATAAAAATTTATTTATCATAATAATATTTTCAATGAAATGCTGATTGTTTTGAACATGATTTGATTGAAATGTGTTACTGTGTATGACAGCAATAACTTTCAGCCAAATTGTTGTCAGAATATGCATCCGTTTTCGTATTTAGCTATTAAGAAAATTACGTGTATGGGAATTCTGAATGAAAAGCGTTGAGTCTGAAGTCGACTTAATATCTGCACAAGATAATTATGGCTCAATAGGAATGTGGTTAACCGTTTCACCGCTGAATTCCCGATATGTCATTTTCAAGGCAAACATTCAGGAAAGGTTTTGAATATTTTGAAATTAATTTGACCTGAAGCCGTTGCTGCCCTAGGCAGCAACGGCTTCCAGTCAAATTAATTTCAAAATATTCAACAGAATTAGTTCTATAGTGTACAGAATTTACTTTTTCAGGAGTTGTCGGTGAACGGGTTAAGGTGAATCGATGGTTATCATAAATCGTTAAAACCATCGCTGTATTTTCTACGTCATTGCGCAACAGTAAATCATGGCCGCCTTAATAGAGTCATAGACCAGAGACATGTATCAAGATTTTAGCTACTGTATCCGGATTATCATTGACTTGTCCTCGCTGATCATATACTCGCATTACTAGGCTATACGCCTGAAGGTAGATCATCTTTAATTTAATGGCGTCATGCATAGACTTTGTAGATTTGTATTGTTTACAGCCTTGAATCAATTATGCAAATGCTTTTGGATATACCAATAGCCGGATCAGAAATGTGGGCCAATTACTCAGTTTCTGGCAAATAGTTCCAGCTACATTGTTAATACGGTTATTAAAGGAAAAGTTGGCTTATGGCTTTATTTGAGAGATTTCTATTTAGGTTCCGGCCGTGGCCACGAATTCTGGTGTTCTTGTATAACTGGTGAGTTGCATTGAATACGGTATGCATCATGGAGATCTGTATATGTTTCGATCATGTCGCCCTTACAAAGCCGGTAATATAGTGATGGGAGCTTCATAATTCTGAGCCGTTCTACATACGTATAGGCTTTAAAAAGAAGATGGAATTTTAGTGGCTCTTCTCTGCACAGCATGTTTCTAATAAGTAGGCACGATTACCACATTCCAGGATTCGTTTCGTAAGTGAGGTATACAAGTTAACAAGTGTAGGGTCATCTCAATAAGTATATGATTTCAGTATTAGAGCTAGAATTGTGTTTGCCTTGTTTGCCTGGATGGTACAATGCTCACTAGTTGTCTACATTTATACTAAGATCCTTTTTATGGTAGATTTACGTTGCATAAAATGAAAGCTTTTACTGTTGCCAGTACCTAGATGCATTACACAACATTTACCCGGATTTAAGTGGATTTGCCAAGTGAGACACCAATCACCTTTCAAGAGTATCCATCCAACATCTGACCTCGTATAACGTCATAATCAGCTCTGCGCGAGTATGATGACTTCGTAATCATTACGTCACAAAGGGTTCCATATAGACCGTCATCAAATCTCAAAGAGTCCGACACGTTGTATAAATTGTATGTCCTTGTAATTCTTTGCTATTTAATAAACATGCTATTGAATATTTTGAAACTAATTTGAAGCTTAGCTAGAGATGGGCGGGGCATAGCTAAAACCGGAAAGATCCATTATCTATTGTGTTCATATCGTCTTAAAGACTGGATGCATCATCTTTTGATTTAACTTCTCTACGGATTTTAGTACCGTTTGCAAATATGTGGATAGGTGAGTGAACAGCTTCAAGCCACTCATTTATAAAGTAAATGACTAGTAATGGTCCCAAAAATACGATAAATGATTAAAAGCTAAATGACATGCACAGTTTATGTGTGGCATATTTTATTACCTGCATCGATTGTCCAAATGAGGTGTGCTTTCATTAAAAATATGAAAGTGATGTTTCAGTAGACATGTCCAAACACCGGGCTCTCCACGAAATGATCATTAATATGTCACAAGCCTTCGGCACAATTAAATGCTCGAATGCCCTAGATGTACTACAACAGGCCAGTTGCGATGGTGATGAGCTGCGACTAGTGACACAACTGTTTGCAGACACCAAGCTGAGAGTACGAGTCAAGTCAGTGAAGTCTGTAGAGTTTGAGACATCAATCCGCTTCCCACAGGGAAATAGTATACCCCTTGTAGTTTTCATCTGCTACCTTGCTGCAGCCTTTAAATATGTGCGGGAAAATTACACAAGACCAAAACCTAAATATCAATGCTGCGTATACCACTAGACATGAAATATGTCGATGATGATGATGTCGTAGATGAGGAAACCAAACCCCTTAACGAACTGCTCCCGATAGGTGTACGCAAACTAAAAAATGAAAATCTCTATGAATGAATCCAAAATAGAATTCACCCACATATACGTATCGGCAGAGCACGAAGGTAAAGAGAATGGCTATCCACTTCGTGACGGCGAACCATCTAGGAAACGCAAAATCTTGGGCTCGATGGTTTTCCAGCCAGTCCTTCTGGAAGCTGCGGATTTGTAGATCAAAGATTCCCTTGACAAAAAGATTACGTTTGTACACCGCAGCCTGCGTTGGTGTTGTGCAACTATAGCAGCTGGGCAGTTCCAAAGGCAGCACTAGTCAAGCTTGATGCCTGCCACCGCAAATACCTTCGCACCGTCACTGGATACCGATGGCTGGATCACAATTTCCAACGATGCGCTAGACAAGAAGTGTAATACATCGCCGCTACCCATAAAAGTCGCGTTGCAAAGATGGTCCATGTTCGGTCATGTGCTAATGATGCCAGAAGACACACTAGCACAGAGAACCTTGGAATTCGCCCTAATGGGAGCGAGCAAAAGTATAAAACCAGAAGAGGACGCCATAGCATAACTATGTTAAGGGTGCTGCGAGGAAACCTCAAGAAAGACTCTGTACACTCAGATCAAGAATGAACATGAGGACTAGAGATATTCGCCTCAGACAAGATATGGTGGTCAAAGAGGAAGAAGAGCTGGCTGCAGGTGTGGGATGTTTCTACTATTACAGCCACAGAACAGAGTAGATCACCATCATCACTACCATGAAAATAATATTATTGAAACATATCATCTATAAGCCATGTAAACCTGACTTTCCTCCGAGAAATCCACGACACATGACGCCATTTTATTAAAATATTTATTCCACTAAAGCACCTACGAGGTCATCATGGAGGCGAACAAGTCATAACGTGACGAAAGGCCAATTAACCGATCCTTTCCAAGGTATCATGGCCCGGACAAGAATTGCATTTCATAGCTAATGGTCCGAGGCGCAATCGCGTTATCTAACAATGGCGCTACATGAATCAGATACGTTCGATTTTGAACAACACCATCTTGGGTATGATACGACGCGTAGGGGGCGGGATGGGGGTGGGGTGGGGCTCCATGTATGACTGTTTAGTCGGTCTGGGTTGACTTTATGAATGGGTAGGGTGGAGAGGGTGGTGGTCGTGGTGGTAAATTATGCTATTGCGTACGTATTATTTGCCGATTAACTGTCTGACTGCTGCAAGCCACCTGCCAATAATTTCAATGGGCAATAACTTTAGACTTGCTAAATATTTTGAAAACATTTGACTGAAAATTGTTGGTGGCTTAGCCACCATCAACTTTCAGTCAAATTGTTTTCAAAATATTCATGATATCAAAATTTAAATCCCATGGAAATTGTAGGCTGCAGAAACCCAGCAAGCAGACGGCTAATAGTTCACATACCAGTAAAGACTGAATGAACTCCGGAGAGGCTTTTCTATTTAACTGTCGAACCAAAAAGGTGGCGTAAGGTGAGACTTCCAAGAGAGGATGACATCTTCAACTTGATATGATTTTTATAGGCTGGAGGACTAAGTAACTTCCTTACCTAATGCACGGCGCGCGCGCGCGTGCGTGCGTGCGTGCGTGCGTGCGTGTGTGTGTGTGTGTGTGTGTGTGTGTGTGTTGATATCGGTGTAGACAGAGTTGTAGGTGGGTATTTTGCCGTCCACGAGTGTATTTGTGTAAATGCAGACCCGTGTGTGCTTTCACGTATTTGCGCGCATTGCCACAGGTACGTGTACTGTGCATAAGAGAGGCTTCCATCATGGACACTCCATGTAGAATATATAGTGTGCCTTACACGCTTATATGGTATAACTACAAAGCGATTACAGGTCAATCGTGGACTCACGCAATAGTAGATCTCCCCAAGGCTCTACTGACAATCTCTAGGCTATGAGGGAATTTAAGGGCTCTAATGACAATCTCTAGGCTATGAGGGTATTCATAGGCTCTAATGACAATATCTAGACTATGAGAGAATTCAAAGGCTCTAATGACAATCTCTAGCCTATGAGGGAATTCAAATGCTCTAATGACAATCGCTAGGCTATGAGGGAATTCATAGGCTCTAATGACAATATTTAGGCTATGAGGGTATTCAAAGGCTCTAATGACAATATCTAGACTATGAGGGAATTCAAAGGCTATAATGACAATCTCTAGACTATGAGGGAATTCAAAGGCTCTAATAATAATATCTAGACTATGCGGGAATTCAAAGGCTATAATGTCAATCTCTAGGCTAGAGACTCATAAGTGTATGGTAAAATCTAAGCCACACGGGAATCTCTGAATGACATGAGAGAATCTCAAGCCTCAGGCTCAAAGGGAATTCCAAGGCTATGAGGGAATTTCAAGGCTATGAGGGATTTTAAGGCTATAAGGGAATGGATGTTTCCAGTTGACGTCATAATCAACTATTTGACGTGCAATCGATTACAGCATCAATGACTCGATTTAGTCCGTCTTAAGCGCTTAATAGTCTGACACGTTGTACGAATTGTATGTCTTTACTATTTAATACACATTTTGTCGAATATTTTGAAACTAATCTGACTGGACCATGTGCAGTAACAGCACCCATTCAAATTAGCTTAAAAGTATTCGATTGACAGCTAACCTGCAGAATTTTCTGGAAATTGATAGCCCGGGAGTTCAGGGATCGATCGATCCCAATACGAGCGCGGTGTGGATGGAGCTTAACTAGGGCTGGGCGCGGCATAGCTAAAACTGGAAAGGTACACTGCACGACGATGAGGGAATTTCAAGGCCATAAGGGAATCTAACGGTTGGAGAGAATTTTAAGTATCAGTCTATTGACTGGGGTGGGGTGGGGGTGGGCAATGAGGGAATCTCAAAACTTTTGGGGATTGGGGTGGCATCTTTATAATATGGAGAAATCTCACGGCTATTTGAAAATCTCACGGCTATGACGGAATTTCAAGGCAATGGGGAAATTTCAAGGCTATAACAGAATCTAGAGGCAATTGTGAAATCTTAAAGCTATACATAATTTCACGATCATCAGGCAATCACTAGTTCGTGTGATAATATCAAAGCTATTGAATACTCTCAATGATGTGCGAATCGGATGATATAACAGTGAAATGGAATGGAATAATTCCAAGGCCATTGGAAATTCAGGTCTATTCGTGGACCTCAAGGTTAAAGATTTGTCTCAGTGCGCTGACTGTCACTATATGACCTATGTTAGCCCTAACAAAATGGACGGCCGCCATTTCACAATCTAGAAATTTTTCACATAACTCGGAGTACACACGTGGCTTTGAGATATTTCAAGGTTATTAATGAAATCAAATGCTATTGGAGAAATCCACGGTTAATGAGACATGTTTGATGCTATAACAGAATCCCAGGATCCTAGACGACCAGAATTAAAGGCGAAAATAGATTACGTACAGAATAACGTATTATAGGAGAATGGACCTTTCCACTTTTAGCTATGCCCCACCCATCTCAATCCTTAGATCTACGATCTACGATCTTACTCCGCCTACACGTCCGTGTTGGGATAGATCGATCTCTGAACTTCCTGACCATCATTTCCCAGAAAACTATACAGGTAAGCTATTAGATATTTTGGAACTAATTTGACTGGCCGCTGTTGCTGCCTATGGCAGCAACAGCAACCGCGTCCAGTCAATTAAAAATAGTTAACAGAATGTTTATTAAATAGTAGAGACATACAATTCGTACAACGCGTCGGACTTTCAAGAGTTAAAGACGGGCCAAATATAATAATTTATGACGTAATGATTCATCCTATACGCCGCTTAGCTGATTATGACGTCATATGACGTCAGATGATAGATGGATACTCTGGAAAGATGAATTGAAATGGTCCAGGCGAATACCACATATTAGCTTATCAAAATAGTGCTGCAGCAGGACCCCTCCCTATAAGTGGCTTAGTGTTTGAGCAGGTGGGACTCGGATGGTAACGTTTATCCTCATAGCCAAAATTGATCATTGGGGTGCGGAGATCATGAAACCATGCGATTACATTGCCAAAAGCTGGTGCAAATCGCATACGGTACGCCGCCATTTTCCAAGATGGTCACCATTTCACCAATGTGAGCATTGAACGTCAATATTTCAGAAACTATAACACGTAGGAAGGCACTTTGGTTGTCGAATTATATGTGTCCGGGGTCAATTAATAAGATGAAACTATTTTCAGATCATTTCAACATCTCTTGAAGCCTTTTATAGCTATATCTTGCTTTTACCACTCTCACACCGTGGTAACTGACTATTTAATTTTACCGCTTTCTTCGTTTGACAAAAACGTAAATAACATTATTTTTACGAAAAACTGACATGCAGAATAAAGAAAGTGAAAGAAATTTCTGCTTCAAAGAAACGTGTAGACGTTTCCTTTCTGTGTCTCAACCATCTATCATTGACGACAAGGAGTTTTTTATTGACAACATTTGAGAATCGTTTACTAGCACTGCTTAGAGATGATGACTTTGAAAATCCTGAGGAACATCAATCTAAACAGTTAACTAGTGAGTGACCAAACACTAATCATATTGTACCATGTAAATAACTATCGCATACATGTTATCCTTTTACTCATAATTACAAAGTAAGATGCACAGATAATCTCTATATGTACCATACTCCGTCAAATATTGAACACTGTCATTGAAAAGTCAGCCATTTTATCAGCCATTTGGAAATATGGTGGATTGTTCATCTAGATGCCTGAAATCATCTTCATCGAATTCCTTGACCCCTAAAAGCATATAATTGGACACCAAAAGTGCCTTCCCACATGGCATAGCTTCTGAGATATTGACGTTCAATGCTCACATTGGTGAAATGGCGGCCATTTTGGAAAATGGCGGAGTATGCAATTAGCACCCACTTTTGACAATGTCATCACAGGGTTTCGTGATCTCCACAACCTAATAATCAATTTTAGCCACGAGGACAAATGTTAACCTGAGGGTCCCGGTACCCTCGTCTTTAGCTGGCCTCTGCTGCAGGACTAAAAGACATTTGGAGAACGACAATGATAGAGGAACATAGGAAAGTAATCCATTTCTAGCAATCTGTTAATATTAGTGTTGTTTTCTTAGCGACAAGATTCCTGGAATTCAGAATGAAAAGGATATATGTTCCGTCTTCTGCTATGATATTTGCTCATAGCTTTGGGGAATATCTCGTTAATCTGAATAAAGCTCGAGAATGCCTGCCACCTGCCTGCCTGTCTACCTGCCTGCTCGCCAGAATACCTGCCTGTCTGCCTGCCTGTATGTCTGTCTGTCTGTCTGTCGGTCTGCGTCTTACTCAGAGAACTCGAGAATTCAATCAGCCAATCAAGCAGATATTTCATTAACCAGATGACGTCATACCCAGAACTCACGACAAAATGGCGACACTCGTCAGAGTTTTGTCCGAGCAAAGTAGCGAAGAAACAGGATATGGAGACGTCATCTGATTAATGAAATATCTGCTTGATTGTCTGATTGAATTCTCCAGTTCTCTGAGCAAGACACAGACAGACAAACATACAGGCAAGCAGGCAGGCAGGCATGAGGGCGGGCGGGCGGGCGGGCTGGCTGGCTGGCTGGCTGGCTGGCTGGCTGGCTGGCTGGCTGGCTCACCGACTGACTGACTGACTGACGGATTCAAGGACTGGCTGGCTGGCTGGCTGGCTGGCTGGCTGGCTGGCTGGCTGGCTGGCTGGCTGGCTGGCTGGCTGGCTGGCTGGCTGGCTGGCTGGCTGGCTGGCTGGCTGGCTGGCTGGCTGACTGACTGACTGACTGACTGACTGACTGACTGACTGACTGACTGACTGACTGACTGACTGAAGGAGGGACTCAAGGACAGACTCAAGGACAGACTGACTGACTGGCTGGCTGGCTGGCTGGCTGGCTGGCTGGCTGGCGGACTGACTGACTGACTGACTGACTGACTGACTGACTGACTGACTGACTGACTGACTGACTGACTGACTGACTGACTGACTGACTGAAGGAGGGACTCAAGGACAGACTCAAGGACAGACTCAAGGACGGACTCAAGGACGGACAGACAAACAAACAAACAACAGATAAACAGACAGCACGAACAGTAATACTCACCAGGCCGTTGGCGGCATGAGTAACTATTGGTGCTACTAAGAATTAATTAGAGTTATATTTTTATATCACTAATGGATTCTAAAATGGAGTATTTTTAGACTAATTCTTATATAGTGCATAATCTTTTCGAATCGATGGCAACCGAGTCTAAGTGGGCGGAGCTTAGCTCATGTAAACGCGAATTCATTAAATGATTTTATTGACCGTAAGCGCTTGGACGAGCATGTTTATCCCTTTAAGGACTAAATTTGTTCAAAAAATTAAAATGATTACTTATTGAATGTCCATTACAGGCCAAGAGAAGAATCGAGCCAGTCATTCCAGTAGTAAATTTTCAAAAAATAGTCTTCTCTTGCCCTGTAAATGGACATTCCTCAAGAGCACTACAGAGGCCGGTTTTGGCCGACTTCGCCGTGAAAGGGTTAAAATGCGCTATGCTAAAACTATGTAACTATCATAAATAAGAGGAGTTCCTGGTGTTATTTGCTGGACTGGTTGATTGTTGATCTGGCCTTAACTTCCTAGTTTCGATCCGGTATCCCTCGGGCTATGCTCCACACCTCACCACCACCCCTTATAAGTATGTTATTGCTGATCAGAATAGCGGAGGACAATGATCGTCTGCGAACGAGCAGATAGAATTAAAGGGACATGTGCTTAATGCTATAGCATACGTTATTATTTTGGTACCACGAAAATACGTCTTCATTGTTACTATAGTCGTCGATATTCCGATCGTTACTGTTCGGTAAGCGACCTACCCATTACCCAATTAGACAGCAACAGCTTCCAGACAAATTATTTTGCTAAATATTCAACCGGACATGCCCTTCGTTTCAGGTGAATGGGTTAGCTGTTTGAGATTGCTTGGAATTTTGTTAACTGCTGGATAATTTGAAAACTCCTTGATATATTTCCAATATGTATGTTTTATGGGCATATGTTGAATTTCACTAAACCACTTACTCTTCTTGTTTCAGCACTGAAGAAGCAGAAAGTGAAGTTTTTATTTTGTTTCAAGACGAGAGAATGCATTTCGGAAAATCATCACTTTCAATATTTGCGCAGCTATTGCAGTAGCAATGAACATCATGACTATCACGTTCCAGAAACCCATACAGGTAAACCGTTGAATATTTTGAAACTATTTTGACTCGACACTATTGCTACCTATGGCACCAACAGAGTCCAGTCAAATTGTTTTCAAAATATTTAACAACATCCTTATTAAATAGTAAAGACATACAATTCTTACAAGCATAGTCGGTCATCAAATAAGCGTTCGTAACGAAGTTATCTACGCATTTCATCACGCCATTGATTATTACATAATTCTACACGTCGCGTCGTTGATTATGATGTAATATGATTGATGGATAAACTGGAAAGGTCCCTCTGTTGAATGGTCATGTCCAAAATGCATTATTGTCCAATATGACCGTCTTAATTTTTTCTTCACATGCCAGATGCTCCACGATTGCCAATTCTTAAAGAAACCCATTCCCCTAGAACAGCCCGTCATACATTTTTACTTCTCCACTTGGTTTTAGTGGCTTTGCTTGTTAACTTCAGGCTTGTATTCCTTTTTATTCAGAGTTTGATTTGGAGAAAAGGCTCCATTTATCATGTATTTTCAACCATTGCCTTCCGGAGGATGATATCCATAGTATTCAATCCCATGATGGAGTTCAAGAAGAAAGTAGCGTGTATGCGCTGCTTGCACAGGGATTACGTGGGTATTCAATGTGCTCCCAGACAGCCTTCATATTCACACCATTGTCAGTCAGTAAGGGTCATACTTGTTGTGGATCAATCCTCTCTAATGACAGTTTTATGTAAGTTTTAACATAAATATACATTTATCAAGATAAATAAGATAGCGATATATTTAACCTTATGATTATCTTGACAAAAAAAAAAAATCAAAATACGTATTTCACATTGTTATTTAAAATGTCGATCTATACATGACTAAGTATTCACAATGAAAATTTCTCATTATTCCAAAAATTCCCGCCTTCTGAAAATACCAGAAACATTCTATAGACACTTTCCAAAATTCCCGGAAAGTTTTCATGCCTTTGAAACTCTAGGCGTGGCATAGCTACAAATGGATTGCGCCCTCCAATTTAGCCATCAATCATATGACGTCATAATCAACTACGTGACGTGTAGGATGACGTCGTAATCAATGACGTCATGAATGATGTAGATAAGTTAGTCACGAACGCATAATTGATGACGAACTAAGCGTTGTTGTACGAATTGTATGTTTTTACTATTTAATGAACATGCTGTTAAATATTCTGAAACTGAAACTATTGCAGCCATAGGCAGCACCCAGCCAAATGTGTTTCAAAATATTCAACAGCTTACCTGTATAGTTTTCTGGAAATTGATAGTCAGGCAGTTCAGTGACCGACCGATCCAAACACGGATAAAACGTGGGTGGAGCTTAGCTAGCGATGGGCGGGGAATGGCTAAAACCGGATCCTGCCATTAGTAACGTTTCAAAAGTTCAAATTTAAATATCATAAACGTCATATTGTACTATAACTTCACGCATTTTGGTGCGTATCCTATGTGCTTCGTTTAAGACAGGTTGTTATTAGAAACTGTCATGGTCGCTTCCCCGGATGGAATCGATACGAATCGAGCGCCATGCTGAATTTCTCACAACTAACGCAGTATAATTAAATACAAACGAAAAAAACACCATTGAATAGAAGCCGGCTATCTCGCCATTTATGGTCAACAATGGCGACATGGCCTGGGTTTTTCTATGTGCAGTTTTGTTTAAACCTGGAGGTATACATAATACAAGCTCTCTATATACTTTCAAAAAGGATTATGTTGTGTTGTGGTGAACGCCATTGAACGCACACATCATTTTGAGCGGTCTAGTGACAGCGCGCTATTGAACACGCGGGTGCCTATCGATCATTCGCCGCAGTGTTTACTATTCTCATCACAATTCCAACACGATATTGCTCCATATCACTCATGCACGCACACGAGCGTGCACATACGTACGCAGTGACTTATACACGGTCGCTATTTCTCCCTCCGTCTCCATATTCTCTTAAATTCTCTCCCTCCCTCCCTCCCTCCCCCTCCTCCCTCCCCCCTCTCCCCCCTCTCCCCCTCACCATCGCCCTCGCCCTCGCCCTCGCCCTCTCCATCCCCCCCCTCTCCCTCTCCCTCTCCCTCTCTCTCTCTCTCTCTCTCTCTCTCTCTCTCTCTCTCTCTCTCTCTTATATGGGATTTGGGTGTATGATTACATGCCCTGCTTATCTTTCTCTCTCATGCTTAGCTTAGGATATAATAAAGCAGAAGTTGTTTATAACGACTTAGTGAAGATGAATACAAGATTAAGAATTATCTCGCTTAATACTAGTTATGAGATTGTCACTATCTGATTTGCAAATGAATACGTTTCACATAAATTTGTATAAGCCTATGATTTAGTGATTCGTGACAAGTTAAATTCACCCAGATCGGACTTCATGCGTTTATTTTAAACCTTAAAAAATATGCTGCGATAAGACAACAAAGGTTATCTGTCAAATGGACATTTTCAGTTTTAGCTATGCCCCGCCAACCTCTAGCTAACCTCCACCCACACTTCGCTGTGTTGGGATCGATCGATCTCTGAACTCCCTGACTATCAATTTCCTGAAAACTATACAGGTAAGCTGTTGAAAATTTTGTGGCTAATTTGACTGCGAGGTGTTGCTGCCTATGGCAACAGCGCCCAGTCAAATTATTTTCAAAATATCCAACATAAGATTTATTAAATGGTAAAGACACAATTCGTACAACGTGTCGGACTATTAAGTGCTAAAGACGGACTATATATGACGCAATGATTATGACATCATCCTACACGTCACGTATTTGATTATGATATTATATGATGGCTGGATAAACCAGAAAGGCCCATTGCCCCATGGAAACAACACTAGAACGTATGACAGCGGGCAGGACATATATGATCCAAACCTGTTGGACGCCCCTGTTGGTGCCAGTAACATCGAATCTGCTGTTTATCAATATTGCAATGTGCTATCGATCACCCGCCTCCCTCACCCCATCCGCCCCACCCGTCCCGCACTACAAGCCATCGCTTTCATTTGCGCACAAGCAGTTACACCAGCTCACAAATACGTATCAAACGTGCTATCACCAAATCTACCACGCGTATCATCCCAATATTAAAGGTGCATATTCACAGCAAAATTACTGAAAATAAAACTATTTAAATTATATACTTTTAGAGGCTTAAACTGTGTAAACTATATGTAATGAAACGAAATAAATCTTAACATATGGTGATTTGATTCCATATAAATTAATATAATTTTTTAAGTTGCGAAATTGAAATAGAGGCACGAGGCTAGATGCCACACCTATAGTATAACTCATAAATCAGTCATCTTGCTTCTAGAAGAAAACAATTTTGAACACGATATAAAAATAGAATATTTTGAACATATTTGGATTGCAGCAATGTCTTCCACTCCACTTATGTTCAAAATATTCAACGGTATATTTTTTATTTTGTGTTTGAAATATGTTAAATTATTTCTGAGCTGTAATGTATAAGACTGATGTGGCCAAATCCCACAACCCTCTCAGCTTGTGGCTGTTAAATATAATTATTAGCCTTTTTAATGTCTAAATGTGTGTCAAGAAGCAACATCTGTGCACATCGAGTGTCCGTTTACGGACCGGCGGGGACTATTGTTCAGAAATCTACCACTGGAATGTCTGGTTCGGACATGGAGATAGTCGTTTAAGTGATAGATTTTTGGCGATCGTCTTCTCCTGACCAACAAATGGACACTCCTCGATACCACTGCAGAGGTCGGGTACGACCGGCCTCGTCATCAAAGGGTTAATTAGCCGCCATAATGTGTAAATCCTGTAAAATCATTGTTCCCCATATGTCACTTTGGTTTAAACGTGATTTATTTTGTTCAGATGGAAGCACGATAAGACTTAGAGTCTTATGCCCGTGTCTCCCATACACATACAGATTATTCAAAACTTTTTTACAACAAAATGGCGGCAAATCATAATAGTTTAATTAATTGTAGTCTATTGGTGTGCATAAGCGTGTGGATGTTGAGTGTGAGGTGGGGGAGAGTAGGAATAAAGACCGAGATAGAGAGAGAGGAGGAAAGGGGGGGGGGGGGGGGAGAGAGGGTGAGAGATAGAGAGAGCGAGGAATAAGATCAAATGGAAGAATAGCAGAGGTGAGCTCTAGGTGCTGCCTTCGCCCCGACCTGTACGTGTTGGGCTGCTGTCCATTTAACCCTTAAACTATAAGTTCGCGAACGGGAAGCTACTGAAAGCGGTTGGTGTTAATTATGTATTGACATACCGTATTACAGATCAGTTTATTCATTTCCAAGTTGGCAGTGTCAGTCCCGTATAGAAGCTGGTTGACCGTAAGATTAGCTCGTTAAAAAGGGCACAATGTAAGAGGTAGTGGTTTGTAGATTCATCATTGTGCCCACAAGAACAACTGGCAGATTCCGACAGAAAGTTGTCAAATAGATGTCGGTTTAAAGAACTACAACCATTTCGGAGCCTGCATAGCATTATGTTGGCAAACCTCGGGCCTAAGTAATACCACTCAGGGGGTTGTCGTATGGGTGACATAGCCTTGAGTTTGCTTTTAAATTCTAGAAGAGTGACAGAATCTCTCACCGGCACAGGAAGCATATTCCAGGCGCGGATCGTTGCTGGGAAAAAGGATCCATAGAAGAGCTTAGTACGGCAGCGGAATGGAGTGAAGAAATTTGGATGACGGATATTGTAAGGATTTCGTGCTTGGGATAGTGTGGGAAGATGGTTGACCAGAACCTCACAGGTCATCCTGTTAATAATTTTAAATAGCATAGATAATCTATGAAATTCACGTCTGCTTGACAAGGTTTCGATGCCTGTTTCTAAGTACAGGTCTTCAGTGCTCGCACTACGTGTCATTCCACATACCGTTCTGAGAGCATCTTTTTGGATATCCTTTAGCCGAATTACAAGATATTGTGGAATATTATCCCACACAACATCTGCATATTCTAACGATGGTCTAATAAATGTTTTGTACATGATCTCTAGACATTTACGGTCTAGAATATATTTTAGACCTTTAAGTAAGGAGAGTTTGTGTTGAACGTTTGCTATGAGATTACTCACATGGTTAAGCCAATTCGCTTTGTTATTAAAGGTAATGCCGAGGTGCTTATGATCAGTTGACGGTAGAATTTCAGAATCTTTGAAGTTGATTGAAAAGGATGTGGGCTCGTTGCGCAGGGAAAAAATTAGAGATGTAAGTTTTCGAGGCATTAAACTCGACGAGCCACATGTTTGCCCAATGCGTCATGGTCAGTAGATCGTAATCGAGTGTGGCAGCGTGTTCTTTTAGATCATCTGACATTACATATAGGCACGTGTCATCAGCAAAAAGTCTAATATTGTGAATTATATTGCTGGGCATGTCATTAATAAAAACTAAGAATAACAAAGGACCAAGCACAGAGCCTTGTGGCACTCCAGCATGTAAACGAAGTAGGGTGGACTCATTGCCGTTTATAACTACTCGCTGGTATCGGTTTCCAAGATAATTTTCGAACCATGTAAGTAGATTTCCACAGATACCAAAATTCCTAAGCTTCTGTAGGAGGCCGCCATGCCATACTCGATCAAAGGCTTTAGATATATCGAAGAATAGAAAGATTATTTCCTTTTGAGCGTCAAGGGCTTGAGTAATATCCGTATAGATATCAAGCAGTTGATTTACTGTAGAATGTGATGGAAGAAAGCCAGACTGATATAGAGTGATATCATGTCTAATATAGTTATAGATATGTTTAAAAACGGTTCTCTCCATAACTTTACTAAGACAACTCAACAGTGATATTGGTCGATAATTTGAACATAAGCTCTTGTCTCCTTTCTTGAATATAGGAGTTACATTAGCGATTTTCAAAGAAGTGGGGGAACTGCGCACTAGAAAGTGAGTAATTAAAGAACTGCCCTAGTATTGGGACCAATACTTGTTGGCTCTCGAATAAGAGTTTCGGACTTAATTTATCCGGGCCAACAGCTTTAGACGTGTCCAGATTGGACAGTACATCGGAGATGTCAGTGTTTGATATTGTAATTGAGTGGAGAGTATTGTCCGCATACATAGATAGGACGACGGTAAGTTGGCATTAGCATCGTCAATATTGGCGATGCTAGAGAAGTACCGGTTAAGGAGGCTTGCCTTTTCTAAAGAGTCGCAAGAGAATGAGCCGTCATCGCGCTTCAGAGGCGGCATTTCGCTAAAATTAGAGTTAGTGTCACATAGGAACGCCTTGCATATTTTCCACCACTCTTTAGAACCTGTGCGTCCATGCCTTATTTTTTCAGCTAATTTATTCCTGAATTTTTCTTTCGCTGTTCGGACTAATGTATTGATGAGGTTTCTCTGTTTTTTAAAGTTGGCCACGTCTTGCTCTCGGTTAGTTTTTCTTGATTTCTTGAACAATTTTTCCCTGACTCTCATTTCGTGCTTTATTTTGCTGGACATCCAGACTTTATCGTTTGGGTTCATAGTTATAGTTTTATTTGGGATACTAATACTAGCAGCGGCGATAATGTTTGTAGTGATTGTCTGACACCAAATGTCGACGCCATTAACATCGGAGATGTTGTTCCAGGGTGCGTTAGTTAAGTGATCCCTAAATAAATCCCAATCAGCTTTCGCATAGTCCCATATATGGCGAGTGTATGTTTTACGTTTAGGTATGGAGGATGATAAAACCAAATATACTGGAGTATGATCACTACAAAATGGCGCAAGTACTTCACTCTCTTTTACTATTCTGGCACAGCTGATAATAATTGGATCAAGTAATGTATTTGAAATGGGTCGGGTTGGTTCTTGTATTAACTGGTGGAAGCCAAACGTAGATATGATGTCACGTAGATGATGCTTAGATGGATTGAGAAGATCGTCGTTAATGTCGCCGAGTAGGACAAGATTTTTGTTTGGATTTAAGTCGCGAACATTCTCAATATTGTCGGTGATAGTTTGCCATTTGTCAACACGTGTGTTAGGCGGCCGGTAAATTACGCACAATAATAAACCAGGGCGGTCGTGAATCTCGATCCATATCATTTCAATGCCACGACATTCAAATTCAATACGACGGGTAGTTGCCACGTTGTTAGAAATATAGACGCACACGCCTCCCCACGGCTGCTGGCGGTCCATCCGATAAGGCTCCTGGAAACCAGGTAGTTTGATTAAGCTATTGTTAACATTTTGGGTAAGGTGGCTTTCAGTAATGGCAATGATGTCAAAGTTGGACAGATTAGCTTCGATAAGATGTATTTTATCTTTGAGGCCGCATACATTTAGGTGGACAACAGACATTTCTGAACAGTTAGTAGGGCCTGGATTAGTTTCTACATCACCAGCCAAAGAAAGGAGAATGTAAATTATTAAACAAGTCAATACATTACTCAGGCAGTAATTAAGAAGGAGTGATAGGAGGGCTGTGTAAATTTCTCGAAGGCGTCCAAATATTTCTCGCAATGGAGGTGGGGTAGCTCGATAGTGCTTGGGTTTGACAGAGTGGCAGTTAAAAAGCCCAATAGCCGCACGGTAACATGCTATGTCATTATCCATTGTCAATTGGGTAAATCACCGAAGGCCATTTGCACGTGCTGCAGTAAGGCAGAGGCAGACTTGAAAGATCAACATATAGAGCTCCATAGATAGTAGGGAGAGGGTGGTAGGAGTAAGAGATAGGACAGATAAAGAACATGAAGGAATAGAGGACAAATAAAGACAGAGTCATTAAAGGCTTAGGTGGTAAGGTACGGCGCTTGTGGAGTAATAGTGAGAACCATTTGCTGTGGTGGAGAATTTTTCTTGGTGTGCTGTGTTGTATTCAAACAATGGTTGGATTTGGATGATGGCCTAATCTAGTGTGGCAGAGTGGTTCAGGGCAATAATAATTATAAACTGTTGAGTATTATGGAACAGAGTCGACAGGGACCCGGTGCTGCATCAGGCAGCAAAGTCCTCCGATCAAAATATTAAACAAGAAATCAGTGTTGCACTGATGATATATTGTCATGACCCAATTGTAAGTGAAAAATTCTAACCACCAATAATATGATTCATGTATTCTACTGTTGAATATACAATCAAAATTCTGGAAGACGCCCGGTGCAGCCTCGTGCAGCAACAGTCCCCCGACGAGTCAGTTCCAAAATATTCGTGTAATAATTCGAACATTTCCGTTGTAGGCCTGCAGTTACTAGTGTATACGGTTGAAATTGGTAGGCTGTGTTGTATTCAAACTAGGCTTGAATTTGAATGATAGCCTAGTCTAGTGTGACATGTAGCTCAAGGCAACAATAAATGTAAACTGTTGAGTGCATGGAGCAAAACAAAATGGGACCCGGCGCTGCCACAGGAAGTCATGTATTGTGACTAGAAAATGTACACCAGATCGAATAGTGAGCCGGTGCTGTTCCATGCAGCAATGGCTTCCAGTCAATATGTTCAGTAAATAACTCATAGCATTGTAAGCTGGTTGAATGCATAGCGCATCGAAAGAGGACTCAGCGCTGGCACAGGCAGCAACGGCTTCCAGTCAAAAAATGTTCCGCATAATATTTCATGCATTGTAAACTGTTGAATATACACAAATCAAGTGGGGACCCGATGCTGCCCAAGGCAGCAGCGGATCCCAGTCAAAACAATGTTCGACAAAAATAGTTCATGTATTGTAAGCTGTTGAATATACAGTGAGAATTCTGAAGGGAACCCCACTTTGTGATCTGGGTGTAAATAAACTGAAACTGAAACCTAGCTTTCTCGTGATCATAACGGCAGTTCTGAACCCCCCCCCCCAAAAAAAAAACACCCCACACCCACCCACCCCAACCCCAACGCCTGGCTAAGAATTTTCGCAGCACCCACCCCCACACCCAGAGTCCTAAGTACGGCCCTGAACACCTCATTTCATATGGCACATGCATCATACATCGTATAATATATATCAACAAGTGTATCGCCATAAATGTTATCCGTCAATCCGCTACGCAACCCTGTCTAGTCCGAGTCTTCACTGCCTCTCAACTGGACCAATGGCACCTATTTGGACGGACAGATGGACCGATCTAACACTACACTTATGGGTAGGGTTAGCCTGGTCCATATGTCCGTCCCAAATACGTGCCATATTATAGAGTCGGCTGAGTGTCAGCGCAGATTCGGAATAAGGGTTGCCCCACCCACCATGATTATTTTTGTCATTTGGACAACAATATATCGAATTATCGCGGTTTATATTCTGTATTTCTGTACAACGATATTTTCCTAGAAAATACAGCGTATCGATAAACACCTAGACATCTGCCGTGGTCTTCAGAAATGTTTATTTGCAAGCCAAGAGAAGAGTATTTTGGAAAAATTTATCACTGAAATGACTGGCTCGGTAACCCAGCCAGTCATTCCCGTGGTAAAATATCAAAATACTCTCCTCCTCTTGGCGTGCAAACTGAGACTGGCTAAACAAAAAACCTGGAACATTGCATGATGCAATGACCCCTTTGATCATCAAGTCGGTCATAAAACCTCATCACCATCGAATTTGATGTTCATCCGCTTCTCGCCAGCTTTGTATTTTTCCACACTTAATGGAATTTCGTTCCTTATTCTCGAAGTCGACAAATTGAAGACGAAATCCTAAAAGAAAGCGACGTGCACAGCCTGGTGGTGAACTGTCTCTACACATTACTTTGAAGACTCTACCAAACATGTTGTATTATTTGAAGCCAGCTACGGATCGTCAAACATTGAAATTGTGTTGCAATAGGAATCTGTGTACTAGCGTTGGGTGGATGGGGTGGGTGTAGTGGAAATACGTCGCAGTGCCTGCTTTTAGCGAGGGGCTCTCTGTTCCAATTTCCCATGTAGTCCTACATCAATAATATGTAATCCTGACCCAATTTAATTAATTTAATGTTTAATAGAATTTGGACGACTCTTGGCTTTGGGATCACGTACCATTTGGTCACGTGAACATGACGCCGCGCGGCGAACCCATACCATTCTGATGTCAATATTCTATTTTTCACTGTATCAATAGCAAAGAAAATGGTGTACATTTTTCAACAATTTCGGTGGACGATGTTGCTGTCTACGACAGCAACATCTTCCACCAAATTTGTTGAAAACTGAACACCAGTTCATCTTTTAATTTAATTCGAAAAAATTGACAGCAGACTGGTAAGGGTTAATTTAATCTACTCTTGTAAGTCCTTATATTTTTCTCCTGTTTGGACACTGACACTGGTCTTATGTTCTTTCGTGGGCCTGAGGCTGTATCCCCAACCACCTGATTTTTAATCCGCCCCTGACCTCTTCCAATACATAGCAGACATAATATCATCATACCACGGCATCATGCAATATGTAACAAAGCCACGCTACACCTTCAACATGTATCTATTGACCTATAATATTACTATTATAAGACCTCGTATACAATAAGATACAGTACAGCTAAGAAATAAGTTAACATGTTTCCAAAACAATAAACAGTTAGTAAGAACTGCGATTTTGAATATTTTGAACATAGTTGGATTGGAAGAGATTACATTTGGGAGGAATGGCTTCCAATCCAAGTTTGTTCAAAATATTCAACAGTATGATTTATATATTTGTGGGAAGATGTTATTTTATCTGTACTGTACGTCTATTGACCTATAATATTACTATTAAAAGACCCAGTATATAGTAAGATTTAGATGCGTGATAAAGTTTCACGTTTTCTGTAAGATGCGACGGGAAGGAAATGCAGGCGTCATGCACGACACGGCGTGAGAACAAAGACGAGCGACAGAGCCAGAGACAAAGGACATTGATTTCCATATATAGACCACTACTGATGGGACAACGACTGCTGGGAATCTTCGCCGACACAAAGAACAACGCATAGTCAATACACAAAACATGTGCTGATGATGATGATGATGATGATGATGATGATGGTGGTGGTGGTGGTGGTGGTGGTAGTGGTGCTGATGGTAGTGGTGCATGTGGTGGTGATGCTGATGATGGCGAGGTGGCCTTGGTGATGATTCTGTGGTGGTGGTGGTGGTGATGATGATGATGCTGACAAGGAGGAGGGGGGGGGGGGCGAGGAGGAGGAGGGGGAAGAGGGGGAGGAGGATGGCGGTGGTGGTTGTGGTTTTGGTTGGCTGGTGGTGTTGCTGATGATGATGACGATGACAGTGATGACGGTAGTGGTGGTGGTGGTGGTGGTGGTGGTGGTGGTGGTGGTGGTGGTGATCGTGGAGTGGCCTTGGTGATGATTCTGTGGCGGTGGTGGTGGTGGTGGTGGCGGTGGTGGTGGTGGTGGTGGTGGTGGTGGTGGCGGTGGTGTTTGTGACGGTGGTGTTTGTGGCGGTGGTGGTGGTGGTGGTGGTGGTGCTGGTGGTGGTGGTGGTTCTGGTGGTGGTGCTGGTGGTCTCGGCTGTGGTGGTGGTAGTGGTGGTGGTGGTGTTTGTGGCGGCGGTGGTGGAGGTGGTGGTGGTGGTTGTGGTGGTTGTGGTGGTGGTGGTGGTGATGGTGGTGATCGTGATATTGCGTCGGAGGAGAAAGTAAAACTCTTGTTGTTGTTGTCGTCGTCGTCGTCGTCGTCGTCGCCGCCGCCGCCGCCGCCGCCGTCGTCGTTGTCGTTATTGTTATTATTATTGTTGTTGTTGTTGTTGTTGTAGTAGTAGTAGTAGTAGTAGTAGTAGTAGTAGTAGTAGTAGTAGTAGTAGTAGTAGTAGTAGTAGTAGTAGAAGTAGAAGTAGAAGTAGTAGTAGTAGTAGTAGTAGTAGTAGTAGCAGTAGCAGTAGCAGTAGCAGTAGCAGTAGCAGCAGCAGCAGCAGCAGCAGCAGTAGTAGCAGTAGCAGTAGCAGTAGTAGTAGTAGTAGTAGTAGTAGTAGTAGTAGTAGTATGGATACAGCTATCAACCAATATTTTCTAAAACAACAGCTAATTTATGTGCGTGTACGTATTTGGACAAATTAACGTACAAATGCATTAAGTATTATCTGCCTGTCTTAAGCAGATATTTAGATTTAATCGCGCGTGCGATATGGATATAATATACGCACGAGTGTCGGCCTCTTATCGCCAGGTAAGATATTAATCATGCCGATGTCAGACTTTGAACGAGGACACGTCTATGTCTATAAGTTATAATTCTGCTTGAGCTTCGCTACCCAGTCCATATCATCTTGACTCCATAATAGCTCATAGCTAGTAGCGTTTCACTTCTTATTATTGATCCGAGAAAGTCGTGCCATATATATTATCATCTCCTTTCCTTCACTCTCTCCTAAATAAATTATTCAGTTTGTGCAAAATTGTCTTTAATGTGTGTCCATGTCATTGTACTTACCGTGTCTGCGTTAGGAGCCGGTAAATCACGTCTCTAGAACAAGTAGACGATCATGATCTAACGAAATCCTGGTATAGTGTCTATCTATCTAAACATTGGTAGCATTGGTTTTACTTCTAAACACATGCGATTCCTGCTCGGAGTCGAGTGTACTAATACTGATAGTGATTTTCTCCAGCGAGCTGTTCGATCTGTCTACCGCGGGTCGTGTACACCATACACACGTGACGACGCTGGCTCGTATTCGATCTGATCATATCATTCTCCACGCACCAGCGCTCTCTTGCGTTCGGAGGCGATATTACTGGGTTAATCCTATTGACTGTTGACGAATCAGGTCATATAGCCCTGAGCGTGTGCATATAGAACTTACATTCACGGGATCTGTATACCGCGAGATCGATCAACTGTAGGTGGATTTAATGTACAGTATGTCCGTCCGTCCGCCCGTCCGCGCGCTTGTCAGCCTGCATAATAGTGTGCATGTTTGATTGCCTGCCCGCCTGCCCGCCTGCCTGCCTATTTGCCTGTCTGTCTGTCAGTATACCTGCCACTCTATTTCACTATCTTGATATATATTTTTCTTTACTGCTGCCTGGTTGATGGTTTGTATGTCTATTTTAGTTCAGTCATTTTGTGAGAAAATAAGGCCGAACCCATCACTAATTCCAGTAGAATGTATTTCAGTGGTTTTATACATACAAAAAGTCCCAAGCAGTCGAGTTTGTGGGAACTCTTCAAAATGCCGAAACAAGATGGCCGCCACTGATACAAGAAATTGTGACGAAATGAAGAAATATCCATGCAATAATGATAAATTGGTCGTTTAAAGTAGTTTTCCTACGCAACCTTCACGTTGCTAAGTCAATCTACAACAAGATATATCCCATTGGTGTGATCATTCGTGGTCCTTTCGTAAATATCATGGTCATCAATACAAAATCAACCCCTCCCATCTCTCGCAGAAGTCATTATAGTTTTCCAATAATACAAGTAGAATAATTGTTTCAAGCTTGTTGATGCTATTTGACACAACAATTGACATCTAGCGATCGAATTAAATCAACACAAACAACGATTGCATCGTATGTTTTAAGACGGCTCCAATTCACCATTGCCCACCGTTTACGTAAGATATGATAAACTCAAACGAAGAGAGAAATGCCAGCGCTAACTAAACTTCAAAATGCTATTTGATAAAGTATTCAATGCATGTTTAGGTCATTCTATAACGAGGTATATTTCTATAATTACCCTTGACTCAAAAACCAGTCTCGAAATTTACTGGTAAACATCACTATTTTTTAAGCCACAAATGGTTCACCATATTGAGCACCTGGGCAAATCATCGATGACGTTCCTGCAAATGATTGACATGAGTTCGGGCGATGCCACGTGCATATTTTCAACATCAAGTTTCTTTTGTGAACATTCACGACGTCACAATGTTACACAAGTAATAGCGTATAACCTTTAATGAGCCGCCATCAAGCTAACTGAGGTTAAGGATATCTGAGTAGTTGATGACAGTCTGGCTGCAGTTATTATTGTATCTAGTGTTCTGATAAAGATAATGACCATTTACAAAGTACAAGGAACATATGCAGATTTCTAGAATGGTTTCACTCAGATTGCAGTGCATGGATATGATAGGCATCTTACGTAAATTCTTAAGAGCGTAATGGCAATGGACCTTTCCATTTTTAGCTATGCCCCGCCCATCACTAGCTAAGCTCCACCCACACCTCGCCGTGTTTGGATTGATCGATCCCCGAATGCCCTAGCTATCAATTTCCTGAAAACTATACAGGGAAGCTGTTGAATATTTTGTACCTAATTTGACTGGGTGCTGTTGCTGCCTATGGCAGCAGCAGCGCCTAATCAAATTAGTTTCAAAATATTCACCAGAATATTTATTAAATCGTAAAAGCAAACAATTTGTACAACAAGGAATAGACCGTCTTCAAATATGCGTTCGTGACGTACTTATCGACATCATTCATGACGTCATCCATTATGATGTCATTCTACACACCGCGTAGATGATTATGACGTCATATGATGGGTACATACTCTGGAAAGGTGAATTGGGCTATCCATATTCATGCGATAACAGAAATGCTTCTTAATATGGCTGCTTCTGGCCATAATGTCTATACAACGTATGCACATTCAAATCTTCAACGCATGGCAAATTTTAAGACGTATTATTCAGAAGTGTGCACTAACTTTGAAACTGGCTGACACGTTGTAAGGATGAGAAACAACCGTGTATGGGCTGCCATCCGATCTAATCATAGAGCAAGTATTAGTGAGAATCATGAACTCTAATGCTGGCCTGATAAGATGGCTGAGTATGACAGAGCAACAGCGGTTACTTTGGCTATTTTCTATTCTTTCGTCTGCTGAGGTTAATCGACCATTACAAGAACTAACTGGTGTGCGATACGACACTGGTGATCCGAACAAAGTCATGCCCAAGGCTAAACCAACACGTGACATGTAGGACTCTCACACAATTATTAATAATTTGGACAGAAATCCAATTAGTTCTGATTAAAGCCTCAGAAGGATAGCTACTCGTATCACCGAAGATAGCAATACAAATGCTGACCAAGCAGACGTTATTGACTATGCTATCCTTGCCCCCATGCATGGGTAATGCCCAAATAGTAACCATTGGGAGGAAGTCGTCCATCAGGATTGGTGATGAGCCAGGGCAGGTCTATCCCCAGCTACTGTTCCAACGACTTATTATTGCTGCAAAAGCATCAGCCGAGATGGGGGATGTTTTCAAATATGAGTCATGTAGCCATCATCTAACACTTTCTTATGCACCATGTCTGCTAAGAGAACCACAAAGGGCAGTACTTGCTGAAACAATCCGGACTTACATAACACCAAGCAATGGTGAAATATCAAATGACGTACCCTGCCCTGTAGGTGGGCTTAGAATACACCTTCCGTATCCTCTGCGTGTCGTAAGAGGCGACTAAAGGAGGTAAGCGTGAGGTAACCCTGACAGAAACCTTGAGTGCTGAGGACGGAGGTTCCAGGCCGCACGGTGCACTCTAATAAACCATGGATCCACGCACTTAACGCTTATGATCATGTCGATAGTCACTTACAGGACTGGCGGTATGATCAGCGAACGAAAAGAAGAAGAAGAAGAAGAAGAAGAAGAAGAAGAAGAAGAAGAAATGACGTACTGTGTGGGGCCTTGTCAGTGTGTACAATTGCAACGTCGACGAAGGGCTTGGAGTTCTGCGACATAAGCGATTCTGTGAAAACGTGGCTAAAAGAGTTCCTGTGTACAACTACAGACGACCACCAACAACACGCAACAGGAAAATATCACAACTTACGTGTCTATTACTAGATATATCTGTGGAAAGGCCTTGTGAAAATCTATTAGCTAAAGAATGAGGATGGAGAATCATTAACCCTTTGAAACCTGACTTCCCAGAATTCCAATTTTAAAACAATCATACAGGTAAGCTGTTGAGTATTTTGAAACTAATTTGACAGGAATCTGTTGCTGCCATGGGCAGCAACAGCTCCCAGCCAAATTAGTTTCAAAATTCTAAACAAAATATTTGTAAAACTCTCAAGGATTTTGATGTTTTGGCCTTTCGGTTCCAAGGGGTTAAAAGTCGAGTTATGTTTGTGTTGACTGACGTACTATCAGCTCTAGACGAGTTGATAGGTATGGTTATATGTAGCTACCACACAGAGGTCAACATCTCCATGTGCACTTGCAGAAAACATAGATCAATCTGTTTTGTTGCATGTGGGCAATGTAGAGATTTTGGAAGTACCAATTCCGCACAGCTGCCGTGTGATGAAGATGACAGCGGCGACGAACAGATATCATAATTTTGCCATATTAGATCGAGATCTAACATTTCGACATTTTCAGCCAGTAAATCTACAATTACTGCAATTATACTTTGGGCCATGATTTTTATTTTCCTAGAGCATAGATCCATTGTTGTATGTGATATTGTTTGTTGATTCGTTTTATAGTGGCGTTGCTCATCAATCTCACGTTTCTGCAAAAGGTTGATTCAGATAAAAATAGCTGGAGAACAAAGAGTTTGATATTATGCGTTTGATTTATTTATGTACTTTTTGCATATGCCAGCATATTAAATGTACCATAGTTCATTATTCCACGGGTGGCGAACCATCATGATTTACAGCATTAATGGCTACCGTGTTGAATTATTGTGACAATTAAATTTAATAAACCACAACATGACATTTATATCCGTGTCAATTTATTTCCAGAAGCAAAAGGCATTAAAAATAACCAATATATAAGAGTATGTTAATCTATATTACCATGCAATAATGATAAATTGGTCGTTTAAAGTAGTTTTCCTACGCAACCTTCACGTTGCTAAGTCAATCTACAACAAGATATATCCCATTGGTGTGATCATTCGTGGTCCTTTCGTAAATATCATGGCCATCAATACAAAATCAACCCCTCCCATCTCTCGCAGAAGTCATTATAGTTTTCCAATAATACAAGTAGAATAATTGTTTCAAGCTTGTTGATGCTATTTGACACAACAATTGACATCTAGCGATCGAATTAAATCAACACAAACAACGATTGCATCGTATGTTTTAAGACGGCTCCAATTCACCATTGCCCACCGTGTACGTAAGATATGATAAACTCAAACGAAGAGAGAAATGCCAGCGCTAACTAAACTTCAAAATGCTATTTGATAAAGTATTCAATGCATGTTTAGGTCATTCTATAACGAGGTATATTTCTATAATTACCCTTGACTCAAAAACCAGTCTCGAAATTTACTGGTAAACATCACTATTTTTTAAGCCACAAATGGTTCACCATATTGAGCACCTGGGCAAATCATCGATGACGTTCCTGCAAATGATTGACATGAGTTCGGGCGATGCCACGTGCATATTTTCAACATCAAGTTTCTTTTGTGAACATTCACGACGTCACAATGTTACACAAGTAATAGTGTATAACCTTTAATGAGCCGCCATCAAGCTAACTGAGGTTAAGGATATCTGAGTAGTTGATGACAGTCTAGCTGCAGTTATTATTGTATCTAGTGTTCTGATAAAGATAATGACCATTTACAAAGTACAAGGAACATATGCAGATTTCTAGAATGGTTTCACTCAGATTGCAGTGCATGGATATGATAGGCATCTTACGTAAATTCTTAAGAGCGTAATGGCAATGGACCTTTCCATTTTTAGCTATGCCCCGCCCATCACTAGCTAAGCTCCACCCACACCTCGCCGTGTTTGGATTGATCGATCCCCGAATGCCCTAGCTATCAATTTCCTGAAAACTATACAGGGAAGATGTTGAATATTTTGTACCTAATTTGACTGGGTGCTGTTGCTGCCTATGGCAGCAGCAGCGTCTAGTCAAATTAGTTTCAAAATATTCACCAGAATATTTATTAAATCGTAAAAGCAAACAATTTGTACAACAAGGAATAGACCGTCTTCAACTATGCGTTCGTGACGTACTTATCGACATCATTCATGACGTCATCCATTATGATGTCATTCTACACACCGCGTAGATGATTATGACGTCATATGATGGGTACATACTCTGGAAAGGTGAATTGGGCTATCCATATTCATGCGATAACAGAAATGCTTCTTAATATGGCTGCTTCTGGCCATAATGTCTATACAACGTATGCACATTCAAATCTTCAACGCATGGCAAATTTTAAGACGTATTATTCAGAAGTGTGCACTAACTTTGAAACTGGCTGACACGTTGTAAGGATGAGAAACAACCGTGTATGGGCTGCCATCCGATCTAATCATCGAGCAAGTATTAGTGGGAATCATGAACTCTAATGCTGGCCTGATAAGATGGCTGAGTATGACAGAGCAACAGCGGTTACTTTGACTATTTTCTATTCTTTCGTCTGCTGAGGTTCATCGACCGTTACAAGAACTAACTGGTGTGCGATACGACACTGGTGATCCGAACAAAGTCATGCCCAAGGCTAAACCAACACGTGACATGTAGGACTCTCACACAATTATTAATAAGTTGGACAGAAATCCAATTAGCTCTGATTAAAGCCTCAGAAGGATAGCTACTCGTATCACCGAAGATAGCAATACAAATGCTGACCAAGCAGGCGTCATTGACTATGCTATCCTTGCCCCCATGCATGGGTAATGCCCAAATAGTAACCATTGGGAGGAAGTCGTCCATCAGGATTGGTGATGAGCCAGTTCAGGTCTATCCACAGCTACTGTTCCAACGACGTATTATTGCTGCAAAAGCATCAGCCGAGATGGGGGATGTTTTCAAATATGAGTCATGTAGCCATCATATAACACTTTCTTATGCACCATGTCTGCTAAGAGAACCACAAAGGGCAGTACTTGCTGAAACAATCCGGACTTACATAACACCAAGCAATTGTGAAATATCAAATGACGTACCCTGCCATGTAGGTGGGCTTAGAATACACCTTCCGTATCCTCTGCGTGTCGTAAGAGGCGACTAAAGGAGGTAAGGGTGAGGTAACCCTGACAGAAACCTTGAGTGCTGAAGACGGAGGTTCCAGGCCGCACGGCGCACTCTAATAAACCATGGATCCACGCACTTAACGCTTATGATCATGTCGATAGTCACTTACAGGACTGGCGGTATGATCAGCGAACGAAAAGAAGAAGAAGAAATGACGTACTGTGTGGGGCCTTGTCAGTGTGTACAATTGCAACGTCGGCGAAGGGCTTGGAGTTCTGCGACATAAGCGATTCTGTGAAAACGTTGCCCAAAAGAGTTCCTGTGTACAACTACAGACGACCACCAACAACACGCAACAGGAAAATATCACAACTTACGTGTCTATTACCAGATATATCTGTGGAAAGGCCTTGTGAAAATCTGTTACCTAAAGAATGAGGATGGAGAATCATTAACCCTTTGAAACCTGACTTCCCAGAATTCCAATTTTAAAACAATCATACAGGTAAGCTGTTGAGTATTTTGAAACTAATTTGACAGGAATCTGTTGCTGCCATAGGCAGCAACAGCTCCCAGCCAAATTAGTTTCAAAATTCTAAACATAATATTTGTAAAACTCTCAAGGATTTTGATGTTTTGGCCTTTCGGTTCCAAAGGGTTAAAAGTCGAGTTATGTTTGTGTTGACTGACGTACTATCAGCTCTAGACGAGTTGATAGGTATGGTTAGATGTAGCTACCACACAGAGGTCAACATATCCATGTGCACTTGCAGAAAACATAGATCAATCTGTTTTGTTGCATGTGGGCAATGTAGAGATTTTGGAAGTACCAATTCCGCACAGCTGCCGTGTGATGAAGATGACAGCGGCGACGAACAGATATCATAATTTTGCCATATTAGATCGAGATCTAACATTTCGACATTTTCAGCCAGTAAATCTACAATTACTGCAATTATACTTTGGGCCATGATTTTTATTTTCCTAGAGCATAGATCCATTGTTGTATGTGATATTGTTTGTTGATTCGTTTTATAGTGGCGTTGCTCATCAATCTCACGTTTCTGCAAAAGGTTGATTCAGATAAAAATAGCTGGAGAACAAAGAGTTTGATATTATGCGTTTGATTTATTTATGTACTTTTTGCATATGCCAGCATATTAAATGTACCATAGTTCATTATTCCACGGGTGGCGAACCATCAGGATTTACAGCATTAATGGCTACCGTGTTGAATTATTGTGACAATTAAATTTAATAAACCACAACATGACATTTATATACGTGTCAATTTATTTCCAGAAGCAAAAGGCATTAAAAATAACCAATATATAAGAGTATGTTAATCTATATTACATATGACGGCCATTTTGTTTGTCTTAAATGTTTTAGTGATTTCTCATATCTAGATTGCTTGGTACTTTTGGTATGTTATAAAGGGCAAGCGAGTGGGTATAAAACCATTGAAATACGTGCTGTTAGAATTTGTGTGAGGTCAAGGGTTAGAATGAGTGGACTATTTTGTCAACATGTATATGCGTTTCCTTAGCAAAATAATCAATCAAACAAATTAGTGACTGACCATTCGACCAAACGTCCAAATCGACCGACCGACCGATGACCGACCAACTGATCAATCAATCGATCGACCGACCGACCGACCGACCGACCGACCGACCGACCGACCGACCGACCGACCGACCGACCGACCGACCGACCGACCGACCGACCGACCGACCGACCGACCGACCGACCGACCGACCGACCGACCGACCGACCGACCGACCGACCGACCGACCGACCGACCGACCGACCGACCGACCGACCGACCGACCGACCGACCGACCGACCGACCGACCGACCGACCGACCGACCGACCGACCGACCGACCGACCGATCATCGATCGACCGATCATCGATCGATCGATCGTCAATCAATCAATCAATCAATCAATCAATCAATCAATCAATCAATCAATCAATCAATCAATCAATCAATCAATCAATCAATCAATCAATCAATCAATCAATTGAACGAGAATTCACATCAGACAATTATTTGTGAAATAGTCAATTTGTTAACTAGTCAATTGTCGATCAATAAATCGATTGACACGGTGGCATGAATGAGTCGCAGGCATTAGACAGGGATGAACTTGGCAGAAGTCATACAGGTAGCACCTGTCCCATTCAGTAGCAGTAACACAACCGTCTTCACATGATTTTGCCTACATCATAATGCAGTACTCCTTATTCCTGCCCTGCTGGCATGCACAGATGTATATAACGAATTCAATTGTGGTGTCCTGATTGGCGGTTTCACCGTGTAATTTGACTCATGAAATCTTAGAAAGATACGCGATGGACCTTTCCAGTTTATCCATCCATTCATATGACGTCATAATCAACTACGTGACGTACATGATGACGTCATAATCAATGGCTTCACGAATGACGTAACTAAGTTTTCGTCACAGATGCATAATCTACCTTTCCAGAGTATCTACCCATCAAATGACGTCATAATTAACTACGTGATATGTAGAATGATATCATAATGAATGACGTCATGAATGATGTCGATAAGTACGTCACGAACGCATATTTGAAGACGGTCTATGCGTTGTTGTACAAATTGTATGCCTTTACTATTTAATAAATATTCTGTTGAATATTTTGAAACTAATTTGACATGGCGCTGTTGCTGCCATAGGCCAAATTAGTTACAAAGAAATTCAACAGCTTCCCTGTATAGTTTTCAGGAAATTGATAGCTAGAGCATTCGGGGATCGATCAATCCCAACACGGCGAAGTGCGGGTGGAGTTTAGCTAGTGATTGACGGGGCATAGCTAAAAATGGAAAGGTCCATTGGTGACGGGCTAAGTGTTTACTATTTAATAAACATGCTGTTGAATATTTTGAAACTAATTTGACTGGTCAAATTCCAGTCAAATTAGCTTCAAATTATTCAACAGCTTACCTGTAAAGTTTTTCGGAAATTGATAGTCAGGGAGTTCAGGGATCGATCAATCCCAACACGACCGAGGTGTGGGTGGAGCTTAGCTAGAGATTGGCGGGGCATAGCTAGAACTGGAAAGGTCACTTGACTGTAAATACATACACCCAGGCAACTCCCGGAAGCGATTACTTCAGTTTAAAACAAGCGCTCCATCTACACGCCACCTCCTAGAAACTATTTCTTCACAAATCCCACCCGTGACATCAAGCACAACAGAAACGTATGCGCATCACTGGTGTATACAAGACTCAAAACCATGAGACAAACACGCGCACGAACTCTGTGAATACACCGCGCTAATGCGCCATGTGGCTTGGAGGTGACTTCAACCTCCCAGAGAGTCATGAGACACACCGCATACTAGAAGCTACCAAACATCCCTGTCACCTAAATGAGAGCTTTCTCTTAATATTATAAGATATAGGTGCGTATCAGATGACGAAGGATTTCAAAAGGATGCAATGTCACTTTGGATCTATTCATAACAAATCGCACCAGCCTTGTATCCAGAGTTGAAGCGCTACCAGGTCTCAGCGGCCACTGTATTCTACTTACAGATATTCATACCATACCTTTGATTGCTAAGACAACAAAACGCAGAATCTTTCTTTAGAAAAAGGCATATCAAGCACCTATGCAGGATGTTAAATCAAAATTTCAAAATCGGTTAATGAAAACGCAATTTTACAAGCTAAAGACATTTGACATGGTACGAAAATACCTTCTCAAAGACATCATCCATCACATACCATACAAAATGTCATTCAAGTGGAACAATGTTCCATGGATAAACACCAGCATAAATCATCTCTCGTGACAAATAAACTGCTGGTGGAAGATGTTGAAAAAACCCAGGCAAAGAGGATTTAAAAAAATTCTGTGCAATCAAGAAAAGATGGCAAGAAGGGTAGCGTGAGGAGTATCTATCAAGATTATGTTGGATTCGTAATCAATGAAAACCATTCTCTGTCAATTTGCCATGTCACAGAAATGTAACAATCATTGAATTGCATAACTTCGTCTAACGAAATCATTGACCGGGACCCAGCTACCAAAGCCGAACTCCATCACTAACTTTCAGCGAATAGAGGGCAGACGTTAAACATTGATGAACACAGCAACCGTCCAATGACACCATCAGCGTGACAGTAAAATGTTTTGAAAAAGAACTTTAGACTGTTAACCAACGCCCCCCACTCGAATATCCACCCCAAAAACCAAACAAACAAAAACAAAAAATCCAAAAAAACCGCAGCTAGCGAGATCTAAATGGTCTAAATGTTCATAGTCGAAATAGTTCCAGCAATAACAGCACTCTTTCAACATTCCTTAGACGAGGGTCCCGTTAGGTGTATGCGATTATTGCTTTGAGTGACTATGATCAATTATTTAAGGATAATCGTGATTAGTCGACTACTCAGTCCGGATACACATTACTCAGACATATCAATGACGAAAGCTACATTGGTATTTAGAGATTTCCATTTGCAGACCAGGAGAAGACTATTTTTTGAAAATATATCACTGAAATGCCCGGCTCGATGCTCGAACCCGGCTCAATGCTCGAGCCAGCTATTCGAGTGATATATTTTCAAAAATAGCCTTTTCTTGGCTTACAAATTGACATACATTCGCTGAGCAAAATGCCGATTTTCGTCCCCGATTGCGCTAAAGAGTAATTAAAAAGTAAGTTTTGAAATATGTTATGCAGCAGAAATTATGCACGATTATTCGATTATTTAATTTTTAATTATAATTTCATGATTTAAAAAAATAATCGTGATTTTCGATTAAATCACATAATGGCGCAAGCCTAGGTACAGTACCGTCAGACTGATAGTTTGCCCACGTAACGAAATGCGACCCAGTCAATTATAGATCTATCTCGCTAACGTCAATCTGTAGGTAACTCATGGAGGGCATAGCCCGGTACAGCATAACTGGATTAATAACTACGTATTATCTTTGTTTGATAACACTCTCCAGTAGACCTTACGCTGAGTATATATTGACTAGAAGTTTGAATGACATGTTTTGCCTCCTCCATTTATACTCCCTGGCGTGGGTACTGACCGTGCTGTGAGGATCCCCTGGGGCTGTTGGTACCGAGAGTTAGTGGATGGTGTCATGGACTACTTGTGGGTACCCGTGTACCGATGACAGTTATTAAATAAATGATATCGTTGAATTACAGTCGTTATGACAAGGCAATATGAGGCGTTGTTTCTGTGCCATGCACGAGTGTGGCGGGTAACTAGAGCTGTTTGTAGGCATCCATGGCTACCTACAGCATGTTTAAGTGGACACCTGTGGACATCTCATCGGTGTCCGTGGGTACCGCTTTAGTTTTTGGTGGGTACCGTGAAGACGACTTATAGAAGAGCCATATCTACCGATGCCACCCCTTGCATTAATTGCGCTAAGGTTAGATGCGGTGAGTGGCGTCAGATCGTTACTCATGTCGTGGCAGACATGGGTTATTGTACTGAGGTCATCCATGTGTGTCAACTGTATCCGCATACAGCTTTAGTAGGCAAATAGTAAATCAGACTTACAAGCGTTTCGTTCCAATGTTTCTTGGTCACTCATCAGAGGACATTATGTTATGGTTATTCTGTGGCTAAAGTCCATCATGTGGGGTGAAAGGGGTGAGTTCCCTGCGTGTTTGTGCACAAGGATATTTACAACAGTCAGAAGATTTGATAGCTGAAGATACCTTAAGATTTGTGAAAGTAACTCTAACCAGTGTCGATGCTTTGTGGATCCATGCTTGGCACAGGCGAGTACTCACAACATTGCAAGTTAATAGTTTAGGAAAGCCTTAACATTCTGTCCGTGTTTCTGGACATTTACTGGACGTGGCCCTAATGTATACATATCCGTGGGAAGAAGCGATGTATGCTCTACACAGGAGAAGGATGTTTCACTGGGTGTGGAGGTGGCAATTTGTGGTGTATACAGTAACAAGTGACGTCTCCTATTCAACTGATCTATTTCGTGGAGCTTGAAAGAGATGATAAGACGTTATTCCAGACTGTACTTTCTGCCATACTGAGTTTGTGGTCGGATAGGTTGCCTACAATGGTTTGGTTTGATTCGTGTTTTTCAGATTACGTTGTTTTCTGCGTTTCTGAGTTTTAGATCCATATTTCAAACGTTTAGATGGCTTCGAGCAGTAATTTATTTACATTCCCATTTTTGATTGTCTTATTGTCGCTGCAAATGCCCTCCGGCCTGTTGTGGTGGGCGATTGCGAGTGTGTTTGATTGATGTTGGATGTTTTGCAAGATTGTGGGCTGCTGGGCTGTGTTCATGGGAATTTGCATATGGGTGGTTTGTTAGTAGTGCTCGTTGTTAATTTGTTTATTTGTGGTCGTGTTTGGTTTTGTTCGCGAGGAGACTGGATGTGGTTATCTGATCTGTCGTTGCGGTAGAAATCTGTTTTCCGTTTTTGGAGGTGGTCTTGGCTGTTATTTGGCTTGATATGGGGTGGTTTAGAAACGTGCTGTTTGAATGCGCTGTGGCGGTAATTGCTGTACATGTGGGCGTTGGTAGATTTTCGAGTGATGGAAGCGTGCCCTTGTGGCTGTACCATGCTTGGTGTTCTGTCTTGTGCGGGATGTGGACTTCGACTTTGTGCTTGATGTATGTCTGGCAATGGCAGGAATGGTCCTGTGTAGATTTGCATATAGTAGTGGAAATTGCTTTCGTTGATGATGTTGATTGTGTGGTGGGTTTTAATCTTAGGCTTATAAGCCACGGGCTTCTTGGGCTTGGTGGCATCTTGCTTTGTTGTGTGCTTTGCTTAGTTTCATTTTTTGTGTGTGTGTATGCCTATTTCGGCATATTTTGCTGCTACCATGTGTGACATGACTATCGCTTGATCTGCTATCAAAAATTACGGCGCATCCATTATAGGTGCAAAAATGGCAACAGCTCAACTGCTGAGCAAGAAGCCATTCAAATACTATATAATCCAGGTGCGGTCATCAAAAACCATTTACAGGACAGGCAGCGGCCATCCTTTCCAAGTATAACTATGTGGATGAAGCTAACTGGAAACTATCGGACACCGACTTATGCATGAAATTAGAGTATGGCAGAGGTGAATACCATATCAAACTAGTTAGCAAATGTTTAGACCAATGGACGTTTCATCTATTCTATCCATTAGTCATATGACGTCATACTTAACTAAGTGACGTGTATGATTACGCCATAATCAAAGTTGTCATGAATAACGTAGATAAGTTCGTCACGAACGCTTAATTGATGAAGAACTGAGCGTATGTCTTTACTATTTAATAAACATGCTGCAACAGCGCCCAGTGAAATTAGTTTCAAAATATTCAGCAGCTTACCTGTATAGTTTTCTGGAAACCTATAGTCAGACAGTTCTGGGATCGATCGATTCCAAACACGGGTGAAGTGTGGGTGGAGCTTAGATAAAGATGGGCGGGGCATGGCTAAAACGGGATTCCTTCATTAGTAGCAAGTCGTGAAATAGAACCCGAAATTGCCACACAGACGATACCGAACACGCAAGAGCAGCCAGGTTATATCTGTCTAAAATCCACAAAGAGCGTAAAGCGTAAGAATGGATTGATACAAGGCCGATCCATAATTAGTGGCAACGGATGCCCGTCGGAGTGAATCAGTAGCTTCGTGGATGAGCACAGCAAACAACATGTGACAGAGATCCGTTCTTACGTGGAAAACACCACCGAATTCATCAATAGACCTGGGTTCGAATGCAAATACATTTGTATTTCAATGAATTAAAATAATTTTTCAAGTATTGGCATTTGCATTCGAAGATTTCAAATCACAACTATTTGTATTTGCATTTAAATACTTTTCCTAAAGTATTTGAAATTTCAAATAGTTTTCAAATGCTTTTTTAAATACTTTTCAATATTAGTTTCTCAAGTCAATTCCGTTTCATTTATTAACTGTACATTTTGCTAACAAAATTGCTGTAGTCTGTTGAAGTTATGTGACAGCAACAGGTTTCAACACATTGTAAAATGTAGACCAGCCTTTCTTCTTCTGACTGTAACGATTATATTTGGCACTAACGTGATAATGGTTAATATACAAGCTATAATGTGTTAGTTTCAGAAATCACACTCAAAACAAACACTATTATATATAATCTTTATTTAAAAGTCGTTAGATTTTCTAGTTTAATATTTCATCTTGAATTCAGGATATAATGGGTGAAATTATGCATAGATCAGATGTTAATTCCCATTATAGCTATAGATCTAAAATCTTGGACATCCTCTCAAACTACCCACCCAACACACTACCCACCCAACACACTACCCACCCAACACACTACCCACACACCCCATTGGAAGCCAGTGTTGCCATAGGGGCAACAACTAGTCAACTATGCAGCTAATTAGTTTCTCACATATTCACCAGACTTTGTCCTACATTAATCATAAAGGCTTGTATTAAGTTTATGTACGACACTGTTTGGCTATAGGTTCAAATTAGTGTTTGGTATAGTTTACTGCATACCAGAGTGTGATTATAAGTGGCCAGGTCTTTGTGGGAGAATGAATAGAAAACAGCAGGAGGTTGTTAACCCTTTAATGACTAAATTTGTTCAAAAAATTTAAATATTTACCAATTGAATGTCCATTTGCAGGCCAAGAGATTATTTTTGAAAATTTACCACTAGAATGGCTGGCTCGGTTACCGTGCCAGTCATTCCTCTGGTAACATTTCAAAAATAGCCTTCTCTTATCCTGCAAATGGATATTCCTCAAGACCACTACAGAGGCCGGTTTTGGCCGCCTTCGTCGTGAAAGGGTTAAAGCAATGAAATTATTCTCCATGGAAGTGCTGTGTTTGTACTCTGTTGAAATTAATTTGTCTACAAACTATTCCCGCCTAAGGCAGAAACGGTTTCCAATCAATTTTTTTAAACCGATTCAGCTGCCATGAAGATGGGAATTAAAGTAGTCAACGGTGAAATAATTAATGGCATAAATAGCTCAACACATTTAATTTCTCATGAAGAATGTATATTTGAGAGCAATTAGCCTGAAAGTTATTAGGTCCTGTGCTAGAGAACACTTCGAGTCAAATTATTTCCAAAGTAACAACATTTTACCTGAAAGAAGATGCTTATTTCACCCTTCACTGCTATTTAAGCCTTTTACTAATTAAACTGCCTTTAAGTCTAAAGTTGAATGTAACCGTATAGGAAAGTTGTTGAATTAATTTGAATGGAGAAAGAAATAGCTTCTAGGCAAATAAATATCTAAATAGTTAATAAACAAAGACAAATTCGACCAATACCTGAATTGGTATGTTTTTTAATCAGGCTGCCGTTAAGTCAAGTGTCCATTTTGGAAACAATTCTGCTGAAACTGTTGCTGTTCCACTTTATCTTTTGGCCCCAAAATTGACACACGTATTCTGGATCTTACGGACATGCATCCCCCTAAGTTTGGAGGCGATCATTTCAGTAGAAGTAGAGTTATTGAAAAATGCATCAAAAGTGCCCATTTAGAAAACTATGTTGCTGAAAACTGTTGCTATTGTGTTTCAGCTTTTGGCCCCAAAATTGGTACACGTCTTCGTGACCATGCGGGTAAACGTCCACCCAAGTCTCGAGAAGATTCCTACAGTAGATAGTGAAGTTATTAGAGTTATTGAAAACATGTGTCAAGAGTCCATTTTGAAAACAATGTTGTTGAAAGCTGTTGCTGTTGCCTTTTAGATTTTCACCCTAAAATTGCTACACGTCTGCAGGACCCCAGGATGGCGGGAGGGAGAGAGCGAGAGCGAGGGGTTGGGGAGGTGTGTGTGTGTGGGCGGGCGGGCGGGCGGGCGGGCGGGCGGGCGGGCGGGCGGGCGTGTTTGTGTGTGTGGGGGTGGGGTGGGGTGGGGGTGGGAGGAGTTAGGGAAAGAGAGACAAAAAGAGAGGAGAGGGGAATATGAGAAACAGGGTATAAACAAAGAATTTGACAGGCGTGAGAAAGATAAGGTGGTGAGGAGCTCTTAATGCTGTGTTCACCATGCTTATACATGTTGGGCTGTTTGCATTTAGCTCTTATGGTTGCGAATTTAACAAATAGGAAGTTACTTAAAGCGGTTGGTATTGACTATATATTGGCATACTGCGTTACATATTGTAATATTCTTTTCCAAGTCGACATTGTTAATGCCGTATAGAAGTTGATTAGCTGTCAGTGTGGCAAGAGAGATATTGTTTAGGACGAGCTGATTTTGGAGAGAGACACTTTGGTCGTTAAAAGGAGGGCAGTGGAGGAAATAGTGATTTGTGGATTCATCAGTGTATCCGCATGGGCAGCTCGCTGAGTCTGACAGAAAACTTTCAAATAGATGCCCATTTAAATTACTACAACCTTTACGAAGCCTACATAGGATTACATTAGAAAACCTTTGGTCGACATAATACCAGGGAGGAGGGGGTCGTATGGGTGACATGGCTTCAAATTTGCTCTTGAATTCCGTGAGAGTGGCGGAACACGTGACCGGCGCTGGGAGAGTATTCCATGCGCGGACTGTTACTTGAAAAAAAGATCCACGAAAGAGCTCAATACGGCACCGAAATGGAGTGAATAGGTTTGCGTGACGAATGTTGTAGGGGTTTCGTGCCTGGGATAATGAGGGAAGGTGATTATTCAGAATTTCACACGCCATCCCGTTGATAATTTTATATAGCATAACTAATCTGTGAGATTCCCGTCTATGTGAAAGCGTTTCTATTCCTGTTTCTGTGTACAGGTTTTCCGTACGAGCACTAGGCCTACGTGTCATTCCACATACTGCTCTGAGTGTGTCCTTTTGGATGTCCTCCAGTCGTGTTACAAGATACTGTGGTGTGTTATCCCAGACAACGTCTGCGTATTCTAGAGATGGCCTAATAAAGCTTTTGTACATAATTTCAAGACATTTCCGGTCTAGGATATATTTTAGGCCCTTGAGTAAAGAATGTTTGTTTTGAGCATTTGTGATTAAGTTTTCCACGTGAGTAAGCCAAGTGACAATTATGATGATTATTTTTTAATATATAGACTGAAAGCTGTTGTAGCAACAGTTTTCATTCACATTAGTATCAAATCTGTACCAGGTAGTAATCGCATTACCTAATAATTACTTTGAGAATAATTTTACTGAATGTTTCTACTGTCATTGATAGCAATAACATTCACGTAAATTATTGTCAAAATATATATAAACGCTTTCTCTAATTTTCTTCTGGAAATTGACACACTTGCGCTGAACAGTATTGAAATGCAGTTGAATACCGTGAATACGCCCTACGTGTATTCTTACGCTTCTAGAGCCGGAGGACAAATGACTAAATCTGCACGGGCAGGCGGGTTGCTTTTGTTTGAGCAATCCTGGCCTATACAGACAATAGACTAAACGAATATGGCGTCCAATAGTTACGACGATTATGGAGTCAGGAAATTGCATGCTGGGTAGCGTTGCATGCTGGGTAGCATAGCATGCTGGGTAAATTGAACAGAAATCAGCAGACATCTCATATCTCGTGCAAAAGGGTCTATATTTAATGGGACACGACAACTCTAGGCATAGGTGGTATAATTTGAGCTTAGTGAGTGAGGGCAGGTGTCATTAGAAGTGGAATGGATGTCTGTGCGGGAAAATGAATAAAAATAGCATGGTAATGTCATAGTAATAAAAGTGGAATTGCAGATTTAAATTATGCAAATCAGCGTTTGACTATTTAATGGTATTAATCAGTTAACAAAGTAGAAAATTAAGCATAAATAATGTCCATTTGAAAACAATTTGACTAAAAGGTATTTATTCCTAAAAGATAATTTACTGCAGTCCAATCATTTTCAAATTAAAGGTTTTTAGTTCCAAGAATGACAATATACGTATAATGTATTTAAACTTTCACTGTTAAGAAATTTATTACCGTAATTAATAACTTGCGGTCAAATCTGCTTTATTGACCACCTGCCTATATTATAATATCCAATTATACATTTGACCTCTATTAAGCGATCACCTGCCTTAAAGGTCCACTCTTTATTCTCCCTTCTCTTAAACATTTTGAAAGCAATTTGGCGGGAAGCTGTTGCAGCCTAACAAAAACAAATTCATGAGTAGTCAGAAGTACAATTTCATTGTCTCTCGACAAAAGCAAACGATTGAAGCACGTGTTCTGTTTATTGCTGGTGGCATCCGGCTGTCAGTGGTATAGTCCACACTTTCGTAACCCTTATGAATAAACTAGATTATTGCTAGCGGGTGCCTTGCTGAAAGTACCTCACTTCAATGTTTGTCCACGGCAAGCCAATGGACCTTTCCAGGTTTATCCATCGATCATCTGACGTCATAATTAACTAAGTGATGTGTATGCCGACGTCATAATCATGACGTCATTAATAATTCGACATAGTCCGTCTTTAAACGCGTAATAGTCCGACACGTTGGACGAATTGTATGTCTTTACCATTTAATAAACATTCTGTTGAATATTTGAGGACTAATTTGACTGGGCGCCCAGTCAAATTAGTTTCAAAATATTTAACAGCGTACCGGTATAGTTTTCTGGTAATTGATAGTCAAACACACGTGTC
>CM067359.1:63698487-63703487 GCA_034401795.1 Chaetoderma sp. LZ-2023a
ACGACACGACGATGTTTCTCTCTCTCTCTCTCTCTCTCTCACTACCTCTCGCTCTCTCTCTCTCTCTCTCTCTCTCTCTCTCTCTCTCTCTCTCTCTACCTCTCGCTCTACCTCTCGCTCTACCTCTCTCTATACCTCTCTCTCTACCTCTCGCTCTCTCTCTCTCTACCTCTCTACCTCTCTCTCTCTCTCTACCTCTCGCTCTCTCTCTCTCTCTCTCTCTCTCTCTCTCTCTCTCTCTCTACCTCTCTCTCTCTCTACCTCTCTCTCTCTCTCTACCTCTCTCTCTCTCTATCCTCTCTCTCTCTACCTCTCTCTCTCTACCTCTCTCTCTACCTCTCGCTCTTACCTCTCTCTCTCTACCTCTCGCTCTACCTCGCTCTACCTCTCGCTCTACCTCTCTCTACCTCTCGCTCTACCTCTCGCTCTACCTCTCGCTCTACCTCTCGCTCTACCTCTCGCTCTACCTCTCGCTCTACCTACCTCTCGCTCTACCTGTCGCTCTACCTCTCGCTCTACCTCTCGCTCTACCTCTCGCTCTACCTCTCGCTCTACCTCTCGCTCTCTCTACCTCTCGCTCTCTTCTACCTCTCTCTCTCTCTACCTCTCTCTCTCTCTACTCTCTCTCTCTCTCTCTACCTCTCTCTCTCTCTCTACCTCTCTCTCTCTCTACCTCTCTCTCTCTCTTCTACCTCTCTCTCTCTCTACCTCTCTCTCTCTCTCTACCTCTCTCTCCTCTCTATCTCTCTCGCTCTACCTTCTCTCGCTCTACCTCTCTCGCTCTCAACCAGCTCTCGCATCTACCTCTCTCTCTACCTCTCGCTCTCTCTACCTCTCGCTCTCTCTACCTCTCGCCTCTCTCTACCTCTCTCTCTATCTACCTCTCTCTCTCTCTTCTACTCTCTCTCTCTCTCTCTACCTCTCTCTCTCTCTCGTACCCTCTCTCTCTCTCTCTACCTCTCTCTCTCTCTCTCTCTACCTCTCTCTCTCTCTACTCTCTCTCTCTCTCTCTATCTACTCTCTCTCTCTCTCTCTCTACCTCTCGCTCTACCTCTCTCTCGCTCTACCTCTCTCGCTTCTACCTCTCTCGCTCTACCTCTCTCGCTCTACCTCTCTCGCTCTACCTCTCTCGCTCTACCTCTCTCGCTCTACCTCTCTCTCGCTCTACCTCTCTCGCTCTACCTCTCGCTCTACCTCTCTCGCTCTACCTCTCGCTCTAACCTCTCGCTCTACCTCTCGCTCTACCTGTCGCTCTACCTGTCGCTCTACCTCTCGCTCTACCTCTCGCTCTACCTCTCGCTCTACCTATCGCTCTACCTCTCGCTCTCTCTCTCTCTGTCACTCTCTCTCTCTGTCACTCTCTCTCTGTCACTCTCTCTCTCTGTCACTCTCTCTCTCTGTCACTCTCTCTCTCTCTCTCTACCTCCCTCTCTCTGTCACTCTCTCTACCTCCCTCTCTCCCTCCCTTTCTCTATACCTCCCTCTCTCTGTCACTCTCTCTCTACCTCCATTTCTCTACCTCCCTCTCTCTGTCACTCTCTCTCTCTCTCTCTCTATCACTCTCCTCTCTCTCTCTCTCTCTCTCCATCTCCCTCTCCCTCTCTCCCTCTCTCTCTCTCAGCCACCGATCCGGAACAGCCGCACAAAATCACAAGTCTAATTCGAACAGGAAACTTCTTCGTCGGTGACTACACTGACACCAGCTTATTTGCTCAAAAAAGGTCGCTACATGCTTTTTCTCGAATTGAACGCTAGACACCGCCTTGCATTTCCTGAAAAAATGTTATTGTAGAAACCTAACCGTAGGGGTGTTGTGGGTGTGTGTGTGTGTGAGGGGGGGGGGGGGGGTCATCAGGGCACCTCTCCCCCGATCGACAAAAGGATATACACTCATATCGCAATCCATTTGAAGCCTGCACCACCGAGGATAGCAGCATCTGCAAATACATGATCAAAACCCCTTTCTTCACCAGCCATCATACAGGCTACCCGTACAGATGCAGAATTTTCGAGATACATTACGCGCTTTCGGTGACTCAAAGAACACTCCAAAAGCACCACCTACGCCTATAGGAGAGTAGCATATGCCACTCTCGCGGCGAGACATTTCAAACAACCGGGACATTGCAGGATGGACATTGCAATTCCACATTATCCATGTCCCTCAACTCGGACTCACATGATGAAAACTCTCACAAAAATGGAAGCAACTACATTGTATGGAACCACAAGCCATCATTAATGCGGGTTTGGAGCACATGTGATGGACGTGTAGCTCATATGTATAGGCACATACATATTACGCTAGAGCACCGCGCCCATGACGTAGCCATCACTCTCCCCACAGCAGCATAACTCATAAAAGACGATCAATTTGGATTCCACGAAATCGGTCCCGCGAGTTCCAACTACTGTATACAACACAACGACTGACTTCACAAACGCCTTAAACCAGAATGGCCATAGTCAATGTTGTAGTCTTCAACTTTTTAAACCTTTGATAAAGTGGCACACCCAAGTCTTCTAGCTAAACATGTCAACCTAGGCATACATGACAGTAGCTGTGCCAGGATCAGAAGTCTTCTCATAAACAGAACAAAGCAAGTCATCATCGAGTTTGCCACAGGGTATAAAATGCCATAATCCGTCAAGACAACCCGTTGACTCATTGCAGATGTAGCAATACTTTCAAACAGAATGGATGAATTCCAATCTGTCGCTCAAATATATGACGTCATAATCACATGTAGGGTGACGTCACACTCATAATTTAATAGAAATTTTCCGTCAGGAAGCTGGATTGGTCAATCCAGTATATTATATATATATATATATATATATATATATATATATATATATATATATATATATATATATATATATATATATATATATATATATCTATATATATATATATATATATATATATATATATATATATTATATATATATATATATATATATTATATATATATATATATATATACACCTGTGCAAAAGTTAAGCACCACCCTATTTTTACGCACATGCGAGGGTATATTCATGTGCTATGAAGAAAGCAATAGCACTAAACATTTATGTACCCATCCATCTTAGTGCAAGAGGTAATAATGCAACTAGAGGAATGCTGATTATGATGGTGGGGAAACACTGTATGTTTTTGTTTGAACTTGAAAACGAGGCCTGATATTGGTTACGTTGGACACAACTGACAACTATTTCCCTACAGTTGACACACGTGGCTAGATTGTCATTAATGGCGTCTGAAAACGAAGTTTAACATCTGTGCACGAGTTTGAGACTGTCATTATTAATACCGGGGTATATCCACCTTGTGCCTGGATGACGGCCTGGACACGACGTCTCATGCTGGTCACCAAACCGACTGATACGCCATTGTGGTATTCGTTGCCATTCAAGATGGAGTGCGTCTGTTAATTCCTGTAGGTTCTGCACAGGAGGATCCCTCCTTCTCACCATGTTTCCCAGAATGTCCCAGATATGCTCAATAGGGTTCATGTCAGGGCTCCTTGCTGGCCATGGTAGGGTTTCGATGGCATTCTGGCGGAGGTATTCATGCACAGCTCTAGCACGATGTGGGTCGGGGCGTCGTCATCCATGAATATAGGGTGGTTTCCAGGTGCATGATTTACAAAATGAGGGACCCACAAACTCTATCCAGTATGGAATCTTGATATCTTTGTCCATTTAGTGTTCCAGGTACAGTCAACAGATCCAGCTTACAATCAAATGAGATGCACCCCCATATCCTAACGGAACCTCCACCAAATGGAACTTCTTCATGATGTTACGCTTGGTCATATACGCCGTGCGTCTGGACACTCCATACACGAGTTCGACCATCTGTGGCATGAAGCAGGAACAGACTTTCATCGGACCAGTGTACCCGTCTCCAGGATCTCATGTTCCAGTGTCTTCTTTCGTTGCACCACCTCAGACGCTCCTCTTTGTGGTGTGCAGTGAGGAGAGGACGTCTGACAGGTCTCCTAGCTTTCATGCCAGCAGCATACAGTCTCCTTCTGACGGTAGACATTGACACTCTATTGCGCGTTTCCCATTGCTGGCTGAGCACTCTGCTGTTGGTGAATGGAGATCTCCTAACAAGAGCGTACTAGGGCTCGATCATCACGGGCAGTAGTCTTCTTCGGTCTTCCAGATCTAGGCCTGTCCTTCACCTCGTTAGTTTGCCCATGTTTTGCAATCAAACGACTGATTACAGTATGGTTAATGTTCAGCTGTCTGCCAATCTCTCTGCATGACATACCAGTGGTATGCATGCCTATGATTTGCCATTTCACACGATCACTTAACCTTCGTCTTGCCATAGCGGTTCACAATCAAGAGCTAATTCTCTCTGTACAAATAAACCACGGTCATGAACACAAAATTCCTAATCTTGTCGCCTAAATCTGTATGTAATGTTCTACACCTCAAACTGGACTTTTACATAACTGAACACGTGTGCTATTTCCCGCCACGCACGGACATCAACGTCCGGAAGTACATAGACAGATTTATGTCAACGCGAGGAACACAGTCTCTAAGATCATCGCTGGTGCTAAACAGTCTTTCTTTAACAACAAAATCTTAGAAAGTACGTCGAATCCCAAACAACTCTACAGTACAATGTTCGACCTAATGGGTAAGAAGAAAGACTCCTCCCTTCCTAGTGGTGAGGATCCGGCACTTATTGCCCAGTCATTTTCGGACTTTTTTCAAAGCAAAATCATGGACATTCGCACACAATTGCACCAGTCCCAAAATACTACTGTTCCTCACGATGACCATCCTGTCTTCAATGGCAAAGGCCTCGATTACTTTCTTCAGTTTTCAGAAAATGATGTATTGACCCTTTTAAACGAGCTCAAGCCAACCTTCTGTACATTGGATCCTATCCCTACCAAACTTGTGCTAAAATACACGGACCTCCTGCTTCCGTCGATTACCATGATGGTTAATTCTAGTCTAATGTCCGGGAC
>CM067359.1:63708487-63756142 GCA_034401795.1 Chaetoderma sp. LZ-2023a
ATTATTATTATTATTATTATTATTATTATTATTATTATTACATGTATTATTATTATTATTATTATTATTATTACTATTATTATTATTATTATTATTATTATTATTATTATTATTATTATTATTATTATTATTATCGTCGTCGCTATTATTATTATTATTATTATTATTATTATTATTATTATTATTATTATTATTATTTCAACATAATATAAGTACCTAGGTAATCAAAACTCCCTCAAATTTAAAGGCGCGCCTCTACACCAGGACATCTGAGGACAAAATCGAGAAACCTGCATACCCACGGAGGCTCACATTATGCACCCAAATGAAATCCCAGCACGTGATAACCCCACTCAGTAAAAAGCAATATAATCCTCTCCTTTGTCAATATATAAACCGGTATTCCACCTGGCATCGTGTACTGTAGCCTGTACTTGCTAGACAATCATAAGTTCTTTGACTATTTTCAACTGACGAAGTCAGTCATTTAAGCGCATGCATGCACACCCACCCATGCATGTACGTATGTACGTACATACGTATGCACGCACGCACGTTTTTCATTGCAGCGCTGTGCTCCCCGAGAACTGTCCTGGTGTTCACTCTTCGGAAAGCTAATCCGAAATAAGTCCAATCGATCACAAAATTTCGTTTAAGTCATGTAAGCATTCATCCTCACACAGGCTTTAACAAGTAAACGAATCTTTGCGATTGATCAGACTTCCTTCGGACGTATATATGATTAGTCTTCTAATGTGAACACCACCTTAGTGTGGTAATCAGAGTGGCAGTGTGGCAGGAGATTTGATGAAGCCGAGTTATCGTGGTCGCCTGACCTATATCTGTTGGCACAATAGCTAAACCCCCTACAAAACATTAACATTGCTGGCATTCCGTTAGCCGATAGTGATAGTGACGCACAGTTGGTTAGTGTAGGCCACATTTGATTTAGCTACAATGTAACAGGACGCCCAAAACACAATCGGTCTCATTGGAGGTTATAGTACAGAGGCCCTGACTGAATAAGAACTAGGTAGTGACCGTAGTGCGCTACACAGCGAAGAGAGTAAGTATTGTACGAATAGCCGAATAATGCTACTTCCTCAAATAGGGAGATCAGAAGTTAGGCATAAGAATATGGTTAGTTCGTCTGGGTGACCCTAGCCGCAAATACGTCCAGCGAAGAGTTCTGTACTTGGAACGACTCACAAGAAGGGAAATATAATAATAATAATGGTGTTGTAGTGAAGAGAATCATATAGCATAGCATCATGTGTTGGTGAATGAAAATGGAGACAACAAGAGGTCCGTAGACATGAGTGATAGGGGAAAATGCTTGGAATAGGCCTGCGGATGTCAAATGGACAATGACAATGACAATGGGAACAGTGGCCACAAGAACGTCATCTGAACCACAAGTGCGTTTCAAGTGTTGCCAGATGTGGGGCCCGCGAATGAAGGAAATGATGATGATGTTGTTGTTGTTGTTGTTGGTGGTGGTGGTGGTGGTGGCGTGGTTGTGCAGTCGTTGCTGTTACTGCTGCTATGTTGGCTGCTGTCGTGTTGTTGTTGTTGTTGTCGTCATCGTCGTCGTCATTGTTCGAAATGGCCACAAGAACAAAACGCAATCAATATTGCGACTTTACCTGATGGGAAGTAAAGGGCATACATCAATATTTTTTTTAAATTCGTAGTTGTTATCTTTGTGATGTCTTGACAGATTTAAGTGAAATAACTCTAAGCCTAGATGAAATTTGAACAGAAAACATAAGTATATATTTATTTGATACATTCGTACATGTTATAAGTTATACATAACACGCGAGAGATGGGCCTACTTGTTGTCGACTATTTGGAAAATAATTTGTCTGAATTTTTATGCTCCTTTAGCCATCACGACTTTCACGCTAATCTTTTCAAGATATTTACCGGAATTTCATATTTTGTACTGAGTGCCCATGTGCATATGTGCATGGATTGTGATTGTGAATCTAAGGTGTAACTGCCTAAATACGACTCCAGCAGACGGTGGTAACCATATACTGATACCAAGCTTCCTCTCTTCAAATGCTACGATTCTCTGGAGTTTCCATATTTTCGCAAATTTACCACCCACGGGTCGGTCGCCATTTAGCAACGATGTTTTCTCCCGTGTGTACGTGGTATATCGGAAACATGGCGGCCGTGGCACATGACTGCGAAAATAAAATAAAACTATAAATACATTTAATAACAATCTCAATAACGAAATATATGGTATATGGGTGTATGTACAAGTTCGGCAGGGATGGGTGGGGTGGGTAGTTATCATATCGATCGGTCATTAGTGATATAAAGAAATGAATAGTATTCTACCGAAATAGCGGACATTGTATTGGAGTTATCGAATTTCATATTTCGGATTCAAATGGTTAAGAGAAGAACTTGATGGATTCAATCTGTCGATCAAGTATATGACTTCATACACAATTATGTCACATGTAGGTCGACGTTACAATCAACTATGTAATGAATGGCGTAGCTACCGATATATCCGTCAGGTTCTTTTAAAAGTTCGTCAGTTGTGCGAATTGTCTGTTTTACCATTTGGCCTAATAAACATATTCTGTTGAATATTTTGAAACACATTTTACTGGACGCACCAGAGGCAGCAACAGCACCAAGTCACCATAGTTTCAAAATATTCAACAGCTTACTTGTATAGTTTTCTGGAATTTGAGATTCAGGAAGTTCATGGGTCAATCGATCACAACACTGGCAAAGCGTGGGCGGAGCTTAGCTAATGATGGGTGGGGCATAGCTAAAGGTGGCTTCATCCATATGCTATGGAATATATCTTATGGAGTTCATTGATGGTAGTTCGTTAAAACAGCCAAAGCAAGGTGGGAGAGAGGGAATGGGAGGGGTGGGGGCGTTGGGGGAAATCAGGTCAGTTCTCTTTATTACGCTCAGACTCATCAAGAGCTTATGAAGCTAGAGTTTACAGGATAATTGGGATGGAGGGAAAGTCCGCGTGTGCGTGCGTGTGTGTTTATGCGGGTGCGCACGCGAGCATGTGTGCATGCTTTAACGCGTGGAAGCACAATATCCAAAAATTTACTCAGAGGCTGAATTGTTACACTCCTTTTACACTAATAGTTTGGTTTGTTTCCTTTTACCACATAAACATCGCAGAGTTGCCTCCCTCCCCATTATACTTGACCAGAAGAAGCGTATTATTCATTAGTGTGACAGAGTAGCCTAAATATTATGAAGGCAACTCGATTGGAACTCAGAATTGGCTTTAGCTTTCTGCAGCAAAATTTTACTGATAAAATCTGCTTCAAGCAAACCGCATTGCATGCTTAGTCACGTAAATATTACAAGGTGACGAAGCGTGCGTGTATGCGTGAGCTTGTGAGTAAGTGAGTGCGCGAGCTTGTAAGTGAGCTCGTGAGTGATGAGTGGGCTCATGAGTGAATGAGTGAGTTCGTGAGTAAGCGAGCTCATGAGTGGGTCGGCTCGTGACTGAGTGAGCTCGTGAGTGAGTCAGTGCGTGTGCGGTTCAAATTGAAAATTTACTCACTTTAAAATACTTTCAAACCGGCAAAAATCCTTTACGATTTAATAATTATTATGTTGACTATTTTTAAGCTAACTTGACTGCGAGGAGCTGTAGCATACGATGGCAGCAGCAGCCCCCTGTCAAATTAGTTTCAAGGTACTCAAAAGAATCCTTGTATAATTACCCTGATTAGATTCTGGGAAGTCAGCTTTCAAAAGATTAATGCGTCACCCACTTGCTAACAACGGAGGAATCCAGTTTTAGCTATGCCCGCCCATCTCTGGCTAAGCTCCAACCGCACCTAGCTCGAGTTGGAATCGATCGATCCCTGAACTCCCTAACTATCAAATTTCCAGATAACTATACAGGAAAGATGTTGAATATTTTGAAACTAATTTAACTGCTTACTGTTGCTCATTTAAATTACTTTCAAAATCTTTATTAAATAATAAAAACATTCACTTCGTACAACAACACTTTGTACGTTATCAATTAAGCGTTCGTGACGAACTTAGGTAGGCCATTCATGACGTAATTGCTTATGACGTCATCTTACGTGTCACATAGTTAATTATGAAGTCATATGATTGATTGAGAAACTGGAATCCTCCATTACATTTCATTGTTAATCAAATATGTGGGTTGTTTAATAGAAAGATAACTAATTATGTAGACCTACCAAATATTAAAAGTATAAATATCGATAAGATTGAGATAAGTATAGGCAAATAAATAAGATAAGTAAATGGACACAAAGCAGAGGTGAAATTAGGGTGGATGTCGAGCTAGGAAAAGGAAGATATAGCAACAACCCCCACCCCACCCGCTTAATGGTAGATTTAGGAAGCTGATCATGTTTGTTGGTACTCTGTTTTCCTCGGGAAATGTGCGTTGAGAATAAAGCTTAAGGATGCACGGATCTGGAAGTTTCAGTATCGCTGATGTCTTGGCAGAGAAGTGATGGTACTTAAATATTTGTTCCCACATTGATATTTTCATAACTATAACGCGGTTCTTTGTCCGTAAGTGTATTAGATATGATATTATTTTGTGTAGGACATTGCTAAATTGTATTATTTCCTTAGTCTAGAGTAGACAGAAAATAGTGTTCTTTTGTTTCATCATGGTATCTGCTTGAACATCTAGGAACGTCAATTAGGAAATTGTCATAAAGATGCTATTTTTATTACTACAGTTGTTCCGTAGCCTATAGTAAAACATGCCCGGTATTTGACCGACATAAACACATCTAGACCGGACTCGTGTATAATAATGCATTGTTTTTTATTTATTTTCAAATTTCTGTTGGGCTGTAAATACTTTAACAGGATCGGAGAGCGTTCCATGCAGTTGCTGGAAAGAAAAGCCATTTTAAAAGTATTTTAACATCTGGATGGAGTGTAGGGGGGGATGCAGCCCAAGGTCTATTACAGAACATGTGGGAGAGTCATTCCTCTGGTAACATTTCAAAAATAGCCTTCTCTTATCCTGCGAATGGATATTCCTCAAGACCACTACAGAGGCCGGTTTTGGCCGGCTTCGTCGTGAAAGGATTAAAGCAATGAAATTATTCTTCAGGGAAGTGCTGTGTTTGTAGACTTTTTTGTAGAATATTTTGAAATTAATTTGTCTACAAACTATTCCTGCCTAAGGCAGAAACGGTTTCCATTCAACTTTTTTTCAAACGATTCAGCTGCCATGAAGATGGGAATTAAAGTAGTTAACGGTGAAATAATTAATGACATAAATAGCTCAACACATTTAATTTCTCATGAAGAATGTATATTTGAGAGCAATTAGCCTGAAAGTTATTAGGTCCTGTGCTAGAGAATACTTCGAGTCAAATTATTTCCAAAGTAACAACATTTTACCTGAAAGAAGATGCTTATTTCACCCTTCACTGCTATTTAAGCCTTTTACTAATTAAACTGCCTTTAAGTCTAAAGTTGAATGTAACCGTATAGGAAAGTTGTTGAATACTTTGGAATTAATTTGAATGGAGAAAGAAATAGCTTCTAGGCAAATAAATATCTCAATAGTTAATAAACAAAGACAAATTCGACCAATGCCCGAATTGGTATGTTTTTAATCAGGCTGCCGTTAAGTCGTGTCCATTTTGGAAACAATTTTGCTGAAACTGTTGCTGTTCCACTTTATCTTTTGGCCCCAAAATTGACACACGTATTCTGGACCTTACGGACATGCATCCCCATAAGTTTGGAGGCGATCATTTCAGTAGAAGTAGAGTTATTGAAAAATGCATCAAAAGTGCCCATTTAGAAAACTATGTTGCTGAAAACTGTTGCTATTGTGTTTCAGCTTTTGGCTCCAAAATTGGTACACGTCTTCAGGAGCATGCGGGTAAACGTCCACCCAAGTCTCGAGAAGATCCCTACAGTAGACAGTGAAGTTATTAGAGTTATTGAAAACATGTGTCAAGAGTCCATTTTGAAAACAATGTTGTTGAAAGCTGTTGCTGTTGCCTTTTAGATTTTCACCCTAAAATTGCTACATGTCTGCAGGACCCCAGCATCGCGAGATGGCGGGAGGGAGAGAGCGAGAGCGAGGGTGGGTGGGTTGGGGAGGTGTGTGTGTGCGTGCGTGCGTGCGTGCGCGTGTGTGTGGGGGTGGGGTTGGGTGAGTTAGGGAAAGAGAGACAAAAAGAGAGGAGACGGGAATATGAGAAACAAGGTATAAACTAAGAATTTGACAGGCGCGAGAAAGATAAGGTGGTGAGGAGCTCTTAATGCTGTGTTCACCATGCTTATACATGTTGGACTGTTTGCATTTAGCTCTTATGGTTGCGAATTTAACAAATAGGAAGTTACTTAAAGCTGTTGGTATTGACTATATATTGACATACTGCGTTACATATTGTAATATTCTTTTCCAAGTCGACATTGTTAATGCCTTATAGAAGTTGATTAGCTGTCAGTGTGGCAAGAGAGATATTGTTTAGGATGAGCTGATTTTGGAGAGAGACACTTTGGTCGTTAAAAAGAGGGCAGTGGAGGAGATAGTGATTTATGGATTCATCAGTGTATCCGCATTGGCAGCTCGGTGAGTCTGACACAAAATTTTCAAATAGATGCCCATTTAAATTACTACAACCATTACGACGACTACATAGGATTACATTAGCAAACCTTTGGTCGACATAATACCAGGGAGGAGGTGGTCGTATGGGCGACATGGCTTTAAATTTGCTCTTGAATTCCGTGAGGGTGGCGGAACACGTGGCCGGCGCTGGGAGAGTGTATTCCACGCACGGACTGTTACTTGAAAAAACGAACCACGAAAGAGCTCAATACGGCACCGAAATGGAGTGAATAGGTTTGCGTGACGAATGTTGTAGGGGTTTCGTGCCTGGGATAATGAGGGATAATGAGGGAAGGTGATTATTCAGAATTTCACACGCCATCCCGTTGATAATTTTATATAGCATAACTAATCTGTGAGATTCCCGTCTATGTGAAAGCGTTTCTGTTCCTGTGTACAGGTTTTCCGTACGAGCACTACGTGTCATTCCACATTCTGTTCTGAGTGTGTCTTTTTGGATGTCCTCCAATCGTGTTACAAGATACTGTGGTATATTATCCCAGACAAGGTCTGCGTATTCTAGAGATGGCCTAATAAAGCTTTTGTACATAATTTCAAGACATTTCCGGTCTAGGATATATTTTAGGCCCTTGGGTAAAGAATGTTTCTGTTGAGCATTTGTGATTAAGTTTTCCACGTGAGTAAACCAAGTGCCAATTATGATGATTATTTTTTAATATATAGACTGAAAGCTGTTGTAGCAACAGTTTTCATTCACATTAGTATCAAATCTGTACCAGGTAGTAATCGCATTACCTAATAATTACTTTGAGAATAATTTTACTGAATGTTTCTGCTGTCATTGATAGCAATAACATTCACGCAAATTATTGTCAAAATATATATAAACACTTTCTATAATTTTCTTCTGGAAATTGACACACTTGCGCTGAACAGTATTGAAATGCAATTGAATGTACTACCGTGAATACGCCCTACGTGTATGCTTACGCTTCTAGAGCTGGAGGACAAATGACTAAATTTGCACGGGCAGGCGGCTTGCTTTTGTTTGAGCAATCCTGGCCTATACAGACAATAGACTAAACGAATATGGCGTCCAATAGTTACAACGATTATGGAGTCTTGAAATTGCATGCTGGGTAGCGTTGCATGCTGGGTAGCATAGCATGCTGGGTAAATTGAACAGAAATCAGCAATCATCTCATATCTCGTGCAAAAGGGTCTATATTTAATGGGACACGAGTAGTATAGCCGGAATTAAAATGATACCACGTCCCGGAATAAGGGGGGAAATCGAGAAATTCGCCTCCCAGACCCTTAAGAATTGAGGGCCGCATTTTTTAGGTGTTTTTAGGTCCAGGTAGAGCAGGCCTCTAAAAAATTGCCGCCCCTAGGGCCCCCCTTCACTATGCCAGCACGTAGTGCGACGCCACACCCCCATAATGAAAGCACCTGGGAGGCGAATTTCCCGATTACCCCCGTTATTCCGGGACGTTGTATCATTTTAATCCCGGCTATACTACTTAGCACATGGTCTTAACGTCCATTTAGAGACTAGCATACTCAGAGGTATACGAGCGGATCAAGCCCGCATTACATGGCGTCCAGACAAGCATACTCAGCGGTATACGAGTTGATCAAGCACGCATTACATGGCGTCCATTTAGAGATAAGCAACCACAGTGATATACCAGCTGATCGCCTTGGTCTGAACGTCCATTTAGAGACAAGCATACTCAGTGGTATACGAGCTGATCGAGCACACATTACATGGTGTCCATTTAGAGACAAGCATTCTCAGTGGTATACGAGCTGATCAAGCACACATTACATGGTCTTAACGTCCATTTAGAGACAAGCATACTCAGCGGTATACGAGCTGATCAAGCACGCATTACATGGTCTGAACGCCCATTTAGAGACAAGCATACTCAGTGGTATAGCATGCATTACATGGTCTTAACGCCCATTTAGAGACAAGCATACTCAGTGGTATACGAGCTGATCAAGCACACATTACATGGTCTGAACGTCCATTTAGAGACAAGCATACTCAGTGGTATACGAGCTGATCAAGCACATATTACATGGTCTTAACGGCCATTTAAAGACAAGCATACTCAGCGGTATACGAGCTGATCAAGCACGCATTACATGGTCTGAACGTCCATTTAGAGACAAGCATACTCAGTGGTATAGCACACATTACATGGTCTGAACGTCCATTTAGAGACAAGCATACTCAGTGGTATACGAGCTGATCAAGCACGCATTACATGGTCTGAACGTCCATTTAGAGACAAGCATACTCAGCGGTATAGCACGCATTACATGGTCTGAACGTCCATTTAGAGACAAGCATACTCAGTGGTATACGAGCTGATCAAGCACACATTACATGGTCTGAACGTCCATTTAGAGACAAGCATACTCAGTGGTATACGAGCTGATCAAGCACACATTACATGGTCTTAACGGCCATTTAGAGACAAGCATACTCAGCGGTATACGAGCTGATCAATCACGCATTACATGGTCTTAACGTCCATTTAGAGACAAGCATACTCAGCGGTATAGCACGCATTACATGGTCTGAACGTCCATTTAGAGACAAGCATACTCAGCGGTATACGAGCTGATCAAGCACGCATTACATGGTCTGAACGCCCATTTAGAGACAAGCCTTACTCAGTGGTATACACCATGATTACTGTTGCACAGCTTCGCGCTATGGCAAGGCAATTTGGCCTTAGAGTAGCCTCTAAGGCTAAGAAAGCCGACCTGCTCCAGCTGATCGGACAGGCCCGTGCCGAGGAATTCACTGCTCGACTGAGCCGATCAGTGAAGAAGGGACGGTTTCCCGCGACCACCAGAGATGATCCTTTGAATCCCCACAAGAAAGCGCGGCGGCGGCGGGAGCTTCATCAGTTGGATGAGGAGGTGATGGCTAGCTTACGAGCCAAAGCTGTAGCGACGCAGATGGCAGACCATCCACTGGAGCGCCTACCTGCCCTACGCAGGATCGCTAAGCGAATGATGAGGGGGCCGAGGGCTGAACCCTTAGCCCGGAGCATGAGGCGAGAGGGTGAGCAGATTCTCAATGAGCGTCTGGGTGAGATGGAAGGGGAGGAGAGAGGAAGACGGACAGTACGCTGGACGTTCTTCCAAGGCCTCAATGGAGACATTACAGGGCAGATCATGGGTAAGATCCAGCAGACTGCCCAGAACGCCTTCTACCTCCGGTATACCCACACCTATCGCATCAAACACATCGAGGATGGTAGGGTGATGCTCTTCCACAAGAACGCTCCAGGGAGTCCGTGGCTGAACACGATAGGAGCAGCTCAGGACTGGGTGGCGGCAAAAGAGCAAGACCGCCTCGACCCCGACAACATCGACCGCCCCAACACCAAGTGGGCTTTCGTCCGATCAATCAACGTTGTGGTCAAGGCTGTCATCGACCACCAACCTTTGCTCGGGACAGGCCCGCTCCCAAACTGGCTACGACAGAAGAAGAGTATGGCGGCACTTGACACCTACAAGGATAACATGTGTCTCTGGAGATGCCTAGCAGTGCATCAGGGGGTGAGGCCCGATAGAAGTACTGAGCCCGCGCGTGAGCTCGCGAGACAGTTCTATGACCTGGACGGGCCTGTGCCTGATGTGCCAAAAACCTCTCTGGATCAGCTGGATAAGGTAGAGTTCTCCGCGAAGATCGGGATTCGCGTGTATGAACCAACTGAAGAGGGCACCTGGCACCTGATCCGGCAAGCGGCCCACTACCACGACACTATGACCATCGGGGTGTACGATCACCACGCCTTCTATATCAAGAACATCTCCAAGCTGGCCCACAGACTAGTCTGTGGGCACTGCCAGCAGGGGTTTACACAGGCATGCCATCTTCAGCGTCATGCTGATCGTTGTACAGGCGGCATAACAACCGTAGAGTGCCCTGGGGAGAAGGTTGATGCACCGCAGTCTGCGCATGAGAAAGCCTTCTATCCACCCCAACCAGCCAGTTCAGCGGCTACTCGTTGGGTCACGTATGAGGTGAAAACCCAAGGTATCCACATACACCATGTAGAGTGTGGGCACGGTGGCGAGCGTTGGATCGAGGGGGCTCCCGTAGATGGTTATGATCCGACTACCAACACCGTTTACCAGTTCCATGGCTGTTTCTGGCATGGATGCCCTCAGCACCAGCAAGGTGAGGATGCCGAACGTCGGCACCTCAAGACGGCCCGGAGAGAGGAGAAGCTGAGAGCAGCTGGATACACGCTTGTGGTACAGTGGGAGTGCGGGATAAAATGCTGCCCAAGCATCCCTAAACGAGTTCGGACCGTCTCATACCCGTACTTCATCGTCTATGACTTCGAGGCGCTCCTAGATGGCGTCAAGACTCATCCTACGGAGACTCTCACGATTGAGAGTAACCACATACCGATCTCTGTGTCAGTCGGCTGCTCCTTGGAAGGCTCCACCAGTGAGCCCACTCACCTCTGCAATCCTGACCCAGAAGCTCTGATCAAGGCTTTCATGGAGGAGATTACCAGGCGAGCACACATAATCCGTACAGAAGTCCGGGCACAGTTCATCCCTTCAGACATGGACCAGCTCCCAAAACGCCAGCAGCGACTGATTACCGAGTGGTGTGACCAAGTCCCGGTGCTGGGCTTCAACTCTGGCCGTTATGACCTAAACCTGATCAAGAAGCACTTCGTGGATGAGCTGACCCACACTGGCACAGTGAACGTCGCCAAGCAAGCTAGTAAGACCATGTTCCTCATGACCCCCGAGCTTAGATTTCTCGATGTGATTAACTACTTGGGGCCAGGAGTCTCCTACAAGGCATGGATCAAAGCCTATGGATGTACGCAGCAGAAGAGCTGGCTCCCGTACGAATGGTTCGACACCCCCGAGAAGCTTAATTACCCCGGACTCCCCGACTACCCAGCGTGGTGGTCCAAGCTCAAAGGTGGCTACCTCCTCGGGCTGTCGGAGTGGAAACAGTGCAAACAGACATTCAGAGACCAAGGCATGCAGACGTTCGCCGACTGGTTGCGGTACTATAACAACCTGGATGTCAGTCCATTCATCGAAGCCCTCGAGCGGATGCGGGAGTTCTACACGGAACGAGAAATAGACATCCTCAAGGATGCTGTGTCTCTCCCAGGAGTGTCTCTGCAGTACCTTTTACGTGGAACCGCCCACCACATGCTGGATGTTAGCCTCTACTCCCTGAGCAAGGAGGCCTACGAGATGCTGAAGGCTGCGGTTGTTGGAGGGCCCAGCATTGTGTTCACCAGATACCACGAGGCAGGTGTGACACGCATCCGCCAGAGTGAGCGGGTATGCCAAGTCTACTCGGCTATGACACGATTGCTCTGTACTTGTCTACGATGGCTAAAGAGATGCCATGTGGTAAGGAGACAATACGGCAGTGGTCCGGTGCTAGCGACGTAGCCAGATTTAAGAAGGATCTGCTGGCCGACAACTGGTTCGGTTTCGCTGAAGTGGACATAGAGGTTCCTAAGGCCCTGTGGGCTAAGTTCGAGGAAATGCCACCTCTTTTCTACAACAGAGAGATTCCGGCTGAGGCAGTATCTGTTGAGATGCACACATACCTAGAGAAAACAGGTAGGAAACGCCCCACAACCAGTAAACTAGTCGGCGCCCTCTCGGCCAAGAGGAAGCTCTTGTATGCACCATCACTCAAGTGGTACCTCGCCCATGGGCTGGAGATTACAGCGGTCTACCGCACCATAGACTACAAGCCACAGAGACCCTTTGAGTGGTTCGTGAACAATGTAACCGATGCTCGCTGTACAGGAGATGTTGATAAGAGCAAATCGCTCTTGGCAGATCTGTTCAAGCTACTAGGCAACAGTGCCTATGGGAAGCTCATCGAGGCCCTGTAGCGTCACAGCAACACGACCTTCACCAAGGATGAACGAGTGGTAGATAGAGCCCTCCGCAGTGCATGGTTCGAGGATCTCGAGGAGATCGGCGAGTCCTACGAGATCCAGAGACGCAAGGCAAAAATCACCATTCGCCAGCCCTTCCAGGTGGGGATAGCCGTATACGAGCTCGCGAAGCTGCGGATGCTGGAGTTCTACTACGACTTCCTGGATCACTATGTGCCTCGTGACAGCTTCGAGTACCTCCAGATGGACACAGACTCTGCGTACATCGCAATAGCTGCCTCCAGCCTCGACGAAGTCATTCACCCTGAGATGCGAGCAGAGTATGAGGCTCATAAATGGGAGTGACTAGCTTGGGACAAGTGGTCTGGACGGACTCCGGGACTGTTCAAGCTCGAGTTCGAAGGCAACCGTGGTATCGCTCTCTGTTCCAAGTGCTACTACGTGGAGAGCCCCGAGGGGAAGGTGAAATGCTCAGCCAAAGGTATGTCTAAACGTCAGAACGATGTCTCTTGGCAAAGGTTCTTCAGTGCCCTAAACGGTAGCATGGACAGAGCTACAAACCGAGGCCTACGCATGCGCCACAAGGGCATGGTGACGTATGAACAGGAAAAACTCGGGCTCTCAGCCTACTACGATAAGCGGCATGTGTTGCCAGATGGTGTCCATACCGAACCAAACGAGTACCATATCCCTCAGGCACCTGACGACGGTGGTAGCTGTGTGTCTGGAGGGACCACCTGAAGCTCCTCCCGAACAAACTGGCGTTTGGGACAGCTCTCCGAGCGTGCCAGATGGTACAGCGTAGGCTGCCCCTCCATCTCGACATACCTGTCAAGTCTGTGGACATCTAGCGACCAGTTAGGATCTGTTGCACATCGTCGCCCACCTTCCAACTCACCAGGTTCATACAGGTACCGAACCAGAGCATAAGATGGCACCAGTTCCTTGTCCGCTCCTCCGGAAGGTTGGGCAACAGAGGATCGTTGGATAGCCTCTACTGGCTTCTTACCAGTTAACCGAGTTACCTCGGTATTGGATCGCTCTACCACCCGGGGCAAACCTTTCACCCACACCCTGGACCTCTCTCCGGCCTGTGCCATTTCCTGGGCGTATTGGTGTGGGAACAGTCTCTCTGCCAGTGTCCGATTCCACCACTCGACGATTGCCTGGGCACGGTGGTGACCAACTTCACCTCGTCTAATTGCCACACCATGTTTCCGCATGAGGGCCGCAGTCTCGCCTCTGAACTCCTTACCCTCATCCACCTGCAACAATTCTGGCCACTGGAGGGGATTTTCCGGTTCCTCGTAGACACCCTGGAATGCCTGGGCCACCTGGCCAGCTGACTTGTCTGTGAGCAGTGCTGCGGCCTTGTACCTGCTGGCGACGTCGACGATGGTGAGGGCATACTTGTAGGTCTTACGACCAACCAAGTCGTGTGGAAGGAATAGAACATCTGCCTGGTGAACTCTATTCGGGACAGTTTCATCGAAATGGGCATACCTGATGTGCCGTGGACGAAGTTTGTATATCTGCCACATCGCCTGGCGGCTGAGCCACTGGCTAATTGTCTCCAAGGTGAAGTTGTGGCCCTTGCGACGTACAGCCTCGAGTAGTTGGTGGGGCTCACGGTAATATCCACCAGGCTGATAGTAGAGTTCCTCAAGAAAGACCCCGGATTTCATCACTGACGTCCACTCCCGTCCTGTCACGCATGGTCTGGGTGAGGGTAACAGACGGCCGTTATGCATTCGACTATCACTGAAGACCTCCTCAAACACCCCCGTACACTGGCGTCTAGTCTCTGCTGGATTTCCGCTGAGCGGTAGCTTATCGACTAACCCTCGGAAGTTAAGTGTCTTGACTAGGTCATACAGAGACGCCATCCTTATATAGTATGGCTTAAATGTTCGGCGGCCCAGATGGCCGCAAGTGCCATGGCAACATACGGTAGCCAAGGGCCTGCGACTCCGAAGAACGTACCTACTCCTGAGGCGATGGCTGGTATGGCTTCAGAAATCTTCTCCACACCCTGGAGAGCATTGTTGGCGATCTTGCGGACCGTCTCGCCCACCTTCGTTGTGAACAGAGCGATCAGAGCCCCAACTGCTGCCAGCGGACCGATAGAACCTTTTACATAAGTGCGATAGATTCCTTTTGCTCTGTGTATTAGTTTGAGGGATTCAGGCTCATCACCCACGGTCTCCGCTACATCGTAGTCGTCTGCATCATAGTCCTCGACTGGATCTTCATAATCCTCCTCATCTATATCCTCGACTGGATCTTCATAAGCCTCTGGTTCATACATATCCGTATATAGTAGCTTTAAACTGTAGTCTATAGCATGGCCTCCGCAATCTTGAATGCGGGCGTGTTTGCCTTAGCGAACTGGGGACTCAGCTTCGCCGACAAGAAGGCGGCAGAGATCGAGCGTGAGCACCATAACCAGGCGATGGAGAAGCTGTCTACGGAAAAGTTTGAGTACAGCAAAGCCCTCGAGCATATGCGCCAGAGGGAGGCACGCCGACGACAACTCCGAGCTCAGGCCAACCAGAGCCTCAAAGAGGCAGATGAGAGTCTCGATGAGTACTACGAGGCCGTATCTGAGCCAACGCTCGACTATGAAGCATCGACAGGTCAGAAGACAGCAGAGCTTATAGTAGTAGTGGCAGCTGCAGCGGTGACGACAGGGGTTGTGCTCTACGCACGCTCAAGCTGAATACCTGATGTGTTCGATATGCATACCTTAGCATAGCCAAAGTAAAGTACCGTCACACCTAATGAGCGAGTCCCAGCTATGAGGTTTCCGATGTTGAAGCTGAGCCGGTTGCCCTGATTAGGTGGGATGTTCCTGCCACCGACGTGGTGACGGCCCTCGAGTGCTGACTCGAGGTCGTCGCTTCCACTGGTTAGTCGCAGAAGTGCGTATGACTTAGTTTTCTGTCTGTAGAGTTGGCAGTCAGCCAGCTCGCGTACCTCACCAAGAACATTGGTCCCAGCAACCACAAGTTTGAAGTCGTCCAGCTTACCCACCTCCTGGATGACGACTCCCTTCTGAACCAGGACCGCAACAGCGACACAGTCCGATGCACCACGATGCAATGTCAGCTCTACCTCTTGGTTAGCTGTGGCTTGGACCTGCTGGTGTTCTCGCTCCACATGCACGATCCGCTGTTTGGATCCCGTTTGCTTCAGTTCCTGGTCATTCTCGTCATGCCAGACATGAAGTCTTGGAGCATTCATCGACACATCTGCGAGAGGCTCAGTGAACACCCGGAGGAACAACCTATCCTGCATGGCAGCTGGATTCACGTGTGTGTTCTCGAGGAGGGTGAAGAGCGGAACTGCCACAGGCTTCTCGACACCTACCAGTAGTTCGAATGCCGTGAACCCCTCACCCACAGCGTAGTACCCCTTTCCCTTCGCATAGAAGGTTGGGTCACGAGCCAGCGGACCTAGGACTCGGTACTCATCGTTCACATAGATGGTGTCCACGGTGCTGTTGCTCTGTACGATCTCCCACCTGTTCAGAACCTGCGGGAGCTCTACCGTCTGTTCTGTTGTGCTCTGAAGCTTGAACTCGAGTGTCATGATCTTGATCTCGTGGATCTGTGCCGAGATTGCAAAGTCAATGTACTTCCCAGCAGCGGACAACGGGTTATCATCGTGTATACTGGGTCGAATGACCATCAGGCAGTCCTTCCGGGGATCAGTACAGTGCGATGTCACGGGTTCAACGGCCCCATCTGGATGTTGCACATACTGCAGCATGTTTAAGGCCTGGGTATATAGAGGGGTTAAACGGCCGCCATGTTTGGTAAAGTTCTCCAGCAGATTATCTTTGGGCAGCAGGCCAAGTCGGCACGACAGCCGCGACGTGCACTGTCCCACAGTGACAGGGTCCGAGGCCTGCTTCGTGACATCAACATTATCCATGAGCGAGTCAAGGTTACACCGCCGATGGATGCGGAGATACTGGCCGCCATAGAGGAAGGAGCGCCGGCTCGTAGTACAAAAGAACTCCTGACTCGGATACTCTACCGGAAGTTTGACAGCACCAAGGGCAGGACACTCGACCTACCTGTGGGCCAAACCAACAGTCCTGTTATTCTAGCTCTCCAAAAGGCGAGGGTCGACCCCAAAGATCTACTAACGGTCGGGAAGTGGGCTGCCGTATTTAGCCTACATAGCCAGGAAGAGCGAGAGATGCTGGATAGCCTCCAGTCTGGGGCAAATAACTACTTCAGGGAGGAGGTCAGTGCCGCTGTAGCGGAGAGCCATGACACTGGTCATGCAAAAGGTACTCAAGAGGGGTTCACTGTTGGCAGCAAGGAGGCTGTTGAGCATATCTTCAATGAAAGAGGGCGTAGGAGATTGGCCAAGAATCTGTCAGCATTTCTGAAATTCCCAGATAACTACCAGGACTACCTCATCAAAACGGCTCGCAAGTCAGATGCTCATCGCGCATGGAAAAAGTGGGTCTTCCGTGAGAAGTTCCAGACGAAGAGAGTCCTACCATCTGACCCTCAGTGGATAGAGTTTCAGCGACAGGCTTCTGACGAAGTTCCGCAAGCTTCTGACGAAGAAGCTTCTGACGAAGAAGCTTCTGACGAAGAAGCTTCTGACGAAGTTCCTCAAGCTTCTGGCGAAGTTCCTCAAGCTTCTGACGAAGTTCCTCCAGGCTTATGACGACGTTCCTCAGGCTTCTGACGAAGTTCCTCAAGCTTCTGACGAAGTTCCTCAAGCTTCTGACGAAGTTCCTCAAGCTTCTGACGAAGTTCCTCAAGCTTCTGACGAAGTTCCTCAAGCTTCTGACGAAGTTCCTCAAGCTTCTGACGAAGTTCCTCAAGCTTCTGACGAAGTTCCTCAAGCTTCTAACGAAGTTCCTCAAGCTTCTGGCGAAGTTCCTCAAGCTTCTGACGAAGTTCCTCAAGCTTCTGGCGAAGTTCCTCAAGCTTCTGACGAAGTTCCTCAAGCTTCTGACGAAGTTCCTCAAGCTTCTGACGAAGTTCCTCAACGAAGTTCCTCAAGCTTCTAACGAAGTAGCGGAGACCATGCAGCCTGAACGAAAAAAGTTGCAACTGCGGACAGTCTGTCAGCGATGACGCGTAGAGCAGGCTAGTTTCCTGGCTGGATTCAGCTTGTAGGTGAAGGTCTGCGCCTTTTCCAGAGAGGGCTTGAAGTGTGACAGCTCACCTGTCTCCTTGTTGCTGAAGATGAAGCGGTACAGCTCAGCTGCCCTCTGCACACCTGCGATAAAGTCCCCTTTGGTCTCCTTGAGGGTTAGGCTGCCGTATATGGTCTCGAGCAGGGCACGTCCACACTTGGAGCTGAAGTATAGCAACCGGGCATTGTGGCGGATGTCTGGTGAGATCTCGCGGGTGTACTTCTGAAAGAGGATGAAGACAGTTATCTTTGTGTGCCGGATGCGCCTGGTGATGTTGCTGAGGTAGGTGACTGTCTTCTGGTCCATTGCAGGGTCATCGATAACTAGAACAAGCGGTTCTGTCAGTCGGGCTGCCGGCAGCTTCTCCATCAGGGCTTGCAGGTTCTGCGTCTTGGTGATTGGGCCATTGTACCATTGATCATTACTGTCAACTGCCTCAGCAGCTGAGTCAGACACCAGAAGGATGTATTGAGAGTGTAGATGTTCGGCCAGGAGAGCCCGCAGCAAGATGTTTTTCCCGTGGCCTGACGGGGCAATGATCAGCACCACCTGGCCAGCATCGGCCGGCCTACTGTCGAATGGTACAGACATGTGCGTGAAGGATGGTTAGCACTTGGTCGGCGGTAGCCTCGTCTATATCTGGGAGACTAAACGGCAGTACTTCCTGCACCAGCTTTTGCACCTGCTGTGTAGGTAGCGTTGTACCTCCGGCGGATACGAAGGATGTGATGGAGGCGTCAAGCATGAAATCCCAGCAGCAGCCGAGAAGATAGCGTAGAGGGCCTGTGTCAGCACCCACAGTGTCTAGCACATCCAGTATCTGTACGATACATGCACGGGAAGCCATGACTATTATGTGAGCTTAAACGGCAAACCAAAGAACCCTGACTTCTTCACCTCTGGTAGCTGGAGGCTGTCGGTAGCACCTTTTTTGCCATCGACCGTGATATTGCTCAGGCCGATGGTGCCTACCCTGAGATTCTCTCCGTCTTGTTGGAAAAAGCTCCACGGTTTCAGGAGATCCTTAGCCAGGTCTTGTGCATAGGACTCAGCCATAACCTTGATGGCACCAGCCTCTTCGACTCCGAGCATACCCCGCATCGTTGCCCTGTCTTTGATGCCCATCCCCTTGTATACAGTCTTGGCCTTGTTAATGGCCGATTGTCCTACCGTATCAGTGTTCCCGACGAGATCTCGGGCTGGGATGGTACCTCGGATCTCCCGCGGGTCTCCCTTCTCATCGAAGTCTAGGAAGGAGATAGGGGCAACAGTGTCCTCTGAATCGAGGCGTGCCTCGCCCATGTGAGCAAGATCGCCTAGCTCTTTGCTTTCTAGGTCTGTGAGTGACAGAGTCATAGTGCTATATGCACGGCTTAAACCCACTAGTCATACGTCAGTGAAATAGTTGGGCATAGGAGGACCACGCAGTCGGCCAAGGGAATAGGTAGCAGTGCTCAGGGTACTGGCCCTCTCTGCAGGGGCACGCCTTGTGGGCGGTCCACCATTCCTGGGCATTGGCAATCCTCAGGCCACATGCTCGACTATGGACTACACACAACCCTCCAGCCCGCCATGCCTCATATGCTGCAGGGGTCTCGTCATCCATCTCTCACAATTCAGAAGGGTTAAACATAGGTGACGATGATCTCGGCCATTGCACTCGTTGCTAGCCCTAGAACCGCGGCCTCCATTAGTGTAACACGTTCACCCATGATCTTGGCGGCGGCAGTGTAGGCGGCACCACTGAGGGCAATCTTTGGGATGGGGTGAGTTATTCCGAGACAGTGGCCAGCCACCCCACTCACTACGGTAGCGAGGACAGCTGCAGTGGCGGCAGGAAGAACCTCATTTCCCCCTGTGATCTTCACCACAGACACATTCGCTGCCACGTTACTGGCGACATGGACTGCCAGAGGTTTAGCCTGTGTCAGTAACTTCTGTGTCTTGGTTCGCAGCAGGTTCTCTACCTTCTGAAGACTCATCTGGCTCTCAGGCAGTTGCTTCACGATCTGTACCGTTGACGGCATTGTTTAAACCCTGAGTATACAATGCAGTTAAACGCCTGTGTTCCCTGTCGAGTGAGCTAATAAGATCTTCCCAGTCTGCACCTGCCAGGTGTCCGGGTTTGTACTCAGGAATATTCATCTCTCTATTGAGTCATCTTAAACATGTCCGCGCTATGCGAGAAGTACTATGAGGTCTTCCAGAGGGAGCTGAAGGCCTACATGAAGAAGACGCCAGATGAGCTCGCTCAGCTCTCTGGTGCTGAGCTGACAGAGGAGCTGACAGCTGTGAAGCTCTATCTAGGATTTGGAAAGGGGCAGATCTGCTTCCTCGAATACCTTATCATGGGTGGGAGTATCGTCGAGCAGCTCCTGCGAACTAAAGGTTTCTACAAGGATCGGGAGTATCTGTCAGATGTGTTCCAGCAGTTGCAGACCTCCATGGCCTCACCTAACTCAGAGCTGAACAAGGCTCTACGATACTACAAGGTGGAAAAAGGATGCACTGCAGAACCCTCCAGCCCTTGGATGTGCATGTTGGCAGCGTGTATATGGGCTGTAGGGCAGGCCAAGCTGGCTCAGTGTCTCACTGTGGTCCCAGCCGAGACTGACGAGATAGCTGATTTGCTAGCGGCGGAGTAGGCTGATCCTGAGCACCACGATAGTTAGGCCTGACACCACTCGTAGAGCTGCCACGGGAAGTGGTGTCGTGGCGACTGGCTGCAGTGGTGGGGATGGCGCTGCCATGGGAAGCGCCGTGTTGACTGGCTGCAGGGTCGGAATGACTGTATGGTCCCGTCTAGGTGTGTTGATATCCGCGTTGAAACCGAAGTGGACACCGGGAGAACTCCCCTCGACTATCATGTTGTTATAGCCCCTGACTTGGAGGTCCTCGATGTTCACGATCATGTTGCTCGGAATCAACCGTAGGTGTGGTGAAAGAGCAAAGTCAAGTTTGCGATGGGCCTTCTACAGCCCCTGCTGGAACTTAGCAATAAGACTGCTGGGATCTGCCACGATGATCATATCCTCAACGAGACTGATGAACATGGCCTGGACCTCTGCTCCGCTGACACCATCTATGGAATGACGCAGCTTGGTCTGCGCTGTAAGGAGGCAGTAGCACAGGGCTTCCAGAGACTGGTTGATCCGAACGATCCCTGCTGGTGTGAGGCCCGAGGTGGTGTGTGGGACAAAGTACTTCCACGCATCTGGGGAGTCCTGCCTGATTCCGGTGATGTGCATATTCTGCACTATCGCTCCAGGATCGGAGTCTGGATCAAACGAGAATGTCGCTGTCTTCCGACGGCCTACTCGTCGAGGTGTTCGATAGGGGAATCCTGAGTAGTCACGTCCCGGACCACCGTACATAATCCCTAGACCGTGGTTGTCGCCGCCATGCCACCGATAGTCTGGGTGAGCTCTGAACTCTCTCTGTAGTCTGCTGGCCGCTGAGACGCTATGACTGTTGAGCTGTGGATCGAAGTCGTTTTTATCAGGGAGGCTTGCACCCAGCTCATGGAGGATTCGTCGCACAGTGAAGTACACGTGGAATCTGAGACAGCTGGCGATGAGCACAGCTTCAGGAGTACCAGAATAGGAGTGAAGCATGGTGGAACTTACTCCACAGCCTGCCCTGGCACACCACACGGCAAAGTTCAGCTGCTGATTCCAGTATGAGAGGCTTGGAGCAGCCATCCAAGTATGAGCTTGCTTCGCATCCCTGATGGTGATGGGGCGGTTCGTCAGTGGTCGTGGGTTGACGGAGAAGCTGATTCGGGCCTGTCCATCCACTGTGATAGAGAAAGGTGTTAGCTCTGGTATATCATCAAGTAGGCCTCTCAGGCCAGTCAAGAGTGTACCCAGGAGGGGCGGTTGGCTCTGGTTGACTGTCGTGAGGTCCTGTGGGAAGGCCATCTATACTGGTGTTCTTAAAGCTAACGCAGCACATTATTTGTAGTCGCTCCAGAGACCGGCGAGGTGACCTCGCCGTAACATCTCGTTTTTTAACTCCTCCATATCAACCCGCCCGCTGAGGTATTGCTGTCACACTTTAGGTTTCTCCGTGCGGTACAGGGTTTGGACCTTCAATATATGGCGGTACTCCTCATCGGTGACCTGGCCATCCTCGAGAGCTTTGCTGACAGACTCGTCGATAGTCCGTAGCATACTCTGTGCTAGTGTCACATACTTAGCATGCTTCTCCAACCTCCTTGTGATCTGCCGCTGCCACAACCCCAAGCCCGTGGCCAAAACAGTGGTGGCTAGTGTCACGCCACCCACAGGGATGGCGACGAGGGCACCCACCCCTGTAGCGAGAGTGGCCACAGCTGCCACACCAGCACTGGCTCCAATCACGCCCGCAGCAGTGGTTGTATGCACGAGGACGTTGTAGGCTGTCTTATATCGACTGCGCGTTCTGCCGTACTTTTCTGCCTCATGGGCGAGATTCTGCCTGATGGTATCTATCTGCTGGAGTCGCCAGCCGTGGATGGTACCGCCCTCGTCAGCAGTCAGGGAGCGGTATAGTTCTGGTTGCTTCTGCCACTCTGATTTTGCCATAGTATACCTGGGGCTTAAACCGACATCACCTGCAGAATCTGCTTATGAGTCATAGAAGGGTTCATTTTGGAGAGTCTGGCAAACCCTGCCAGCTTTTCGGTCTTGAGACAGATGGCTCTTAGAACGTGGTCATCCAGCACTATGTCGGGTGCCAGTAGCGTTCTGAGACGTGACATCTGGAACTTCACCGTATCACCAAGATAGTAGGTCCGCCGCTGGATGGCTTTCTTGATCTTATACTTCCGCGCCATCTCCTCTTCCCACTGTATGACCTCTGGCTCATCCTCGTCCGTGAAGACACCTGGCTCATCGTCGTAGACATCGGGCCGATCGTCGTCTGTCAAGACTCCTGCATCCCGCTTACTCTCCTCCAGGAGGGCCTGCCAGTATCAGAAATTTCCCCCGTGCCTCCTTGCCCCGCGCATCTTCTGTTGATACCAGTTCTCCCGCTGTAGGCGCTCTCCTTCTTGTTGACAGATCTGTTGCTGTGCGAGCATCTGTTCGTTTTGTGCAGTGGTCATGAAGGGGAAACCCTCTTTCTTCAGCATCTCGGCAAAGAACAGATATTGCTGGTATGATATCATGTCAGGTCAATGAGTAATAAGAGTGTAAACTCTAAATGGGCGTCCGATACCCCATCCGTGCTGGCGTATATGTTAATGGAGGGCTTGTCAAACAGGTGATTTACAGGTGTGAACAGGCTAGGACTGATAGCTTTCCATAGGTTGCTGTTGGCACCTGGGAGATACTCTATCACATCCCGGCCGACTTCTACCAGTGAGCTGCTGTGTGCATGGCCCGGAGGTTGATGCAGCACATCGGCGTGTATGTATGTTGTGCCCCGCTGGGGCACCTCGAAGAGGACCCATTCTATACGGTACTGTACCCCCTGTCTCCCCTCTAGAGAGGGTGAGATTATGTTCTCACCACCGGAGAGCAGCAGTCGGACCACCGGCATGGTTATATGTCTCGTTTAAACCCCTTTATAGCGTGCTATGGAACCCATATTTGCTCACTCGACTGGCCTTGCCGACCTCGCAGATGTGTACGCAGTTGATGCTGCCAAGGTAGAAGAGAGTGGTGTCAAGTCCTTCGCCCTACAGTACGAAGCAAGCTCAAAGGCATTCTCCCCTCCACCCCATTGGGGGTGATGGGGTGGAGATGCTCACAGACCTCAAGGATGTGTCGAAAGGGCGCCTGGGTCGCGACATAGATGGCCACAAGATCGTGTTTCGGTACGATTTCCCGAAGAGGAAGTACGTCCTCGAGCCGTTGATTGAGCTCTCGGATACAGAGGTGGCAGACCTCAACACCCTAAATAACGACATCAGCTTTCACCTGGTCAAACCCTATTCGAGCGGTGCCCCACCGTTGGTCCGTGATGGCCTGCTATTTACCCTGGCAAAAAACCTGCAGTTCATATTTGGGAAGAATGAAGTGTGGTACCGCGCCGGACCTGGGGGAACTGGCAAACATGGTTGCCCCTATATAGGCCTCCCGCACTCATTGACATAGAGGTTACTCCCATCTCCACTGTTGTGGAAAAGGATGGGACAGTTTGAAAGCTCTACAATCGGGGATCATCCTTCCTCACCTACATAGGAGAAGGTGTCTCCCTGACGAGGGTGGGTCACCGGATCGGGGTTACAGGTGGAAAGCTCCTGCTGCGTCGTCCATTCGATGGACCAGAAGAAGCTGTCCAGGAGGGCACCCTACGGGTCGATGGGGTGTCACATGTTTCCAAAGCCAAGAGTGCTGTTAAACTGCTTCAGCGAGTGGGACTCATTAGCCCGCAAACGACTCATAGTCCTAGAGCTACGTTTCTTAGCCGGCGGCAGAGTGAAGCAGCTAGCCCCTGCCCCTGAGGGGATGAAGATCACTATCGATCCGGATGGAGCAGGGCCCGATCTGACACAGATATTTCTCGAGGGGTTCACTCTGTTCAGTTTAACTCTTCATATATAGCCATGCTTCTCATCGTATTGCTCGTGCTGGCGTCTACAGCAGTGGCGCAGGGCGCTGAGACGTCTCTAAATGGACGTTAAGACCCTGTAATGCGTGCTTGATCAGCTCGTATACCGCTGAGTATGCTAGTCTCTAAATGGACGTTAAGACCATGTGCTAAGTAGTATAGCCGGGATTAAAATGATACAACGTCCCGGAATAACGGGGGTAATCGGGAAATTCGCCTCCCATGTGCTTTCATTATGGGTGTGTGGCGTCGCACTATGTGCTGGCATAGTGAAGGGGGGGCCCCTAGGGGCGGCAGTTTTTTAGAGGCCTGCGCTACCTGGACCTAAAAACACCTAAAAAATGCGCTTGGGAGGCGAATTTCTCGATTTCCCCCGTTATTCCGGGACGTGGTATCATTTTAATCCCGGCTATACTACTACACGACAACTTTAAACATAGGTGGTATAATTTGAGCTTAGTGAGTGAGGGCAGGTCTCATTAGAAGTGGAATGGATGTCTGTGCGGGAAAATGAATAAAAATAGCATGGTAATGTCATAGCAATAAAAGTGGAATTGCAGATTTAAATTATGCAAATCAGCGTTTAACTATTTAATAGTATTAATCAGTCAACAAAGTAGAAAATTAAGGATAAATAATGTCCATTTGAAAACAATTTGACTAAAAGGTATTTATTCCTAAAAGATAATTTACTGCAGTCCAATCATTTTCAAATTAAAGAAGGGTTTTAGTTCCAAGAATGACAATACGTATAATGTATTTAAACTTTCACTGTTAAGAAATTTATTACCGTAATTAATAACTTGCGGTCAAATCTGCTTTATTGACCACCTGCCTATATTATAATATCCAATTATACATTTGACCTCTATTAAGCGATCACCTGCCTTAAACGTCCACTCTTTATTCTCCCTTCTCTTAAACATTTTGAAAGCAATTTGGCGGGAAGCTGTTGCTGCCTAACAAAAACAAATTCATGAGTAGTCAGAAGTACAATTTCATTGTCTCTCGACGAAAGCAAACGATTGAAGCACGTGTTCTGTTTATTGCTGGTGGCATCCGGCTGTCAGTGGTATAGTCCACACTTTCATACCCTTATGAATAAACTAGATTATTGCTAGCGGGTGCCTTGCTGAAAGTACCTCACTTCAATGTTTGTCCACGGCAAGCCAATGGACCTTTCCAGGTTTGTCCATCGATCATCTGACGTCATATGACGTCATAATTAACTAAGTGATGTGTATGCCGACGTCATAATCATGACGTCATTAATAATTCGACATAGTCCGTCTTTAACGCTTAATAGTCCGACACGTTGGACGAATTGTATGTCTTTACCATTTAATAAACATTCTGTTGAATATTTTGAGACTAATTTGACTGGGCGCGGTTGCTGCCATAGGCAGCAACAGCGCCCAGTCAAATTAGTTTCAAAATATTTAACAGCGTACCGGTATAGTTATCTGGTAATTGATAGTCAGGGTGTTCAGGGATCGATCGATCCAAACACGAGCCGAGGTGTGGGTGGAGCTTAGCTACAAATGGGCGGGGCATAGCTAAAACTGGAAAGGGCACTTGTGTCTATATTATCAATGATCTTTGGTCGAGTGGGCGGATGAATGCTTACGTTGGTCTCTTAATACGAGTTTAACCGCATATGGGTATATGTGACTGTTTAACAGTTGAGAATTGATTTCAACTTAAGGATGCTGGTGCCTGGTACATGTTATAATACAGAGCGCAACTGTTTAACCACTTTCATCCCAGAAATCACGAGGGTTGTATCTGATGTTAGTATTATTGAAATGAAAATCGTTTGAAGTATTTGAAATTCTGTAAACAAAGTGTGCATTTGCACTTGTATTTGAACCATGCTGAAAGTATTTACATTTGCATTTAGACAAATGTGAAGTATTTGCATTTTCAATTTCATTTTTTGAAAGTATTTGACCCCAGGTCTGTTCAACAAGATAGTAGAAGCATACGGCATCAGATGCCCTGCTTGTCACAATGAACGTCACCCTCCCTCCCTCCCCCATACCCCCTCTCCCTCTCTCTCTCTCTCTCTCTCTCTCTCTCTCTCTCTCTCTCTCTCTCTCTCTCTCTCTCTCAGCCACCGAACCGGTAACAGCCGCACACAATTACAAGTCTAATTCGAACAGGAACTTCTTCGTCGGTGACTACACAGACACCAGCTTATTTGCCAAAATGTCATCCTGCGCTACATGCTTTTTCTCGAATTGAACGCTAGACACCGCCTTGCATTTCCCGATAAAATGTTATTGTAGAAACCTAACCGTGGGGTGTGTGGGGGGGGGGGTGTCGTCAGGGCACCTCTCCCCGATCGACAAAAGGATAAACCCTCATATCGCAATCCATTTGAAGCCTGCACCACCGAGGATAGCAGCATCTGCAAATACATGATCAAAACCCCATTCTTCACCAGCCATCATACAGGCTACCCGTACAGATGCAGAGTTTTCGAGATACATTACGCGCTTTTGGTGACTCAAAGAACACTCCAAAAGCACCACCTACGCCTATAGGAGAGTAGCGTATGCCACTCTCGCGGCGAGACATTTCAAACAACCGGGACATTGCGGGATGGACATGCAATTCCACATTATCCATGTCCTCACCTCGGACTCACATGATGAAAACTCCACAAAATGGAAGCAACTACATTGTATGGCACCACAAGCCATCATTAATGCGGGTTTGGAGCACATGTGATGGACGTGTAGCTCATATGTATAGGCACATACATATTACGCTAGAGCACCGCGCCCATGACGTAGCCAGCACTCTCCCCACAGCAGCATAACTCATAAAAGACGATCAATTTGGATTCCACGAAATCGGTCCCGCAAGTTCCAACTACTGTATACAACGACTGACTTCACAAACGCCATAAACCAGAATGGCCAAAGTCAATGTTGTAGTCTTCAACTTTTTAAACCTTTGATAAAGTGGCCCACCCAAGGGTTCTAGCTAAACATGTCAACCTAGGCATACATGACAAGAGCAGTGCCAGGATCAGAAGTCTTCTCATAAACAGAACAAAGCAAGTCATCATCGAGTTTGCCACAGGGTATAAAATGCCATAATCCGTCAAGACAACCCGTTGACTCACTGCAGATGTAGCAATACTTTCAAACAGAATGGATGAATCCAATCTGTCGCACAATAAATGTGACGTCATAATCACATGTAGGGTGACGTCACACTCATAATTAATAGAAATTTTCCGTCAGGAGGCTGGAATGGTCAATCCAGTATATATATATATATATATATATATATATATATATATATATATATATATATATATATATATATATATATACACACGAATTGTATGTCTTTCATGGTTTTGCTATGTATTAAACACACTGACAATTTTGAAACTAATTTGACTGGGTGCCGTTGCTACTATAGGCTGCAACAACACCTAGTCAAATTAGTTTCAAAATAGTTAACGCCTTACAGCTTACCTATACAGTTACCTTGATATTGAGATTCTGGGAATTTAGTGGTCAAACTATCCCAACACGGGTAACCGATGGACGGAGCTTAGCTAGAAGGGGCAGGACGTCGCCAGAAGTGGATGACTCTATTGTTGCCAATACTGAAGCTGAGACACTCCAGAAAGATATTGATAGCATCCACCACCTGGGAGAATAAGTGACTCATGTAATTCAACGCTTTGAAATTCCTTTGCCCATGTTGGGATCAAATAATCCATGCGCTCTTTGAATCTCAATTCCCAGATAAATATACTGATCAGATTTTAAATGGTTTGAAACTAATTTGACAGTCAAATTTGTTTCAAAATATTCAACGGACTGTTTATTAAATAGTAAAGACATACGACTCGTACAACTTGACTGACTATTAAGCGTTTATGACAGACTAAATCGCGTCATTCATAACGTAATTGACTATGACGTTAACCTACCCATGATTATGACGTCATATGATTGATCGATAAACTTGATACTTCTATTCGACTACAAGGTCCACCCTCACTCACTACAAAAACAGCCACAGCTAAATTACTATCACATTACATTTTTAGCTATGCCCCGCCATCACTAGCTAAGCTCCACCCACGCCTCGCCGTGTTGGGAGTGATCGATCCCCGAATGCCCTCGCCATCAATTTCCTGAAAACTATACGGAGGAGCTGTTGAATATTTTGTAACTAATTTGACTGGGTCAGTCAAATTAGTTTCAAAATATTCAACATAATATTTATTAACTAGTAAAAGCAAACAATTTGTACAACAACGCATAGACCGTCTTCAAATATGCGTTCGTGACGTACTTATCGACATCATTCATGACGTCATTCATTATGATGTCATTCTACACATCACGCAGTTGATTATGACGTCATATGATGGGTGGGTACTCTGGTCAGGTGAACTGGGGCGGTGTATCACTAGCGTCACGTTAAACGCAAATAACTCACAAACCTTCCTACATTACTCGAATACGCTTCGTTAATCTGCGTTCACATCAAACCAGTCAGATAAATCGAATTGACATGGCCCAGAAGCGCACTGCCAAATCTGTGACAAGCAACTATCCACGTCAAAGCAGCGTGGCCTAGATGATGGAAGGTTAGCTGTGAGGCAACCTCCAGCCCAGGAGACAAGACAACAACATCATTTTAGAGTACAAGTTAAGTGATGGCTTACTGGAAGCTCTTTACTGCACAGCGAAGATATACAGAACTCATATCAGAACAAGAGGACACGAGGAAACACAACTACTAACTCCAAGATCAGCAACCACCTCCAACAGCTATTCATGCCTGCAATCAGCCGTCCACTCTCAGAACAATGTTCCACTGACCGTGACAACTGTACTCGATTTGCCATCATTCAGAAAGCTGGCAAATCGCGGCCGTCCATACGAATACGCAAGGGAAATGTTTTATCATTTCAATTCAATTCAATTTATTTATACCCAGGCCACAATATGACATATGGAGTCCATTAATAAATACATTTATACTGTCAATGGTGGTTACATGGAATGTTGGTAATTATTATTATTATTATTATTATTATTATTATTATTATTATTATTACATGTATTATTATTATTATTATTATTATTATTATTATTATTATTATTATTATCGTCGTCGTCGCTATTATTATTATTATTATTATTATTATTATTATTATTATTATTATTATTTCAACATAATATAAGTACCTAGGCAATCAAAACTCCCTCAAATTTAAAGGCGCGCCTCTACACCAGGACATCTGAGGACAAAATCGAGAAACCTGCATACCCACGGAGGCTCTCATTATGCACCCAAATGAAAGTAGGACGAGGACGAATCCCAGCACGTGATAACCCCACTCAGTATAAAGCAATATAATCCCTTCCTTTGTCAATACATAAACTGGTATGCCACCTGGCATCGTGTACTGTAGCATGTAAGACTTCAAGATTTTGTGCTATCACTGGAAGCGGGAGTAGTAGTAGTAGTAGTAGTAGTAGTAGTAGTAGTGGTAGTAATAGTAAGAGGAGGAGGAGGGGGAGGAGGGGGACGAAGAAAGCGACTTGTATTCAGGGGTAGTCTGCATGGGGTACGGAAGTGAAGACGGCCTTTGGCCTGTAGTTGCTAGACAATCATAAGTTCTTTGACTATTTTCAACTGACGAAGTCAGTCATTTAAGCGCATGCATGCACACACACCCATGCACGTACGCACGTATGCACGCACGCACGCACGTTTTTCATTGCAGCGCTGTGCTCCCCGAGAACTGTCCTGGTGTTCACTCTTCAGAAAGCTAATCCGAAATAAGTCCAATCGATCACAAAATTTCGTTTAAGTCATGTAAGCATTCATCCTCACACAGGCTTTGACAAGTAAACGAATCTTTGCGATTGATCAGACTTCCTTCGGACTTATATATGATTAGCCTTCTAATGTGAACACCACCTTAGTGTGGTAATCAGAGTGGCAGTGTGGCATGCGATTTGATGAAGCCGCGTTATCGTGGTCGCCTGACCTATATCTTTTGGCACAATAGCTAAACCCCTATAAAACAATAACATTGCTGGCATTCAGTTAGCCGATAGTGATAGTGAGGCACAGTTGGTTAGTGTAGGCCATATTTGATTTAGCTACAATGTCACAGGACGCCCAAAACACAATCGGTCTCATTGGAGGTTATAGTACAGAGGCCCTGACTGAATAAGAACTAGGTAGTGACCATAGTGCGCTACGCAGCGAAGAGAGTAAGTATTGTACGAATAGCCTAATAATGCTACTTCCTCAAATAGGGAGATCAGAAGTTAGGCATAAGAATATGGTTAGTTCGTCTGGGTGACCCTAGCCGCAAATACGTCCAGCGAAGAGTTCTGTACTTGGAACGACTCACAAGAAGGGAAATATAATAATAAAAATGGTGTTGTGGTGAAGAGAATCATATAGCATAGCCGAGTGTGTTGGTGAATGAAAATGGAGACAACAAGAGGTCCGTAGACATGAGTGATAGGGGAAAATGCTTGGAATAGGCCTGCCGATGTCAAATGGACAATGACAATGACGATGGGAACAGTGGCCACAAGAACGTCATCTGAACCACAAGTGCGTTTCAAGTGTTGCCAGATGTGGGGCCCGCGAATGAAGGAAATGATGATGATGATAATGATCTTGTTGTTGTTGTTGGTGGTGGTGGTGATGGTGGTGGTGGTGGCGTGGTTGTGCGGTCGTTTTTGTTACTGCTGCTATGTTGGCTGCTGTCGTGTTGTTGTCGTTGTTGTTGTTGTCGTCATCGTCATCGTCATTGTTCGAAATGGCCACAAGAACAAAACGCAATCAATATTGCGACTTGACCTGATGGGAAGTAAAGGGCATACATCAATATTTTAAAAAAATTCGTAGTTGTTATCTTTGTGACGTCTTGACAGATTTAAGTGAAATAACTCTAAGCCTAGATGAAATTTGAACAGAAAACATAAGTATATATTTATTTGATACATTCGTACATGTTATAAGTTATACATAACACGCGAGAGATGGGCCTACTTGTTGTCGACTATTTGGAAAATAATTTGTCTGAATTTTTATGCTCCTTTAGCCATCACGACTTTCACGCTAATCTTTTCAAGATATTTACCGGAATTTCATATTTTGTACTGAGTGCCCATGTGCATATGTGCATGGATTGTGATTGTGAATCTAAGGTGTAACTGCCTAAATACGACTCCAGCAGACGGTGGTAAACATATACTGATACCAAGCTTCCTCTCTTCAAATGCTACGATTCTCTGGAGTTTCCATATTTTCGCAAATTTACCACCCACGGGTCGGTCGCCATTTAGCAACGATGTTTTCTCCCGTGTGTACGTGGTATATCGGAAACATGGCGGCCGTGGCACATGACTGCGAAAATAAAATAAAACTATATATACATTTAATAACAATCTCAATAACGAAATATATGGTACATGGGTGTATGTACAAGTTCGGCAGGGATGGGTGGGGTGGGTAGTTATCATATCGATCGGTCATTAGTGATATAAAGAAATGAATAGTATTCTACCGAAATAGCGGACATTGTATTGGAGTTATCGAATTTCATATTTCGGATTCAAATGGTTAAGAGAAGAACTTGATGGATTCAATCTGTCGATCAAGTATATGACTTCATACACAATTATGTCACATGTAGGTCGACGTTACAATCAACTATGTAATGAATGGCGTAGCTACCGATATATCCGTCAGGTTCTTTTAAAAGTTCGTCAGTTGTGCGAATTGTCTGTTTTACCATTTGGCCTAATAAACATATTCTGTTGAATATTTTGAAACACATTTTACTGGACGCACCAGAGGCAGCAACAGCACCAAGTCAACATAGTTTCAAGATATTCAACAGCTTACTTGTATAGTTTTCTGGAATTTGAGATTCAGGAAGTTCATGGGTCAATCGATCACAACACTGGCAAAGTGTGGGCGGAGCTTAGCTAATGATGGGTGGGGCATAGCTAAAGGTGGCTTCATCCATATGCTATGGAATATATCTTATGGAGTTCATTGATGGTAGTTCGTTAAAACAACCAAAGCAAGGTGGGAGAGAGGGGATGGGAGGCGTGGGGGCGTTAGGGGAGATCAGGTCAGTTCTCTTTATTACGCTCAGACTCATCAAGAGCTTATGAAGCTAGAGTTTACAGGATAATTGGGATGGAGGGAAAGTCCGTGTGTGCGTGCGTGCGTGTGTGTTTATGCGGGTGCGCACGCGAGCATGTGTGCATGCTTTAACGCGTGGAAGCACAATATCCAAAATTTACTCAGAGGCTGAATTGTTACACTCTTTTTACACTAATAGTTTGGTTTGTCTCCTTTTACCACATAAACCTCGCAGAGTTGCCTCCCTCCCCATTATACTTGACCAGAAGAAGTGTATTATTCATTAGTGTGACAGAGTAGCCTAAATATTATGAAGGCAACTCGATTGGAACTCTGAATTGGCTTTAGCTTCATGCAGCAAAATTTTACTGATAAAATCTGCTTCAAGCAAACCGCATTGCATGCTTAGTCATGTAAATATTACAAGGCGGCGAAGTGTGCGTGTATGCGTGAGCTTGTGAGTAAGTGAGTGCGCGAGCTTGTAAGTGAGCTCGTGAGTGATGAGTGAGCTCATGAGTGAATGAGTGAGTTAGTGAGTAGGCGAGCTCATGAGTGGGTCAGCTCGTGAGTGAGTGAGCTCGTGAGTGAGAGTGCGTGTGCGGTTCAAATTGAAAATCTAATCACTTTAAAATACTTTCAAACCGGCAAAAGTCCTTTACGATTTAATAATTATTATGTTGACTATTTTAAAGCTAACTTGACTGCGAGGAGCTGTAGCATACGATGGCAGCAGCAGCCCCCTGTCAAATTAGTTTCAAGGTACTCAAAAGAATCCTTGTATAATTACCCTGATTAGGTTCTGGGAAGTCAGCTTTCAAAAGATTAATGCGTCACCCACTTGCAAACAACGGAGGAATCCAGTTTTAGCTATGCCCGCCCATCTCTGGCTAAGCTCCAACCGCACCTAGCTCGAGTTGGAATCGATCGATCCCTGAACTCCCTAACTATCAAATTTCCAGATAACTATACAGGAAAGATGTTGAATATTTTGAAACTAATTTAACTGCTTACTGTAGCTCATTTAAATTAGTTTCAAAATATTTATTAAATAATAAAAACATCCACTTCGTACAACAACACTTTGTACGTTATCAATTAAGCGTTTGTGACGAACTTAGGTAGGCCATTCATGACGTAATTGATTATGACGTCATCTTACGTGTCACGTAGTTGATTATGAAGTCATATGATTGACTGAGAAACTGGAATCCTCCATTACATTTCATTGTTAATCAAATATGTGGGTTGTTTAATAGAAAGATAACTAATTATGTAGACATACCAAATATTAAAAGTATAAATATCGATAAGATTGAGATAAGTATAGGCAAATAAATAGGATAAGCAAATTGACACAAAGCAGAGGTGAAATTAGGGTGGATGTCGAGCTAGGAAAAGGAAGATAAAGCAACAACCCCCACCCCACCCGCTTAATGGTAGATTTAGGAAGCTGATCATGTTTGTTGGTACTCTGTTTTCCTCGGGCAATGTGCGTTGAGAATAAAGCTTAAGGATGCAGGGTCTGGAAGTTTCAGTATCGCTGATGTCGTGGCAGAGAAGTGATGGTACTATATTTGTTCCCACATTGAGATTTTCATAACTATACCGCGGTTCTTTGTCCGTAAGTGTATTAGATATGATATTATTTTGTGTTAGGACATTGCTGAATTGTATTATTTCCTTAGTCTAGAGTAGAGAGAAAATAGTGTTCTTTTGTTTCATCATGGTATCTGCATGAACATCTAGGAACGTCAATTAGGAAATTGTCATAAAGATGCTATTTTTATTACTACAGACCGGACTCGTGTATAATAATGCATTGTTTTTCATTTATTTTCAAATTTCTGTTGGGCTGTAAATACTTTAACAGGATCGGAGAGCGTTCCATGCAGTTGCTGGAAAGAAAAGCCATTTTAAAAGTGTTTTAACATCTGGATGGAGTGTAGGGGCCGATGCAGCCCAAGGTCTATTACAGAACATGTGGGCCAAGTGTTCCAGCAAGAGAACTGAAAGTAGACAAAGTTAAGGAGCGTTACAATTCACCTTTCCAGAGTACCCATCCATCATATGACGTCATAATGAAATGCGTGATGTGTACAATGACATCATAATGAATGACGTCGATAAGTACGTCACGATCGCATATTTGAAGACGGTCTATATGCGTTGTTGTACAAATTGTTTGCTTTTACTATTTAGTAAATATTCTGTTGAATATTTTGAAACTAATTTGACTTGGCGCTGTTGCTACCATAGGCATCAACAGCATCCAGTCAAATTAGTTACAAAATATTCAACAGCTTCCCTGTATAGTTTTCAGGAAATTGATAGCTAGGACATTTGGGGATCGATCAATCCCAACACGGCGAGGTGTGGGTGGAGCTTAGCTATTGATGGGCGGGGCATAGCTACAAATGGAAAGGTCCATTATAATTGGCAGAAATTCCACGTCAGAAACTTGATATTGTCCGTCAAGTTGTACGAATTGTATGTCTTTACTATTTAATAAACATTCTGTTGAATATTTTGAAACTAACTTGACTTGGGCACTGTTGCTGTCAGCAACAGCACTAAATCAATTAAGTCCCAACAGGTTAGCGCTATAGTTAACATGAAATTGGGATTCGGGGAATTCAGGATTCAAACCGTATAGGCCTACATCATTCACAACACGCACAAAGCATGGGTGGAGCGGCGCTAGACAGAGCCACTCCCATGGTGCTTATACATTGATCAATGCTCAAATATGATTGCTGTTGACAAAAGCCATTTAATGGTCAAATTTCGTCATAGAAAATCTCAGTACTCTCAGATAGACGAATTGCTGGACGGACGGGATGGACGGACGGACGGATGGATGGATGGGAGCGTGGGTGGTTAGTGGATGGATTGATTAATAGGTTAATAAATTTAGTATGTGAGTCCGAGTCCAGGTCGAGGTCTGTCTTGTAGTAAGTGGGAGGGAGGGACAGAGAGAGAGCGAGAGAGGGGGAGGGGTGGGAGGGAGAGAGAGAGAGAAAGAGAGAGAGAGATAGAGAGCGAGAGAGCGAGAGAGAGAGAGAGAGAGAGAGAGAGAGAGAGAGAGAGATAATCCGAGAATGAATAAAAGTATTACTTATGTCGGGATACATACGTGATGGGGATATATAAACAGCATGGTTCCTACAGGGTATTTGTCCAAGTCTAGGCTTCCAGACACAGCTGACACTTTACCCAATTCTTGCGTCATGCCGACAAGCCTGCAACACCAAACAATCGTATGTTAATAGACTGACTAGCAGAGAGATAATCTGAAACCGTTTGCTATTAATCCTATTATCAAAGACAGCAGTCTTCGTCTGAATCATGGCAGGCTTCAGAGAGTGGAGAAATCTATCAACATTTATCTATTAAAGCCTGCATAGCTGTCATTAAAGGTATGATAAAATGCTAGAAATGGCATGCATATGTTGGCATGTTATATCGACGTGAATAGCTATAATGGACCTTTCTAGTTTTTCCATCCATCATATGATGTCATAATCAACTACGCGACGTGTAGGATGATGTCATAATCAATTGCAGCATGAATGACTTGATTTAGACCATCATGAACGCTTAAAAGTCCGACGCGTTGTACGAATTGTATATCTTTACTATTTAATAAACATTCTGTTGAATATCTTGAAGATAATTTGAGTTCGCGCTGTTGCAACAGCACCCAGTCAAATTGGTTTCAAAATATTCAACAGCTTACCTGTATAGTTTTCTGGAAATTGAGTCAGGGTGTACAGGGATTGATCGACCGCAACACAGGCGAATCATGAGTGGAGCTTAATTAAGGATGGGCCAGGCATAGCTAAAGCAGGAATGGTCGATTACAAGATGAAGTTAGTTTATTTTAGTAGAACTTTAGGCCTACCTGTTACCCACAACTGCTGTCATTATTAGGAATGAGGACCCCATGGAAGCACAACTAAGGCCATGTTCTCACTAGAGAATTAATCTGGAACAATCCCATACTTCAGTATGGCGTTATTCCAGATTAAGTCTCTAGTGAGAACATGACCGTAAGCTCAATGTATAGTTGGCGACACGACGACTTGCGTCAACGTTGCGTCATCACAGAGGTAACGCAGCATAACGCGGCGACAACTCAAGTCATCGCGACTATATTGCTTCATCGCAAACAGTAACGTACGGCCCGCCGCAAAAGTTGAAAGCATTGGGAACTAGCAAATAAACGCCTTAAATATTACAACACAAAGTTAAATTCTGTTTAACTTTTCATGCACAAATGCCACGTCACGGAGACATGAACGAGGCCGCTGCACGTGCTGCCTGTGTTTTATTATCTATAGGTCTATGCATTCCATTGTACCACACGTGGAAAATGTCTCGGCCATTGGATGAGATCATGGAGAAAGTGATTGAGTATGTGCGCGACCACGAGGGTCTGTTTAATCCGACTCATCCCGATTATTCAAATCGGGATGTTGTTGAACACATCTGGGACACGCTGGGTTCAAATATCGAACTGTCTTGTAAGCATTTATACCAAAATATTATTCATGACATATGGCACAACCAGGGCATGTCATACAATAAGAAAATGTGCGAGAGCCCATTTGGGTGGGTCTAGAATGTGGGAGTCAGGGGTGGGGTGGAGGCGGGTGGTCCAGGGAACATTATGAAAGTTAGATGCTCTGAGAAGTGTATTCCTGTATTCCGAATGAAAACTGAGAATCTATCTTGTGCTTAATAAGCTTTAACAACCAAACCGGACCCAAACGACATTTACAATGGTCTTAAGAAATGTCGATTTGAGAAGCGTATTTTTAAAATTTTACCACTGGAATGACTGGCTCAATACCCGATCCATGCAGTCATTTGATTGCCAAACGTTATAAAATAGGCTTCCATTGGTCTGCAAATGGGCATTTTATATTTTGAAAGTTGTAATTTTCTTGAACACATTTTAACGCCTTCTTGTTACAGTCATTTGCATATTCGACTGCATAACCTTCTGTTGTTACATGTGTATTACTGATACGTCTACTAGCAGACGGACAGATTGCCTGACTGTGTTACAGACTAACATATGTCCAATTGGCAGATGGACATGTAGCACTGAACACTCACCCGTCTATGTGTGCCATCGTTAATAAATCTACAAATATTAGTTCAATACATATTTTATAAATATGAGATTGGTGTCTATCACAGCTTTAACACGAATGGCCAAATCAGAAGAATAGTCTACAATTTGATAAATATGTTGTTGAATTTTTAAAGCTACACTGAGTTGTTGCTTCGTATTCTAGTCAAATCATTTAAAATACCTTCAGAAAATAGCATACCTTTATACATGTCTCGCTTGTAGTTGTGATTGGGTGTTAAAAGGATTACAATTGTATTCTTTCATCATTTACAGGAGATAAAGCCAAAACAATATGGAAGAACATAACGGACGGCTACAGGGTTCAAAAGAAGAAAAGCTGAAGATGCCCAGCGGTAGTCAGGCAAAGACCAGCAAGAAGTGGATCTTTTGGGATCAGATGGGTTTCATGGGAAGATTTATGGATTTTGGACCGTTAGTATCTAGAATGTACCAGCTAATTATTTGTATACAACATGTGATAAGCGCCTTCAATGTGCGCTCCTTGCGAGGGTGATATGTAGTGTTCACTGTGTGGAAACAATTCACATCTGACACACAATCCATTCTATAGTTAATATATGTAGCATTCCCATCAGTTCGCATGAAATGTAACATAAAAATATATCATATAAGGGAATTAACCCAGATGGTGCTCCATCGACGCACGGTCACAAGCTCATGAGTACAGTTATCAACCAACCTTTGTGTTTTATTATTGATTTTACGCCAATATAAGAATTGGCTCGGTTAGTCCGTTGTCTGTCTGTCTGCTGCCTGCCTGTCTGTATGTCTGTCTGTCTCTGTCGCCAACTATATATTGAGCTTTAGGCGGTGTTCTCATACAGACACTATTTCAGTAAATACCAGGTATATCTGCTAGCGTTCTCATTGGACTGGCTCTTGTACCGGAATAAATACATCATTTATTTCAAAAGTTAATCCTACAAAATCAGCGGTTTATCTTCCAATATATCGCTATTGCTTCCTATGTGAACGCAGCCTATTACGCCAAAATTTGCCAGATAGCGTTACCGTCAGCTTTCTCTCTCACTGTCTGAAAGGGAGTGCTACGATCAGCATTTTCTCTCGCTCTCCACCAGGTAGTCCGGGACTATCTTTTCGCAGTGTGAATGCAAACCGATATATCCGATAATTATTTACCGTCATAGTACACACAATAGTTAAACAGGATTAGGCAATGAGAAAGAGGCCTTAGTGTCTATTTTGAAGAATGGTTGCAGAACCAGTTACTCTTAGGCCGTGTTCTCACTGGAGAGTTAATGGGGAATAACGCCATACCCCAGCATTGCGCTATGCCGGTTAAGTCTCTGGTGAGAACATGACCGTAATTTACCTCGTTGGGAAATTCTGACTTTACATTAGGCTTGTGCGATTATTGATTTGAGTGATCATGATCGATTATTTAGGAATAATCGTGATTGCTCATTTAATCATCCTACAAAAGCATATCAATGACCAAACGTGCAATGGTGTTTAGAAATGTCTTTTTGCAGGCCAAGAGAAAAGTATTTTTTGAAAATGTATTGCTGGAATGCTTGATTCGATTCTCGAGCCAGTCATTCCAGTAATACGTTTTCAAATACAGCCTTCTCTAGATAGATACACATTCGCCGAGGAAAAAAATTTCAATTTCTTGGACCTATCGCATTAAAAAGTAATTAAAAGGTAGATTTTGAAATATTTAAGTGGTAGAAATTATTGATGATTATTTGATTATTTAACTTTCAATCATATCGTGATTTCCGATTTAATCACGTAATTGCGCAAGCCTACTTAAACGTATACAGCTAATGTCGCCTACTTTAAATTAGGATTGTCCTGAAATAAACAGCAGCCAGTAGGATAATTGTGTTTCATTCCATCTTGGCTAACTGCTAGGAATCCTGCATCAATGAGAAGCTGTTTCTGGGAGATGTTATGGCCTATCACTCTGGTTGCTACGCGACACGCGATGTTGTCCAGTGCGCATGTTCCAAGCATGGACTGCATCCAATCTGAAAAAAGATATGTAGAGGAAATTAAACAGATTACAATGTCATATCAAATTTACCACACTCGATTAATAAGATCTAATTTGGAACGAGCTTGAGTGAGTTCTATAAGAGATTTTATTAAACGAGTGTAGTGAATTTGATACGAAATGGAAACGAGATTGAGACTATATAACACATAAGCTATTATTCCTATTTTTCACGTCGACTCTGCCTACGTTCTTCTCAGATTCTAGTATTCATTAAGCTGAAACTTCTGAACAATGCATAACAAAATATTGTGTCAAACGCAACATGGTAATATTTCCTCTTTCAAAATTTCTGAGTGTTTCATTAAGATGTCAGAACTGTGGTCGGGTACCGGGAAGGACTAGCCAACCTGAAACCATGCGACGGCTACCCTGCCGGATTGCGGTTCTCTGATGCACAAACTCAGGCCAGATCGGCTAAGTCCAGATCTACCTCGTTTGCGCATGCGCCTGGCCACTGGGAGTATCGCCGTAATAGCCAGATTTTCTCATAGAGCAGGACACGGCCATGTACGTGTGATGCCATTGACTGGGTGGACACTTGGAGTATTCGGTATTTCTGAGTAGCTTAAGAATTCCGGATTTTTGAACAGACATTATGAAGTTATTTAACAAGGAAACGGCCACGGAATCGACACAAGATATAGACATAGCTGGATAGAAAAGGCCAACAACATAGCAGCACGATTGATCGCCTGCCACCTCTAGCCCCTCACCAACACCCAGACTTGGATTCAGCTAAGATCTCATAGCCAGTCTAAATGATCCCTGATTGGTCTAGAGTAATACACAAGCTGGTAACCATTCATCAAAAGGATAATTAGATGCAGAACCGACCAGTATAAAAGCAACCGACTTAGCATCAGTAAAAATCGAAGTGAGGGAGGCGCTTGGTGGAGTGGCTAGCACTCAGGACTACTTAACTGGAGAACCTGGTTCCCGCCTGAGCTGTGCACTATTTCACCGTCATTGGAAACATGGGCAATCTCCTTCACTCCTTGCCTCTCTCCACCCAGGAGTATAAATGGGTACCAGTGTAAAAACTGCGGGAGTTACCAATAATAGACTGAAATAAAACCAGCCTAGGTATGGCGTGAATGGGACCTGGAATCAGGGACTTGATAGCCGCCAATCAAACCAATAACTTCTTCTTCAGTAAAAAGCCGCGCCAGGTCTGAGCACAGAGAGGTTTGACAAGGCCTCCAGAGGACAGTCCCAGTATTCCCGCTTCATCAGCTTTTACTTGTGAAATCCATCGCGGGAGAGTCTGCTGCCAAGACCGGTCTGCCCAAGCGACATTTACAAAGCCTCTGCTCCTAGTTTTTGGATGGATCACTAACTTCACAGCAACCCAAACTAACAGCCGAAATCGTTCTGCCCTCCCAGAGAAAGAACTTTCTGCTGCTCCTTGTGTTTCTCAAAGAGACGTGTGTATGGAAAAACAGCTGTGCCTTCCCCTCTATACTGAGGAGGGGCAGAACAGCCACGACCACGGCCCACATCACCCTATTTCCAGCAGCGACCGCCAAACAAGATACCCCATTCCCCCAATACCCCTCCCACCCCACACACCCTGGAAGAGCTGTACTACACTCATTTCGGTACTCGCCACTGACCGAGACTCGCTTTGTGCCAGCAAGATTTCTCCTGATCCAGTTATTCGCCAACTAGAAAACTCGCTACGCCATCAGTGCTGTGCCCGCCCGCTCACAAAGGAAAGATCATCTGGACTGTTCTTCCATTCCTAGAAGTGCTGCTTTCCCGTCTTTATGATCTTCCACCTTATGAGGACTAAGTCATTGACACATTGACATTGCGTCTTGGGAATATACTTAACAAGGCTTGTTCGAAGATATCAACGTCGGCATTAGCAAAATATAGACCCCGCTTTCGCGGGAATTGTGACTGTTCTGATTCGTACCACTTGACAGATACTCGAAAATGTGTACACTAAATCTTAACTGTAATCTACTAATCTAGTATTTTCTATTCTTTACACATTCCTAGATATACCACCTTAAGTGCTTGAACTTTCTCCCACTCTTATTCCTTCTTAGACGCCCTTCTTAGACATCATTTTCAGACGACAATCTCGAGCACCACTCGATGTGAAGATACTAACCAGCCTCACTAGCAGATTCGGTTTTCGACCCACAGTCTAGATACGATCAAGATTGACTCTTAAAGGACGTCCACCTTAGCCACTAAGTTCGCTGGTGGCGTCCTGAAAAGTCATTTGTGCAGCATGAGATTCAGAGTAGCGCTGCAGTCAAAGACGCAGAGTCCTCCGCCAAAAAGGTTTCCTGCCGATTTATTCTAAGCCCAATGCATGACACCTGGAATGCTCTTCAACCAAAAAGACGCCAGTGGATTTTATTCTTGCCACTCCCCGTCTAACTCCCGTTCAAAGCAACTAATGTTGCCACATGTGTGTGGGCACTGCAACGCGCGATGCTTCAACTATTAAGAGTAACTTATATATTTCGCTAGGAAGCAGGAAAGCTGAGTCTCCCAGTTCGCCGTGTCTCTCAGCTGGCCTCCAAAAACACCTGAAGAAATACTATCGTGGTCTCCCCACTCTGTTGCGAACGGTCTTAGCACTGCAACCTTATTCATGCTACATAAGACTGCTCATCACGTTCTTTCTATAGACTTCGTATTCCTCTGCCATCTTTTCAATCAGCCCCATCAGGTTTATTGACTCTTGCTCTGCTCCTTTTTCTTAGAGATGGTCTAGCTGCATAAAAGTATGGCACTACAAGCACTAAGCACACTTCTCGTACACTCCCTTAGAGCGCTATTGGAAAACACCATTGCTCGATCTTCTCAGTCGACTAGCGACCCCTTTTTCCTTTGGACTACTTGGCCTGTGGACATGATAAAAGTATTTAATTATGTAATCTGGCGGTGGTTATCACTGTTCTAAGCGACCAAACCAGAATAACCACTACATCACCAGGTATCTTTTTTGTCATCTTCTGACGGCCGCAGCGGCGCCTCGACAGAGAGTCCTTAAGCTATTTCCTCTGTTAATTACATGAGCCAGTTTGTGCATCTCCAACTCGGAAAGCCCATTCTTGGGATTGTGTCAAAAACTTGTTGACGTCAACCAGACCGGTATTCATCTCCTAGTGAAAGAGTTGACTTTGCGAGTGTATAGGTTCTCATGTAACTTAACCGATAGCAACCTTCTGCAGCTGCCAGAGACCGTAAACCACAAAAAACCCTAGGATAGCTAAACTAGTGCCTCACGCTGGATCCCCTTTATAGATTACACACGTTTAGGCACACTTAGAAGGACCACCTCTGGATGCGTCCTGAGAACAATGGATCAACCAGGTGGCATCGACTGAAACACAATCTTCAACCCTCCGCGATTCGTCTGAGTAGAGACACCAAAGTAGAAATTCACCATGTTTCGCCTTAAGTGGACTCTCGCTAAAGTTATCTGCAAGCGCTAAACAACTTTTCACAACCAAATAACCAATTAGATAGGCCACCTGAATGAATAGCGGCCATCAGCGAAGTAATGACTGCTGGGAAATACCATCCGCTATCTCTCACTCTTCCCCTGAATGCATGTTCCTTTTTTCCCCTTCCGCAGTAGGAACTCCCACTCCCGAGAGACAGTAATCCCCACCATCAGACAGGCCCTTCCACCTCTTGGGAGATGATCTTAGGAAGGTAGGGCAACGTTTCGAACCCAGGATGATGAGGACGCAAATTGGTCCTCTCGCTGCACACCCCTTTTTCGCCAATGATAAAATACTGTACAAAGAGTACTAGGAATAAACAAACCAGCAGACTAAGTTCGCCCTCACGAATTCTCTCTCTCCTCTTACCCGCTCCCAAGCACACTAGTGCCCGAGAGAGAACAGCCGAAAAACGAAGAGCTCAGCTCGAATGAAGATTGGAAAAAGACCATCCGCTGCTCTTTTTCCCATCAGCAGACTGCACCCACTTCACCCGCATGCACCTCCCTTTCCCCACAGGATTAACCCGACTGGATCCGTCTTCTTGGAAGGAACTACTCGTCGTCCTGGGGATGCCATTTCGACTGTGTGCGCCGGGGAGACCACTGCAATGACTACCACTTTGACCACCGCCACTTCCACTGCCACCTCCGATGCAGCAGCCTTCGCCACCACCACATCTGTCATGAACGCATAATCAAATCCGGCCACCTTCACTCCGACTGATGGAGAAGAGAAGAGAACAAGACCTTCCACCACCTACGAAACCACTGCAGCATGACATCCACTCAAGGAACATAAACCAAGATGGCTGCTCCGAGACCTGAACTCCTGATCCCAGACCGCAGCACCGAGGAAGAGGACCTCATATTGATGCTCAGTTTTGCCGGACTCGTCAGGCTCAAGAACTCCAACCAGACCCACGCGCCTGCAAGCCCCGAGACCAGCAGTAACTGAGAGTCAGTCAGGAGGAGGAGAACCGGATGTGGATGGCCTTCGCTGTGGCGACATCCCACACCCACCCCCACAACACTCCCCCACCCCACACCTGCCGACTGCAGGAAACAGCGAGGACTATGTCACAGGAGTGATTGAAGGAAATTTCAATTTCCCTTTCTCCGAGATCTACCAATACTTACCATTACATTACTCATTGATAATACAGCTAGCTTGCTAGCTGAGTCTAGGAATCTAGATTCATGCAGAGCCTCTTTTGCCCCTAGAGAAAGAACGTAGACCTAAACTTGACATACAGAGACCTAAAGGACCGACAAGTTCTGGGACCAAATCACATTCCCATCACTGCCCCCCCCCCTCCCTTTCTCATAAAAAAGGGAGAGATCGAACTCACGAACATGCATCTCGCCTGAAACACAAATGTGTGAAGAGGGTTAACAACTCTTTACACATATCAGCCTTGGAATGAGCATGAATATATAAGATGAATGATCATGATATATAGACATAATACAAAAAACTGTCAAACTTGAATTAGCTCATGAATTATGGATTTCAGATGTGGAGCCATCAACCAACACAATTTCCACCAGATGTGTCCCATACGGTTGCATTCCTCTCGCTTGACCATGTCTGTTCTTACTACTTTTGCTTTTAAAAGCTGTCAAAAGGGAGAGGAACAGTGTGGCAACTAGACTATCATTTCAAAACAGCTAAAGTGAGTGGATTGGCGGAGTCTGACATGCCCCATATATGGTAATCCGTGAAAGAGGACTCACAGTGCCATTGTGCAATCACCATGATGTCCTCTAATGGGAGACCATTGAATAGGACTGTCGAGGCGTCTATTCATCTAACATCATGAGACGTAGCATATTGCACCTGGTGCCCAGTCACAATCTCGTGGGTAGTCTGAATGCTTTCAACCACCCAACAAGAGACAGAATCCATGGATGCGGCGCCATATGGCTTCTTATGGCAGTTCCACAGATGTCTATCATTTGATCGTAGAGAGGCCATCCGTTTCTTGTACTTTTTTTTACCGTATCAATAACACCTTGCCCCTGACTTCTGGAAGAAACTTTTCCAATGCCAGTTCCACTGCCATCATTTCCAACAGATTGAGATGCAGCTGACTCTCTTGGAGAGTCAATGGGCCCGAAACCTGTTGTTCTCCAAGGCAGGCCCCCACCCCTCCAGCGATGCATCCATGTACATGGACAGCTGGGGGCAGGGTAGCTGAAGCGAAACTCCTACTAGGAGATTCTAATGCTCCTTCCACCGTACAAGATGCGACATTATTGGCTCCAAAAACTGGTACCAGCTTTGACATGGGTTCTGTTTTCTGCTTCCACAGAGACATCAGATACAACTGGATAGGTCTTCGCATTAGAGCAGTGTATGGGATTACCTGCTCCATAGAGACCATCATGCCTAGCATCTGAAGAAACCTCCTCGCTTGAATGTAGTTTCCCAATCGAAAACTCTTGAGGATGGCTAACAGAGACACCACTCTGGCCTCTGACGGGTAAACCCTGCCATCCTCGAGATCGAATCGCACCCCTAAATAAACGAAGTGTTTAGTTGGCATCAACTCGGATTTCTCCCTGTTGACTGTCCAGCCTAGACCTGAAAGCAATTTCAAAGTCAGAGCAGTATCCACTCCTAACATGGCTGGCATGTCAGCCTTGATAAGCCAATCGTCTATGTAGGTGTGAAGCACCACATTCTCTCTTCTAAGATATGCTGTCACCGCTAGCACCACTCTGGTGAAAACCCTTGCGGCTGTCGACAGGCCGAATGGGAGTACTATAAACTCCCATACCTGATTCTGAAACGCGAATCTCAGAAACCTGTGACAACCCCTGTTCATTGGAAAGTGGAAATATGCATCGTTCAGAGCGATTGACGCACACCACATTCCTTTCCTCAAACCTGCCATTACCGATCTCGGAGTTTCCATCTGAAACGGAGGCATATGGGGTAAACCAATTCAATGGCCTGAGATTGGAGTACGGGTCTCCACCTCCCCCTGTGCTCTTGGGGACAAGTACTCAATCTCAGGCCATAATAGTTGTACAATTCATAAGATTGCGGTAACAACTTCCAGTCGAATTAGCTTCAGAATAGTCAACAAGATGATTATTATATAATAAAGAATGTAATGCATTGGAGACAAAATGATGGCGCTTACTGTTCAACATTTACGCGATATTACAAAGCAGATAATTGCGATACGGATAGGGAATGGGACAGGATATGATTGATATTGTATCTATAACCCATAATCTACATTTTTAGATGACATTAGCATCATCTTTAAATTTAATGAATTGCTTAAGGAATATGTTGAATTTAGGAAAAACCGTAGAAAATGTAGTTCCCTGGATGGAATTCATGTAACAGCATGAATGACATTCGGTGGTTTACTGCAAGAAGGTGTGGACCCTGTAGCAATGACGTCAACACGTAATGCCATGCTGCTGTAATCTACAAACAGGAACAGAAACACATGTACAATGTATAATATACAAATTAGACACTTAACACCTGAAACCTGGGCAAATCAGAGCACAGTAAGCACGCATTCGTCTTTCTACGTATACTCCTCTCTCTCTCTCTCCCTCCCTCCCTCCCTCCCTCCCTCCCCCCCTCCCTCCCTCCCTCCCCTCCCTCCCTCCCTCACTCTCTCCTCTCTCTCTCTCTCTCTCTCTCTCTCTCTCGGATTTACTAAGTTGAAATAACGTGTACCTAATCCCTTTGTACAAAGCCTACAATAAAATGTTTTAATCAAAATTCGCCTGGACAATTAAGTTTGCGTGCCATCTACCATCACGGAAAAAATTCTACGAAGGCCCAACTAGGAATGTTATTGCTACTATAACCATAACACATTTTCAGTCAATTTGTGATAACAATTATTTAAGTTAGCACGTCTCTATACACACATAGAATGGAACGGCTATACTCTTATTATGCGCTATAGACAATCACGCCACCAACCAGGAAGAATTACGGCCCTTTACTGTCATCATCATATCTATGTGAGACAATCACGTCACACCAGGAAGAATTACGATCCTTTAATGTCATCACCATAAAAACGTGATACAATCACGTCCATACCAGGAAGAATTACGACCATTTACTCGCATCATCATAACTATGTGGAGACAATCAGGTCACCCACCACCAGGAAGAATTACGACCCTTTAATATCATCATCATACTATGCGAGACAATCACGTGACCACCTTATCGCATCAGGACTTTAATAGGTTTACCTCGCGGCGGCCTCACTGAGCCTCTCTGCAGCGACTCCAGCAGCGTTCTGGATCTCATCTACGCTCTTACACGTGTAGGAATTACCATCATGGGTGTAAATACCTCGAAACGTTACACTGGACTTCATGGTCACGAGGTCTTTACACAGATCGATCAAGTCTTGTCCATTCCAGGGCATTCCGCTAGAAGAGAGTGAGATATCGGCATATATGTGCATTTGCTTGGTATGCACGCGCTCGCACGCACGCACGCAACGCACACACACACACACACACACACACCCTGTCTCTAACGACCACTTAATTTATGTATCATAGCCAGTGGCTCTTTAACCCTCCAGTGTAAACACACGTGTCATGCG
>CM067359.1:63756642-64000423 GCA_034401795.1 Chaetoderma sp. LZ-2023a
CACGACACGACGATGTTACCGGATGTAGATGGCCTTTGCTGTGCCGGCATCCTGCACCCACCCCCACAACACTCCCCCACCCCATACCTGCCGACTGAAGGAAACAGCGAGGACCATGTTACAGGCGTGATTGAAGGAAATTTCAATTTCCCTTTCTCCGAGATCTAACAATACTTACCATTACATTACTCATTGATAATACAGCTAGCTTGCTAGCTGAGTCTAGGAATCTAGATTCATGCAGAGCCTCTTTTGGCCGTAGAGAAAGAACTTAGACCTGAACTTGACACACAGAGACCTAAAGGACCGACAAGTTCTGGGACCAAATCACATTCCCATCACTGCCCCGCCCCCCTTTCTCCTAAAAAAGGGAGAGATCGAACTCACGAACATGCATCTCGCCTGAAACACAAATGTGTGAAGAGGGTTAACAACTCTTTACACATATCAGCCTTGAAATGAGCATGAATATATAAGATGAATGATCATGATATATAAACATAATACAAAAAACTGTCAAACTTGAATTAGCTCATGAATTATGGATTTCAGACGTGGAGCCATCAATCAACACAATTTCCACCAGACATGTCCCATACAGTTGAATTCCTCTCGCTTGACCATGTCTGTTCTTACTACTTTTGCTTTTAAAAGCTATCAAAAGGGAGAGGAACAGTGTGGCAACTAGACTATCATTTCAAAACAGCTAAAGTGAGTGGATTGGCGGAGTCTGACATGCCCCATATATGGTAATCCGTGAAAGAGGACTCACAGTGCCATTGTGCAATCACCATGATGTCCTCTAATGGGAGACCATTGAATAGGACTGTCGAGGCGTCTATTCATCTAACATCATGAGACGTAGCATATTGCACCTGGTGCCCAGTCACAATCTCGTGGGTAGTCTGAATGCTTTCAACCACCCAACAAGAGACAGAATCCATGGATGCGGCGCCATATGGCTTCTTATGGCAGTTCCACAGATGTCTATCATTTGATCGTAGAGAGGCCATCCGTTTCTTGTACTTTTTTTTACCGTATCAATAACACCTTGCCCCTGACTTCTGGAAGAAACTTTTCCAATGCCAGTTCCACTGCCATCATTTCCAACAGATTGAGATGCAGCTGACTCTCTTGGAGAGTCAATGGGCCCGAAACCTGTTGTTCTCCAAGGCAGGCCCCCACCCCTCCAGCGATGCATCCATGTACATGGACAGCTGGGGGCAGGGTAGCTGAAGCGAAACTCCTACTAGGAGATTCTAATGCTCCTTCCACCGTACAAGATGCGACATTATTGGCTCCAAAACTGGTACCAGCTTTGACATGGGTTCTGTTTTCTGCTTCCACAGAGACATCAGATACAACTGGATAGGTCTTCGCATTAGAGCAGTGTATGGGATTACCTGCTCCATAGAGACCATCATGCCTAGCATCTGAAGAAACCTCCTCGCTTGAATGTAGTTTCCCAATCGAAAACTCTTGAGGATGGCTAACAGAGACACCACTCTGGCCTCTGACGGGTAAACCCTGCCATCCTCGAGATCGAATCGCACCCCTAAATAAACGAAGTGTTTAGTTGGCATCAACTCGGATTTCTCCCTGTTGACTGTCCAGCCTAGACCTGAAAGCAATTTCAAAGTCAGAGCAGTATCCACTCCTAACATGGCTGGCATGTCAGCCTTGATAAGCCAATCGTCTATGTAGGTGTGAAGCACCACATTCTCTCTTCTAAGATATGCTGTCACCGCTAGCACCACTCTGGTGAAAACCCTTGCGGCTGTCGACAGGCCGAATGGGAGTACTATAAACTCCCATACCTGATTCTGAAACGCGAATCTCAGAAACCTGTGACAACCCCTGTTCATTGGAAAGTGGAAATATGCATCGTTCAGATCGATTGACGCACACCACATTCCTTTCCTCAACCTGCCATTACCGATCTCGGAGTTTCCATCTGAAACGGAGGCATATGGGTAAACCAATTCAATGGCCTGAGATTGAGTACGGGTCTCCACCTCCCCCTGTGCTCTTGGGGACAAGTACTCAATCTCAGGCCATAATAGTTGTACAATTCATAAGATTGCGGTAACAACTTCCAGTCGAATTAGCTTCAGAATATTCAACAAGATGATTATTATATAATAAAGAATGTAATGCATTGACACTTACATGCCATCACGCACTATCGCTCATGGAGACAAAATGATGGCGCTTACTGTTCAACATTTACGCGATATTACAAAGCAGATAATTGCGATACGGATAAGGGAATGTGACAGGATATGAATGATATTGTATCTATAACCCATAATCTACAACATTTGAGATGACATTAGCATCATCTTTAAATTTAATGAATTGCTTAAGGGAATATGTTGAATTTAGGAACAAACCGTAGAAAATGTAGTTCCCTGGATGGAATTCTGTAACAGCATGAATGACATTCGGTGGTTTACTGCAAGAAGGCGTGGATCCTGTAGCAATGACGTCACACGTAATGCCATGCTGCTGTAATCTACAAACAGGAACAGAAACACATGTACAATGTATAATATACAAATTAGACACTTAACACTTGAAATCTGGGCAAATCAGAGCACAGTAAGCATGCATTCGTCTCCCTCCCTCCCTCCCTCCCTCCCTCCCTCCCTCCCTCCCTCCCTCCCTCCCTCCCTCTCTCTCTCTCTCTCTCTCTCTCCCTGTATCGGATTTACTAAGTTGAATAAACGTGTACCTAATCCCTTTGTACAAAGCCTACAATTAAATATGTTTTAATCAAAATTCGCTTGGACAATTAAGTTTGCGTGCCATCTACCATCACGGAAAAATTCTACGAAGGCCCAACTAGGAATGTTATTGTTACTATAACCATAAAACATTTTCAGTCAATTTGTGATAACAATTATTTAAGTTAGCACGTTTCTATACACAAATAGAATGGAACTGCTATACTCTTATTATGCGCTATAGACAATCACGTCACCATCAGGAAGAATTACGGCCCTTTACTGTCATCATCATATCTATGTGAGACAATCACGTCAACACCAGGAGGAATTACGATCCTTTACTGTCATCACCATAACAACGTGAGACAATCAGGTCACCACCAGGAAGAATTACGACCATTTACTCGCATCATCATAACTATGTGAGACAATCAGGTCACCCACCACCAGGAAGAATTACGACCCTTTAATATCATCATCATAACTACGCGAGACAATCACGTGACCACCTTATTGCATCAGGAGTTTAATAGGTTTACCTCACTGCGGCCTCACTGAGCCTCTCTGCAGCGACTCCGGCAGCGTTCTGGATCTCATCTACGCTCTTACACGTGTAGGAATTACCATCATGGGTGTAAATACCTCGAAACGTTACACTGGACTTCATGGTCACGAGGTCTTTACACAGATCGATCAAGTCTTGTCCATTCCAGGGCATTCCGGCTAGAAGAGAGTGAGATATTGGCATATATGTGCATTTGCTTGGCATGCACGCGCTCGCAGGCACACCTGTCTCTAACGACCACTTAATCTATGTATCATAGCCAGTGGCTCTTTAACCCTCCAGTGTAAAATTTGCTGCAGAATATTAAAATTTTTCCTTAGTAAATTTCCATTTGCCGACCAAGAGAAAACTATTTTTGAAAGGCTACCACTGGAATGACTGGCTCCGTTATCGAGGGAGTCATTTAGTGGTAACATTAACACATTGTCTTCTCTTAGCCTGCAAAGGGGCATTACTTTACATTACAGGGAGCATTTTATGGCCAAGCTGGCCAAAATCGGCCCATGCGATGTTCGTACCTTGCATGGGCCGATTTTGGCCAACTTGACCATAAAATGGTTAACCCTAATGTAAGAAAACACCTTACGTAACATAGACAATTAATCATTATAAAGAAGTGGCCATTTAATACGCGTGGCGTGCTAAATGAGACACCGCTTGGGGTGAAAATATGGTGGTTCGTTAAGGCAGGTAGTCGTTCAATCACATATCTTAAAGAACTGCAATCGTTTGGCTCCAATATACACGCTGTTTCGTGAGCGAGATTGATAACATTCGATAATTATTTTGCTTCATATCTGTCTCTTAACTGCTCAACTTATGCAGACTACATTTTCCATGTGTTCTAACTCTGGACCAGCTGAATATTTTGAAAACAATTTGACTGAAAATCACTGACAACTTTCAGTCAAATTGCTTTCAAAGTATTCAGCATACATGTCCAAAGGTATTGCCCATTGAACTTCGTGTCTGGTGGCTTGCAAATAAGAGCAATCGCGGATTCCAGACCCGTACATTCCAATTTTTGTCACAATTTTGCCGAATTTTGCGGATTTTTTTCATTCTTTGGATCGCAACCAAAGCCGTGGAATCCTATTATACGGTTACTCACTTTCTTGTGTAAAATTGTGTGTCAAATCGGACAAGCAGTTTCCGTCATATCCATCTAGCATGAATTTGATCCGATCTGGATCCGCGTGATTTTATCCGGATCGGGACAATCATCTGAAAATCCGCTTTTATAGTAAAATCCTTTGCTGTGGTTAAAATCTGAACCCAATGAAGGATTCCAGTTTCTCAGTCAATCATATGACGTCATAATAAACTACGTGACGTGTAGGATGACGACATAATGAATTACGTCATGAATGACGTAGATATGTATGCCACGAACGCTTACTTGATGACGGATTAATCGTTGTTGTACGAAATCTATGTCTTTATTATTTTAAAAAACATTCGGTTGAATATTTTAAAACTAATTTAACTGGGCGCTATTGCTGCCATAGGTCATATTAGTTTTTATATACTCAACAGCTTACACGTATAGTTTTCTGGAAATTGATAGTCAGGGAGTTCATGGATCGATCGATCCCAACGCGGGTGAAGTGTGTGTGTGGAGCTTAGCTAGGAATGGGCGGGGCATATCTAAAACTGGTTTCATCCATTGGAACAGTAGGTTTGGAGACACCTATAAGGGTAGACAAAAAATTTAAACCACCTAAGAATTGAGAATCGCTTTATGAATCAATCCAAAACAGAGTTCACCCACATAAAAATCATGAAACTAAAGAAAATGACGATCCACTTCGTGGCGGCGAACCATGGAGGAAAAGTAAAATCCTGCGCTCACTGCTTTGTAGTACTGCTGACATTACTGCACGCTGCGTTATGGGGAAAATAGCTTTCCAGTCCGTCTGAAAGTTATGGATTCGTAGATAAAGGATGTCCTTGATTAAAAGGCTACGTTTATACAACGCACCCTGCGTATCCTTGATGTTGCATAACTGGAACAGCTGGGCAGCTCCAAAGACATCTCTAGAAAACTCGATGCCTGCCACCGCAAACACCTACGCACCATCATTGGGCACCTATGGCCAGACAGCTTAATTTCCAACGATGTACTATACAAGATGTGTAATACGCCGCCGCTGTCTGTAAAAGTCGCCCAGCGTGTTTGGCCATGTGCTAAGGATGCCAGAAGAGACACCAGCACGGAGAGCCTTGGAATTCTCCCTACTGGGAGCCAGCAAACACAAAGCCAGGAGATGACGCCGTTGCATAAATCTGCTAAGCGTGCTACGAGGTGACCTCAAGAAAGCAGGACTCGGTACACTCAAGTCAAGAATGTACCTGAGAAAGCTAAGAATTTCAGCTGTGGACAAGACCCAGTGGGCAAAAATTAAGAAGGACTGATTGTAGCTGCAGGATGTTTCTACTACTACAGCCGCAGAATACAGTAAGTATACATACATAGGCGCAGACTGGCACACAGGCTGGCACACTGACAGGTAGACTCACGGACAGCCCCGGATGCAATACCACCTTCCCCTAAGGTTCATGGTAATGCAGGGCTCAATTCTGTCACTCAAATATCTGACGTCATAATCAATTACGTCCCTTCATACCTCACATCACAATCAGTCATGAAAATATAAAAATGCATCACTTGTATACGAAGTGTATATGTATCTTGAAACTCGTTCACTGCGAGCTGTTAACATTTAAGCAGCAACAGTTTCCAGTGAAATTAGTTTCAAAATATTAAACAGCCTTCTTGTATAGTTATCATGAAACTTAGATTTTAGTAATTCCAGTTTCAATGTTTAAAATCGATTCCGATACGCAAAAAAATGGGCGGAGCTGCCCTAGAAATGGTAGGGTCATAGCTATTGATGGATCCTTATATTATGAGTATACCTATTATTAGCAATACATACATCGTCCATATCCACAATCAACGTCCACAAACGCTGACCACTTCTTTCCATCATCCAAGCTACTGGACTTTATAGCGTTCAGGCCATGCACGCTTTCCAACATCACGTGGAATTCAGATAGCTGATTGGTCAATTCTCGACAACTAAACGAAAAGTCCAGTGAATAAAGAGTGTCAAACCTACTCACGTTTAACGGTGCATATTCACGCTAAAATGCTTGAAAATAAAATGGTTAAAATTGTATACTTTTATATGGTTAAATTGTGTGCCTAGATGTAATGAAACGGAATCAATCTTAGCATATGATGAGTCATTGCATATAAATTACTAAAATTCTTTAAATTGTGAAATTGATTTTAGCCTCTTCAATGTTTAAAATCGATTCCGATACGCAAAAAATGGGCGGAGCTGCCGTAGAAATGGTCGGGTCATAGCTATTGATGGATCCTTATATTATGAGTATAGGCCCTACCTATTATTAGCAATACATACATCGTCCATAACCACAATCAACGTCCACGAATTTTCGTGTCATCTTAATCTTTTAATTGTCAAATAGAGCCTCTGCAGTGGTTGTTGAGGAATGCCCATTTGCAGGCAAAGAGAAGACTATTTTTGAAAATTTACAACTGAAATGACTGGCTCGGTAACCGAGTCGGTCATTCCAGTGGTAAAATGTCAAAAATAGTCTTCTCTTGGCCCGCAAATGAACACAGACTAAGCACATTTTTTTGATTTACTCGATCCTTTAATGGGCAAGCCGGCAAACACACGCTCTTAAAAAAACGATTTTCTTAAATTCCAGGGGTAAGTTTACCAAAATTCTTTTGTCCAGCAAATGGTCGTTCACTGAGCAAAAATTTGAATTTTCTTGAAAAATCTTGATACATTATAATGTTAATTGATACAAGTAGCATTTTGAGCGCTTTAAGGCGCTGTTGACATAAGAGGGGGTTAAAGACACGAGTCCCTAATTCATCTTCACTAATAAAAAAAAAAAGATTAATTTACACGAAATGAAATCATAATATGTTAAGATTTATTTCCTTTCATGACTTCTAGGCACACAGTTTAACCATTTAAAAGTATATAATTTTAACCATTTTATTTTCACGTATTCTGGTGTGAATATGCACCTTTAAAGCTGGGTTGGAGCCTATCTCACAGTCCGTTGGAACATGGGTAATCTCCATTCTCCTCCTCCAGCCAGAAGTGTAACTGGGTACCAGTGTAATACAGTTGGGAAAGGTTAACCATATTAGGCCAGACCAATTCAATATTTGGTTTTACGAAAATTCCCATCCAAAACACAAAATATGGGGAAAATAACAACAATGCACAATTTCAAGCTCAGAAGTTTTAAGCTATTATGTATTAATCATTTCATCATGTTAATTGTCAAGATTGATCAAACCGGTTTCTCAGAGAGTGTCCATTTGTAGGACAAGAAAAGACTATTTTTGAAAATTTACCACTGAAATGGCTGTCTCGTTAACGAGCCAGCCATGCCAGTGGTAAATTTTCAAAATTAAAGAGCCAGCCATTCCAGTGGTAAATTTTCAAAAATAGTCTTCTTTTGGCCAGCACATGGACTTTCCCAATGACCATTGCAAATCCTTTTTGAGCGGCCTAAACGGTAAAGGGTTAACAAAGCTACAGAGATCAAAAAGAGTTACAGACAAATCTGAGGAATTCTGAGTGATAAGGATTTGAAATCGAAAAATTGCTAGAAGCAAAGAATGTTGAAAATAATGCCTTAAAATTCACGCCTTAATTTTTTTTAGATTTGGAAAAATTCAGTTAGGAGGGGTTGTAAAAAAAAATGGGCATAGGCTAATTAGCCGAAACAAAACCCGCCTAAATATGGCCTGGATGGGGCATGGAAATTAAGTCGTTGGTTCAATTTTGGCAGACCATTGTCCAAATCACAGTTACGTTATTTTGGTGGCCAGACATGTCCAACGCCGGGTAGCAAAAATAGCAAATAACCTTTTTGTTGTACCAATGATGGACCTACGTATTGTCATCTAAAATTTAAAAATTAATCTACGTCGGTAATTTAGGAATCCAGTTATAGCTATGCCCCGCCAATCTGTAGCTAAACGCAACCCACACTTCGCTCGTGTTGGGATCGATCACTGCACTCACTGACTATCAATTTTCATAAAATTATACGGGTAAGCTGTTTACCATTTTGAACTAAAATTGACAGGGTGCTGTCGATGCCTATGGCAGCAACAGCGCCCAGGCAAATTAGTTTCAAAATATTCAACAGAATCTTTATTAAATAATAAATCTTTACAATTCGTACACCAACGCTTAGTCCGTCATCAATTAAGCGTTCGTGATGAACTTATCTATGCCATTCACGACGTCATTGATTATGACGTCATCCTACACGGCACGTAGTTGATTATGACGTCTTACGATTGATGGATAAACTCGAAGGATCCATTGATCGTCAATGCTATAAGTTGTTGTGCCAATATTTTTAAGTTGTAAAGCCATAGCTAATAGTTGTTATGCAATACATATAAGCGTGTGCGTGTATACGCGAGTACGTGCGTACACGTGTGTGTATGCGTGAGCGTGTGTCGTGCACATACACTCATGCATGTGACTCTGTGTGTTTATACCCCCCATTACGAAGATGTGTTTCGGTTAGTGGAAAGAACTATCATATCCTACCATTCCAATTTATCGGCTGTAAGTGGGTACGCGTACACTATGTCATCAAAGCCAGCATCCGCGAAGAAACGCGCTTCCTCGAGGGTAGACACACAGATACACCTCTTAGTATAGCTAGTCTGTATCTCACCAGCTTCTCTACATATAAGAAAAGATGACAGGTAAAAGTGATAATTTAAATCCCTCTCAAGCGGCAATTTCGACTGAACATGGCTATGCAACGCAAATGTCTAAACTCGAATGTCGAGCTCATTCTATATGTTCAGTTATGGGAAAGTCGGATACGTTCAATCATTTTGATTTCGGCGAAAAACACGCTGATGATGATTAGGTTGCTGCTGCTGCTGATGATGATGATGATGACGATGATGGTGCTGATGATGATGATGATGATTATGATTATTATTATTATTATCATTATTATTATTATTATTATTATTATTATTATTATTATTATTATTAACTTACACAGATTTATGTGTCTTCATGTGCGGCCGTAGGGTGATGTTGAGCGCTTTACATCTATCGATCATACTTCTGGCATTTTCTTTCAGTCTGTTTAAGTCGAGCAGAAAACAGGGCGTTGGCACGTCAGCGATTCGTGAAACAGGGTTGGTGTTGCAATACATCTTGTACTTGTCAAGACTCTCTTTTTTGCTAAAAAAGAGTAGGAATCTGAAAGGGTTGTAGTCACATGAGGGGAGTATTTATTACTATATAATAGTGAAATATGAAATTCATGTGCAAACTATTAGTGTTTATACAAAACTGTTTAAATGTGAAGAGTTATGTTTTGAACAGTTTTCATCAAATATAGGGATCCGATTGCTCAAGTATTGGATGTCATAAAAAGATATGTTGCGTGCTAGCTGATGTCGCAATCAAAAAGCATAATTTTAGCATTATATAAAAACAAAGGCTCTATATTGGATCCTGAAAATTATAGGGGTACCACACTCTTCAGCTTTTTTGCAAGCTTTTTACCACTGTCATTAACTACAGACTGACTAAGTATGCGGACGGTATTGATCTAATTGGGGAAGAGCAGGCTGGATTTAGGGCGGGGTACTCTACCGCAGATCATATTTTTGCATCAAAAGCATTATCTAGCAAAGTGCAAGCGTCTTTACTACGCGTTTGTAGATTATAAAAAGGCATTCGACTATGTTCATAGAATACATTTATGGATGAAACTGTTGTCAAGCAATTTTAATGGTAAAATATTTTTATTAATTTATAATTTATATAACGGTGCTAAATCATGCATCAAGGATTCTGTAAATAGCAATATGTCTGACAAGGCGAAAATTTATCTCCCTTATAATTTGCCTTATTCTTAAATGACGTAGAAAGCACCATTTCTGCATCTTACAATAACCTCACTAACATTTCTCAATTATTTGATCCAAAATTCACGATTAAATCTGACCTATACCTAAAACTATTTATATTATTATTTGCGGATGATACAATAATAATGGCAGAATCGCCGCCAGAACTACAAAAAGCATTAAACGGACTACATGACTACTGCAACACATGGAAATTGTCTATTAACGTCTCCAAGACTAAATGTATGATAATCGCTAGAGGCAAGCTCAGAAACCTACGAAAATTTACGCTCAGCAGTGAAGATATAGAAATCGTGCACGAATACCCGTGGTTAGGTATACTATTTGCATACAATGGCAAGTTTACTAGGGCTATAAAGTACATGCATGAAAAAGCCAGTAGAGCTATGTTCGCCTTAATTTCAAAAGCAACCTCTCTCCATTTACCGATAGATATACTGCTAGAACTTTTCGATTCTATGGTATGCCCAATCATGCTCTACGGATGCCGAATCTTGGCCTTTGAGAATGTCACGCTGGCTAAAAAAATTACAGAAACGATTCTATAAAATGATTTTAGGAGTTAAAAATTCTATACACTCTGCAATGGTTTATGGCGAACTTGGCCAGTTCCCGTTGAGCATAAAAATTAATAATAGGATAACCACATACTGGGCAAAATTAGTATGTGGGAAAATGGCGAAAATCCCATATAAACTATACCGATTGTTACTATGCACGGACGAAAATAACGAATTCCAATGGCCATGGATATCACATGTGAAAGCACTCCTTGATAATACTGGGTTATCAGATGTATGGCACAGTCAGAATCCAGGCCAGCCTGAATGGTTAAAGCTCACTACAAAACAAGTGCTGTCTGATCAGTAAATCCAGAAATGGAGAGGTGAAGTTTTTAACAGCAGTATTTGCACATCGTATAGAATTTTTAAAGAAACTTTTAGACTAGAAACATATTTAACCTCGCTCCCTCAGACACTGTCAAAATGCTATGTAAATTTAGAACATCTAATCACAGGTTACCAATAGAGGTTGGGCGATTTGAACATCTCCATAGACATGCGCGTGTTTGCACCTTAGGCAATCAAAACACACTGGGAGATAGATGAGTTTCATTATCTTTTAATCATTAATGCCCATCTATAGCTGTAGAAAGAAAAACGTATAGAGGTAGATACTTTAAGTAAATCCAAATACTGTTAAAATGTATAACCTCATGAATGAACAAAATGGACGAAATTGATATCACTATGTAAATTTATCAACGTTATTTTCAACCGGTTCAAATGAAAAAGAATATACAGTTTTAATATATGATGAATATTTGCCGTGGTTTGATAGGCGGTTACTGCTGTCTTATACAGCAGTGGCTACCGATGAAACCACGTTAAATATTGATCTGTAATGTAAACTAAAAGACCACTGAATAGTGGTCGAAGTGCGTACCTGCGTCTTGGGCCCACTTGCGCGTGTTTGCGTGCGTATGCGTGCGTCCTGAGATATAAAAATGCTTACATATATACATATTCCTTGATAAAATTGCTATTTAGCACTCATGAATATCAATACTTAATTCCAAAAGCAATTATCTGGCCCTGATCTGGGCGGAGGTCGTCGCTTCAAAAGAGAGCGGCGCCCATCGATCAGCCTTGGCAAACATCGCCGCAGGAGTATATTGGCTCTGATCAAGAGAATTTGGTGAAGTACTTTATGCAAATGGTAAAATACACGTGACATTCGGCTGACCGTGTTCATGAGGCTATCGTCTTGAACTGGTGCCAAACAATTTTAAGCGATTGAAATCGGGCACCGGCTTATGACGCATGATTCGCAGACGCGATCGGTCAAATGCCATAACTGACTGTGAAATAGATTATATGCACAGATAATATAGTATTGTTTATGTACTGTATACCGCCATTACTAAAGTAATATTCATGTACCTGTATTCGTATATGACACATGGTCGACAGTCACTGCCGGTCGGGTTCATGTATCCATATATATTATATTGATTATGTATTTATTTCTATGGTATTTTAACTCTTTGAATATTGAAGGGTTATGAATACTGCTCACTATCCTCATTCCTACCACGGCCTGTGCACTGCATGTTATATCTTTTGTCCTTTACACTCACACAGCTTGCACAACTGCACTCACTTTTCCATGAGATTTGTTGGTAGGAACAGTTATTTTCATTCTTCGTGTAATAGATCAGTAACTAGTCAATTTTATTACTAAATGTGCATAGGCTAAGTTTGTAGTAAAGCTCTACACTGGTCTTACTTTGAGTTTATATTTGCATAGCCTACTGTGATGTACAAAGTTATTACGTTTACTATGTGTTAACTACAGTTTTATTATAATCGATACTTAGGTGTCCAGATTAAGTTATGAACTGATTGTAATCATCATCATAATTATCGTCGTTTCATTGCTGGTTGATTTTGGTGCGTCTAACATAATTATATTTTATAGTTGTTATTTCTGTTCAAGCAATAGCTTGTTACCCATCCACCAGTCCATCTGTCCCTGTTGACCAATCCATCCCTCCGCCCGTCCATCCATCCGTTTATCTGTCAATACCTTTGTCATTTAATCATGATATTGTCTGCCTGTACATACAATATGTATAGATTATGTGTGCCACTTAACTGATTGTGTCACGTGTAGTCTAACATCACAATCAACAACATGACATCATAATTTGTATTTAACTGAGTGAGATGGCTTTGGGAGCTAGGTCCTAGAGTAGTGGTGATAATCCTGGGTAGTCATTATTTTAACCATTAGTGACGAATTGAACTACTTTTACCCTCACCCTCTCTTCAGGTTGATCCCGTTTCGCTTTGTGAATTGATATACAACCTATGAGAATCAGCGAATTATTGATTAATTTTATATATCGTGTATTCAAATAATTATTATTGTAAGACTCATATGTGTACGATTTGTGTGTTCGCAGGTCGCCTTTTTGTTACTTCTTCTGATATTTGAATAAACCATCACATCTTATCTGTACTTACATCATTCGTTTGTTGGTACATGGCACCTCCAGGCACCCACTAGAACACGTGACATTTGGCAGCTCCGACGGGACCCGTTACTTCCACATCATAGTAATGGGACAAGGGTATTTAAGGTGGCCATTTGGTGTGCAACACGACGGTGTCCACACGCTCACGCATGCACAATATATCATCGCGTTCCAGGTAGCTGGGCACCCGAATTCACCACGTGAAACGACAGCACAAGAAGCCTTTCATCATCGTTGCTATGTGTTACGCAACGTGATGAATACGTGTTCTTACGCATCCAGATTTTTCGCGGACGCAACATAGAAAATGCAGTATGTTCGTTTTCAAAATTTCGAGCGTGGGCCCTAGGTATTGTGTAAAGTAGTTGAGTACGGTGTATTGTGTTCACGGTACATGGTGTGTTGGTTATGTGGGGTTGGTTATGGTTGGGTACGGTAAACTCAATTTAAATATTATATGGGCATATAATAATTAATTTATACGTTCACCAGGCTGTATGTTGACTGTGTTAATTGCACTGTGTTTTACAGTACAGGACAGATGTAATTGATATTGTCATTTCAATTGCTATAGTTACTTATATATTATTTCATCATTATTGTCATCGTCATTAGTTAAACATACTTATCTATATGCATAGGTATACTTACATAAACACTTAAATATATGCGCGATATAACATTTATATATGTGATGTAACACTTATATATGCGATATAACGCGGATCAATACTGTTTAATAATTACTTAAGGATCAATTGTATGTTCATATATCGTAAATGTCTCACGGTTTCTACATATTATATTTTTTCAGATTTGAATTTGTATTCGATCAGAATTTTTTTGAATTGCACTGCACTGATTGAGTAGTCCAAGCTATTGGTATTTCTCCTACATTCCGCGCACAGGTACATGATTGTCGTCAGCTGACAACGGTGGTGAATCATCGCTCATGTTTGACACGTTCAATGTTTAATGATATTACTACTTACTAAGCGTGTTTTAAGGGTAATATTTGAATATCACCACAGTGGGCGCATTTCTGTACATAAATTTACCGTTAATATCCACTCAGCTGACTGTTATCTAATCAGTACCCTCACCGATCTGGTCAAATTCACATTTTCCAGAGTACCCACCCATGACATGACGTCATAATGAACTGCGTGATGTGTAGAATGACATCATAATGAATGACGTCACGAATGACGCATATTTGGAGACGGTCTATGCGTTGTTGTACAGATTGTTTGCTTTTACTATTTAATAAATATTCTGTTGCCATAGGCAGCAACAGCACCCAGTCAAATTAGCTACAAAAAATTCAACAGCTTCCCTGTATAGTTTTCAGGAAATTGATGGCTAAGGCATTCGGGGATCGATCAATCCCAACACGGCGATGTGTGGGTGGAGCTTGGCTAGTGATGGGCGGGGCATAGCTAAAAATGGAAAGGTCCATTGAGATTTAGGCCTGCGAACGTCTTTAATTTATTTACACCCCCACCCCATAACGTATACATATTTAATAAAGTCATGTATAACCACTGACATATTAATTAAGGTAGGATGACAGAACAGTGTAATTAACACTGAATTGCTGTCTGGGTGTGTCTGATATGTTAATATACTTTGCTATACATGCGTTTGTAAATATTTTGGTCATGGCTGAAGGTGGTGAAGGGTTACATCCGCCTGACGTTAAGCATATGATAGACCTTAACTGGGCAAGGTGACTATGTCATTATGTCCGAAGGGGAGTACGCGAGAATAACTCAATCACCATCCCCAATAACTAGTACACCTAACATAAAGGATAGTCCACACTGCAACTCACAAGTAAATTGTAGTTTGTCTGTTCATAATCATGTGACAAATTCACGATTCTCCTTTCGTTCAGCTATGAATAGTTAGATTTGAAACTCCAGCACACAATCAATCTGTCCCATTTTACCCACAGGAACTGCCCAGATTGCCGTACTTTTCAGGCCATGAGCCGCCTCAGAAAGGCGATGCGAACTACAATATCTGGAGATTCGAGCTAAGGTGTATTATGACGGATGAAAATGTATATGAACATGTTATTTTTCAGGCGATCAGAAAATCTCTGAGGGGAACAGCACGGGAAATAGTGATACGCTTAGGTGAGACAACCAGCAGTAGCATTATCCTATCCAAACTAGATACATTGTTCGGTAATGTGATTGCGCCTTAATCCGTTATGCAACAATTTTACACTGCAGCAAAGAAGGATGGCGAATCTGTGACGTCATTTGGCTGTCGCCTGAGAGTCTGTTGCAGCGTGTCATTGATAACGGACATATTAATCATGCAGCTAGAAATGATATATTGAGGTCAAAGTTCTGGACTGGGCTCAGGAGTGAGAAACTCAGGAGTCAAACGAGACATAAATATGACTCAATTAAGGAGTATGATATATTGCTTCGAGAAATAAGAGCTGTAGATCATGAGATTAATAGGGATAGAACACAATCTAAAATACAACACCAACCTGTTCATACACCAGTTGACAACGACAAGATTGATAAGCTGACAGACCAGTTAAATAAACTTATGACAAGACTTCATATCAAATCCATTTTCAGGTCCTGACTCTGATCGAAATCATGCTGCAGGAGGTGAGTATTTCCGTGGTAACCAAGGGCCCATGCGTTACCATGGAAATGATAGCCGAGGTTATCACAGGGGTCTTCGACGCAATGCAACCCATGGCCCCCGAGGTGGTTTAGAATATTGACAGCAGCAACAGTATCCACAACAATCAAATGACTATCATAGTTTAAACTATTAGTATCCCTTGTTGAAGGGCGAACTGAGGATGAACACAATGTAAATAGCTCTAACTATAAACCGTTAACTTAATTTTTTCACAGACTTATTGGCGTTTCAAATGTTGGAAATGTCAATGTGTGTGGTATAGAAGCCAAAGCTTTAATCGATAGTGATTCTATGATTTCTTGCGTTTCAGAAGACTTCTACAAATCCCTATGTCCCAAACTGGTTCTATGAGATATAACTGATTTTAAGTTAGATATATACAGTGCAGGAGGAATAAAATTGGAATTTTTAGGGTATATTGAGGCGGACATTGTAATTCCGTTTCTGTCTATTGAACCTGTTTGTATTCCATTGCTAATAGCACCAATGACTGAGTACAATCAAACTGTCCCAATTATTGTAGGAACTAATGTAATCCGACTTGTAAAAAGTGTGACCCACTCAATACCTGAAGCATGACAAACAGCTATGGATGGTATGTGTGAAGCCCATCCTATATATGTAAAAACAACTAACAGTGTCCCACTTACTCTTCAGCCACAGCAAGCATTAACATTGCACGGGTTTGCTAGGAAACGTACTAAAATAAATACTGCAGTAACTGAACCAATAAATACATCACGGCCTGGTAATATAACAATATGTCCTAGAGTGATGTCGTTTAATACAAATAGAAGAAATATACGTGTTCCAGTTAGGGTATGCAACCTAGCAACTAAACCAGTTACCATTCCTCCACAATTGAGAATCTGTCAACTTAGTGAAGTGAGCGTCATAAATTCATGGTGTCCAGAGGCTACTGCAGAAATGTTGAAATCACAACATCAGCCTTCTTGTGCAGGACTGGAAGACTTTGGTGTAAAGATTAATACTGAAGTGTTGACAGCAGAAGAGCTACAAAGAGCCAAAGAACTCATAAGGCGATGGTCACCAATCTTTTCAGTCTACAAATGATCGTGGAAGAACTGATCTAGTGGAGCATGTGATTAATTTGAATGACAACGACCCTTTCAAACAACCATACAGAAGAATACCTCCAGGTGAATCCGAAGAAATCTGGCAACACTTGAAGGAGATGTTGGACTCTGGAGCTATTCGTAAGTCCAAGAGCTTATACAGTTCTAATGTAGTGCTAGTGAGAAGAAAAGATGGCTCACTACAATTTTGTATCAACCTGAGACAGTTGAACAATCGAACAATTAAAGATGCCTACATGCTACCTAGATTTGATGACAATTGATACTCTGATCGACGCGAAATACTTTACCAAAATAGACCTTCGTTCCAGTTACTGGCAGGTCGAGATCAAGGAAAAGACAAGGCCAAGACTGCATTCTCGGTAGGCCCTTCGGTTTTTACGAGCGTAACCGAATGGCATTCGGCTTGACCAACGCCCCAGCGATGTTCCAACAACTGATGGATACCTGCATGGGCGAGATGAATCTCAATAAGTGTCTTATTTTTATAGACACCATACTCATATTTTCAGGTTCATTTGGGGATCACTTGTCGAGAGCAGAAACAGTGTTTGAAAGATTAAGTAAAGATTAAGTAAGCATGGTCTTAAATTGAATCCAGGAAAGTCTGAGTGTTTCAAGACAGAAGTAAAATACCTCGATCATATTGTATCAGAGCATGGTGCACAGACTGATCCTGACAAGATTTTGGCACTCACTACGTGGCCCTTCCTGACATCTGTAAAGTCTCTTAGAACTCTACTTGGATTTACTGGGTACTACAGAAGAGTTGTCAAAGACTATGCTAAGACTGTGAAACCACTGAATGATTTGTTAGGTAGGCATCCGACTAACAAGGCCTCAAAGAAGAATAAGCAGAAAGAATCATGGCTATGGGGAACAGAGCAACAGCAAGCTTTCGATGAGTTGATCGAGCAGCTTACATCGCCACCTATCTTAGCTTATGCTGATTTTACAAAGCCATTTATCATCACCATTGATGCGTCAAGTGAAGGCTTAGGTGCTGTTCTTTATAATGTCAGAATAACCAGGAGAGGTTAATTGCATATGCAAGTCGTGGTTTGAGAGCAGGTGAAAATAATTATCCTGCTCACAAATTGGAATTCCTATGTTTAAAATTGGCATTTTGTGACAAATTCCATGACTACCTTTATGGCAATGAATTTGAGGTTCGCACAGACAATAACCCTCTTACATATGTCACCAAATCTGCAAAGCTAGATGCTACAGGACATGGATGGCTAGCCTCGTTGTCAGATTATAATTTTAAACTTGTATATCATACAGGCAAGTCTAACAGTGATGCGGATGGCTTATCACGATGACCACAACCAAGTGACGAAATGTTTCCAGATGTAGTTGCTGCCATCTGCCAAGCTGCATTGATACCCAGAGATGTGTTGCCATTGGCAGATAGCATAGTGATGAAACTGACGAAGCATCAGTTGCAGGAGATAAAAGCCATATTCAATGGGTTTATGAACAAGCCAAAGATGAGACAATCTCAAGAGTGATAACTCTGATGAAAGAAAGCCGACGCTCAAAACCAACACAATTAGTGAGAGAATCAAAAGAAGTCCAGAAATATATGAGAGAGTGGAGAAGATTTCAATTTCGTGGTGGTATTTTGTACAGAGAAACTCAGCTTGAGAGAGAGAGGGGGAGAGAGAGAGAGAGAGAGAGAGAGAGTACACTAGCTCGTATTGCCATTTTCGTTTAGAAACAGTTTTGAAAGGACTTCATGATGATGTTGGCCACCAGGGTCGAGACAGGATGCTATGGCTTGTCAGACATATGTTCTACTGGCCTGGTATGGAGCTGGATGTGCAGAAGAAGGTAGAGCAATGCGGACGATGTATTCGGAGAAAAACACATGCCGGTCCAAAAGCAGAACTTGTTTCCATAGAAAGTTCACAACCTATGGAACTTGTGTGCATCGATTACTTGTCATTTGAAAGATCAAAAGGAGGATACGAAAATGTGTTGGTACTCACTGACCAATTTACGCGATACGCCCAGGCTATACCTACACGTAATCAATCTGCACAGACAACTGCAAGCGTATTGTTTGAGAACTTCATTGTCTACTATGGATTCCCAGCCCATTTTTGCAGTGATCAAGGAAGAAATGTTGAAGGCCGTGTGATTCGTGACCTGTGTAGAATAGCCGACGTTAACAAGACGAGAACCACTCCATACCACCCCATGGGGAATGGAATGGTTGAACGATTCAACCAGACTTTAATCAAAATGCTAGGTACACTTGAAGAACATCAGAAAGCAGACTGGAAGTCTTATGTAGCATCACTTGTTCATGTTTATAATGCTACCAAGCACGAAATGAGAGGATTTCCACCACATTATCTGATGCTTGGTTGGCATCCGAAATTGGCAATTGATGCGTATCTAGGTGTCAACAAGAACGACATCAGCAGCACCAGTAGTGGAGGCTATGTAAGCAAATTAAGGCAAAGAATGGACTTAGTCTATAGGATCGCGACAGATGAAGCACAGAAAAAGACCAGATGTATAAGGACCAGTACGACAGCAAGGTCAGAGAATCAACACTCGATGTAGGTGATCGGGTTCTTGTATGGAATGTTGGATTGAAAGGAAAAAACAAGTTGGCTGATCGATGAGGAAATGACATCTATCATGTCATAGAGATCCCGAATCAGGACATTCCAATTTACAAAGTACGTAAAGAGATTGGAAATGTCTGAACACTTCATCGAAATTTGTTATTACCGTTTATGTCTATTCCGTGCCAAAGTACTGAGCTGGCCAATGATGAAGAAATGATACCTAAGACTCGATATCACAGAAACAGAGATATTCGAACCTCTTCAGAGACCCAAATAGTGTCAGATTCAGATGCTGCTTCAGAATCGAATAGCAGCGACTCTGATGGGGCGGGGGGGGGGTGTCTCAAAATGTGAATAAATATATTATACCTGCAGGAAGATCTCGAACCAGACAAACTAGATGCACTGATTTACCTCAACCAGAGAGTTCAACGACCACCAGAAGTTTTGATAGTCCTGACACCTACATGACATCACCCAGAGAATCAGGATTGGAAGATGATGAGTCACATCAACAACCAAATATTGAGGCTACAAATCCATCAATAGAGGACAGTGTCAAAAATAATGTGTCTACAGAATTGCCTGTAGAACCTAGACGGTAAACTGGAGACAGGAGGCCACCTAATAGATATGGTGACTGGGTGATGCCAGATGAAGAAGTCTTTGTTTAACATTGAATGTAACTTAATAAATTAGTAATAAATGTTTTTGTTAATTGTTGATACAGAAAGTAAATGGCAAATAAATCTTTTAAACGAAATGATTGAATTAGTATGTTTTTAATGAATTGTATATGCATAAATAATAATTAAATGATTTTGTGGTGTAACTTAACTGATGAATAGTAAATGGTTATAATTGAATATACGCCTTGTAATTGAATGACAGGAGGCATTTTCCCGTGGTAGGAGAGAGTGACACAAGGTCGACAGTCTCTGTCGGTCCGGTTTATGTATCCATATATATTATATTGATTATGTATTTATTTCTATGGTATTTTAAGTCTTTGAATATTGAAGGGTTATGAATACTGCTCACTATCCTCATTCCTACCACGGCCTGTGCACTGCATGTTATATCTTTTGTCCTTTACACTCACACAGCTTGCACAACTGCACTCACTTTTCCATGAGATTTGTTGGTAGGAAGTTATTTTGATTCTTCGTGTAACAGATCAGTAGCTAGTCACTTTTATTATTAAATGTGCATAGGCTAAGTTTGCAGGAAAGCTCTACACTGTCCTTACTTTGAGCTTATATTTGCATAGCCTACTGTGATGTACAAAGTTATTACGTTTACTATGTGTTAACCAAAGTTTTATTATAATCGATACTTATGTGTCCAGATTAAGTTAGGAACTGATTGTAATTATCATCATCATTATCGTCGTTTCATTGCTACTTGATTTTGGTGAGTCTAACATAATTATCTTTTATATTTGTTATTTCTGCTCAAGCAATAGCTTGTTACCCATCCACAAGTCCATCTGTCCCTGTTCACCAGTCCATCCGTCTGCCCATCTCTACGTCCGTCCGTCCATCCGGTCCTCCATCCGTTTATCTGTCAATACTTTTGTCATTTAATCATGATATTGTCTGCCTGTACATATATTACAATATGTATAGATTATGTGTGCTACTTAACTGATTGTGCCACGTGTAGTCTGATATCACAATCAACAACATGACATCATAATTTGTATTTAACTGAGTGAGATGGCTTTGGGAGCTAGGTCCTAGAGTGGTGGTGATAATCCTGGGTAGTCATTATTTTAACCATTAGTGACGAATTGAACTACTTATACCCTCACCCTCTCTTCAGGTTGATCCCGTTTCGCTTTGTGAATTGATATACAGCCTATGAGAATCAGCGAATTATTGATTAATTTTAAATATCGTGTATTCATGTAATTAGTATTGTAAGACTATCATATGTGCATGATTTGTGTGTTCGCAGGTCGCCTTTTTTGTTACATCATTCGTTTGTTGGTACATGGCACCTCCAGGCACCCACTAGAACCGGTGACATACACTTGAGGAGAAGTGAACCGAATAAACTAAACTAACTAACTAAAAATGACAGAGCTCCATCACTAAAATGGAAGTCTGCCAAGAAAGTGTACGAGTTGTCTATCTTTGATTAAGCGCCAGAGGCAGCTTCAGTCACGAGTTAAAAGATTGAACCGCTTAGCGACAGAGTTACCTTGAAATTTAGATTCTGGTAATTCATGTTTCAAAGTTTCAAATATGCGTTAGAGGTGAACGAATCTTAGCTAGAAATGCTAGAAATGGACGTGTATGGCCAGAAATCGACGTGTGTGACTAGAAATGGACGGATATGGCTAGAAATGGACGGGTGTGACTAGAAATGGACGGATGTGACTAGAAATGGACGGGTATGGCTAGAAATTGGCGTGTGTGACTAGAAATGGACAGATATGGCTACAATGGACAGCTATGGGTAGAGATGGACGGGTATGGCTAGAAAAGGGCGGGTGTGACTAGAAATTGACGTGTATGGTTAGAAATGGACGGGTGTGACTAGAAATGGACGGGTATGGCTAGAGATGGACGGGTAGGTCTATGGCTAGAAATGGACGGGTGTGGCTAGAAATGAACGGGTGTGACTAGAAATGGACGAATGTGTCTAGAAATGGACGGGTATGGCTACAAATGGACGGGTGTAACTAGAAATGGACGGATGTGTCTAGAAATTGTCGGGTGTGACGAGAAATGGACGGGTGTGTCTAGAAATGGTCGGGTATGGCTAGAAATGGATGGGTATCGCTAGAAATTGACGGGTATCGCTAGAAATGGACGGGTGTGACTAGAAATGGAGGGCATAGTTATAAATGGACGGGTGTGACTAGAAATGGACGGGCATAGTTAGAAATGGACGGGTGTGACTAGAAATGGACGAATTGATGGGTATGGCTAGAAAGGGACGGGTGTGGCTAGAAATGGATTGGTATGACTAGAAATGGACGGGTATGGCTAGAAATGGACGGGTAGGTCTATGGCTAGAAATGGACGGATATGGCTAGAAATGGACGGATGTGAAATGGACGGATGTGGCTAGAAATGGACGGATGTGGCTAGAAATGGATGGGTATGGCTTAAAGTGGACAGGTGTGGCTAGAAATGGATGGGAATGGTGTGGCTAGAAATGGATGGGTGTGACTAGGAATGGGCGGGTATGGCTAGAAATAGACTGGTACGGCTCGAAATGGACGGGTGTGACTAGAAATGGACGAATGGATGGGTATGGCTAGAAATGGACTGGTATGACTAGAAATGGACGGGTATGGCTAGAAATGGACGGATATGGCTAGAAATGGACGGATGTCTAGAAATGGACGGATGTGGCTAGAAATGGATGGGTATGGCTTAAAATGGACGGATGTGACTAGAAATGGACGGATGTGACTGGAAATGGACGGATATGGCTAGAAATGGACGGATGTGTATAAAAATGGATGGGTATGGCTAAAAATGGACGGATGTGACTAGAAATGGACGGATGTGTCTAGAAATTGTCGGGTATGGCTAGAAATGGATGGGTGTGTCTAGAAATGGCCGGGTATGGCTAAAAATGGACGGATAACGCTAGAAATGTACGGGTATCGCGAGAAATGGACGGGTGTGACTAGAAATGGAAGGCATAGTTAGAAATGGATGGGTGTGGCTAGAAATGGACGGGTATAGTTAGAAATGGACGAGTATGACAAAAAATGGACGAGTATCGTTAGAAAGAGACGGGTATGACTAGAAATGGACGGTTGTGGCTAGAAATGGATGGGAATGGTGTGGCTAGAAATGGACGGGTGTGACTAGGGATGGACGGGTATGGCTAGAAATGGACGGGTATGGCGATAAATGGACGGGTATAGTTAAAAATGGACGGGTATGGCTAGAAATGGACGGGTGTGACTAGAAATGGACGGGTATAGTTAGAAATGGACGGGTAAGACTAGAAATGGATGGGTATCACTAGAAATGGACGGGTGTGTCTTAGAAATGGACGGGTATGGCTATAGATTGATGGGTGTGGCTGGAAATGGACGGGTATGGCTTGAAATGGACGGGTGTGGCTAGAAATGGGCGGACGTGCCTAGAAATGGTAGGGTATAGCCAGAAATGGACGGGTATCGCTAGAAATAGACGGGTATAGCTAGAAATGGACGGATGTAGCTGGAAATGGACGGGTATGACCAGAAATGGACGGGTGTAACTAGGAATGGATGGGTGTAACTAGAACTGGACGGGTATAGCTAGAAATGGAAGGATATGGCTAGAAATGGACGGGTATGGCTAGAAATGGACGGGTATGGCTAGAAATGGACGGGGATGGCTAGAAAGGGACGGGTATGGATAGAAATGGACGGGTGTGACTAGAAATGGACGGATATAACCAGAAATTGACGGGTGTGACTAGAAATGGATAGATATGACCAGAAATGGACGGATGTGACCAGAAATATACGGGTGTGACTAGAAATGGACGTATATGTCTAGAAATTGATGGGTGTGACTAGAAATGGACGGGTGTGACTAGAAATGGACGGATATGGCTAGAAATGAACGGGTATTGCTAGAAATGCAGGGAAATTGCTAGAAAGACGGATATGACTAGAAATTGATGGGTGTGACTAGAAATGGACGGGTGTGACTAGAAATGGGCGGGCATGTCTAGAAATCGACGGATCTCGCTAGAAATGGATGGGTGTGGCTAGAAATGGACGGGTGTGACTAAAATGGACGAGTATAGTTAGAAATGGATGGGCATGGCGAGAAATGGACGGGTATGGCGAGAAATGAATGGATATGGCTAGAAATGGACGGGTGTGACTAGAAATGGAGAATGGATGGGTATGGCTAGGAAGTGACGGGTGTGGCTAGAAAGGGACGGGTATGGCTAGAAATGGACGGGTATAGTTAGAAAAGGACGGATATGGCTAGAAGTGGACGGGTATAGTTAGAAATGGACGGGCATGGCGAGAAATGGACGGGTATAGTTAGAAATTGACGGAGAAGGCTAGAAATTGACGGGAATGGCGTGGCTAGAAATGGACGGGTGTGACTGGAAATGAATGGGTATGGCTAGAAACGGATGGGTATGGCGAGAAATGGACGGATATAGAGAGAAATGGACGGGTATGGCTAGAAATGGACGGATGTGACTAGAAATGGACGAATGGATGGGTATGCCTCAAAAGGGACGGGTGTGACTATAAATGGACTGGTATGACTTGAAATGGACGGGTATGGCTAGAAATGGACGGGTATAGTTAGAAATGGACGGATGTGACTAGAAATGGACTGATATGGCTTTAAAATGGATGGGCATGGCTAGAAATGGACGGTAATGGCTAGAAATGGACGTGTGTGACTAGAAATGGACGGGTGTGACTATAAATTGACGGATATGGCTAGAAAGAGACGGGTATTGTTAGAAATGCACGGATATGGCTAAAAATGGGCAGATATGGCTAGAAACTGACGGATGTGACTAGAAATGGACGGGTGTGACTAGAAATGATCGGGTATGGCTAGAAATGGACGGGTATCGCGAGAAATGGACACGTGTGGCTAGAAATGGATGGGTGTGACTAAAAATGTATGGTATAGTTAGAAATGGACGAGTGTGGCAAGAAATGGACGGGTATAGTTAGAAATGGACGGGTGTGGCTAGAAATGGACGGGTATGACTAGAAATAGACGGGTATGTCTAGAAATGGACGGGTATGGCTAGAAATGGATGAGAATGGTGTGGCTATAAATGGACGGGTGTGACAAGGAATGGACGTGTATGGCTAGAAATGGACGGGTATAGCGAGAAATGGGCGGGTATAGTTAGAAATGGACGGGTGTGGCTAGAAATGGATGGGTATCGCTAGAAATAGACGGGTATGTCTAGAAATGGACGGGTGTGGTTAGAAATGGATGGGAATGGTGTGGCTAGAAATGGACGGGTGTGACAAGGAATGGACGGGTATAGCGAGAAATGGGCGGGTATAGTTAGAAATGGACGGGTGTGGCTAGAAATGGATGGGTATCGCTAGATATGGGCGGGTATGGCGAGAAATGGACGGGTATTGCTAGAAATAGACGGGTGTGACTAGAAATGGACGCGTATCGCGAGAAATGGACACGTGTGGCTAGAAATGGATGGGTGTGACTAAAAATGTATCGTATAGTTAGAAATGAACGAGTGTGGCTAGAAATGGACGGGTATAGTTAGAAATGGATGGGTGTGGCTAGAAATGGACGGGTATGACTATAAATGGACGGGTATCGCTAGAAATAGACGGGTATGTCTAGAAATGGACGGGTGTGGCTAGAAATGGATGGGAATGGTGTGGCTAGAAATGGACGACTGTGACAAGGACTGGACGTGTATGGCTAGAAATGGACGGGTATAGCGAGAAATGGACGGGTGTGGCTAGAAATGGATGGGTATCGCTAGATATGGGCGGGTATGGTGAGAAATAGACGGGTGTGACTAGAAATGGACGTGTATCGCGAGAAATGGACACGTGTGGCTAGAAATGTATGGGTGTGACTAAAAATGTATGGTATAGTTAGAAATGAACGAGTGTGGCTAGAAATGGACGGGTATAGTTAGAAATGGATGGGTGTGGCTAGAAATGGACGGGTATGACTATAAATGGACGGGTATCGCCAGAAATAGACGGGTATGTCTAGAAATGGACGGGTGTGGCTAGAAATGGATGGGAATGGTGTGGCTAGAAATGGACGAGTGTGACAAGGAATGGACGTGTATGGCTAGAAATGGAAGGGTATAGCGAGAAATGGACGGGTGTGGCTAGAAATGGATGGGTATCGCTAGATATGGGCGGGTATGGCGAGAAATAGACGGGTGTGACTAGAAATGGACGTGTATCGCGAGAAATGGACACGTGTGGCTAGAAATGGATGGGTGTGACTAAAAATGTATGGTATAGTTAGAAATAAACGAGTGTGGCTAGAAATGGACGGGTATAGTTAGAAATGGATGGGTGTGGCTAGAAATGGACGGGTATGACTATAAATGGATGGTTATCGCTAGAAATAGACGGGTATGTCTAGAAATGGACGGGTGTGGCTAGAAATGGATGGGAATGGTGTGGCTAGAAATGGACGAGTGTGACAAGCAATGGACGTGTATGGCTAGAAATGTACGGGTATAGCGAGAAATGGACGGGTGTGGCTAGAAATGGATGGGTATCGCTAGAAATGGGCGGATATGGCTAGAAAATGGACTTGTATGACTAGAAATGGACGGGTGTGACTGGAGATGGACGGGTATGGCTAGAAATGGACGGGTATGGCTAGAAATGCACGGATATGGCTAGAAATGGACAGGTATGGCTACAATTTCTACAAACGGACGGATATGGCTAGAAATGGACGGATATGGCTAGAAATGGACGGGTATGAATAGAAGGAATGTCAAAATGTCCAGCACTATGTCCTATTGGATGATTTTTTCATCTATGAGAAACAACCTGCATGCTAGTTATTGATGAATTTGATAACCGGTACATTACTAGTTACTATTCCTGGAACCCCGTCCTCTGGAAGATGCAGACTTTACACTGTAAACATGCTGTCATGGTGTGTACGGGTTTTCCACTCTTAGGTAATAAGGTCAACGCGGCAATACAGAATGTCCAAGTTCACAGTGTATACGCAATGGTCATACCTTTGTATGGTGGTAAATTTATCTTTTTAAGCAGTGTTTTCACAGTTAAATTAATGAAACCGTGTAAGGGGAACCACTGCGAGGATAACCAAAATGAATGCATCATATAAACGCCTTTTCATTCATACCAAATAGACCATTTTAGCTATGCCCCGCCCATCCCTAGTTAATCTCCGCCGACACCTCGCTTGTGTTGGAATCGGTCCATCCGTGAACTTCTTGACTATCAGTTTCCAGAAACCATACATGGAAACCTGTTTCAAAATATTCAACTGAATATTTATTAAATGGTAAAGACATACAATTCGTACAACGTGTTGGATTATTAAGCGTTAAAGACGGGCTATATCGACTCATCCATGACGTCATGATTATGACGTCATCTTACACATCACGTAGTGGATTATGCCGTCATATGAGGTCATATAATGGATGGATAAACTTGGAAGGGACCATTGATTGCTGTCCAAACATGTTGCTATTTCATTTATAGACGGTGCGAAACCAGACTATTCAATTCAAAATATGCTAGCTTGCCAAACGTTGTAGTCACTTTTCAAAGTTGGGAGGATTTTCCGTGACGTAGACCTTGAGAATGTGAGAACTGTATTGTGAAACAGAGTGCAACTAAAACTATGGAACAGGTAACATTAGGAACGACAGAATGCACAAGTCCCTTGAATGAATCTCACAAGCCGTAAGATTTACCTCTCCTCAAAAGATGACTATGAATCATTTAACGAAGCTGTAGCAGCCATCGACTGGACTCGACTAGAATCGGTAAATTAGAAATGGGTAACTTTCAAATCTATCTACCAACAACTATGTGATAAGTTCATCCTCGCCACGTTAGTGATAGCAGGATACCGACACAAACCTCCTTGGTCCCGCTGTTTCGGTTAGGCTTGCTAAGAAATGACACCATGATGCATCAGAGATTCCAGGAGCTTGTTACCATCAGTAAAAAGGCCAACCACCCAAACATGTTGCCACCTACATCTGCAACGATGAAGTAGCACAGTCTCCTAGTGTTTCATCAGATCCAACAGTGGAGGGGAAATACCTTGGAGGCCGAGGAATGTGGCTATACAGTTTTTGAAGGGATATTGACACAAGTACACTCGGACTTGGACCCTGTCCCGCAGTCCCTTCTCGAACGAGTGAGATGCACCCGCAAGCCAAGCCGTGGAACTGTGTGCTGCTGGTGGAGTCCTCATGGAATCTAGTGTTCGGCGTATTGGTCTGGATGCAGAGGTATTTATCAAAACGTGTCAAATGATGACTTTGATGATAATGAGAACTAAACACTGAAAGTGAATGTAAAATGGTTTGCAAACATCGAACTTCAATTTGAACTGCTGATGTGGTGACGTCATAGAGTAGCCATGTAGTGCAGACAACATCATGCATCAGTAGATTGGGGAACATGTTTCTATCTACTCAAAATACATTATGGGGTCTAAAATGAACCGTTCTCGAGATATACGACATAATATACTCGATTGCAGCCATGTTGAATTCAACATGTTCCACTCAAAAGATTTTATTAGATTTTTATACCTCATCTCTAAGACCAAAAGAACGAAACGAATGTCTGCAAATGAATACGCTTTTATTTCCTCTCTGCTTCCCATGATAGGAAGAATGTTCAACAACGAAGCTATTCTAAACCACAACAAGTTCGGTTGAATCGAATTAGAAGACACGGGCGGTATAGGTATCAAATCAATTAATGAATCCAGTTTCTCAATCAACCATATGATATCATAATCAACTACGTCGCGTGTAGGCTGACGTCACAATCAATTACGTCATGTATGACGCGATTTAGTCAGCCTTAAACGCTTAACCGTCAAGTTGTACGAATTGTACGTAGTGATATTTAATAACTATCCTGTTGAATATTTTGATTGGGCGTTAGCAACGCCCCGTCAAATTAGTTTACAAATATTCAACAGCTTATCTGTTTAGTTTTCTGGAAATTGATATTCAGAGAGTGTAGAGAGCGATTGATCCCAACACGGGCAAGCTTCGGGTGGAGCTTGGCTAGAGATGGCCTGGGCATAGCTAAAACTGTGCTAAAACATCGATTCCAAAGCATAATATATCTTACCACAGCATGTATAAGAGTCCTTACGTGACCAATGATATACGATATAATCTATCTGCTTACAGACACCCATTGTGGCCGTGGAGTCTTGTTCTACTTTATGGTCTACGATGTGTTCTGTCCATTGTGCGCTTGAAGGCTGTACTTGTGCTAAAAATACAACGCTCAATGACGAACGCTACTATGATATCGTCATTGCCATTACATTTGCCCATAGCGTATGGCCACATCCAGGTGGTGAGTACTGCGCTTTATCTGTTTTGCAGAGTCTGCGAAGCTTGGCGCTAAAATCGCCACACACAAATAGTAGTGGAGTGGCAGAATCCAAAAATGTGACAGTGACAGGAAAGGTTTAGCACAGTATGTCATCCATGTTAGTTGCATTATATGGGCCATTTGGAACATCAATAGGCCGGATGACACCTTTGTTTTTGCCCCACGATTTGGGATAAAAAATTAGGTCATGAGCATCCATTCTCAAGCAACGCTCGTCAACAATAGTAGCATGTCTCTCCATTTGTTGATGGTTTAAAACAAAATTTGGCAAATATGTCCCTAGTGACATTATCTGTTAGATGGATGAACATAGAATTAATACATCCTAAAAATTAGAGTTATGAGCCTTACAAATTTTCGCTGCCATATTAAATATTGTGTAGTGTGCCTTAGTTTGATCGTGCCGTTTACCGAGACTGTGACATCTAACGTTTGAACACTGAAATGACAATTTCATCCCACGTGATTTTACAAAATTTGGCCATCAAATTGAATGAGAATCACGAGGGAAGTGATTTCGGCAAAATTCACGTAGCTACCCTCGGGTAGATGAATCGATGAGTCATATTACGTATCCGTTTGTCACGTGATTCAACTCCATAAAATTCAATGAAACCGCGTGACTTACTCGACTAACAATCTAAAAGTCGAGGCGTGTTTTCGTACCGAGAATATGCATCTAACGTAATGAGCGACCATCTTGTTATGTCGTCACAACTACTAGCCTGTCGCGCAGACTTCTCTTTCGAGACCAGACAGGCCGGGACCCAGCCTATCTCCATAGTGGGCTGGCTCAGAGCGACGGAAGCACCTGACCCGTTAACCCTTTGGGCACGGGGGGGGGGGGGGGGGGGAGGGCAGTTGTGCCCTTTACCCATTTCTCTATAAAAAAATTTAAATTTAGTATAGAACTTCAAAAAATTATTTTTAGAATATTCAGAGCAGACTGAGCAGTTGTATTAAAGTTCGGTCGTGATACCCATGTTTATCCACGTCAGGCTTTGTTAGTTCTAGCTATAAGCGATGATGGCACTGCCCACACGAAAACAAAATCAGTCATTTGAAGGCCTCCTTTGATTAGTCTGAGCATGGACCAGATGTCCCTCCGACACCCACGCCAATATGGCTATGTAAGAGGATGCGTAATCATAATTTAAATCACTCATTCAATACACGCTAGCGGTTGGATAATTTGTTACCAATTTGACTTGGTGGCATTGCTACCTCAAGAAACAACACCTTCCAATAATATTAGTTTTAAAATGTTCCACAGAATAGTTAACACCCTAAAGAATTTATTATATTTAGTAACCAACTTATTTTATGTCAGCCGTCCGTCATCTGTCTATTTATCCAGCATCTGTCCACCTTTTGTCTTTAAGCGTGTTCTCAAGAACAACTGGGGTGGAAGGATCCATAGGATCGGATCCACAGTTGGTCCCGGGGAGCTATTTTAAAAATTACATTTAAAGATCTTTTGTGAAACTGCTTGGCTCATTGGCCTGAAACTAAAAACTTCATCTAAGGCAAGAGCTGAACACACTTTCTTCACATGTTCAAAATGATTAGTCGAGTTGACTTGCGGCCGTCTTTGATAACCTAGTTTTCACAAAAACCCCACTTTTCTTCTGAAACCGCTGAAGGTATTGGGCCACAATAAACCTTTCCCAGATTGACGTATTTGGGGAAAATACCTTCCCACAAAGCATCGCTCGCAAAATCTCTGGCTGGCAAACTGGCCAGGCGATACTCGAACAGTATTACTTGGCTAATCACGACTTGGTTCAGATAGAACGCACCTACAGCATTTATATGAAGAAGAACAATTATAGGATCATAATATTATTGAAGTCATACATCATCGGAAAACTCATCCAATTTCCTAAACATATATATATATATATATATATATATATATATATATATATATATATATATATATATATATATATATATATATAAATTTTTACATTTACCAAAAAATATTCGGAAACTTCAATAATTGTGTGATTGTAGTTTAGGAACCCGTTTGTCTTTTAGCGCAATACTCAGCCATTGCCGGCCAGCTGCTGTCTGAGCAATTTATCTGTGAAAGGTGTATTTAGCAAATATAATTAGGAACTAGGGGTCATAGGCAGAAACAACTTCCAGTCAAATTATTTTCAAAATATTCAATGGGATGAGCATTACATAATAAAGAATGTGATGCATTGGAGCTTGCATGACATCACACGCCATAGCTTGAGGAAACAAAATGGTGTCGATCACTGTTCAACATTTATCGATATTACAAAACAGATAATTGCGATACAGATCAGGGAATGTGACAGGATATGAATGATATGGAATCTATAAACCATATTCTATCGGTGCAATACAACATTTGAGATGAAATTAGCATTGCTTTAACTATTCTTCATACAGAATACTACGAGCTTATGATCAGCATGTCACTTTGGGTGAAATAATATTGTCTGGTATGTATAGCGTAGCTCTCGTATCATTTCAAGATTCACTTAGCCTTTCCAGTTTTATCTATGCCCCGCCCATCTCTAGCTAAGCTCCACCCACACCTCGCTCGTGTTGGGATCGATCGATCCCTGAACCGTGGAAAGGTAGATTCTTTAGACACAAAATAAAATTCTGGGAGAAATTACTATACCAATGACCATCCATTACAGGCGAGTCTCTTTTCTCGGGCCCGTATCAAAGGAGATCTTGCAAGACAGGAATGACTCGACTAAGGCCGTGTTAGGATACGCTATCAATTCAATCTATTTACACCCAGGCCACAATGTGGCATATGGGGTCCATTAGTACATACATTTACACGGTCAATGGCGATTACATGGAATGTTGATAATTATTATTATTATTATTATTATTATTATTATTATTACATGTATTATTATTATTATTATTATTATTATTATTATTATTATTATTATTATTATTATCGTCGTCGTCGTCATTATTATTATTATTATTATTATTATTATTATTATTATTATTATTATTTCACCATAATATAAGTACCTAGGTAATCAAAACTCCCTCCCGTTAGCCAATCTGAGTAATGCAATTAAATAGTGATTTACATATACCCGTGATGTACATATAGGTGTTATGAAAAGAAAAGTTTGTTTATGGCAAATATGATGAGTGCGTCCGGCCGGTCAGTCCAGTAGCGAAGCGCTCAAATTCCTCCATACGAAATTCGAAAGGTATGGAGGAAATTAGAGGTCCCCACCCCCCCCCCCCCCCCCCCCCAACATATTTAGAATTTGTAGTCTGTACACATTAAACATAGTAAATTCCAGTAAATTTGGTTTATGACGGTAGCAATGAGCTGAAGGACAGACTGTGGTAGTAGTAGTAGTAGTAGTAGTAGTAGTAGTAGTAGTAGTAGTGGCAGCAGTAGTCGCAGTGACAGTGGCAATGGCAGGAGCAGCAACAGTAGATGTAACAGTAGAGGCAGTAGTAGTTGTTGCTGCTGTCATTTGTCTCTGTCATTTACTGTTGTTGTTGGTTTGGGACAGAATGCTAAATGCAACGATGGGCCGGACAGACCAGGAGTGAAGTGCTCCAATTCCTCCAGACGAAATTCGAAAAAGTATGGAGGAATTCGGAGGTCTCCACTCCCCCAACATATTTCTAATTTGCAAGATGTACAGTTTTAAAGGTAATAGATGTATACACCTTGTACATAGGTATTATTATTGGAACATTGATTTTCGACAGGAATGATGTGCTGTAAGCAGGCTGTGGTAGTGATAATAGCAGCAGTAGCTACAGCGGCAGCGACAGCGGTAGTAGCTGTAGAGGTAACAGTAGTAGTTGCAGCAGCTGCTGCTGCTGCTATTGTCATCATGGTCGTCGTCGTCGTCGATGTCGTCTTCGTCGCCATGGTCCTCCTCCTAGTCGTGGTCGTTGTTGTCATCATCACTGTTGTCGATGTCTTGCTATTTAAAATGTTTCCATACTCTTCTTATAAATGTACATAGCTTACTTAAAATTGAAATTTTATTACTTGATAAAAGTTCACAAAATTTGTAGTAGTTTGGTTTCACCCGAAAGTATTTTGGTAGTAGTGCCATTCTGTCCTTTTCATTCAAAAAACTTACAGAGAAATAGGTAATGATATTCATCACATGTGTCATGTTGGTCACACAACTTACATATCCGATCTAATTTGATTAAGCCCTCCCACCTCCCAGTTTCGATTGGCAATTTGTGGTTGGCTGTTCGGAATCGCGCTAAGGTTAGTTTATTAGTATTATTTAATTTAGTAAGATATGGTTCTATTTCAAATTTCGTCTTATAGATATTATAGATTTTTCCCTTTGAAGATGCGTTCATCTGTCCTCTCCGTGATTGTGTGTATTGTCTATAAGTATTTGTTTTATATGTTTCGTTGCGTTACTTGTGATTCTCTGTCTTTCCCATAGATATCCCATTCCCACATTATTTAATATTGCCTTTACTACTCCAATCCATTTGTATTGTACGTTATTATTGGTATAGTCAGTGTATATATATTTATAAAGTAGACATGATAGCTTTGTTTCTTTGCCATTTAGCAGTTTTCCCCAGTATAGGATTGTTCTATGTTTTATAGTGATATCGAGGGGGTATCTACCTAATTCACCGTATATCATGAATTTTGGTGTATGCATGTTTAGTTTTAGTAACCGTCGATAGAAGCCTATTTGTATTTTTTCAACTAGTGTTGTGTTTTCCGTAGTCCAAATTTCACACCCATATCTGAGAATCGGTAATATCATTGAATCAAACAGTTTTATTCGGCAATTTATTGGTAGATCCATATTTTTGCATCTCCGGTATATTGAATATAGCGCTTTAGTAGCTTGCTCTGCTAAGTGTTTTAGTGCTGTTATATACCGGGAGTTGTAAAAGAAATGTATACCTAAATACTTATATTTATCGACTATTTCAATATTTTCATCATCTAAAGTAAAATTACAATTCCCCCGTCCCCTTTTATTGCTTCCGAATATTACCACTTTTGTTTTATCCTTATTAATTTTGAGATCCCACAATTTACAGTAACTGTTGTAGGCATTCCGACTCAGCTGTAGAGTAATACCATCTTCTGCTATCAACAGTGTCATCTGCGTATAGGAGCACCAGCAATTTAAGATAGACGTCTATGTTATCATTAATTATAAGACTGTCACAATTTGAGTTTTCCAGGTGTTCTTGAAGGTCATTGAGATAGATATTGAATAATATAGGGGACAGATTTTCTCCCTGCCGCAGCCCCCAGTTACACGTAAACGGCTCTGATAATTCATCATTCATACATACCCTTGATTTTATGCCAAAAAACATATTGCGAATCACTCTGAATATTTTCCCTTAATAATTTACCCCATAGTGCTTCCCTCCAAACTTTATCAAACGCTTTCTCTAGATCAATAAAGGCACACAATAATTGGGTTTTTTAATTCGGTAGATTTCTAGGATCGCGTTTAGTGCAAATAGATGGTCAGTTGTTGAGTATTTTCGTCTAAACCCAGCTTGGTTTTCTTGAATAAGATTGTTTTCCTCCAGATAACTATCAATCCTTTTACTTATGATGCTAGTAAAAAGTTTAGCCAAACAGCTCACCAGTGTAATAGGCCTATAGTTTTGCGGCTCATTTAGGGGACCTTTACATATAGGTTTAATTAGCCCATCAGTCCATGCTTCAGATATATTTCCAGTTTCGAGTACACAATTAAAATGCGTATACTAGATGGGTATCATTGTTTGTTAGCTGGACTTAAGATATTCATTGATTATCCCGTCCCCCGTTTCTGTAGTGGTGATATGCTTTTCTCGCTAGTTGGCATTCGTGGTTGAACCACGGGCGGTTAGTTTTGCGATTGGTGTTACTTAATCGGTTGTTCTTTATAGGCAATGTTCCAAAAGTGCTAATGGCAGCTTTTTCAAATATCGAGGCTATGCGATCAACTACTTCATTGACGTCATATTTAAAATGCTGGGTGTCAGTTTCGTAGTTATCAGCTTTAATCCGCAAGTTTATATACGTTGGATTATCAATTACACACTCTGAAAAATTTGTAGATTTTTAGCCTTCCACCGGCTGGACGTGTTTTTGCTTGTGCGTGGTTAGTCACCGTATTGTTTCCGTTGTGAATTGTGTCTCTAATTAGTGTATTATTATTATTATCATCGAAGTTTTGAAATAAAAAACTTACTTCTAGAGCTGAGTGGATATCCGACAGAAGGGGTGAGAAGTCCAGGACACTGAAATCTATAACATTTTCGCTTAATTTATAGGTCAAGATTATATAATCTACTACACTACTGTTCTTACACGTTAATTTTCCTATTCCTTTATCACTCCCGATTCTACCATTATATATACACAGGTTGTTAAGTTTGCAAATATTAATCAGTTTCTGGCCATACGCATTTATTTTATTAGTATCTTGTGATATTCGGTTACCCATCGCTGTTGATTCCGGTTCGTCTTCGATTTGAACTTGACAAGTGTCCTTTAGCACTTGGTCCATTTCTAATAGTTCATTGAGGTTACCTGTTTTGGCATTAAAGTCCCCTAACATTATGAGTGATTCTGTTTTAGTTAATAGTGAGGTGACATCAGTGTCTATATCTTCTAGCGCTTCAATGGATGAATAGATTGAACCTTCCGGTGGTATATAGACTACTCCTAGTATTAGATTATTCTTTGTCTGTGTACAGGTTTTATCTATTTTTATCCAGATAACAAAATCATTATTTGATTTCAATTCTGTAATATATTTGGATATGTTGTTATTTACGAGTATCGCAATACATCCTGATTTGCGCTTAGCATTGTTTCTTGTTTTCAGTATAATTGTGTAACCAGGCACATTAAGATTATCGTACTTGCTATGTTTAGTTTCAGCCATGCCCACTATGTCATACCGACATATAAATTCCATTGTTTCAGGGTAGTTGAGCTTGTGTTTCAACCCACATATATTGACAAAGGCAATGGTTACTTCCTTGTCATGACTAGTACTATTAGCATAGGTGTCACCAGCATGTATGCTATTTGTGCTGATAACTGTGCGACAAGGGGCCGCTAATAGGGCGCGATTTGTAGTGGCATTAATCATAGCGATAGCATCAGTACCGAGAGTAGAAGCAGTGGTTCTGGTAGGGCTGATAATTGTAGCTGTAGCAGTAGCTGCGGGAGCGAAGGCAACAGAGGCAGAAGCCGGAGCAGCAGTAGCCGGAGCAGGAGCAGCAGTATCAGTAGTAGTAGTAGTAGTAGTAGCAGCAGCAGTAGTGGCTGCGGCGGCGGCTACGACAGTGGCGGTGGCGGCAAAGGTAGTGTTGGTTATGACAGTAGCATCTCCAGTAGGTCTATTATTATTATTATCATCACCGCGACCACGACCACCACCACCACCACCAACATCCCCATCATTAGTGATGGTGATGGCGGCGCTGGCGGCAGTGACGGCGGTGGCCATGGTGACACTATCCAATAAGGTAGTATTGGTTGTGACAGCAGTATCTCTATTATTATTATTATTATCATTTGTGATGGTGATGTTGATGGTGGTGGCAGCGGCAGTGGTCCGGTGGCCATGGTGGTGACGCCATCCAATAAGGTAATATTGGTTGTGACAGTAGCACTTCTATTATTACTATTATTATTATTATCACCATCACCGCGACCACCACCCGACGACCACCACCACCATCCCCATCATTAGTGATGGTGATGGCGGCGGTGGCGGCAGTGACGGCGGTGGCCATGGTGACACTATCCAATAAGGTAGTATTGGTTGTGACAGCAGTATCTCTATTATTATTATTATTATTATTACCGCGAGCACGACCACCACCACCACCACCACCACCACCACCACCATTTGTGATAGTCATGTTGGCGGTGGCGGCGGCGGCAGTGGCGGCGGCCATGGTGACGACATCCTGGGTCGTTGGTGCGGATGCGTTAGTTACTTTGTGGTTTGAACGTTTTCTAGATTAGGTATGGTTGTAGTTGCTGCTGTTGTTGCTGCTGCCGCTGTCGCCGCCGTTGTCGTTTCCACCGTTGTTCATATTTGTCCTTTTGTGTAGTTCATTGTTATTCGCATTTGTCCTTTTGGATCACACCGCTATTTTGATGCTTGAAAGTTATTATTCCTGGTATTGTCCGCATTGAATGTCCGTGTATTAACAGTCGTCGGTCTCTGTTCTGAGGGATGGTTATTGCGAGACTGCGCCACCGCTGCATACGTTCTATATGTTGAACTGTCCCGATTTTGATTGGCAAAGTTCATCTGAGCGCCGCGATCCTGAGTCACATTGTCAGTGTGGACTCGTTGGCCATCCACGCCATAACCGATCGGCTACAAAGCTGCAGCGTAAACCCTGCGATTTTGCCCTTCTGAATTCAGGTAGTAACACTTTACGCCTATCCGCTATCTCCTTTGGATACTACACATTGACACCATACGGTAGTCCTCGTAATGTTCTAGGAGCTGTCTAGGAGCTGTCAGCAGGACTAATTCACGATCCTTAAACAAGATAAATCTGGCTACGATAGTGCGAGGTCTTCCAGTGTTTCTATATTGTTCATACGGGCCGATTCTATGAACACGTTCAAAGGATATGTTTTTGTCAATTTTCATTTTGCTATTGATAAATTATTTTACTATCATTTCGCTGTTTTCATTTGAGTCTGACTCTGGGATGCCCGAGAATAGTAGGTTGGTTCGCATGCTGCGGCTTTGCAGATCCAGGTGCGCTTCTTTTAGCTCGTGTAGTTGTCTATGTAAATCTGGGCTAGTGACCGCTTAACGTTACTGACGGATGTCTCTAACTGTCTCATCCTAGAATGTACGTTTTCGTAATGTTCGTCCATTTGCACTTTTATAGAATGTATATCACGTTTTACAACGTCATTGTCTCTGGTAAAATCATCATATTTATCGCTGAGATACTGAACTTTCTCTTCAGCGGTAGACAGTTTCTGATTGGTTCGATCCAGTTTATCACTCATGTTTGCTATCTGTGTATTAGTTTGATTGATTTCTTGTTTCATTCCATCGATTTTCCCCTCTAGTTGCTCAAGTTTATCTAGTTTCACATCCATGGCATTTAATTTTGCAATAATCTGTTGGAATTGAATGAAGGAAATTTCAATTTCCCTTTCTCCAAGATCTAACAATACTCACCATTCTATTACTTCTGATATACAGCTGGCTCTAGGACTATAGACTTAGAAAGCTTCACCGACTCCTTGGAACCGGGTACTTGGCTGCCAACTGCCGAGTACCCGTCTACCATGAAGCTCATATTGTTTGCATAGCCACCAAACAAGAGAAACTCATGGCTTGCCTCCATGGGGCTGGGAGGCTGGGTCCGTAATAGAATGGTGAGTATTGTTAGATCTCGGAGAAAGGGAAATTGAAATTTCCTTCATTCTCCTTCGATCAATACTCACCATTCTATTACTTCTGATATACACCAGATTTGGTCAGTACCCTGGTGAGAAGGGGCAAGCCTTAACTGCTACTTTTGCCCCTTGGAGAAAGCGCTAGACTTAAACTTGACTAATGGAGACCTAAAAGGACCATCAAGTTAACGGAAACGAATCACATTCGCATCACTGCCCCGCCCCCTTTTTTTTCTCCTAAGAAAAGGGAGAGAAGTCACGAACATGTATCTCGCCTGAAACACAAATATGCCAAGAGGGTTAACTGCTCTTTGCATATATATATGTATTAGCCTGGGAATGAGCATGAATATATAAAATGAATGAACATGATATATAGACATAATACAAAAAATTACCTCATGATAAATGGATTCCAGACGTGGCGCCTCAAACCATTCACTTGTCCGACCATCAGTGACACAATCTGGTTGTCACCCTCTCACTCGACCATGTCTGCTTCTTAATTCTTTCTTACAAAAGTAAAAAGGGGAGAAGAGCAGTGTGGTCGCATAACTATCGTTTCAAAACAGCTAAAGCGAGTGGATTGGCTGAGTCTGATACATCCCTCATATAGTAATCCGTGAAAGAGGACTCACAGTGCCATTGTGCAACGGCCATGATGTCCTCTAACAGAACACCATTGTAAAGGGTGGTCGAGGCGGCTATTCCTCTAACATCGTGTGCCCTTGCGCATTGCACATGGTACCCAGTCGCAATCTCATGGGTAGTCTGAATGCATTCGACTACCCAACGAGAGATAGAATCCATGGATGCGGCGCCATATGGCTTCTTATGGCAGATCCACAGATGTCTATCGTTCTACCGTAATGAGTCTGTCCGTTTTCTGTACTTAGTCAAAGCACGGACTGAGCACCAGACACTGTCATCATGATCAAACCTTGTTAGTTTCCGTATAATGATCGGTTTGCCGGGATATCTCAAAGATTGATTCTTTGACATAATCTCTGCTCTTGGTAGAAGACGCAGACCCTCTCCGGAGACAATAAATCGGTCCCTCTCTGCTGAAAGCGCATGGATCTCACTGCGCCTTCTAGCTGAGGAAGCTGCCAATAGAAAAACCGCCTTTAGAGTCAAATGCTTTAGACTAGCCGAACGCAATGGTTCGAAAGGGTGCTTGGCCAGTACATCAAGCACTAAAGATAGACTCCAGGCTGGAATGACTACCGGTTGTCTCGGTCGGAGATTGCTCATTCCCTTCACCATCACATTTAACTGGGCCACCTCTGGACTATCCCTGTTGGCTAGACAAGGGTTAACTGATGCCAAAGCTGACTTGTATCCAGCAATTGTGACAGGAGCTAGTCCTGAAAAGAACAGCTCACAGAGAAAGTCTGCTATTTGCTGAATAGTGGAATGAAAGGTAACAAGACCCTTTTCCTCACACCAGTCTGCAAATCCGTTAACCTTGTCGTTATATGACTTGAAAGTTGGCCTCCTTCTCGCAGCCGCGATGAAATCAGCAGCCTGTCGAGAAAAGCCTTCCGACGTGGAACGTTGTTTCACAACAACCACACAGTCAATAACATTTCGGGATGCTCGTGTAGGAAGCGTCCCTTGGCCTGGGAGATTATGTTCGGAATCTCGGGCAACTGCACTGGATTTTCCACCAGCAGATCTAGCAGATCCGTGAACCACGCCCTGCTTGGCCAATACGGCGCTATTAGCAGGACCAGACACGGTTCCTCCCTGATCTTCACCAATACCTTCGGCAGAAGGATGGTGGGTGGGTACGCGTAAGCGTGCATCCCTCTCCAGCTTATCGCCAGAGCGTCTGTATCGACGGCATTTGGATCTGGAATCAGCGAGACATAAGTCATGACTTGAGCATTTCCCCTTGTGGCGAACAAGTCCACGTTGGGTTTGCCCCAATGCTCGAAGATCCTTCGTAGAACTGGAAGGTTGAGGGACCATTCTGTTGGCAGAATTCTCTGTCTGCGAGACAAAGCATCCGCCAGAATGTTCAATCGGCCAGGAATGTGAGCTGCTTTCAAAACAACCGAATAATTCCTGCACCATTGAATCAAGTGCCACACTTTGATAACAGTGTGGGTGACCTGGTCCCACCTTGGCGATTTATGTATGATACTACCGTCGAATAGTCTGACCGTATCAATATCACCTTGCCCCTGATCATCGGAAGAAACTCTTCCAACGCCAGTTCCACTGCCATCATTTCCAACAGATTGATATGCAGCTGACTCTCCAGGAGAGTCCATGCCCGAGACCTGGTGTTCTCCCAGGCAGGCCCCCACCCCTCCAGCGATGCATCCGTGTACACGGACAGCTGGGGGTGGGGTAGGTGCAGCGAAACCCCTACTAGGAGATTCTGACGCTGTTTCCACCATACAAGATGCGATATTATCGGCTCCAAAACTGGCACCAGTTTTGACAGGGGTTCTGTTCACTGTTTCCACAGAGACATCAGATACAACTGGATAGGTCTTTGCATTAGAGCAGCGTACGGGATCACTTGCTTCATGGAGACCATCACGCCCAGTATCCGAAGAAACCGCCTCACCTGAATGTGGTTTCCCACTCGAAAACTCTTGAGGATGGCTAACAGACACCACTCCGGGCTCTGACGGGTAAACCCTGCCCTCCTCGAGATCGAATCGCATCCCCAAATAAACGAAATGTTGAGTGGGTGTCAACTCGGAATTCTCCTTGTTGACTATCCAGCATAGATCTGAAAGTAAATTCAGATTCAGAGCAGTATCCACGTTCAACCTGGCTGCAGAGTCTGCTTTAAGCAGCCAGTCGTCTATGTAGGTGTGTAGCGCCACGTTATCTTTTCTGAGAAATGCTGTCACCGCAAGTACCACTCTTATGAAAACCCTTGGAACTGTCGACAGGCCAAACGGGAGAACAGTAAACTCCCATATTTGATTCTGAAACGCAAATCTCAGAAACCTGTGCCAGCTCCGGTTCATAGGAATGTGGAAATATGTATCTTTCAGATCGATCGATACACACCACATTCCCTTCCTCAATCCTGCCATTACCGACCTCGGCTTTTCCATCTGGAACTGAGGCGTATGGATAAACCAATTTAATGGCCTGAGATTGAGTATGGGTCTCCATCCCACCCCCCCCCCCCCCCTTGCTCTTGGGGACAAGGACCATATTTGAATAGAATCCCGGAGTGTTCTGGTTCGCTGGGTTTACTGCTCCCTTCAGAAGCAAACCCGACACTTCGTTTCGAACGGCTTCTAACTTGTCTGGGTCCCGCAGTACGGGTGTCCAGACAGGTGCCAAAGACAGATTCTGCGGTGGAAAGTCCCACCACTCCGGCATGTACCTCTGGGATAACCATCCCGGGACCAGACTGTGTGACGTCACACCTCGCCAGGCTTCGACGAAACGCATGCGCCTTCAACCCACCATAGACGCCTCGACGTCTAACGGGGTTGTCCAGCTCGCGGTCCGCCCCCCCCCCCTTTCTTAACGAGAGAGAGAGAACCATTTCCGCCTTGGCTTGGCAGGTATAACCGGCACCGCTGTTCCTGTCGCACAGGTGCGGTCCAGGCGGATATGAAGGGAACCCTCGTACCCTCAGGTACGATCCGCTCCCTTCTTTCCGCCCTTGGAGGAATTACCCTTACCCCTCCGCCTGCCCTTCCCGCCTCTAGGGCGATCATGAGCAACAGTGGGGAGGGTAGGGGCCTCCACAACATTCCTGGCTTCCTTAGCCGGCGGCGGCTGAGAAAATCCAGACGAAGCAGAAGTCGCAGTAGGCTTAGCTTTCGCCTTGCCTTTCTGCGTCTTCGAAAGTTGGACAGCTAACGGTTTCCCTACAGCCCCTAGTGCGTGCGCTTGTCGCACTAGCTCCAGCTGCAGGTTTACCGCCAACCGATTCTGCGCAATGCTGGCAGTGTCCTCTAGGATGGGCCGCGCCTGGCCACCGAAGATGCTAGGCCCTGTCAGGGGTGTCCCAAGAAGACGCTCCCTGACTGCCGTAGCCGGATGCATATGGTCAAGAACCATTTGCCTCCTGGACTTTGTCACACGCGCCTGCACCCTTGCCAGTGCGTCCATAGACAGCACCAAGCTGTCATTCACGCACGAAAGCGCCACAGGTGGCACAGGGTGGCCTGCGCCCGCTTCAGCCCACACCGACTGAAGAAGGCGATACGATTGGTTGACAGCACTCATAGCTGCCCTCACACCCACATCGCATAGGGACAGGACTTCATCCTGGTGTGCCTGGGACTTGTCCACAAGTGCCGGACTGGGGCCACCCGCTCCAGCACTCTGAACACCCAGTACCCAGCGGTCATTCTCGGTGACCGACGGGACAACACCATACCTGTCGTATTCCCCCCGTGGAATATGACCCCTCGCCCGCACCTCCATGGAGGCCGCAAGAAGATGGCCCTTGTTCATGCGTTGTTTGCTATACATAGTATCAAGCAACACCATAAACCATGGATCCAGTCCAACAGACTGGATCAGGGCTGCGGGAAAGATCCCCGTCCTAATCGATGCACCGATGGATGGGGTACATCCTCCTCGGCCGTGGTCGAAACCACAGCCGGGTCCACCAGGGCTAGCCAAGCCAGAGCCTCAGACCAATCCGTCTCCGAGGAGGACACTCCCGTGAACACGTCACCCGTTGACATGTTCACGGCCCTACCAGCAACGGCCTCCCGGCTAGGAGTCATTGCTGATATGCCAGGAACTCCGGTACCGTATGGTTCCGCCGCCCACCCCATGGAACACACACAGTCCATGGAGTAGGCCTGCACGGAAACCGTGCGGACCCGTAGCGGTTAAGGAACCGTGGCCAAACACGGCCGCCAACGGCACCCCATGTCTGACCGCCGGACCAGGCGAGATAGGTGAGTACCATGCCTGGCCGGCCGGCCACACCCGTCACCGTGGCGGTTGGCAGCAAACCAACCATCCTGGTACCGGAGTGGCCTCAACCACGGGCGGAGCCGCTGCCCTGGCTTGCGCCAGGCCAGACAGATGGAGGTCAGGTTCCATCAGGACGGAATCGACCTCCATGCTCTCCACCCGCGGCCTCACAGGCCGCAGCACCCTCTCCTCCTCGGCCTCCTCATCTTCAGACCCCTAAGAGTCGTCACTAGATAAGGAAAACCGTGGAGCCGGGACGTCTCCCATGCCTGACGGACCGGCCACCGCTACTGGACCACCCGGAGGTGGCCGCAGAGAGACAGAACCCATCAGGCCGGAGCCCAACGGGACTGCCAGGGGGCCGTATGAAACGGCTCCCTCGGTGTCCAGTCCAGAACCCTGTCCAAGGACAAGGTCCGAATCAAACATGGGGAGAGACTGCCCTACAACTGTTGGCAGCAGGGATGACACCAGTGTGGGCAGAACGCTATGCAAGACACCTTGCCTAGCCGGACCAACCCACGCCGGCGGTGCCATCTCCGCCACCTCCGGTTGCAGACGTGGAACGCCCCACGAGCCGAAACGGACGCTCCACGATTTACTTTCGGACCGGCTGACCCCGCGTCAGACCCTGCCAAGTCCTTCTGGCAAGGAACTTAAGCATCATATCAACCGACCACACAGCGCAAACGTTACACCTACTGTCAAGACTACACTTAGTACAGTGGAAACAGACATGGTCCTTGCATAGAACCCGTATGATATGTGGCACTCGACACATGATGGCGGGGATGGCTTGGCCTATAAACCAAACCTACAATAAGCCAGCGGAACGAAACAAAAGTGGAAGGCAGACAATTAATTTTCAAATAATTTGACCATAAATTAACTGCAAACCCTCCCGCACCCCACCCCGCAACGTTACAGCAAAGATCGCATTGATTATGACGACAAGAACGAAGCGGGCATAAATACACCCATAAATTGATCCTCCAGGATGTATAACGGAACCAGGAATCATATCGCATAGCATTCGTGGTATATTTACCAATCAATATAAATTATACTCCTAAAGAAAGCCGACACGATATGTGAAGAAACAACAAAATGTAAACAAACTGCTGTAGCACACGGTAAAACCGCAGACCACGCATCACTCAAGAATTTTGACACCACCGATCATTGCAAACCGATCGTGATCACACGTAACCTTGACCATTCCAAAGTTTTCTGGTACCATTTTTAGTACGCAGCACCCAGAACAAGATGCGCGAATTAATGAAAAAATTTTCTTCACAAACATCCGAGCATCACGGGTGTGACGTCACCCGCTCGGACCCTACGGAGAACGACGTCAGCCGATATTCGTGTTAGAAATACCGTAGCAAACACCTATTTTCATATCTGCCGATCGCCTGTTGGGATTTAAAGAAGGCGATCGTCTGGCATATCACGTTGTTAGCACACGTCCCAGATTCTATGGGGTCAGAAATTGGGACATGCGACACAACGAAATTTAGAGACCTAAGTCTTTTAACTATGGATAATAAGGAATAATACAACCTGGTCATCATTGGCGGTATTCTCCATTTTATCCAGTTAGATCCTTTCAAGAACGCACAAACTATCAAATCACAGTATAAAAGACTTAGATTTCTTTTCACAAACTTTAATCTTTCTCCTGCAAAAAACCGTGGACAGCTCTTGTCGCTATGCAAACAAGAATGAGCTCTATGGTAGACGGGTACTCGGCGGTTGGGAGCCAAGTACCCGGTTCCAAGGAGTCGGTAAAGCTTTCTAAGTCTATAGTCCTAGAGCCAGCTGTCAAGGCCAGCTGTGTATCAGAAAGTAACAGAATGGTGAGTATTGATCGAAGGAGAACGAGTCCACTAAACGATTCCGTCACAGGAATGCTGGAATCGCGATAATGATTGGATAAAACCCGCATTCTTTCAGCTCATACATATTAATGAGCAATAATAAACACGAACGAAGGAAGCCCCTTTATCTGAAATAAACTTTCTCGAGGTTCTGTTAAAATGAAATCTGTCAAAATCATCGGCAGCAACACATTTATATCAAACTGCCATTAAAATATAAAGTAGTTATTAAATGTCAATTTGTCAATGTGTTCAAACTGTTTGAACATTGATAAATAGGCATTTAGTAATTAAATGGGATAGTTGCTGACCAGTAGTGAATGGCCAATGGGTCAATAACTGACTTTTCATAAACTTAAGTCTTAGGGATTTCTTTATAGATATCCCATTTCCCAAGTATGATTTGGCTTTTAAATTTTTGGAAATCATACACTATTTCCTTTTTAAAGGCCTATGTAAAAAATTTAGCTGTTATGATAATAATTTTGAATCTTGAAGGTCAACACATCTGGGAAATGGGCTAAAGCCGAGCCTATAGGCTTATATAACTTTAAGCTCCTTGAGTGAACACTGATAGAATTGTAAACCTGGCATAAATCATGAATGTTACCTTGAAAATATCGATATGATAAATATATCAAACAAACAAATAATTTAAAATCAAATTTAAGGGAGTGGCATGGTTCTCAACAATGGACTACTTAAACGAGCAATCTTCTTGACTCTTCTCTCATGCACCCAATAGTTTCCTACCTGTAGTGAACACTGATAATGCACAATCAGATCAAATGAAAGGTTCCATTGAACCAATAAAGAACCAACATGGCCACCAAACAGTAAATTATGATTGGTCCATGACAGCCATGTTTTATCACTGATCAATTTCTTTTGAACAAACTTTAATCACCCTTAGTTATCGATGAAATATCAGGAGTTTCAGCCTGAACCGTAAGCACTTCCTGTGATGTCACTTTCAAGAACAAGATGTTCACCTGAAAATGGATCAGTTAAAATTCCAGGCACACAATATGGGGTACTCCTGTCCGAATTTGGTTAAAACCGGGAATTGATTAACCCAATAATACTACTGGAATGACTGGCTCGATAATCAAGCCAGTCAATCCAGTGATAAATTTTCCAAAATAATCTCGACCTGCAAATGGACATTTTCTATGAGAAAATTGATACTTATTTTGAAGAATTTGAGGGGTAAATGGTTAAGGATGAGACATCTGACCAATCAAATTTCTGAATAGAACTGGAGCATACCACCATAGGGTCCATCTAGTTAAATTTGGTTAAAATCAACCAAGCGGCTGAGGAGATGCATTTTGACAATTTCCGGGAACTTTTTCATAGAATCCAAGATTTTCACCCCAAAACTGACTAATCAAAGTTCTGAAGCGTAGCACCATATGGTTCTTATAGCCAAATTTTGTTTAACTCCACCAAGGAGATGCATTTTGACAATTTCCAGTAAATCATTTATAAAATCTAAGATTTTCACCAATCAATTTATAGATCAATCAGAATTCTGAAGAGATGTTCTAGAGCCTAACACCCAGGGGGTAGATTTTAAGGATTTGTTCTACTAACCTAGACAGGATAGGTCATCATTGATTTTACTATCCCGCAGCAAACTTCACTAACCCAATGTTTGTAAGCTCAAAGCTGATCACTTCTTTAATCCAATCACTGATACAGAGAAGCCGTTGAATATTTTGAAATTAGTTTGTCTGGAAAGCCGTTGCTGCCATTGGTGGGTACTCAACATAATGACATTAGAATAGTTTTTTGTATTTCCTCTTTTGAGAGCAACTAACCCAGACAGGTTAGTGCAGGTGCAGTTTTATTAGCCCATATGAAATTCTACTATCCTCGGGTTAACAGGTTAGTCTTATAATCGAGCCCTGCTAACACGATAAGATTCTCCCAGACAAATTTGCCTGACATTGGTCATAGAAGATGCGATTTGACAGACAGCTGAGTCACGACCACCACGGCATAAGCTCACTTTGTCAGCATTTATCTCATAATCGGCCATAATTGTCATGATTTTTTAACTGCGTCGCCAGATGTAAGGGTTAATATGAGAATGGAGTGCTTTGACTTCTTTTGGGTAAAATCACAATGCAACAGCTTTCAGCAACAATTTCTTCAAATTGGACACTGTGAATAACTCTGGTTCTACTGGCCGAATGTTTGTCTATGGGGTCCCGAATATGTGCACCAATTTTGAGGTCAAAGCTAAATCTCAAACAGTAAAAGCTTTCAGTTGGCAACATTGCTTCAAAAACAACACTTTTGACATCGTAGCGGCCCAATTGAAAAATATACATGTATCAACGACATGAATATTGTGCAAATTTCTCCAGGTTATTCATTACAACCGAATTACGATTGCATAAGCTGACCCAGGATATGCAATTTGACTGACGGACGAACACCATGGCATATGCTCACTTGGGCCTTCAGGTCAGGTGAGTTAATAATGATCTGATATTTTCCGAATATTCAGTTTATTGAAATTTAGCCATGCACAAGAATCATAGTAATTTCAACAGTTGATGCAACAACAATCTTCTATGATTTCACATAGAATGGCTGTACTAATACCCGAGTGTACTGTGAAGGCCCATGCTTTCATTGTGCTATGATTTCACATAGAATGACTGTACTAATACCTGAGTGTACTGTGAAGGCCCATGCTTTCATTGTGCTATGATTTCACATAGAATGACTGTACTAATACCCGAGTGTACTGTGAAGGCCCATGCTTTCATTGTGCTATGATTTCACATAGAATGACTGTACTAATACCTGAGTGTACTGTGAAGGCCCATGCTTTCATTGTGCTATGATTTCACATAGAATGACTGTACTAATACCCGAGTGTACTGTGAAGGCCCATGCTGTCATTGTGCTATGATTTCACATAGAATGACTGTACTAATACCCGAGTGTACTGTGAAGGCCCATGCTTTCATTGTGCTATGATTTCACATAGAATGACTGTACTAATACCTGAGTGTACTGTGAAGGCCCATGCTTTCATTGTGCTATGATTTCACATAGAATGACTGTACTAATAACCGAGTGTACTGTGAAGGCCCATGCTTTCATTGTGCTATGCTTTTCTGACCCCTGTTTGCATTAACCCTTTCACGGATGAATTCCCCATATCACAGTTTCAAGGCAACCATAGAGGAAAACTTTTGAATATTTTGAAATTGATCTGACTAGAAACTGTTGCTGCCTTAGGAAACAACAACTTCCAGTTAAATCAATTTCAAAATATTCAACAGAATAAGTTTTATGTCGTACGGAAATTATTTTTTCAGGGAATTGTCAATGAAAGGGCTATGCTAAACACTGCCTTCCAGTAAAATTATTTGCTGAATATCCAACAGCTTTCTTATATTGTATTAAACCCCTTGAAAAAGCTATAGACTGTCAGACTGACACTGGAGTTTCATGGATAAAACCAAAAGAATTAAGAGAATCATGGACAACAAAACATCATGGATAAATCTTGCTCACACTTGATGCATGTGGTTAAGGTAGAGGAAAAGGGAGCTTCCAAATGGTGTTGATTGGTAACACCATACAGTAATGTAACTACTATCACCAGTAAAGAAGATACAATGAATCAGAATAACTTAAAGCAACTAAACTACCTTAATACGCATCCCAATGCTCAGATGCGTGAGGAGAGATAAATCTAATTATGTTCCTTTTTACAAGCGTTCCTGTTATTACTGTACTTGTTATATAACAGTGATCTACTAGTATATCTGCTTACAGCGATATAAAATACCCGAAACTATTCTGAAAACAATTTGACAGGCCACTGGTATATGCAGCAAAGAATTTCGGTGAAAATGGTTTCAAATTATTCGCTGGCATCATTTTGTGACCATAGAAACAATCAGTGAAAATTACACTAGCCAACTGGAAAACATTTTGACTGAGAATCCCTGCTGCTGCTAGCAATTACTTCCAGTAAGATTGTTTTCAAAATAATCAGCAGTATTGCACCAGTAGCAAGCAGTAAATAAGTTCTGTTATAGGTATCAATGCACAAATGGAATACTATTTGCGTGGCACTTAAACCCCACTGATAGGCGCTTAGGTCCACTTACATCTTTGATTGTTTGCAATATGGGTAAAATGATTGCTCTGATTATTCAGATAAATACATGTTTAATGTCTATGTTTAGAAACATCGTTTTAAGTTATTCTGATTCGTCTCTGGTATTTTACTGGAGTTAATAGTTGTATTCCTCTATAATGGTACCAATCAACAACATTTCGATGTTCATCTTTTCATATTCTTTAAATTATAATATATTATGGTGGCTGTTCTGGAGGTAGCGTTGATTGACACAAATCTTTGAAATTAATGATAATTTCAACAATTTTAAATGACTAATAACGAAATTTGACCATTTAAGCAATAATAAAAGTTTTTATTGTAAAAGATTATTAAATCTGTTGTATCGCAACAGTATATGTATGATAATATTCTCAGAACATAGAGTCATAGACAGTAGAATTCCGCCTGGAGATTAAAGCACAATATGTACCGAATTTTGTCCCATATAAATCAAATCTGCAGACAGTGAGTGAAATGTAGCCGCATGTGTGAATACTTCATATTGTTCACAGTAGGTTATCAATAATAGGTGTGTGTCACTGAAGGAAGCCTCCACACTGAGTGTCTGACATGGTGATAGTTCTCATCCTCCCAGGGGATTATAGCAGTTCTTACTAAAGCACACACTATAACACTATAACATCACATATTCAACTGAGCAGAGTTATGCACATGACACGTCATTATCTCAGAAAATGGGTCTAGTCCTCTAGATAAATGGTTAAACCACCTAAAATCACAGATTTCCTCAAGGGCAGTGTCACTCTCAGGATACGACTGACACTCTGCTACAGAAGACTTCAGTACATGAGTAACACGACTATCACAGGCCTGCAAAAGAAAGGACAGTTAAAGAGAGATGTTGAAATACATGTATGAAGCATGTTCACCGAGTTTGTTGAATCGATATGAAGGATACTGAAGGACTTTCAAAAGTCTACTCTTTAGACATATTTTGAAATAATACTGCTTTTAAACTGTTATTTTCTTGAATAGCTTACACCATTATTCTTTCTAAAATTTACATCAGACTTGTATCTACTTTCATAAAGACCTGACCTTTTTAATTACAGCCTCTCGATAACAAGAGCTATTCAATAATGATGTTGTGAATATTTTGATGCTAGTAATTTGACTGGAAGTTGTTGTTGCCATAGAGGGCAAAAGTTCCCAGTCAAATTAGTTTCAAAATATTCAACAGCATCTCCCCTACATTATAACAAATCGGTAATAGCCGGTCTGTGAGAGATAAAGGATTAATACCCTAATTATTATGCTTTGACTAAACATAATTTAATCATCTTGTCACCTTCAGTCGTTTTACCTTCAAAATATGGAGACACTAGTGCTTCAGTTATTGTACCTGTAGGCTTATCATGATTGTCTCATTACCTTTGCCCTGTAGAGGTAATAAGGTATTGCATTCAGATCTGATAGCGTGTCTTGAGCTCAGTATCGCTCACCTGGAGTACTGTTGCCAGCAATAGTTTTTAGTTTTAAAAGCACACATTGTGGCCAGACATTTGTAAGAGTAACCTGTTATCCCTTTAATGGTCAAATTTGGTCAAAAAATTTTAATATCTGCCTATTGAATGTCTATTTGCAGGCCAAGAGAACACAACTTTTGAAAATTTATCACTGGAATGACTGGCTTTGGTATAAAGCCAGTCATTCCAGTGGTAAATTTTCAAAATTGTATTCTCTTGACCTGTAAATGGACATTCCTCAAGACCATAACAGATGCCGGTTTTGGCTGGTATGACCATTAAAGGGTTAAACAATTTTGGGGGGATTTCTGGAAACCCAAGATAGCTGCTGAAATAAATCCACCAATCAATTGTATGTATATTCTATTCGGATGCCTAACACTATAGCAGCTAAGTTTGATTGAAATCGGCCCAGCAGTAAAATGTATTAATTACTGAGTAGAATTTTTCACCAAATTTCATTCCTAATTTCAGAAATCCAAAATGAGCACAAAAGATTTAACAACCAGATTCTGTATAAATGTCAAGAATCATACATGTCTCTCCAGGAGAATTTCGAAGCGGAGTAATCACCTGCTCTCCTGAATTTAAATTTAAACCAGTGAGGCGAGCAGTGTTAGTACTCGCCTCTATATTCAATCATCGTTACTAAACAATATAGGCAATCTATGAGATGTTCGCCTAGAATTAACCTTAGGCAAGAGGTGAGCAACCATTCGTCACTCCATAAGTCATGGTCATATAATGTAGCATCTTAGAGGTAATTACATACAGGTCTTGTTGAAATATACTGCCATCTTTTAGACAAAATGTGTTTTGAAAGATTTATGAAATCCTAGATAGCCATTGTAACAAGAGGCTCAAGGGGCCTGTTTCGCTCACCTGGAACATTTACAACTCAACTAATCTTTATGGAGTTTTACATCAATCAGTGCCACTTCCAATGACTTTCAGTCAAATGGTTATTTTGCAAAGGTTCTTTTGAACAATATTTAAGCAAAAATAGAAAACATCAGTACTAACAACAGAAATTGATGACATGCAGTCAAACTTGTATTAAGACACCCCTCAAGTGAGAATCAGAAGACAGCCTCTTATGGTAGCTGGTTTCTTAACCCTTTAATGGTCATGATTTTTCAGTAAAACAAAACTTTCAGGTTTATGTCTATTTGCAGGCCAAGATATGGAGCATTTTGAAAATGTATCACTGGAATGACTGGCTCGATTATCGAGCCAGTCATTCCAGTGGTAAATTTTCAAAATTACTCATGCTGGCCTGCGACATTCCTCAAGGCCACTGCAGAGGCAGGTTTTCGCTGGTTTGACCATTAAAGGGCTAATAAAGTTTCAAATACATTGCTTAATTGCATTTAGCAAATGAAGAAAATAGTCTTTAAGGCAGGTGGTCTCTTAACCCTTTCACCCATAAATCCCGGAAAAAGGATATTCTTTATGATATAAAACTTATTTTGTTGAATATTTTGGAATTAATTTGACGCGAAGCCGTTGTGCCTTAGGAAACATTGGCTTTCCGTTAAACTAATTTAAGAAGGGTTAATACAGATGGTCTTTATAGCAGGTTCAACTGAGTATATTCCAAACCATCCTTTTAACACGTGTACATCTTGCTGAATGGCCAAGTTCGCGATGCTGTAGTTTATTTAAAAAATAATTTGACTTAGTCATAGCTGTCTTAGGCAGCAACAACTTTCAATGAATCAAATACATTTCAAAATATTTTAACGGTATAGGTATCAGAGTACACAATACATATCTTAAATATTTAGGCAGCAGTTGCAGGGAAAAGGTTAACCTGTTAATTTATTTTTTTATCTATTATGGTAATAAAAGCTGTCATATGTCCATGGATGGTGAAAATAAAACTCCAATTGCACATTAATTAACCATTTAACCATTGAATTTAAGAAAAGTTCAATTTTCTCATAGAAAATGTCTATTTGCAGACCAAGACTATTTTTGAAAATTTACCACTGGAATGACTGGCTCGTTAAAAAGAGTGTCATTACAATGGTATAATTTTCAAAAATAGTCTTCATTTGGTCTGCAAATGGACATTTCTCAAGACCACTGCCGAAGCCGTTTTTGGCTGATTGAATGGCTAAAGGGTTAACCGTTTTCCTAACCTAGCAAAATAGGTAAGATATTGTGTCCTCTGATATCGATAGCCAGGTGAGCTAATAATAATAAATTGATAAGAAGCGAATCTTATTAACGCATTTAACTGGAAATAATGCGCTAAGCTGTTGCTTAATAGCTGTTGCTGTCAATTGTATAACAGCAACAGCACTGTCTATGACAGCAATGGTCTTCAGCAATGGTGTTTACAAACTGTACACCAGCCTTTCTAATACTGGCTTTGTAACAATTAATCTCTAGACATTGGTGTGACAAGGGTTGAATAGTCATGCTGAAAACTGTTGCTTCACTTGACAGTAACAGACATCATCAGCAAAACCATTTTCAAAATGTCCGTCACCATGCTAAATGCTATCCAACAAAACTTGTGAATAACGCAATACTCAACTAAATTCATTGCTAGAATTAATTGGCTTTAACCCTCAAATTTATTCAAGACAATTTAAATTTTCTCAAAGAAAATGTCCACTTGCAGACCAAGAGAAGACTATTTTTAAAAATTTATCACTGGAATGACTGGCTCGGTTATCGAGCCAGTCATTCCAGTGGTAAATTTTCAAAAAACGTCTTCTTTTAGTCGGCAAATGGACATTTCTCACGACCACTGCAGAAGCCATTTTTGGCTGATATGAGTGGGTTAATGATGAATTAATTAAATAAATCTTTTAGAATCAGTATGTGAATATGGTACACTCCATCAACTCACTACCTCACAGGGTATTAATTTCATTTCAATCCTGAGAATTAGAGTTGTGGTTTTAAATTACAAAATTAAATGTTTTCCTATGCTGGCTAAATATCTAAGATATGTATTGTGTATGCTGACATATATGTCTTTGAATATTTTGATATTTATTTGACAGAAAGTTGTTGCATTCTAAGGCAGCAATGACTTTCAGTCAAATTATTATTTTGAACTAGTGAACAATTGCTTCTAAGTGAGGTTGGTCACTCTGTCAAATGATTACAAGGGTTTTAGAATGCAGTTAAACATGCTATAAAGACCAGCTGTACTAAATGTCAATTTTACTACATGCCACCAAGCCGTTTATCTGATAGATTCAGAAATGGCATGGTTGAAATCAGCATACTCATAAACCTGTACTAAACAAATTTTTGCTTCAAAATCCATCAAATAAAAAAATCTGATATGGCCGCCAAACATGCTGTATTTTGATTGCCCCACTGCGGCCATGTTTTTTTAACGGATCAACTTCCCTTGAATAAACTTTAATGGCCCTTAATCCCTAATTAGATCTGCCAAATTTCGATCCCTTCAGCGGTTCTGGAGAAGCTGTTTTGGCTAAACTAGGTCAACCAAAATGGCCGCCGAACCATTTGACCAATCAAGTTCCCTTGAACAAACTTGGTTCAGCTCTTGCCCTAGATCATATTTCATGGGGTTTGTTTCAATCCACCAAGCGGTTTCGGAGAAGATTTTTAAAGGTGTTTAAAAAAATTGGCCAAAAATCAAGATTCTGGCCAGGTGAGCTAAAAATCAACCAATCAAGTAATAGTTTGTATCAAAAAATTCCATAAGGTTTAAGGTCATGCCAGCCAAGCTTGGTTAAAATTGGGTCATTTTTAAGAAGATTTAATTACACGTTTTGAAAGATTTAAAAGAATTATAGTAAAATCCAAGATGTCCAGGTCAAATCTTCAGGTGGCCATTGAAAAATTTACCAATCAAATTTCTGAAACTTGGTTCAGCTCTTGCCCTAGATCATATTTCATGGGGTTTGTTTCAATCCACCAAGCGGTTTCGGAGAAGATTTTTAAAGGCGTTTAAAAAAATTGGCCAAAAATCAAGATTCTGGCCAGGTGAGCTAAAAATCAACCAATCAAGTAATAGTTTGTATCAAAAAATTCCATAAGGTTTAAGGTCATGCCAGCCAAGCTTGGTTAAAATTGGGTCATTTTTAAGAAGATTTAATTACACGTTTTGAAAGATTTAAAAGAATTATAGTAAAATCCAAGATGTCCAGGTCAAATCTTCAGGTGGCCATTGAAAAATTTACCAATCAAATTTCTGGATAAATTCTGGGAATCCTACCATCATAGAGCTATCTAAGCACAATTTGATTAATATCAGTGGTTAATGGCCAGAAGTATTTTTATAAAAAGAATTATAGATGGGCAGGCGACAGAGGCAAAGGTCACCATGGTATAAGCTCGCTTAGTCACTTGTCCCTTCAGAATGGGCGTGCTAAAAATTACTGATTAAATTTCGATAACATTTTAACACAATAAAAACTGATACTGTGAAGAGAATTTTCAGATGTTGGCTGTGATCAGTCAACCAATTTGGCTCAGATTTTAATAGGAAAGCTTGTAACCGTACATTAGGCTTCCACAACATTGCCATGTTTCATAAGGAAAATCCGTGGAGGAGGGTGATCTTGCTCGCAAATGTTTGCTTATCAGACTGAAAGTTCATGTTTCTTGTACAGCCATAACCGAATCAATTTGGGGTTCTAACATGCATCAGACATGGGGTAATTGTAATTGTAATAAAATGTAATTTATTACATTTTTTCATGTAATTGAGTGTAATAAGTAATTGAGGGGTTGAAAAAGTAATAAGTAATATAATTGTAATATATTACATTCAGAAATTAGAGTAATAAAAATTGTAATTATCATATTACATTTTCAATTACAATTAAAAAACCCTATAATGTACATGACTATTTCAGTAAAACACAATAAACAAACTCATAACAAGAACCTTTCAATCTGTTGGACTTCATTGTATATTTAAATGGACTCACTTTCACACATAGCTAGCTAAAGAAAGACAAAATGATTCCAGATAAGGTACAGTACAGCTCAGAGATAACTTAACGTACGAACGGGTCTGAAATGCATGCATGATGCGTTGAAGGCCAGTTTCCAAAGTTTCGGTTTTAAAAATACAATGTATTCACAACGCATCTAGTTAATTTTTTGGATGCATTTAAAATAATAAATATATGCATTGAGAACGAGCATTAAATGCGTAAATAAGCAAGTTTGAACTTGTTTGATGTCCCCAAAGATAGTGTCAAACGCGTTGTTAAAAGCAAAACGGGCGACGCCAAATTTTAAATGCGTTTAAAAGATTCATATGTGCATTGTGTAATAACTGGCGTAATACCAACTCCACGGCTCCAACTACCAGGGATCCAATCATTATCAAACTTAGCGGTACATTATATTTCCAAGAAGGGGCAAAGGTAAATATAAGAACGTTTTCCTAAAAAAGACATGCATGATGGTCAAGAGATTAATTTTTGAAAACTTATCACTGGACTGGATGACTTGATAATGGAGCCAGTCATTCTAGTGGTAAATTTTCAAAAATATAATTCCCATGACCTGCAGATGAACATTCAGTAAGGAGATATGCTGATTTTTTTAAACCAAATTTAACCATTAGAGTTAAATATCCAAACATTTATCCAGACAGACGAGATCTCTCTTGACATAAACAAAACCTTTGTACTACAATCAATTCCGGAATCATAGTTTAATCCTCATCCCGTAGGTGGTAATGCATTTGGTATCCAGAAGTGTATCTACTACTGAGCTGATTTGGCTCAAATCTTAGCAACAAACAAAGGATTGTTCAGACTTTGGCCGTGATCCGACCACCCGTGAAAAATGCAGATGTACATGACCTACAAATCAAATAATGGAGTTACGGATATCCCAGAAGCTACTGGTGTGATTTGGGTTAACACAGGGAGGTGTGTGTGGTGGGGGGTGGGGTGGAGTAATTGTACACTAATTCCACTACTTTGTTTATGTTAAAGTCCATTTTCTAACTTCAATGAAACCTTCAGGGTCAGTGAGGTCACCTCTAAAAATGGCTTCTGCAGTGGTCTTGAGAAATGTCTATTTGCAGACCAAGAAGGCTATTTTTGAAAATTTACCATTGGAACGATAAGCGAGCCAGTCATTCCAGTGGTAAAATTTCAAAAGTAATCTCTTGAATCAGTAAATCGAAATTTAAAAGAAATTCAAGGTTTAAAGAGTGAGGAGACTGTATACAGTGGCTACTTATTTGTGTTCCATAAGGTGGTCTCTTCATACGCATATAATTTCCACTCTGTGATAATATTACTGATTAACTTGATGGAGGCATTTCAAAATTAAATGGAAATCTAAACTCACCCATTCATCGAAGAGGCTAAGAGACCAGTTAGTGGTGGTCATTGTCTTTATCTATGCCTGCTCATTAAAAATAGAGAACTAACATGACAGATGCCAGTATAGACTGGCGGTATGACCTTTTTTATTTTGGCCTTAGAGAAGAGTGTGTGCAATATATCTGATATTATTTAAGCCCTCTATTGATTATTATTTTTTTTTTAATTTATGACTAGTAATCTTTACACTGCTCGGATAATTCTCATGCCGGTTTGTACATGTAGCAAAATAACCGTATGCACACCAAACATACACAACAGCAAGATGTTTTAACAGTAAATAAATATACATATATCATTATTATGATTTTCTTACAACACACCTTTCCAGTTTTAGCTATGCCCCACTCATCTCTAGCTAAACTATACCAACACAATGCTCGTGTGGGGATCGATCGATCCCTGCACTTCTTGACCATCAATTTCCAGAAAACTATGCAGGGAAGCTGTTGAATATTTTGAAACTAATGTGACTATTATTAAATAGCAAATACATACAATTCATGCAATGTGTCGGACTGTTAAACATTTAAATGGACTAAATTGAGTCATTCGTGCTGTAATTGATTACGACGTTATACTACGCGTCACGTAGTTGATTATGATGTCATATGATGGATGGATAAATTGGAAATATCCATTACGCTTATGTGTGTGAACAAAAGTAAACTTCCATCAGCGTGCTAATGTCTATTTCCAGCATGCTAAACAGTTAACGATTGGTTTGATTGAGTGGAATTAATGAAAACGGGTGTTTTAGTAATTCAATTAATTATCTTCTAACAGGATTAATAAAATAAAACGAATTGTTTGAACAATTACAATATGTAAATAATAAATTTATGATTATACCTTTATAACCTGAAAGCGAATTGACACCTCTGAGTGTAAAGTATCTCCATTTCTTTCGCCAGGTTGTCCTGCACTGACTCGGTCATGGCTCGTCAATCACCACTACAAGCCAGCTTTTCAGGTGTACTCCAATCGTTGGACTATCAAAGGAATTAATTGGTATATTCCGTCCAATGTGACTTTTAGTGCTTACGATACACAGTATTTCTTCATTTTGACTTTCTATAACCTGATAAATGCGTGTTTAATACAACAAAATTTTTCACAAAAACAAATAAACATTACACACCAGTACCCGAGTACCCGCTAATTGCCTTTGAGCGGCCTTGCTAAGCGATCGTCCGGAAATGTGTATTACATTCTCCGCTTCAGATGCAGTATTGATCAATATTTTAATTCTATACGTTTATTAGCCCCAATCGACATCCAAATATCATATTCCCAATTTCCATACAAATCTGTCACGTCTGAGACCGCGTAGTCTATCGAGAAACGACGGCGTTTCTACTTTTTTCATCGGTTCCACTTGTGATGTCACAAGTACGAGGGATTTCCCACTTCCCAGAAATCAGTTTTTATTCGGCAATCCTCGGAAATTAATGATAATTTGCCTATATTTTTTTAATACGGCATTTATATTATTAACTAATACAATTTTCGAGTAGAGGCGGTTTATTTACCTAAAAAAACTATTACTCTTGGTAGCCGAAATCTACACTTTAACATAATTCATTTCTATGCTACGGATACGCACATTTTTGCTCTCGCTTGAAGCAGGAGTAATCGAGTAGCATTTATACCACGTGATACCGTTATCCGATTATACTCTCCGGCGTTCTGATATGTAATTGGGGTAAGCGGGGTAACTGGATAACATATCCGAACGGCTAGCTCTACCGCCGGTCAGGGTTTACTCAAGAGTTTTTGTCGCTACTCTAATAACTGGGATAACTATTCTAGTAACGACAAAATCTGTCTCCAGATTATAATACCAACCAATATTAAGCTTTTAACACTCATATCAGTCAAAAACGGCTTTTGCAGTGGTCTTGAGAAATGCCCATTTGCAAACCAAGAGGAGACTATTTTTGGAAATTTACCACTGGAATGACTGGCTCGATAACCGAGCCAATCATTCCGGTGGTAAATTTTCAAAAATGGTTTTCTCCTGGTGTGCAAATGGACGTTTTCTATGAGAAAATTGAAATTTTCTTGAAAAAAAAGGGTCAAAGATACTTAACTAAAATATACACGTACCCTAGATCTAGATATCTTATCTTTAACTCTTTATATCTCGATATCTCTATTCAAGAATCAAGACTCAAGACAGTTATAGAAGTACGCTGCTGAATATTTTGAAACTAATTTGAATGGACCATATTGCTGCCATAAGCCGTAACAGGTTCAAGTGAAATTTGTTTCAAGATATTAAACAGAATGTTGCGACATATTAAAGACTTTCTCGTCTCTGCTCTGTGAGTGATACAGGGTTAAACGGCGTCCCAGTTACTAGCTGAGAGAATTTAACTCTTTAGTGCCCGAGGTTCCACAATATCACAGCACACCGGGGAATACGCTATTGGCAGCAACAGCTAGCATTAACACGAGTTTAAAAATATTCTACCGAAAATTTCATACACTGTAAATGACCTTCATTTTTAATCTTCCGGGTTCAAATGATTTAAACGATAACGAGCGCGTCTCTGAATACAGACTGGTACGAGTGTGACTATTTGGATGATTCAGGAGATGTAATGACCACGTGTATAGAGGGAGAGTCATCATAGTTTCTGACCCGTGACGAAGGCAATGCGGTTTCTCACTAGAAAGTCAATCCGGAATAACGCCATATTGAAGTATGGCGTTATTCCTCATTAACTTTCTAGTGTGAACAGTTACACGGCCTTAGTGTATTTGAATGACTATACACCTTACTGGGTAACAAATAATACTTATCATCTGAGCGCTAAGTCCGCGTTCAAACAATGAATTGGCTAGAGAAAACAATTCCAAGTGGGGTGAAAGCTTCTACGAGAGACTTGCTTAGCAGTAGGCCTATATATTTTACAAATATCGGTGTTGCCAGATTCGTATAAATACAAAAAGGTATGTGTCAAGGAAATAGCTACAGAAATACAAACCTTGTTATTTTGTTGCCCTTGTTCTAGATTTTGAGAGCGCGGGTTCGTTATTTATTTACTTACTTTGAGCGTTCTTCAAACAGTCAATTACACGAGTTATCTCAGCTTTCAATGGTATCTCGTTATCGTTGCGTGAATTTTATGCTATAACCCGTTTCGCAGATGACCGATTTTAACCACGTGACTCGTGCGAACTTTCGAAGCGCATTGCATTGTGGGAGCGTTTGGGGGCAGCATGTCGGCCAGTAACGTCGCTTGTAGTAATGGCTATATCGTCTTTCTCTACCCCTATGAATGAATAGTGGAGAGATTCCACGACACGTATTTTAAAGCGAATATAAGTATATTGAGATACTTAACTAAAATATACACGTACCCTACTCATATATTAGATACAAATAAACTGAAATAAACTGAAAATGAACGCTAAATACGTATTCCGGGAAAGAGACTGACGCACAGTATTAGCCGCCGACAATCTTTCAGCGCTGACATTATTGCCAGATTTTAAAATATAATTGTTGAGTTTGCTTCACAAAAAATGCATCTTAAATGCATTATTTATTTAAAATTAAATTATTAATCATGGCGCGTAAAGCGGATTTCCTAAATAGATTGACGAACAGTATATAGGACAGGATTAGCCTACAATGCTAAAAGCATAAGCGCCGTGAAAAGTGTTTCTTTTGGGGTCCTAAGCAGAAAAAGGGGCTTGGATTATTTTTTGGGGAAAATTGATTTAAGCAGAAAATCGTGTATTATTGCCTGATTCGTGAATGAGTTGTGTTGATTATACTCTGATTATAATCTTGGTTCTCCAGCCAATTTCAAAAAATTATTTTAAAAACGATCTTAAATCACCTGAAATGATTGATTTTTAAACATCAAATAGCTAGAGGATGTCTTAGGAAGACCTGAGAGCCAAGAATGGCGAAATTTCGACAATTATTTATTCATATTTTGCCATAGATAGTTAATAAATAATAATGTGTGTTTGGGTGGGGGTGTTGTTGCTAGTGGGGGTGGGGGTGGGGGGGGGGTAGAATAGTCACGCTTTCAGGAATGACTGTTCTGATGGGTCATACTATACTCCTGTGATGTGTAGGTGTCTGTTTTGTAAATAATATATATGTAGTGTCCATGAATGGGTGGGTAGGTGGGGGTGGGGGTGTTACATATTCACGAAGCATAACTAACGTATACCTTGTGTAAAGTAGACAATCAGCTATGGCCCAATCACAATGCTACATTTGTTAGTTACACTTAATCATTATGCATGTTCCTATGCTTAAGTATGTTTCATGAATCCAGCCCGGGGACATAAGCTGCATGGGTGGGGCAAGGGAGATTTTCGGAGAAGGCCAATTCTGTTTAACCATTTAACCCTCAAATTCTCAAAGAAAATGTCCATTTGCAGACCAAGACAAGACCATTTTTGAAAATTTACCACTGAAATGACTGGCTCGGTTATCGAGTCAGTCATTCCAATGGTAAAATTCCAAAAATGGCCTTGTCTTGGTCTGCAAATGGACATTTCTCAAGACCACTGCAGAAGTCATTTTTGGCTGATATGAGCATAACACCATACATTCATGTGCATTTGTTTATGCCCGCACGATCGACTGCCCCCAAACAGTCCCAAAGTGCAATGCGGGCGATACGCGGTAAACAAAGATGGCGGTATTTGCGTCACGGGTTATTCAATGACACGCGTGTTCTGTCATGTGATCGACTTCTTAGTAGACTATGTACATTAAAGCTGTCATGTCATGTCAAAATCGAATGTTAACGACAACAGTAACAACGTGGTTTTGTTGGTTGGCCTAATGTTGGACCAGCCCCAACGTAGGATTTCGTTGGCCCAACGTTGGCATTATGTTGGATGGCTGATAGGCAATGGATGGATCGGATTTGTCACTTAACTATATGACGTCATAATCAAATACCATAGATGTAGGCTGACGTCAAAATCATAAATTAAAATTGTTGGAGAATACTCCGCCCTGAAGCTGGGAAAGTCTGTTAAGTGTACGAATTGTATATGTCTTTAAATGACGTTACTATTTAATAAACATTCTCTTGAATGTTTTGAAAGTAATTTGACTGGGTGCTGTTGCTGCCATAGGCAGCAGCAGCAGCAACACTCAATCAAATTACTTTCAAAATATCCAACAGCTTATTTGTTTAATTACCGTGAAAATGGGATTCCGAGAATTAATGGTTCAAATTATATAAATTAATTGATCTTAACACTTGCAAACGTGGGTGGGGCAGAGCTGGAAATGAATCCCACTCAGTAGAGGAATCCAGTCTCTCGGTCAATTATATGACGTCATAATCAACTAAGCCATATATAATCTGACGTCATAATCAATTACGTCACGAATGGCGTGATTAAGTCCGTCATAAACACTAAATAAAGTCCTTCAAGTTGTACGAATTGTATGGCTGCCATTTAATAAACATCCTATTGAATATTTGAACATAATTTGACTGGGCGCTGTCCAGCACCCAGTCAAATTAGTTTCTAAGTAGTCAACAACTTACCTGTATAGTTTTCTGAAAATTGAGATTCGCGTAGTGTAGGGATCGATCGACCACAACACCGGCAAAGCGTGGGTGGTGCTTAACTAGAGATAGCTAAAACTGGAGTAATCCATTAGCTACGCTGAACCACCGATGTATTTACGTTTGATAGCTGATAGTAAGCTAACTATGTAGCGGCAAAATCAACACCATGCGTTGGGTCAACGTTAACACAATGCACAAAACAATGTTGAACGAATAAACATACGTTCACCCAAAGTTGGCCCAACGCAGCATATTTTTGCTAGGATGTCATCATTGTCATTGTCCGCTTCCTCTTCTTCCTACTCTTCCCCCTCCATCTACTCCATCTCCGTTGTAATTTTCGCTGACCGGCAGTGCTGGCGTGGGTCCATTTCTCTAGAAGAGAGTTGGAGTAAATGAACTCTCGGGTCAGTGAGCTCCTCTCGTGGGCTGTCTGTGTTCTTTTTGTTCCACCTTCTGGAAAACTGTTTTGGATGATTGAGAACTTTGTCATTTTCCAAGAGTGAAAAAGAGATGTTAGTTAGATCGGTTCTGGAAAATCACTTCTTGGATAGTACAGATAGTGCTTCACCACGCCCTACCACATCCAAACACTCATCCACAAACAGCCCCGACCATTCATATATACATTCCCGCACTCATCCTCTCCCGGCCCACACACTGCCACATCCACCCACTACGTCGGGCCATTCTTATTTACGTTCTCACCCTCAACCCCCACAAACACTTCACACACCCAATAGACCCGCTGCACCAAGCCATTCTTCTTTACGTAGCTATGCTCTACTCCCCGACCCACTCTCCCAGGTACCCATGCGCTGTTCATCCTCCCCACCCCTTCCTTTCAAACAGACAAATAAGCAAACGCACAAACAGTTGCATAAAAATTGCAAGTTTATTCTCAAGAAATATAATCAATTATATCGTGTGCATGTTACATGACTATAGTCTAAGCATAAATGTAAACCTATTCTATCGCGCGCCCTTTCTTTGTATTTCTTTGCGCGCAAACACAGACTATTGTTTTTCTTACTAGATCTTCCCTCTTCCGTCCTTTCTAGCTATTGTTCTCTTTAATAATATCCCCATCGCATCTCCTATCTACAGTTTTCATCTGATGACATACAAACTTGAGCAATCTGACCCCTCATGTGTCAACTTAACCCTTTAATGGTCAAACTGACTAAATAAACAACTTTGCATTAGACTTCAGACGTGGCTATTTGAAATGCCTAGAGAAGAGTATTTTTGAAAATTTACCACTAGAATGACTGGCTCGGTAACCGAGCCAGTAATTCTAGTGGTAAGTTTTCAAAAATACTCTTCTCTCGGCCTATAGGTAAACACTGGCTAAGCAAAAACTTAAATTTTCTTTACCATTACCCTTCCCCCCCCCCTTTATTGGTCAAGCAGGCTATATCAGTGATAAATTTACAAAAATAGTCGTCTAAAATTAAAATATCTTGAAAAATATTGACCATCAAAATTCTTAATTGATGTAGTAAGTCGTATTTTGAGCGCTTTGAGGCGATGTTGACACAAGAGGGACTAAATTAGCCATTGGAACCTGAATTACCACAAACAGTATCTCTTACGAAATGTCTGCGAATTTGCAGTGTGGATATTTAAACTACGATTACCGGGTTTTTTTTCGAATCTTCAACATGCTAGAAAACGATGTTACAATGGACTTGTCCATTTTTAGCCATGCCCCGCCCATCTCTAACTAAGCTCCACCCATATCTCGCTCGTGTTGGGATCGATCAATCTCTGAAGGTAAATTATTGAATATTTTGGAACTAATTTGACTGGGCTCTGTTGCTGCCATATGCAGCAACAGCGCCCAGTCAAATTAGTTCCAAAATATTCAACAGCAGATTTATTAAATAGTAGAGACATACAATTTGTGTAACGTGTCTGACTATTAAAAGTTAAAGACGGGCCAAACAGAATCATTTATGACGTACTGATTATGACGTCATCCTATGCGCCACTTAGCTGATTATGACGTCATATGACGTCAGAGGATAGATGGATACTCTGGAAAGGTGAATTCAGGAATCCAGTTTATCCATCAACCATTTGACAAAATGTTTTAAGTTGTGAAAGTGAATTAGAGACACGGGTCCCTATTTGAATTTCACAACTAATTTTTTTATTCTAGGTGCGTAGTTACACCAAATTGCTTGAAAATAAAATCGCTAAAATTAAATCGCTTTAGAGGCAGAATTTGTGTACCTAAATGTAAGTAATGAAATGGCATGAAGCTTAATATATGGCGGTTTCATTTCGCATCAAATTTATATAATTTTTTCGTTGTGAGGTTGAATTAGGAACTCGTGTCTCTAATTAAATTTCACAACTTAAAGGTGCATATTCACAGCAGAATGGTTGAAAATAAAATCGTTAAAATTGTGTACATTTAGAGGCTTAAATTGTGTGCCTAGATATAATGAAAATAAATCTTTGCATGTGATTATTTCATTACGTATATATTAAAAAAAAAATTTTCAAGTTGTCAAATTGAATTAGAGGCACGCGTCCCTAATTCAAATTCACAACTAAAAATACGAAAATGTATTTAGACGGAATGAAATCATCATATGTTAAGATTTATTTCGTTTCCTTCCATCGAGGGACGCAATAATTTATGCCTCTAAAAGTATACAATTTTAACGATTTTATTTTCAAACATTTTGGTGTGAATATGCACTTTTAAGAAATTATTAATTTGCATCATCATCATTTGTTAAGATTTATTTCGTTTCATTACATAATTTTAACAATTTTATTTTGAAGCATTTTGGTGTGAATAATACACGTTTAACTTCTCGTGTGTCAGCCGCGCCCCCAAAGCGCTCAAAAAGGTGACTTTTTATCAACTAAGCATTTAAATTGTCAAGCGTTTTCAAGCAAATTGAAAATTTTGCTCACTGGATGACCATTTGCTGGCCAAGAGTAGACTGGTGTTATGTTGCAAGTTTATAACTGGAATTTAGGAAAATCGTTTTTAAGAGGTGTTTTTTTTTTTTTTTTACCGATTTTACGATTAAAGGGTTAATTGGTCAAGAAAACCTAAATTTTTGCTTGGTCAGTGTCCATTTGCAGGCCAAGAGAATAGTATTTTTGAAAATTTACCACTGGAATGACTGGCTCGGTAACCGAGCCAGTCATTCCAGTGGTAACTTTTAAAAAATAGTCTTCTCTTGACCTGCTAATAGACATGCCTCAAGACCACTGCAGAGTTGTGTTGGTCAGTTTGACCATTAAAATGTTAAGTTGATAACAGAGGGGTTAAGTTATACGGAATGACGTCATTATACGCTAAGCTTTATTTGGTTTCATTGCCTTGAGACACACAATTTATGCCTCTGGAAGTACACAATTTTAACTATTTTATTTTCAAGAATTTTGATGTGAATGTGCACCTTTAAATCGCTGCATTTGGTCAAAAGTATCAAAATATTTACGTAAGGCGAATGAATGCCTATTTGCGGGCCAAGTGAAGTTTAATCTTTGAGAAGAATTGAGCACTGGAATATTCCGACTGTCTAGGTGATCGAGCCAGTCACTCCCGTCGTCAATTCTAAAAATAGTCTTCTCTTCGCCTGCGAATCTGCAACGACCACTACATTAGTCTGTTTTGGTCGGCTTCGCAATGAACGTGTTTATCTAAACTGGTTGTGATTCGATATAGATTTTAAGGGCTTTCGCCAGTCCTTCCTAAAACATAAACCCGTGGTCTTAGACCCATTATCACGCTGTTGTTGTCAAACAAGTTAATTATCAATAAGTCAGCTCGGTTCTTTTAACACAATTGCATTAACTTTTAATATTTACTTGCTTGAAAACAAAATTTTTAAAATTGTAAACTTTTAGAGGCTTAAATTGTGTGCCTAGATATAATGAAACTAAATAAATCTTAACATATGATGATTTCATTACGTAAAAATTAAGATAATTAAAGGGACACGAGTCCCTAATCCAATTTCACAACTAATTAAAAAAAATTAATTAGTACGGAATGAAATCACCATATTTCACCAGCATTATTTCGTTTCATTACATTGAGGTACACAGTTCAAGCATCTAAAAGTATGCAACTTTAACAATTTTATTTTCAAGTATTTTGGTGTGAATATGCACCTTTAATTGGATTGATAGACTTAGGCAGTGTTGCCACTAGAGAGATAATCGCGAATAATGCCATACTTCAGTACGGCGTTATTGCGGATTAAGTCTGTAGTGAAGCTAAGGGCGTGTTCTCGCTGGAAAGTTAATCGGGAATAACGCCATACCTCAGTATTGCGTTGCGCCGGTTAAGTCTCTAGCGAGAACACGGATATAGAGACTTAACCGGCGCAACGCAATACTCAGGTATGGCGTTATTCCCGATTGACTCTCCGGTAAGAACATGGCCTAAGACAGCACTCTCCTCCAATCCAATTTTGTTCAAAATGTTCAAACAGAACATTTCTTATTACTTAGCATGTTTCTGTTTCAAGTTTTGGAAACATTTAAATTAGCGTATTTATCAGCTGTACTGTATATCATAAATGGAATGAAATTGATCATATGTGGAATAGAATTGAAGAATCCAGTTTATCTATCAATCATATGACATCATAATCAACTACGTGACGTGTGGGATGACATCATAGTCTATTACGTCATGAATGACGTAGCCAAGTTAGGACGCTTAATTGGTGACGGACTAAGCGTTGCTGTACGAATTGTCTATACTATTTAATAAACATGTTATTGACTATTTTGAAATTAATTTGACTGGGCCCTGTTGCTGCCATAGGCAGCAACAGCGTCCTGTCAAATTAGTTTCAAAATATTCACCAGCTTACCCATATAGCCTAATTTTCTTGAAATCTAGATTCAAAGAGTGTAAGGATCGATCAATCCTGACACGGACGACGCGTGTGTTGAGCTTAGCTAAAAATAGGCAGGGCATAGCTAAAACTGGATTCCTCCGATGTCTTTACCAATCAGTCTGATATCGTATCGTATTATAGCGTATTAATATGCATGACAATATAAGCTAATTAGATTGTTGTGCTATGATAAGTTAAAGACAATCAAAATATTTCGCATACGCATAAATACTGTGCGCTTATGGCCTATTTGCACGGTCAGATTAATCTGATCAGATTTGTCGCGTTAGATAAAAAAAAATCTGATCGCGTACGCAAAACAAGTGAAGTCGAAAACCTGATGCCGGATGTCTGAAGTCGAATAAGTTACGACAAGTTCAATTTAAATTTTCAGTTTTAAATTTCGTCGAAGGCTTCGCCAATCAGAATGCATGCTTTAAAGAAAATAGTCTTTTCAACTTTGTCTGCTACGATTAATCTCATCCTGGACGACTTTCGACATCAGATTTTGCTTTAGATTTTCTCTGATAGATTAATACAAGCGTGTAAATCGGTATTTTAGACATAAACTAGCAATGAATACATGAAAATATGAAATACGGTAAATTTATTTAGGTCACTCACACACCCATGTCATTTTCAAAGTCGGCAGCATCTCCGCACCAATAACCACAATTATTTCGACTGTTCAAAGAATCAATAGCGGCCAAGGCAGGTGTAGATGTAATGCAGAGATGATGTGATCCGATCTGTCGCCCAAGTATATGACGTCATACTCAATAACGTCACTCGTAGGCTGACGTTACGATACACAGTGACGTATCTATCTCCGTCATGAACATTGAAAAGTTCATTAACCCTCTTGTGTCAAGGCCACCCTTGACCTACATATGGTCACTGGCTAGACTGAACTTTCGATTTTCTTGACGATTAGTCCATAAGCATCTGTAGTGGCCATGACGAACGTCCGTTTGCAGGAAAGTTAAGTGCGAAAATTATAATTTTCTTGGCATAATTTTCTTGGATGCGATCTTGACCATTAAATGGTTAATTAATATGGGTAGCATTTTGAGCGCTTTGAGGCGCTGTTAACACATGAGGGCTTAACTGTAAGAATTGTATGTCTTTAACTATTGAATAAACATTCCGTTGAATATTTTGAAACTAATTTGACTGGGTGCTGTTGTTAGACACCAACAACACTCAGTCAGATTAGTTTCAAATTATTCAACCGTTTACCTGTATAGTTACCTTGATTCTGGGAATTCAGAGTTCAATGTATATAAATTGATTCAAACTCGTGGAAACAACTGGCGGAGCTTAGCTAATAATGGGCGGGATTATAACTAGGCATGTATCGCTTTGTTCAGGAATATATGTCATCTTTAATTATTTCGGGAGTATGTTTACTGCTGAATACGCTTGTACTGTAGAATAGTGCCTGATAGATGATGTGCTAGTAAAATTTCATAAATTTATTTCGTCTTCACTGAAAATCATATAACAAGGGAGGTAAATCTTGCCTGTGCATGTAATCTACCTCTACAATTACCGCGATTACGGCCCTTTATACGCCACTACTCGTTGACATTGATCGTCACGTATAGTACGGCTCAGACATAACTGAATATAACATGTTTTCAAAATGAAATAAGCGTACGGTTTAATATTGAGAACATAATTGGTTTGCAATGGGATTGCTACCTAAACAGTCAGATTAAATTATAGCACAGCAATCCAAAATATTCAACACAAAATTTCTTACATCGTTTTCAAAATTATACTAAAATGTTTGTATTTTGTTTTGGAAACATGTAAACTTATTTATGAGTTGTACTGTAGTTGGCGCGTTGCCAAATAACATGAATAATGACCTCTTTGAACTCGCTTGGACAAATACGAAATCTCATCACGAATTGCACGAGCTTAGCGAGTGCAAAATTTATAATTTTCAACGAGGTTCATAATAGTGATATGAAAAGTGACCGAGTGTGAGATTTTATTTATCATATAAACTGTAATTTAGAATTATTTGCCAATAGTTGCTGATGTGACTTTTATCTGATTTCTCATTGTTGATTTTGTGAAATCGATACCGCCGCTGTGACGCACCACTACTTGATAACAGATACTGGATGCGCAGCAAAATATGGTGACAAACACAAAATCTTGCGATGTCAGCCGTAAACTTCAAACGATGACATTTTGCGATGACGTTTCATGAATGACAAATCGTAGTAAACAAATCGTAGTAAAACAGTACCGAGTAGTAATCCCTACACGTCACGCTCACATCAATCGATGTCTTAATTGGTCGATTTAAATGGGTTGCGCACCCAGCAGCCAATGAAAATACTCCGTTAAATATGGCACGTGTGCTCATATCGAAAATTATGGAAAGGGCTAGAAGGCTTGTTTATATGATAAACCATCATTAACATTTGCGAGATTTTAAATTTAATTAAACAAATAATCAATTTCGTACAATTCTGCTAAATTCTCCAGCCATTCTACTGACCATGCCCCTTTCTGCGATTGTCATTCATTATTGTCACGTGAGAGACCAGTGACGTACGATGCACGTAAATCTGATCCAAAACACATGTTGTAATATGGGCTAAGCCTTATCAGGTTGTTTGCGTAAGAAAAGTTGGATGGAAAGTTTGACTAAAGCACTGTTCTATTTTATTCAACCAATATTTTTTCGTTAATCTATTTTTGTTCGCCTGTCAATACGAGCCAACTTGTTGCAACCAAATTATTGGTAAGTTAGAAATATGCTATACAAAATTTTGAAAAGAAAAGTTGACAGGGAGCCGTCGCTGCCATAAGGCAGTAACAGCTCCTGGTCAAATTATTTTCGGAAATATCCCACAGCTTGCCACAGGTATAGGATCATCTTGGAATTGAGATTCTGGGATTTCAGGGTTCTTCAAGGTGTTGATCAACGGTCTTGTGCTTTAGTAACTGAAAAGTTTCCCCAAAAAATTGTATTGCTGTTTCTTTAGCAGTGACTAACACTTATATGTGGCGTATTTATACGCCGTTTACGTAATATTATGAAGGTTTTATAGAACAAAACCCATATTTAAGCCTACTAAGCGGAAGTGCGGAAGTGTTCTTTTTGTTTCTGGTAGGGTGCGTGGATACACAATAACATTATTGATTGCAAAAATAAATTATTAAATAAATATCACACAGTCACGTGATGACTTGATCTCAGTGTATCTGGAAATCAACATTATTCATTCCGTCATCGTCGTCATGGTATTCGTGCGATAACGAGTGATGGCGTCGACGACGGAAGCGACTGGGCGAGCTCTCTGTAAATACCGGTTCGTCCAAAATTCCTGTTGGTGACGTCACTTCTAGTTTGGGAATCGTGGATAGATTGTCCGCACTCCTTGGCCTTTTGAAAAATGGCGGGGAATTTGTAGGCGATACTAATTGCGGAATTAAGGGCGTGGATACACAACGAGCGATTATCGCGAACGCGTTACCATCAACACTATCTTTGGCGTCTAATGTTAAAGTTGTCACGGATGCTGTATTTTGGTCGCAGTGGAACAGCCTACGAAACGTCCTCCCTAAAGTATTTGGCCTCATTTTTGGCCGATTTACCAAGCCATTAGTGGAAGATTTCGGCTTGGTTTCGTTCTCCTGGGTTAAATCCGGTTCGCTTCGAGATTTGTCACACAAAGGTTTTATTCTAGGCTTGAGAAAAAAGTTTTTGGCGGTTCGGAACTTGGATATGGCTGTAGCCGTGTCGTGCCGCCCACAGAAGCGCGCCCATTCCTCAGCGCACAGACGACGCCCGTGATCGCGATTCTTCTGCGAGGCTCCTGAAATGAGTGACAAGAGATGAAAATAAATAAATATTACGGATAAATCCCTTTTAGTTCCTGAGCTGTAGGTAAAATAGATAATAGAATTTACACGTGCTACATTTTATATCTAAATTTAGTGGCGTTTGACACGCTTTGTGCCATAAAAGTACGTTTACTTGATGGCTAAAACGGAATGTCTCTAGCTAACACCTTTTATGGGATATGGATTGAGTCAGCAGCTGATTATCTTCGGACCAGAAACATGTTGCGTGCGTCAGGTAACAGCAGCTTTCTATCATGAAACACACGAGTACGTGAATAAACAGCAGCTTTCTATCATGAAACACGCGAGCACGTAAAATAAACAGCAGGTTTCTGTCATGAAACACATAAGTACGTGAATAAACAGCAGCTTTCTGTCATGAAACACACGCATACGTGAATAAACAGCAGCTATCTATCATGAAACACGTGAGCACGTGGATAAACACAAGTTTTCTGTCATGAAATACGCGAGTACGTGAATAAACAGCAGCTATCTATCATGAAACACGTGAGCTCGTGAATAAACAGCAGCTTTCTGTCATGAAACACACGAGTACGTGAATAAACAGCAGCTATCTAGCACGAAACACGTGAGCACATGAATAAACAGCAGCTTTCTGTCATGAAACATGCGAGCACGTGAATAAACATCAGCTTTCTGTCATGAAACACGTGAGCACGTGAATAAACAGCAGCTTTCTGTCATGAAACACGTAAGTACGTGAATAAACAGCAGCTTTCTGTCATGAAACACGCGAGTACGTGAATAAACAGCAGGTATCTATCATGAAACACATGAGTACATGAATAAACAGCAGCTTTCTGTCATGAAACACGTGAGTACGTGAATAAACAGCAGCTTTCTGTCATGAAACACGTGAGCACGTGAATAAACAGCAGCTTTCTGTCATGAAACACGCGAGTACGTGAATAAACAGCAGCTTTCTGTCATGAAACACGCGAGTACGTGAATAAACAGCAGCTATCTATCATGAAACACGTGAGCACGTGAATAAACAGCAGCTTTGTCATGAACCACGTAAGTACGTGAATAAACAGCAGCTTTCTGTCATGAAACACGCGAGTACGTGAATAAACAGCAGATATCTATCATGAAACACGTGAGCACGTGAATAAACAGCAGCTTTCTGTCATGAAACACGCGAGTACGTGAATAAACAGCAGATATCTATGATGAAACACATGAGCACATGAATAAACAGCAGCTTTCTGTCATGAAACACGTGAGTACGTGAATAAACAGCAGCTTTCTGTCATGAAACACGTGAGATCGTGAATAAACAGCAGCTTTCTGTCATGAAACACGTGAGCACGTGAATAAACAGCAGCTTTCTGTCATGAAACACGTAAGTACGTGAATAAACAGCAGCTTTCTGTCATGCAACACGAGAGTACGTGAATAAACAACAGATATCTATCATGAAACACATGAGTACTTGAATAAACAGCAGCTTTCTGTCATGAAACACGTGTGTACGTGAATAAACAGCAGCCTTCTGTCATGAAACACGTGAGATCGTGACTAAACCGCAGCTTTCTGTCATGAAACATGTGAGTACGTGAATAAACAGCAGCTTTCTGTCATGAAACACGTGAGAACGTGAATTCTGTCATGAAACATGTAAGTACGTGAATAAACAGCAGCTTTCTGTCATCTTCTTCTTTTCGTTCGCTGATCATACCGCCAGTCCTGTACGTGACTATCGACATGATCATATGCGTTAAGTGCGTGGATCCATGGTTTATTAGAGTGCGCCGTTCGGCCTGGAACCTCCGTCTTCAGCACTCGAGGTTTCTGTCAGGGTTACCTCACCCTTACCTCCTTTAGTCGCCTCTTACGACACGCAGGGGATACGGAAGGTGTATTCTAAGCCCCACCTACAGGGCGAGCTTTCTGTCATGAAACACGTGAGTACGTAAATAAACAGCAGTTTTCTGTTATGAAACACGTGAGTACGTGAATGAACAACCGCTTTCTGTCATGAAACACGTGAGTACGTGAATAAACAGCAGCTTTCTGTCATGAAACACGTGAGATCGTGAATAAACAGCAGCTTTCTGTTATGAAACACGTGAGCACGTGAATAAACAGCAGCTTTCTGTCTTGAAACACGCGAGTACGTGAATAAACAGCAGCAATCTATCATGAAACACGTGAGCACGTGAATAAACAGCAGCTTTCTGTCATGAAACACGTAAGTACGTGAATAAACAGCAGCTTTCTGTCATGAAACACACGAGTACGTGAATAAACAGCAGCTTTCTGTCATGAAACACGTGAGATCGTGAATAAACCGCTTCTTTCTGTCATGAAACACGTGAGTACGTAAATAAACAGCAGCTTTCTGTCATGAAACACGTGAGAACGTGAATAAACAGCAGCTTTCTGTCATGAAACATGTAAGTACGTGAATAAACAGCAGCTTTCTGTCATGAAACACGTGAGTACGTAAATAAACAGCAGCTTTCTGTCATGAAACACGTGAGTACGTGAATAAACAGCAGCTTTCTGTCATGAAACACGCGAGTACGTGAATAAACAGCAGCTTTCTGTCACGAAACACGTGGATGTGTTATGAAAGAGTCGTTTTCTATGTGGGTATGTGAGGAATCTGCAGTTTTATGACATGAAACGCATGTGTATATGAGCAAACGGCAGGCTCCTGATGTGACGTTTGCATTGGCCAATACCATCATGCCTGTCTATACCTGGCACCTGTGCTGAGGTCACAAGCTGGTGGTTCTTTAAGACGGGTGGGCTTACGACCAACCGTTTTAAAGAACCCCCATCTTATGTGCTAAGAATAGTCACTGCGATGACTGACGTATTTAAAAGTGCCTATCTATTCCTCGTGTACACGTGTAATATGCACGTACATGTGCAGCTAGGTTAATAAAGATAACATAATTAAACGTGGTACCTTTCAAAAATTTATATGAAATCCATGCAGGCTTGCGCGGTTACGTGATTTAATCGAAAATCGCGATAATTTTTTAAATCGTGAAATCATATGATTAAAAATTAAATAAACAAATAACCGCGCAGAATTTCTACTGTATAACATATTTCCAAACATAATTTTTAATTAATATTTTAAGTAATCGGTCACGAAAATCGATATTTTTCTCAGCGAACGTACATGTCCATTTGCAGGCCAAGAGAAGACTATTTTTTCAATCTATCGTTGAAATTCCTGGCTCGATGCTCGAGTCAGACATTCCAGCGATACATTAAACAATAGTCTTCTCTTGGCCTGCAAATGGAAATTTCTAAACACCATTGTAGCTTTCGTCATTGGTATGCCTTTTTGTTATGTCTGTGTAATTTGTACCCAGGCTGATTAATCTACTAATCGCGATTAATCTTAAATAATCGATCGTGATCACTCAAAGCAATACTCGCGCAAGCCTAGATTCATGGACTCTCGATGAAACACATTTATGTGGAAGTAGCTTACCACAATCTGACACGCACTAGTGGTGGTAGGGCCTACAATACAGCTATCATTTCTAACAAATTTTCAAATTAGTTTCAAAATATTTAGCAACATATCTATTTAGTTAGCTTGAAATTGAGATTCTGGAAATTCAGGGCACAAAGGGTTAACAAGTGGATCGCGTTAGAATTGCTACATACGAGATTATACCTGCTATAAGTAAAAGTTTGGCGCATTTGGTTCTGCCCTGTAGGGCGGCCTTCATTAGGGCGCTGAAGCCCGCTTTACTTGTCTGGTCAACCTTTATCCTGCGATAGCTCCGAAGCAGAACACGTACCACATCCGCGTGACCTGTGTGAATAATAATAATAATAATAATAATAATAATAATAATAATAATAATAATAATAATATTAAGAGAAATAGTTCGATAAATATAATCTTCCCTAAATTCAGTGAGCAAAAACTCTTGACATGCTGAATATTTTGAAAACAATTTGTCTGAAAGTTGTTGGTGACTTAGCCACCAACAACATTCAGTCAAATTGTTTTCAAAATATATAGCAGTTCCAGAGATATATAAACGCTGGAATATGTCGTCTGCAAAAACTCAGCAGACAGACGGATATATATTCCACTAGGGATGGGATATGCACTGATGGTGATTTTATCGATGAAGACAACGATATCCTTGATGAATGGCCTTCCCAGTTTATCCATCCATCATATGATGTCATAATCCACTACGTGACATCTAGGATGACGCCATAAGCAATGACGTCGTGAATGATGCGGATAAGTACGTCACAAACGCTTAATTGAAGACGGACTATGCATTGTTGTACGAATTGTATGTCTTTACTATTTAATAAACATTCTATTGAATATTTTGAAACTAATTTGATTGGGCGCCCAGTCAAATTAGTTACAAAATATTCGACAGGATTTTTATTAAAATAGTAAATACAGACAATTCGTACAACGTGTCGGACTATTGATCATTTAAGACGGACTAAATCGAGTCATTCATGCCGTAATTGATTACGACGTCATCCTACACGTCACGCGGTTGATTATGATGTCATATGATAGATGGGTAAACAGGAAAAGTCATTTGCGAGAGCACAGGATCGATTTAGGGACAAGTTCTGTATTTTAGGGAGCAATCATATAGATTGCCACCTCTTGGCACTTTCTTCTCTTCCTATCCATATTCGGAAGATTTCAGAGATGGAATTTTGTTATATTCCAAAGGTCGACAGAGCATGGCTTGTAATGTACTCGTTTCACATTCTATGTTAAAGATTTAGTTATTGGTGTAAGTGTACCCAGTTTTCGTGTTGATGTGTGATCTCTTCCCATTCTAGCTACCCATCCGTCCCTTTAATCTCGTCTCAGAGATTGTGTTTTGCAGTTCTTCTGCCCATTGAAAGCAATGGACCTTTTCATTTTTAGCCGTGCCACGACCATCACTAGCTAAGCTCCACCCACACCTTGCCGTGTTGGGATTGATCGATCCCCAAATGCCCTAGCTATCAATTTCCTGAAAACTATACAGGGAAGTTGTTGAATATTTTGTAACTAATTTGACTGGGTGCAGTTGCTGCATATGGCGGCAACAGCGTCCAGTCAAATTAGTTTCAAAATATTCAACAGAATATTTATTAAATACTAAAAGCAAACAATTTGTACAACAACGCATAGACCGTCTTCAAAAATACGTTCGTGACGTACTTATCGACGTCATTCATGACGTCATTCATTATGATGTCATTCTACACATCACGCAGTTCATTATGACGTCATATGATGGGTGGGTACTCTGGAAAGGTGAATTATGGAAGAGGTGGCCCATTTCACAACATTTTTTCATGATGATTCTGTTTTACTAAAAAGTGAATTGACATTATGAGCCGAATGCAGGACTTCCAAAAGGCAGGCGAATGGTATCACATGGCGTGCGTAGTTAGAATATACTCAATCATAGTTTTGCACTTCTCACCCGCTCTACCTAATATTCACTACACACCTTTTCTTAATTAGATACCTCATGTTTACAATCTCTCCCAATTTGGATTTTAACAGGGCTAGAAATTAACCACTGATCCCGTGATCTGTAGGCCTTTTTCGCATACAGATCTGTAACGGATCACTGCTTTAGGATAGTAACTGATCCGGCTGAATACCTGTGTTTGAGCAGGCGAAGTGTCATGACACAATTTAAGTATGATTTACCGCTTACTTCATCGACCAGTTAGTGTAATCTATAGGGTTTTAACCATCTCGTGGTCGAGCCGACAAAAATAGCCATTAGAGGATATTTGGTGTTAAGAATCTTTGTCTCCCATACCTTCATATGCATTTTGACACATCCATGCTATTATGGTAAGCGCTTTCATATCAATTAGTAATGGATCTTTCCAGAGTAATGACGTCATATGACGTCATAATCAGCTAAGAGGCGTGTATGATGACGTCATAATCATTACGTTATAAATGATTCTATATGACACGTTGTACGAATTGTATGTCTCCACTATTCAATAAACATACAGTTGAATATTTTGAAACTAATTAATTTTGAATGCGCATTTGTGGCTATGTCTTGAATGGGTCACAATTCACCTTTCAAGTGTATCCATCGATCATATGACGTCATATGACGTCATAATTGACTAAGTGGTGTGTGTCATGACGTCATAATCATTACGTCATGAATGATTCGCTATAGTCCGTCTTTAACGCTTAATAGTCCGACACGTTGTACGAATTGTATGTCTTTACTATTTAATAAACATTCTGTCGAATATTTTGAAACTAATTTCACTGGGCGCTGTTGCTGCCATAGGCATCATTAGTTTCAAAATATTGAACAACTTACATGTGTAGTTTTCTGGAAATTGAGAGTCAGGGAGTTCAGAGATTGATCGATCCCAACACGAGCGAGGAGTGGATGGAGCTTAGCTAAAGATGGGCGTTGCATAGCTAAAACTGGAAAGGTCCATTATGTTAATTTTTCCCTATGCCATAAATAGAGGATCTGAAACGAGTTCCCTTATCACTATTATCAACGGACTCGAGCATTATCACATTACACGAGCTTGAGCGAGTGCAATGTGATAATTATCTACCAGAGTGATAATACTGATATTAAATGGGATCGAGTTTCAGATTCTATTTACCGTATAAATTGATATTTTGACCAATTTTCCGATAAAGTCGATCCCTGAAACCCTTTTGCACGCATCATTTTGCTCAGTTTGTTTTCGTCGCTGTGACGCATCGCTCGCAAAGAGATCTGATCAATGCGCCACAAAAACTAATGACAATCAAAACATCGTTATTTCGGACTTAAATTACTTTTAATTCAACTTTTAAAACTTGTCATGCTGACTAGTTGTGAAATGCGTTTATATATATATATATATATATATATATATATATATATATATATATATATATATATATATATATATATATATATATATATATATATATATATATATATATATATATATATATATATATATATATATATATATATATATATATATATATATCGTCGTCGCTGGGAAACATTTGCGGTGTCACGGGGCATGTGGGATTAATACGCGTTATCTAACTAATGACAATCTTTCGTTGAATATCACACTGTGTTCATATTGAAAATTATGAAATGGGGTGAAAGGCTTGTTATATAGCAACTTTAGGTTGTTGTTGAAGCAATGCATGTATGCTGGCTTTATTTACTTCAATGAAAGGTCAATAGAGCACGCAGATGGAGCTGTTAATTTTGCTTACGTTGCACTTGTCTAATATTAGGCCTGACCAATTTAATGATTTCTTTGGCGAAGTTCCCACCCAAAACACGAGATCTGAGATGTGGAAAAAAATAATGCAAAATTTGAAGCTCAGAAGTTTTAAGCCATTACAGTAGTACTTCTTTCATCATGTTATTTGTCAAGTTTGGTAATGAAAACATCTCAGTAAGTGTCTATTTCCAGGCCAAATGAAGACCACTTTTTGAAAATTTACCACTGAAATGGCTGGCTCGTCAGCCATTCCACTGATAAATTTTCAAGGTAGTCTTCTCTTGGCCAGCAAATATACCTCTCTCATGACCATTGCAAAGCCATTTTTAACGCTTTGATCATTAAATGGTTAACAAAGCTACAGAGAACAAAAAGAGTTACAGCAAATTCTGAGGAATTCTGAGTGATAAGGATTTGAGATCGAAAAACTTCTAGATGGAAAGAATGTTGAAAATAATGCCTTAAAATTCCACCATTATTTTCTTTCTAGATATGGACAAATTAAGTTAGGATGGGTTGTAAATAAAATTGCTACGGCCTTACCCGAGATACATTTGTGTTTTAAAATTGTACCGATTATAACATTCATAAACGAGATGTGTTCATTTCACTTTAATACTCATTTGTGTTAATGGTTAACCCGCATTAGTAATTCATCTTTCCAGAGTATCCATCCATCACCTGACCTCGTATGACGTCATAATCAGCTCAGCGCGTGTATGATGACGCCACAATCACTACGTTACAGAGGGTTCCATATAGACCGTCATCAAATCTCAGAGTCCGACACGTTGTATAAATTGTATGTCTTTGTAATTCTTTGCTATTTAATAAATAGGATGTTGAATATTTTGAAACTAATGTGACTGGGCGCTGTTGCTGCCTTTAGGCAGCAACAGTACCCAGTCAAGTTAGTTTCAAAATATTCAACGACTTGCCGGTGTAGTTATTTTTTAAATTAATAGTCAGGGTGTTCAAAGATCGATCGATTCCAACACGACCGAGGTGTGGGTGGAGCTTAGCTAGAGATGGACGGGGCATAGCTAAAACCGGAAAGATCCACTGATACTGTCAGTTTACAGATTTTGGTTAATACCTAATATGTTTGTGACGATTTGACGTGTGTTTACCTACTTATTGGTTTAATTTCCATATTACAATAAGCATTTGATGGAGGGCATTAAGATATAAGTTTTGAGTGGTAGATATGACAGTTGTCCCAGGTTTTTTGCCCGTATTTCAGAATTTGCATACACATCATCATATTCGAGGCAACTGCAGACATTGATGTCTAAAAATACAGCGAAGGTTTGTTACTCTAGATTCTAGCAATTCTTGAGAATCTGTTGTCCGTCATATGGACAAGTACAATGGTTTATTAAAATCAACGAAAGAAAATAATTATAGACGCCAAGTCCAGGTTATACAAAAAAACTTACATACGTCTGCCGGACTATATAAACCCTATAACGCGCTGCCCAACTCTAATAACAGTTTAAGCAGTTGGTCGATAAACTGTCCTCCTAAATAACGAGATAAATACCACGTCCTTCAATGGGTTACCTGCGCATAATCAATAACGGGTTGCCAGCAACGTAGCAATTCCAGGAATTCTGTATGTCTGAATACGAATAAGAATACAACATCGCGTGTGACCACAATGTGTATAATAACGCATGGAGTGAGAGAGCTTCGGTCGAGTAAGTTAGTTGTATTCTTTTTGAGCTGTGACCCTGGCACAGATAGTTTAGGACTGGGCAGCGGCAGGAATTACTTACCCCCTTAACTCACAAATTTCGTCAAGACGATTTCAATTTTCTCATAGAAAACATCAATTTGCAGACCAAGAGAAGACTATTTTTGAAAATTTATCACTGGAATGACTGGCTCGGTTATCGAGCCAGTCATTCCAGTGGTAAATTTTCAAAACAGTCTTCCATTGGTCTGCAAATGGACATTTCTCATGGCCACTGAAGAAGCCATTTTTTGACTGATATGAGTGTTAAAGAGTTAAATAATAGTAAATGGAACGAATGAGTTCTGCGATAAGGGACCCAATCGTAGCTATGCCCCCCCCCCCCCCCCCCACATTTCTGGTTAAGCTCCGCCCACTACTTACGGGCGTCGGAATCCCTTTATATGCTGAATCCTGAATACCATGGACGTCCATATGCTTCTGGTTAAGTGCAGTAGACGTTATTTCTATTTAACGGCCGAGTTGGCACCATGGTTATGAGTTAATCTTTCGGCAATGGACACTGTTTCCTGTCAGTATCTTGCAATGAGGAGTGGGGGGTGGGTGGCGGGATGGAGGAAGTGAGGAAGTGAGGTGGGGTGGCGAGGGAGAGAGAGAGAGAAAGAGAGAGAGAGAGAGAGAGAGAGGGGAAGGGAGGTTGGGACGGAGAGAGAGGAGGGGAAACGATGGGGAGAGGGAGAGGGAGCGGGAGAGTGAGAGAGAGAGAGAGAGAAAGCGAGAGAGAGAGAGAGAGAGGGAGGGAGGGAGAGAAAGAGAAAGAGGGAGGGAGAGAGAGATGGAGATGGTTGGAGGATACGTGAGGGTGAGATGGAGAGGGGGAGGATGGTATGTAGGGAGTGATGGCGAATCAGTCGTTGATCTTTCGGAAATGCACTGTTTCCTGTCATCTTTTCTAATGTCTGGTTCTTTTTTCCTTTGGTGCACTTTGGGTGAAGGCCAGATGAGTGCTGTCAGTATACCAGAAACACTGCTGCTCCCTTTGTCGCCATTGCCGATAAATCGTGCTGCTCATTAATTGTTTCGTCATTTCAATTTTATTGATCATTTCCTTCAAGGGTTAGTCACTGATGTACACACCACTTTGATCTGACAACTGACGTGCCTGCTGTAACTTTCAATGTGTTAGCGCCTACTACAGATTGCGTTTTGACGAAATCGAGGTATCGCTTCGTTTTTTATAAGTAATTTCGCTAATGTAAGCATTATATTTGATGGTACTCGACAATGACAAGCTGAGGTATGGATATGAGTCAGCTTCGTGGTGAGTGATTTCCTAGACGTAGGAGAAAGCTGTAGCGTTCAAGGCTGAGCACATGATGTAACGCGCGCCCTAAATCGCACTCCACGAGGCTGCCCATGTCTGGAGATTGGGTAGATCTCGTTGTAGGCTGTAGTTGTACGTAATGGACCGTCCCATTTTTAGCTAAGTCCCACCCATCTCTAGCTAAGCTCCACCCACACCTCGCTCGTGTTCGGATCGATCGATCTCTGAACTCCCTGACTCTCTATTTCAAGAAAACTATACAGGTAAGCTGTTGAATAGCAAAGAATTACAAAGATATACAATTCATACCCCGTGTCGGACCATTTGAGATTTGGTGACGGTCTATATAGAACCCTTTGTGACGTAATGATTATGACGTCATGATACACGCGGTGAGCTGATCATGACGTCATACGAGGTCTGATGATGAATGGATACTCTGGAAAGGTGAATTGAATTGACGTCAGGGGAAATGAGGCAGTTATCATCCAAATGATGACAATGAGATGAAACAGAGTAGTTTATATGCCATTGGAACAATAGTGGGTCAAATTTCAATCCGAAATGTGAACGTGAATCGGCTAATCAGGGTGCTCGCCTTCAACAACTACATGGTGGGTTCTGTAAAAGAGGAACCCTTGGATCCAAGCGAGGATGTTATCCATCATACCATAATGATTTAGTTTCTTCAACAATCTTTGCTGGGGTCACAATATCAATTTAAGCCTAACATTACCGCATGTATTTGCACAATTTTATCACACGGTTATTATGGATTCATATGAGATCCTGTGCAGTTTGAAGATATGCCCTTTGTGAAAGAAATGTTGAACACATGTTAGGATGTTGTAGGTTTCCAGATCTGTCACTATGTGCCAGTAAATAACACGTTCGAAAGATTGCTACAAACAAGAGGGAAAGAATTTATAAATCCAGTTTCGCATCAATTATATGATGACATAATCAACTACGTCTCATGTAGGATGACGTCCTAATCAATTATAGGTCATGAATGACTCGATTTAGTCAGTCTTAAGCGCTTAATAGTCCGTCACGTTGTACAAATTGTATGTCTTTACTATTTAATAAACATTTTGTTGAATATTTTGAAACTAATTTGATTGGGCGCCGTTGCTGCCATTGCAACAGCCCCCAGTCAAATTAGTTTTAAAATATTAAACAGCTTACCTGTTTAGTTTTCTGGAAATTGGGATTCAGAGAGTGCAGGGATCGATTGGTCACAACACTGACAAAGCGTGTGTAGAGGTTAGCTAGAGAAGGGCGGGGCATAGCTAAATCTGGATCCCTCCATTCTATAATTAGTGCGTATGTCGCATTTCTTAAAAGCCACTGAGATGTATGTGGGTTTTCCAGTCACAGGAAAACTATAACGCTGCTGTCTCCGGAGCTGTTTCTTTAAGCTCGCGGTTAGGGAGGGTATCAGGGCCGCTGGCTTTGTACAGGTTTATTCTGGCAAGAAGTTTTCCTACACCTACTTAGTTTATATGTAGATAAACTATGGCTGGTTTCGGGTCAACCAGTGGTTTTGGAATATGGTTTTGAGCTTCCTTCGTAAACACTGATATAAAAAGAGATGATTTTTATATTTGGAATCTAAATTTGTCGCTATGTTGAACGGGACTTATGCTAATGCTGTGTGTCTTCTGAGATTCTATACCGCGTAAAGTATAGTCCATTAACGCATATAGGTTGTCGGTATCAATTTAGAGACGAATGCTCATAATGATTTTTGGCAGGCTCTATAGCCCTAGAGATGGAGAATATATAATATCATTGTAGCACTCACAGCTTTCTGTATGTTAACACACCTTTTCTATCCATACCCTATTTGCTCGGAAGCTGTATTTCTGTAGTATTGCTAGTGGTGACTGCGCCAAAATGAATAAAACCTTTATCAAGCAAATCAGAATAATAAGATTCCGTGGCAAGATGGCTGGTGGGGTAACCATTATGGAATTTCAGCAATATTTCATGTAATTGACTGATATTACCTTAATAACTTTTTCATACATTTAAATTGTTCAATCGAAATTACCGTATTTTAGGCTGACAACCTTCCATGGCATTACTGAAGGAGTGTGCTGCTGCAGAATTATAGCCGAACTAAACAAACTCAACATCTGGATACAATTTACATAATTTTCATGTATTTAGATGACAGTATCAAAATGAACACTTACCTGATACCGCAGCTCACTGGGCCGATACCGGGCCGATACTGAAAGTATCAGCACGGTATCGGCCCAGCGTCGGCCCAGTAAGCTGTGTTAACTGGATTATAATCTTATCAACGAGAAAATCTGCTTAATTTGTTTCCATTGCACAAATAAGCTCTTGCGCGTGTTTACTGTTATCTGCATATTTCTTGAATGCAATGCACCGACTAAAGCTATTCCAGTGGTTCTAGGACTTATGACGTAACATGTAGCAATGATATATTTCCAAACACGATGCACGGAAAAATAATTATGTAATCCATAACGTGAAATTGACGCCAGTTTCCAAAGTATTTGACGATACGTGTTTGAAAGAACGTGTTTTATATTTTATAAGACGGTGCAATTATTTCCAAAAATGTTGTTGTCAAACTCAGGATTAGTTATCATAAAGAGAATGGATGAAGCCGATCTGTCAGTCAAGTATATGTCGTCATAAGCTATTATGTCTTATGTAGGCTGACGTCACCGTCAAAATGCCTATTGAATGGCGTGACTAGGTGCGTCAGTAACCTTAAATAGTCCGTCAGTTGTACGGATTGCATTCTTTACAATTTAATACATTTAATAAAATCTCTGTTGAATATTTTGAAACTAACTTGACTGTGCGCTGTTTCTGCCATAAGCAGCAACATCCCGAGTCAAATTAGTTTCAAAATATTCAACAGGTTGGCTGTATTGTTTCCATGAAATTGGTATTCAGGGAATTCAGGATTCAAAGTATATAAGACGACCCCAAAAGGCGCAAAGCATGGGCTGAGCTTGGCTAGCGATGGACGGGGCGCAGGTAATAGTGGATTCATCTATTAGCTAGCTCTCATGAATGTCGCAAAATGTACAACCGTGCTGTCAGAGTGTACAATTATATATATGTGAAGTACAAATGGGACGAGTATTGGCAGAGTTCAGGTTGGACGACTTGTGCGAACATAATTTTGAAGCGCTGATGCACAGCACGGTCTTTGCATAGTTGGTTAACCATTGGAGCGACTTCTGGAACACGACATAGCTTTGCTTATGACAAGCCCAATTATACCAGATACCCGTCAACCTAGTATGCATACATACTCCATACTTGCTATGAAACAGCCATGTTCAAATCTCCGCAGTCCATGTGTCCGGATCCCAGTTACTAAAGCCACCGATGACATAATAGCAAAATTATAACCACACCCTAAGAGGTACATCAATGTTCAGTCTAAAATCGAGTGCCGTAAAGAGATATTTTATTGTAGTGGATCGTTTTTATTTGAGAGACACGTTGCAAGAGAACAACTCCCAACTTCGAGGTACCTCCCAACTTCGCCATGCAGACATGCAGAGGACAAGGTTTCAAAATTATTAAAACGTAACATCATGAAATTTTTCGAAAATCTGATGTTCTACGAGGACATGTCTAGTACTCAGAGTGATAAAACCTTAGCTCAATCATGTATTAGCCCAATATCTTTCCCCAACATTTTTCAGATGTGTCAGTCTGGCCCTGTTACCCCTAGTAGATACGCCACTGCAACTTGGACGCCCTATAATGTATACTCGCCACGACTATACAAAATCAATTACACAATTCAGATATTTAATACTACCCCGCCTCCGGGAAATGAAGGCAGACCAATCTTTCCGCAAGAGAGTCATATACATGTATATCGGGCTTTTTTTATCGGCGTGAAACATGGATAACTGTCTGTGTTTTGCGCTTGTGTATACGGATAGATCCAATAAAACCGTGCGTGAACTGCGAACATGTATCTGCCTGGCGAATGAACCCGGATGCGCTGTGATATGTAGGCGCCAAGACTCAACAGCCAACTGTCGATAGAGGGAATCATTTCTAGCTATGCCCCGCCCCTTTCTAGCTAAGTTCCGCCCACGCTTTCGCACTTCCTACCTATCTCCCTCCCACTTTTTCTATGGCGTATATTTTCTAAAGGCCATGAATCATTGTTTACAATCCACTCAAAATCATATCAACAATATTTAAGTGGGCGGGGCTTAGATAGCAAACTGTCTCCACGTCTCCATGACTATGCAGCATTGGTAATATTTCACTTACGGGAGGTGCAACCCTCTCTATTGATACTGATAGGGCGAGGGGAAGCTGCCATTGCTCAATTCCATAATTTATAATTTTGGGCGCACTTTGTCTGAACGCTGTTGAGCCACGACTTGCAGCTAAATTGCTTCCAAAATAATCACGACTTACATGCTTATTATCAAGAGTACTTGACATTTACTATATAAAGATGTATGGCGTTTGAAAAGGCATAACCCTTTGAATACTGAATTATCGGAATCTTAATCTTAAGTAAACCATACAAGTAACTTGTTGAATATTTCGAAACTAATTTGAGTTGGAGCTGTTGCTGCCACAGCAGCTCTAAGTTAAATTAGTCTCAAAATATTCAACAAAATATGTATTAGATTGTAAATGAGAAACGAATTTATCATATCGCTTTGACAGCAGTATGGGTATTCGGTTTAACGCTTGTGCATGATCGTGACCAAAGCTAAGCCTTTTTAGTCCTCAGCATAGATGTACGGTCCTCTCGTAAGATGCTACGAGGAAATAATCAAAGGCTAAAATTAGCGTCACACTCTTGGAGACAAACCAGGATCCCTTTGAAAGGGAGGACAAGAAACAATTTTGCGAGATGGCCCGCGGATTAATGACAAACATGAAAACGTTTTTCAGAGGACTTGGTGTAATTGGCAATTCCACCCCGATAGACCGATATTTAAACCCGATCTTTGTCCTAACCGAAATTAACTCGGAAAATACTACGTGATTTAACTAACATCGTTAGCTTCTTACACGTTCTAGACGATGTAGCAGAAGCAGCAGCAGCAATAACAACGACAACAGCCGCGGCGCACAAGCAGCAGCAGCAACAACAACAAAAACAACAGCAGCACCGGCAACAGCAACAACAACAACAGCAGCAGCAGCAGCAGCAGCAGCAGCAGCAGCAGCAATAACAACGACAGCAGTAGTAGCCTCAGTAGCAGCAGCAACAACGTTTGGAATCCGAATAACAACAGTAGCAGCAGCAACACTATAACAGTAACTATCGTCGCAACAACGGCATGAGCGACAGCAAAAACAACACGCAACACCGACCTACTGACCAACCGACCGAGCGACTACTACTACTACTACTACTACTACTACTACTACTACTACTACTACTACTACTACTACTACTACTACTAGCACAACGAGTAGATGAGTCATGTAGACAGAACACTAATTGTAGTCGTATATTAAGCAAAGAACACCTAAACATGATGGTCATCTATACAACGACGCAGTTGACAAAGTAACCATATACTAAGCAAACAATCCCAGTCAGAATTCTCTAGGAAATATATCATCAGCAAGGCTCAAACCACGCTGCAGTATGAAGGGGCCATACCAAAATTAAATGCCAATAAAGTACCAAGAATCAGCGAGCATAAGACAGCTCATGTTCCAATACTCGCAACATTTTTCGCAAAGTAACTTATCTCTGTAGAAACACAAATGGAGTGGCGAACTGCAATCGTGACCATAATCACCGGGAAAGAACAGAGATACAATATAGAACAGCATCAACAAGTATCAACCAGTATGTGTATCACATAATGGCCAGACATATAATGAAGCATGCAAAAATTAATAACTTCCTATACCCACTACAACATGGCTTCCGCAAAGCTTTCTCATGCGACACTCGACTATTAGAATCTGTCCACGCAATAACATCAAACATGGGCACCGACAAACCGGCGAACTGACTAAGAAGTCATGGAGTTTTTTCAAATGCTTCTATACCTCTAAGTTCACAGGCTCGACATGGCATCTCAGAAAACTTGAAACAGAAAGTGTGACAATTCGAGGACGACACCATGCCTTATAATAGCAGCATAGTTGGATGCAATAGAGCTTCAGAAAGACGTTACTAGACAAGCAAAATGGGATAGGGGTGGGTGGGTAGTAATTGGATAAAGTAATCTCACCAGCACTGATGAATTTAATGTCCGAAGCATAGCAAGACGACTTTGTCAAATGCGGGCTCCGATCAGCTAGTCGAGTCTCTGAAGTCATATTCAAATACTTCACATATTAGATGTCCTTATTATTAAAAAAAAACCCCGTCCAGCTCTCCGTCGTGAAATTAGAAAATCCTTCGAGTGTATGACGTGTTTGTCTGTGATAAATTTACAATTAAAAACGTATTCCGTTGACCATATTGAAACTAATTTGACTGGGTACTGTTGCTACCATAGGCAACAACAGCACCCAGTCAAATTAGTTTCAAAATAGTCAACAACATACCTATATAGTTACCTTGAAGTTTAGATACTAGTAATTTCGGTTTCAAAAATTTAATCGATTCAAACACGGGTGAAATGTGAGCGGAGTATAGGTAGAAATGGGTGGGGAATAGCTAGATATAGTGGCGATCCGGGGATTTCTTTTCAGCTGTGCCAAACTGAGGAAAATGTCTTCAATTTGTGTAAATATACGCGCAAACTGCGGAACATTTCCCGATTTTGGGTAAATGTATCCCCAATTTGGTTACGATTTTATGGAAATTAGTATTTACATAATCTTGGCAAATATGTATTTCTCCAAAAAGATCTCAGGTGTCGCAGTCTGCCCCAGTTCTCACCCGCCCCAGTAGTTACACCGCTGCCTATAAATGGCTCCAATAAAGAAGCTCTTCTAAATATTTCAGATATAAATCAGATGTAAATGCCTATGAATACATAGCCAATGTATGCAATAAAGCTAGCCAAACTCTAGTCCTAGGCTGGAAAACCCCTCATTATTTCAGGTCATTTCAACTCGTGTCCTGCAACAACAAGTACTATGAACGCTATACCAGCAGTCATGGTACACACTGGGCCTTGAATTTTTTTTCTGAAATCCCATATGCCATAAGTCAACTAGCAAAGTTTTAAAGAAAATCTACTAAACCACAAAATATATTGTTTTTAAAATTGTAATGCACACTCCATAAATAGCATAATAATCATCATGTAGATGGTAGCTATTAAGTGTCTGAAACAGAGGCAGATGGTACCAACTTGTTTGAGTCAACTTGATGGTCAGTGGGTAAACGTGTCTCGGTTTTCAACTCCATCACGAATGCTTTCGCTAACGGACGGACGTGTCAAATATAAAGTCTCAGTCTTTCACAATGGAACTATTTTGTCTCATATCTGGTTATTTAAAGACCTAAATAAATACATTGTAGAGAGAGAGAGACAGAGAGAGAGAGAGAGAGGGAGAGAGAGCGAGAGAGAGAGAAAGAGCGGTGAAGAGAGAGATGGAGAGAGAGAGGGTGGAAGAGAGAGGGATGGATGAAGAGAGAGATGGATGGAGAGAGCGAGAGAGAGAGAGAGAGAGCGAGAGAGAGAGAGGGAGGGAGGGAGGGAGGGAGGGAGGGAGAGAGAGAGAGAGAGAGAGAGAGAGAGAGAGAGAGAGAGAGAGAGAGAGAATAGGCGATTGAGAGGGGTGTGTGATGAGAGATGGTAATCATGATATTCCACTTCCTCATAGCAATATTGCTCTGGGCTGTGAAGGCTGCGTGCTTGTTGGCTATGTAGTAAAGGCGACTCATGCAAGACATTGATTAAAGATTTGTGCCAGATCGTTGAGCATGGAACATCAAAGGGTGGTTTGTGTCTATTTCAATATTAAATTAGCTCCGGGTGTCTCTGAGAATGGCGACTTGGTATTTACAGGGGGTGGGCGTTCGCATTACAAACTCCCATTCACTCTGCATTTACACGGGCTTACAGGAGAGCCGAAAACAGCTTGTGTAGTTTATTTCAGGACAACAGTTGCTAGAAGGTTTCAAGAGTATCTGGAGTCTGACTGGAATCAGACATTTGACTTGATATCACATTTAGATGCAGCACATAGAATGGCATGTGTTGGGAGTCACCTAGATTCATTTCAAAACACCCCCTGGTAACACAGCCAGGTTCTGTTGACCATTAAAGGGTTAAAGTATTGTCATCTTTTGGTTCCAAAAGACAGGTGGGCTCTATGGCAGGTTTGAAAACTGTAGTAGGAGAAGCGGTCCACAGTTTTAAACCGAGAATAAGAAAGAAAGAAGAAGGAAGAAAGAAGCAAAAAGAAAGAAGAACGATCCTGAGTGATTGTTATAATCTGTGATTGCATCGCAGATTAATTATGCATTGCATGGCGGACAAACCTCAATTCATTCTGCATTTAAAATGGGGTTATAGAAGAGCTGAATATAGCTTGTATCGGTATGATTATGACGTCGTCATACACGCGCTGAGCTGATTATGACGTCATACGAGGTCAGATGATGGATGGATACTCTGGAATGGTGAATTACATACACAATACCTATGCCTAGTTCGCAGCCACATATAAACGAGAATGCAAATTTGTGTGTAACTCGCATTCGTAAGGGGTGTTGGACCTGCCAAGGCCTGGTACCGTAATTTTTGAGTGACAGGGAAAGATTGAATGATCCCCGAACGCCCTATCTATAAATTTCCTGAAAACTATACAGGGAAGCTGTTGAATAATTTGTAACTAATTTGACTGGGTACTGTTGCCGCTGGCAGCAACAGCGCCCAGTCAAATTAGTTTCAAAATATTCAACAGACTATTTATTAAATAGTAAATACATACAATTTGTACAACAACACATAGACCATCTTCAAATATGCGTTCGTGATGTACCTATCGACGTCATTCATGACGTCATTCATTATGATGTCATTCTACACATCACGCAGTTGATTATGACGTCTTATGATGGGTGGATGCTCTGAAAAGGTGAATTCCGATACCATGCATGGAGAAACTAATGCTATGATACATGGAAAGTTGATGACCTCAGACCACGGTCCATAGTGGTGTAGTAGCTAACCACCGTCCAGTGTGGTGTCCTGCTAGGGATGTGATCTGAGTAAATGTGATTTACTTCTTAAACAAATACTCTTGCTAATTTATCAACATCATTCCTAGTGGTGGCGCTTATAGAACGTATGCTAAACAATATAATTTTATACAGAGAATGTAAAGCATAGAGGTGACGCATTTTGTCAAATAAATTACTAATAATGCAGGTTACTGCGTCAGTACTTGGTCAATACCGTATTGGCCCAGTACCGGCCAGTACCGGCCAGTACCTGCCCAGTATATTGCTATGTCATGCAGATATTCAGTTACAGAGTTCCATCTAATGTAGAATAAAATGTGTTCGCGGTCATGCAGATCTTTATTGGTTCATACGAATACAAATAAATTGGCCTTCTGGGTTAGAACAATGAAATTGGTTCCTCCGCATACATCGTGAAATTGATTTGTAGAAATGCAAAATAAACTTATCTTCTGGGAGGGTCGAATCAGATGTGTTCCGGGTAATGAATAATGAAATTAAATCCCGAAAAAACAGAATGGCACTGGTTACTTCGCAGCCAGAATCGACTTCGTATGGTGGAATTAAAACATGAACGGAGTTAATTGAATCGCGGAACGTGACAAGTTCTGGAATGTGATCTGATATTTCAGAGGCCTGGGAAGGAAATGAAGCGAACTGGAATACTGAACGCCACATTGAATGCGCGAGTGATCATATTAGCCAATGACTTATGGTAATGTAATGATGGCGTGGTCGTATCTGAGCTGAATACGAAATAGGAATCGTGGGAGAAATGTCTTCGCCATTAAAATAGCACCAGTGACTGCACTGAATGATTAAATGACTTCTTCCAAAGCAGGAATGCGCTATATGCTATACCATATACAACTACTACATGACGTATTGATACAGGACGATGGTGATTGCGGACCAAAAATACATTTCGATAGTTACGCGTGCTTCGTCATCTTACTCTGAAGTTTGCGACGTATGATTTCAGTTAGTTTATGTAACGTCATGGGATTGCAACGTTAGTTGAAGTGACGTCAGTTGAAGTGAAGTTAGCTGACTTTGACGTCTGTAGTGGTATCAGTTGAAGTGACATCAGTTAATAAGGAGAATAAGCCTGACCTATAGATCAGATCCAGGAACTGTACACTCATAACGGCGCTACATGACTACTCCTAACAGAACCATCTTGTCTGAAAAGGCTGTCTCATTGGGCAGGTACAAGGCCACAGAAGCCGTGTGTCACATGTATTGGGTAGATCTGATATGCCACTCAGGTACATGATGTCATAATCAATTATGTCACTTGTAGGCTAACGTCATAATCAAAATACATAATGAATGCCTTATCTAGCGCCGACATGAGCATTTAACCCTTTAATGACGAAATTTGGTTTAAAAGCTCAATTTTTGCCAATGTTTGAATGTTTATTTGCTGGCCACGGGAAACATATTTTTTGAAAATGTGCTACTGGAGTGGCTTGCGTGGTCACAGTGCCAGTCATTCTAGTGGTAAATTATGAAAAATAGTATTCTCTTTTCCTGCAAATGGACATTCCTTCAAGACCACTACTGATGCCAATTTTGACCGGCCTCGCCATGAAAGGGTTAACGCTCTGCCAAGTGTACGAATTCTATGTCTTTGATGAGTTTACAATTTAATAAAGACTCTGCTGAATATTTAGAAAATAATTTGACTTGGAAATGTTGCTACGATAGGAAGCAACAGCGCCCAGTCCGGCAAATTAGTTTCAAAACATTCAACAGCGGACCTGTATAGTTACCTTGAGAATAAAATTCTGGGAATTCAGTATTCAAAGTATAGAAATTGAGTCCTACACTCATAAAACGTGGGCGGAGATAGGTTAGAAATGGGCGGGACATAGCTAGAACTGGAGCCCTATATTAACATTGGTTCTATCTGCAGTATCACTTATTCTGCTGACACATACTTAGCCTGACAAATCACGACCAGTTCAGCACCCAGGATTTGCATTTGAATAAATTCAAAATAAGATGACGGAGCTGCCAGAAGACTGGTGTTTCGCTGTTTGTCATTCAGAGAGCTCGGGGACGTTTGGGTTTCCATCATGATAAAAAGCTGTATATATTGCCCCGGAAACAAATCATGCATAAATTTATGCGACGATAAGGCCGGAAATTACCGTATCCTATGTCGTATGGAAATAATGCCGAGGCGGTGGCTGCCAAGATTGTCTGCTGAATTCCATCTTATCTAGGAACCCATTCCGCGAGACACTGGATGGCTCGGGTTGATTTTAATGTCCGCATCAAACTGGTGATACATGGACTAAGATAATAACATTAGCAACATGATCCACTGTGCTTTCTGTGAATAGCATTGTTTACATGTTATCCGTAAATTATTGTCCATATTTTATACATTTTTGAAAACGTAGTTCTGTCGCTTCCATGACGTAACAAGATGGCCGTTAGACGCGTATTCTCGACACGAAGACACGACTTTATTTTTAGATTGGGTGTCTCCAATGTTTGTTTCAAGCGTAGCTCACATTGCAAATTTTGTCCTTCAGTAACTGGAGATTTTGATCTCATATACTGAAATTATTTGACGCAGTTGCCCATACCTACTAGTAGTTTTTAGCAATAACATTTCCAGAGCTGTGGGTGTTCCAAATTAATGGAGGGTTATCCTCACTCAACAACACAACACCACCAACAACAACAACAACAACAACAACAACAACATGCATGCGGGGGACTGCGGATTAAGACTTATAACGAAGGGCATAGGTTCTACAATCTGCACTCATCGTAGGTCTTTTCGACGCCCGTATCTGGGATGCTATATGCGCTAAAATCATAACCATGTTATCTTATTAATTAATTAATTATAACAATAACGGTGGTAAGCTGATAAGCCCGAGACTTTGTTTATGGATCCCGAATAACCGTTATTACTACAAATACTATTACCATAGCGCCTGCCAATGGACTTTGTTCACTACCCCGCACACACACGCGCGCACACGCACGTACGCACGCACGCACGCACTCACGCACGCACTCACGCACACACACACGCACATACATACACATCACAACGCACGCACGCACTCACGCACGCACGCACGCATATATACATACTCACAACGAACGCACGCACGCACGCATGCAATTCCAATGCTAGCATCCCCAAGCACGTGTGCTTTCGCGCGTGCATGCGTGCGGGCATGCGTGCGTGCGCGCAGGCGTGCGTGAGTGTGCGAGTGCGTGCTCGCGTGCGTGTGGGCCTGTCTACCTGCATGTCTGCCTGCATGCGCGCAACGTCATGACTGTTTTGGAGTGTAATAATTCAATGAAATCAATGACGTATTTGAAGCTAAACGCCAGTAGTAATTCATGCATAAAATAGCCGTAACATGAAACAGAGCCACCTACGTATATTAACCAAGTTGAAAAATGAAATTACAGATGTTATTTGGTGGATAAGTACTGTGACTATGCTATAACTCCAGGTATAGTTAAAGATGCATGACCTCCGAGAGGTCCCGGTGAATTTTATCAGATCATCAAACAAATAAGTTGCATAATAGTATTTGTTGTTCATACAATACCAGCTGAATTGCAAACCACCTCTAGGTAGCGAATATTCTGGTTTCTCTGCGAAACGGCGATTTGTGTTTACATTTTTTCTGTTTGTGAAATTCATAATTTGCATCTTGTATATTGAGTAGTCGTATAAATAAGAATTGATGTTAAAATGAGAGTATTGTCCAACTGAACGAGTTTTATAGACATGGTTCCATATATTCAATGTATAACCTGATCAGGTATAGCCCCTTTAAGTTGTCTACGACAACAACATCTTCCACCAAATTTGTTGAAACACCAGTTCATCTTTTAATTTAAATTTTGACATCAGAGTGGTAAGTATTACTTGATGTATAGCGTAGTGTTACTATATTGTAGCGCTGTAGCGCGTCAATATAGAATTTGATATCGGCGCATCCGTTGGTCAACAGCACATGGGACCAACATCAAATACTGTTTGCGCCAATATGAAACAGTATGATTTTACACACATTTCTGGCTTCGTGCGTGTACCGACCCTTATTAATGGGTCAAGTTAACATTTTATTCGATCAGGCCCTACACAGTCAAAATGCATAGAGTTTTACTCAGGTGTTACATAAGGTTGTATCGGATCTACGCTGCTGTATTTGATTGCACAGGTTCAGGGTCAATCGGGCTCAAATGTGGTTCGTATTGGATCCAGGGGATTTTATTATCTGAATGATTATGTATTGATTGTGTTTTGGTCATTGGTGGGTCGTACAGCAGGCTGGATTATCATATCTACTCAAGAACACTGAAAAAGTTAACTGGATATAATTAACGGTATGTAGAAATTTCCCTCTGAAGTGATGCTGTAAGTAGCATATATGACAAGAGCTATGCCAGTCCCTGCTAATCCTCTTAATGGATTTCTGATTTAATATACTGTCGCGTATTTTTGTACTGGTGCTGTTCCATAGTTGTGTGACTGCTATTGTAATTCATCGTTTGCCTATTTCTGTCCGTGTCAATTTAGTGTGCAGATTGTGTTTGGCCCTAGTGTTGTGCTTGTGGATGTCAGTGCTGAGTGTAAACTTGGAAGCTATGCATTGTGGTAATATATTGTGATGAAACTCCTTTACAATGGTATACATCTGTAGTTTGCCTATGTCAGTTAGTTATAATAGTTTTCCTGACTTGAATATATTCTGGCCCTTTGCTCGTATAGAAAGGAGTTTTAGTACTTTCTTCTGAAGGCGTTGTAGTTTTGTTAGGTTGCTTTTTGTGTGTATTTGTCTAGATAGCATTGCAGTAAGTGAGATGAGGAGGAACATGGGTTCTAGTATCTAGTTTTAACTGTAGTTGGTGTCATGTACGTTTTTTTTGTCTTTGTATGACACCTATGCCTGTCTCAATTTGTTTGGCCCAGGTCAAATGTTTGTACACGTATACGCCCAAAAATTTGGCGAATGGGGCCTCCTTAATTTCCTTTTAGTTTATATAGATTTTGAGAGTATTATCCTTTATTAGTTTAAGATTTGTAAACAATATATAATTTGTTTTGTCAACATTCAATGATAATTTGTTTATTGAAAACCTTATTTGCATTTTTGTGTTCAAGGTGTCCATGTGGTCATCGCAACAAAATCATTTGTGTAATTAGCGAACAGTACACATGACATATGCTTGCAGATGTTAGGTAGATCATTTATGTAAGGAATGAACAACAGAGGGCCAAGAATAGATCCCTGAGGAACACCACAATTTAATTACCTGTTTTGAGAGCATATTTCATTGTATTGCACGCATTGTGTATTTTGACGTAGGTAGTTCTGAAACCAAGTGAGTGCACTGCATCTTATGCCATAATAGACGAGCGTTTCTAGTAATATCTGGTGGTTGATGGTGTCGAAAGCTTTTGAAAGGTTAGAGAAGATGCCTATTCTACTTTGGGTTTTTTTCAGTGATTCAATAATTTTTTTCAGTAATTTCGGCTATTGCATGTATTGTTGAATGCTTCTCACGAAATCCATATTGCGATTTGTATAAAATTGACGTTTTGTCCAGGTAATTTGTCAATCGATTGTACATTAGGAGCTCTAGAAGCGTGGAGAAAAGTGGAAGTATGGAGCCTGGCCTGTAGTTAGAGAAATCAGTAGAATCCTTGACTTTATAAATTGTTGTAACACGTGCTAATTTTATTTTTGATGGGAAAATGCCTTGTGAGGGATAAGGATATCCATAACACAGGTTTTATAATGCGCCATTTAAAGCCATCGATTCCGGCACTTTTGGGTGGGTTAAATGTGTTTAGAATGTTCTCTTCAGTGTTAGTAGGGTTGACGACGAATGATGATTGATAGCTGCATGCAAGGTAATTAGAAAAAATTGTTTTAGATGTTGATTGGATTTTGTTCGAAAATTCTGGCTCAAAATAATCGTTCAATCCATTGCAAATTTCAAATTTATCTGTAATGACTATCTTTGTTGAGAAATTGAGTCTGTTGTGCGACATTGGTCTTATTTAAAAGTGATTTAATGGTTTTCCATGTTTCTTTTATGTCATTTTTATAGTGTTCGAATTTATTGTGATAATATATTTTCTTAGACGTTTTTATTATTTGGTCTCATTTATTTGTAACTTTTTTAAATGAATTTCATTGTGTTTAGTTTGACACTATAAATGTTAAGTAGAGCTGGTGTTTTATATGACAGGCAGATATTAATCCATTTGTAAGCCAAGGTTTAGTTGGGTTATGCTTATATTTTTTATTTTCTTTCATTGGAAAGCTTTGTTAGAAAATAGTCGTGCAATCAGCGCAAAAGAAACATTTGATAAGGTTCCCTGCGCCTTTGACCAACAGGTGCGCAGATATCAAATTTAATGCTCTTCCTCTGCGCCGTTGGCCAACGGACGCGCCGCTATCAAATTCGATATTGGTCCTGCGCCGTTGGTTAAAGGCCAAAATTCGATATTGACGCGTTGCAGCGCCACTATATTAATAATAATAATAATAATAATAATAATAATGCAAAAAATTCGTTGTTCATTTTCTCCGAGTCTGGAGTCTAATAGGTGGTATAATTGGATGGATGTAGATTTGTCAGCTTTACTATTTTGATGGCAATAGATAAGTCTAAAAAGAAGCAATTAACAGACTCATTTAAATATGCATTACACCAAATAGAACTGGGACGGATCAAGATGGACGGGTGGGGTGCGAAAGACCCGAAACACTATGGCTCGTGGCTGTAAAAGATTTTCCCACCATATTAATGTTGTGCTCCATAAATAAGAGAAACGTTCAAATATAGGACAAAGTGGATAACTGTTATCAGCTCTGTAACTTTGAATTTACAACTATTGATGTAGTCCACGTCTACAATGACTCTTAGCAGGCCATGTGACAGATATTGAGACACACCTGATGGGCCGGGTGGGCGGGTGGGCAAGTAGGCATGAGCGTGTGTCCAAATATATGTCACAGGGCCAGGTTAAAGTCAGATCGAACAAATATTCAGTGGCGGATTACGCACCAGGTCTGTTAGGCACAACCCTAAGGCCTGGAAATTTTAGGGGGCCGGGCGTTGAAGATATTTTTGTTCTCAATTTAGGTCTTCAGCCTCTTCTTACACTAGTAATAGTAAAAAGTAAACTCTATGATGATCTGGCAATCCCCTACTTTGGGGCCTTATTACCCTTCAAAAGACCCAGTATATACATGTAGGCCTAAGGGCCGGTGAACACTTAATCTGTTCCTGCAAAGAATGGTGTTGTGTATCCGTAAGAATGCAAGAAATTGTATCTCAGAGAATCTAATTTCCACAGGGGGTGGGGAATGACTCACGTATCCTCCCCACACATTGTCGGACCGGGTATCCTCACAGGCCCTTCCAAGACAGCCCATCCCTAAAATAAATGTCTCGCTATGCCCTTGTTTTAAATTAAGGATAGCTTTGTGCCTAAATTCACACTCGATAATGCGGATGTAGAGATCGTCTCTGAATACCTATATTTGGGAGTTAAATTCACCTATAATGGTACATTCACAAGAGATATTAAGCACTTATACGATAAGACCAGCCGAGCAATGTTTGCCTTGCTCACAAAAGCCAAATCTCTCCATTTACCAATTGACCTACAATTGAACCTTTGTGAACATATGAATTATTTAATATCAGTCCCTCAGAAATTTTCAAGGTTACTTTGTAAATTCAGAATGAGTAACCACAGGCTACCTGTAGAACTCGGATAATATGAAAATCCACTATCTCGAAACGAGCTGCGAGTGTGCACAATATGTGCTCAGAACGCCCTAGGTGACGAATTCCACTATCTCTTTGAATGCTCCGCCCTAGATAGTGAAAGAAATGAATATATCGATAAATATTATAGATTACGCTCAAATACCCTAAAGATGAAGCAACTTATCTATGTTTGCAACAGATCAAGATTACTATCGTTCTGTAAATTTTTAGATGTTGTTTTTAAACGTGTGAACTGAAATATAAATATTGCATTCCTTTTCCCCCTTGGGCCATGATGTGGCTTGGGTGTAAATAAATTTAAAAAAAAGAAAAAGAAGAACGCGTTGACCCGCTGTTATTAATCCTTTATTTATCTCTCACGCGGAGTCACTATCGATGAGTTTCTCGCTCAGTTCCTCGCTTGACCAATTAATTACTATCTAGCATTGAATTTGACATGTCTGTTAATTAAATTCTATTTCTGTGGTTCGTGTCACAAGTTGAGACTTGCTAGACAGTTAGATTCGTTAATCCTCTGCGTGGACGAAGGGATATAATTTGTAGGCGATTTATAGAGTCCCGATGAAATAGACGTATGATACTATATCCCACGAATATCAGAATGCGAGGAGTTGTAATCAATGGTAACTGTGTACGTATTCTGTATACTGTCACTCATATGGCAGGTCCCAGACAGATTAATGGATGATTCCAGTTTATCCATCGATCATATAATGTCATAATCAACTACGTGACATGCATGATGACGTCGTAATCAATTAAGTTATAAATGAAGGAGATAAGTTCGTCACGAACGCTTAATTGATGACGGACTAAGCGTTGTTGTAAAAATTGTATGTCTTTACTATTTAATAAATCCTTCTGTTGAATATTTTAAACCAATTTAACTGGACGCTGTTGCTGCCATAGGCAGCTAAATTAGTTTCAAGATATTCAACAGCTTACCTGTATATCTTTCTGGGAATTGATAGTCAGGGAGTTCAGGGATCGATCGATCCTAACACTGGCGAAGTGTGGGTGGCGCTTAGCTAAAGATCTATGGCATGGCTAAAACTGTATTCCTTCATGACGGAAAGGCATTAGAGCTGTGTTCATTTTGCATTGGCATATTAACATGCACTTAACCATACGCCCTGTCTGGTGCGGTTATTTAACTTGTGCAGGATGGTATAAACCATAGCGGTATGATGAATATGAAATGTAATGACGTAAACAACAAGCGGCATCTTACATATTTATGTTCACGTTTTGTTCACTCAAGCTTTGCAGAGAGTAGATGCGGGTACCAATCACCATGTCAACTCTGGGTTAATAGGTTATTATGTTGTTGTTGATTGCTGCAATAAAATAGGGATCTATTTCTAGCCATGCTCCGCCAATTTCTAGCTATGCTCCGCCCATTTCTACCTCAGCTTTGCCTATGCCTTGCACGTGTTGGGGTAGATTTATTTACTGTGAATCCTGATTTCACAGAATCACATTTTCAAGGTAACTATGTGGGTAAGCTGTGAGTGTGTAAACCCTGGCAGCTACAGCGTCTGATTAAATTAGTTTCAAAATAATCAACAGAATATTTATTAAATTGTAAATCCATCAAAGACATAATCCCTACACTTGACGGGTTTTTAAATTTTCATGACGGAGTTAGATACGCCATTCATTACGCATTTTGATTGTGACGCCAGTCTACATGTGGCGCACTTGATCATGACGTCATATATTGAGTGACATATCAGATCTCTCCATTGACTGGGAAGTAAAAGTTGTATTAGTGTTATTATTTTACCATTTCAACGTTATCGCCCGCGTCGTCATCATCGTCATCACCAGCAGAATTACCGTTATCATTCGTTATTAGCCGACTTATTCATCGCCAAAGAATGGAGATTAGAAATGCCATATATCAATCACGTATGGAGATTCAATGTGTAGGCGCTATGACCGTCAACCGGTACTTATCTATCACTCGTTACTTGGCATAAAGTGACCCAATCATGCGTATAAATGCTCTGATTAGGTCATGATGGATTACTACATGCCATTTTACTGAAAGGCGTTTTTCATCTCTGAGTAATATTCGCGCTAAACAAATCACCTTAATACTTAATATATGCAGTTAGCCCTTGCAGACCACCAAAAAACGAGAAATTCTTTTTGAGCCATAGGATGCTATGTTGAGTATTTTGAAACTAATTAGACTAAGAGCTGCTGCTGTCGATGTATATGTCAGCAACAGCTTCCAGTCGAATTAGTTTCAAAATATTAAACAGCTTTCCTGTATAGTTGTCGTTAAATTCAGACATCAGTGTTTCAAGGGGAAACTGATTAACTGAGCTGGAAGAAAACCTGCTACGTTCACCAGTAATTAGTTTGACTACAGCCAATTTCATTCTGGTATATATGTGTAGCAGTTATATATGTGATGTTTCTCGCATCCTATTGAACAAATCCAGTTTATTATCTGTGAAAAACTACTTGACTGAAAGTCGTTGCTGCCGCAATAACATTCAATCAAATTGTTTTTAAAATGTTCATTATGTAGCATATGATATTTAGAGAGCACTATTTGGGTAATTTCAGAGCGGAAAAAAATTAATAAATTATCCACGTGGACTATATATCCTTGTCGTCCGAAATTAACAGAATCTCCTCAGGGAGTTACAAGACCGTGGGTTTTAGAAGATGTTATTGTACTCAATGAGACTTTGCTCATCTTGAGCAAATTTTATTAAATGAATAATTGATTCCGCGATAATGAATAAATGGGGCAAGTTGGTTCTTGCCAAAGTGCATTACTGGTAACATTTATTTCTTGGCTCTGTTGTTTCTCAGACCCGGTTGCTATTAGGCACTTTGCTCAAAGTTTGAACCTTTTCTCTTACTAGTTTCTCGTAGATCCTTGATCCTTAGACCCATTCGTTCTTAGATCCATGACCCAATGTCTATTAAACACATTAGTTCTTAAACCCATTTGTTCTTAGGCCACTTTGTTCTTAGACACATTTGTTTTTAGGTCCATTTCTTCTTAGGCCCATTTGTTTATACGCATATTGCTCTTTAGCTTCGTTCCTTGCTAGGTGCATGTTAGTTCCTAGACCAGTTTTAGAACTGAAAGTTTCTGCGTGAGCCGGTACCTTGATAACTTGTTTCCCGGATGGTGTAGTTTTTAGGCACATTTGGGTTTTTTGGATGGGTAGTTCCAGGACGAGTTGGTTCTTCTCCTGAGTGGTTCTTCGATGCGTTGAATGTTGTAGTGTGTTCTTCTTAGCGGATTTTGATCTGGGAGAGAATGATTACTGTATAGTTTAGTTATTGGACTGGATGGTTACTAGATAAGTTTTTTTTTTGGACTTGGTGTTTCATAGATCTGTTGTGTATTGTACTATGTGATTCTTGGTTGTTTCTTGAACTGGATAGTTATTCATACTTAAATTGGTTGTATCATGCATACTTTAGTTGGTTCCACCACAGAATGGGGCCCTGGAAAATGCAGTTCTTGAATGCGTGGTTGTTGGATGAGCTGGTCCCTGAGCTGGGATGTTCTTGCATGGATTAGTTCTTGGAGTGGGTGTTTCCTATATGGGTTCTTGGATGAGTTAGTTGTTGGATGCATGGTTCTGTGGTGAGTTGGTTCTTTACTCGAGTGGTTCTTGTATTGGTGTTTCTCTGAGGATGTGGTTCTTGGCATAACTGTTCATAGACGAGATGGATCCTCGATGGTTTGCCTCATAGACGAAAATAACCCTTATAGGAGTTGGTCCTTCGATTAGTTGGCAATAACTTACAGGCAAATTACTTTCAAAATATTCAACAGAATGATTATTAGAATTGGAGATTCACCAAAGACATACAATTCCTACACCTTAGTGGCTACGTTATTTTGATCGTGACGTCACCTAACTAGTGACATAATTGATTTTGACGTCCGATACGCATGTGACAGATGGGATTTCTCTATGATAACCACTTCCCACGATCACGTGGTTTGTGCACATCCCAACATTATTCAGCACATAGCTAGGAGACCAACACTCATTTATTAAGCAGCCAGACAATAATTTCAAAAGAGCAAGGGCAAAATCTTTTGACTTGCTGACTATTTTGAAAACAATTTGACTGAAAGTTGTCGGTGGCTTAGCTATCGGCAGCTTTCAGTCAAATTGTTTGCAAAATATTTAGCATATCCAGAAATATAACCCATGGAATATGTCGTCTGCAAAACCTCAACGGTCAGACAGTTCGCAAGGACAATTCATAGCTATCTTTATCAAGGAAGATGACACTGGGTATGAGGAGTAATAACAGGATTCAATGTCAGTACCTTTTAAGGCTAACCTAAATTATTTTAACAAACTTTTGCACATAAATAATCTAAGTTAGTCATACTCTGTTTTACCTTTCATATTGTCTATACAGACTAACACCGATACCTAACTTTTGTCCGGGCATACAAGAAGCTTTTAACCCGCGTTCCGAACATTGCGCAAAGGGAAAGTATAATCTCCACAATTTGATATCCCTTGTGTACCATTTGCAGCACCGTGGCTAATGCGAATTTGCAGCAATCTCAGCCTTATGATGTATGGGTTGCCAACTCAATATCTCGACAAAATGCGTCTGTCTGCTATGCTTTATTGATGAATTTCTTCCACACTCTCTTACCACTGTTGTCAATTTAGGAGATTTCGAAAACAAATCGATTGAAAGACTTTTTAAATGTCCTCGAAGCAGTCAATAGAAGCGATACGCAGATGGGTAGGCAGGCAGGCAAGCATGTGGGTAAGTATGGGAGCGTACGGTTATGCATGTAGGAAATACATTAGTTTCTCTATGACATGGCCGATCTAGCAATGGGAATAATGCTACACATATGTCGGATGGATTGGCTCAGGGAATAACTTATTCTGCTATTCATTATCGCACGCAAATAAAAGTCTTTTAATTAATTAAATTAACATTTAGACTAAGATGCCAGTTACAAGAGTTTGGATAAAAAGGGGGTGGGGTAGAAATATGCTGCTGCTCTCAATAAAACTCCACCAACCATTTTCATTTTATTATTAGTACTACATTACAAGTTGATCATGATTCAGAGAGCGCTAGAGAGAGAGAGAGAGAGAGAGAGAGAGAGAGAGAGAGAGAGAGAGAGAGAGAGAGAGAGAGAGAGAGAGAGATGTGTGAGAGAGAGAGAGAGAGAGAGAGAGAGCGAGAGGGAGAGGGAGAGGGAGAGAGAGCGAGAGGGAGAGAGAGCGAGAGAGAGCGATGGAGAGAGAGCGAGAGAGAGCGATGGAGAGAGAGCGAGAGAGAGAGCGATGGAGAGAGAGAGAGAGAAAGAGCGAGAGAGAGAGAGACAGAGCGAGAGAGAGAGAGAGAGAGGGGAGGGATGGAGAGGGGGTGGGAGAGAGGGGGGATAGCGATGGGAGAGAGAGAGAGGTGGGAAAGATAGAGATGGGAGAGGGAGAGAGAGAGAGAGGGGGGGGGGAGAGAGAGAGAGAGAGAAAGAGACGGGGAGAGAGGGAGATAGAGATGGGTTGGGGTGGGGGTGGAGAGAAAAGTAGCCAGATGGTGATGGAGAGAGAAAGGCAAAATAAAGAAAGATGGATAGAAGGAAGGAGATGGGACTAGTGTGAGCTAGAGAGGGAGTGAGGGTATGGAGGAAGAGAGAGAGAGAGAGAGAGAGAGGGAGTGAGTGAGAGAGAGAGAGAGAGGGGTGAAAGATAGTGTGTGTGTGTGTGCGTGCCCGCGTGCGTGCGTGCGTGCGTGTGTGTGCACGCGCGCACGCTTTCAATAGGTCTATTCACATTTTGATATTTAATTTGATGATTCTGCATGAAATCTTACTTAATCATTTAGTCTTATGTCATGTGCTCTAAAAGCCTTTGCACATAAAGCCGCTTTACTAAGCACCAGGGTGAATGCATGCGTGCAAAGCCCTGCATGCATCAGCAAAGTTTGTCTTAATGATATGGTATTTTTGTATGTACGCATATGTACCGCCAGTTTGACATTGGGTATCTGTAAATTAGCATTAGTGTGCGTGCGTGCGTGCGTGCGTGCGTGTGTGTATGAACAGGTCTGGTCCCCTTACTGCATCTCTCATGGAGAAAGTGGTCATTCTAAATGAAAATACGTTTAGATTTAATACTACCATGACAGTGCAAGTTATTGGCCCGTTACCGGCCTAGTATCATGCACTATCAGGTTACACATCCATCGTGTAATTTGCTATATTCTTCTATGTTTATATTCTCTTAACAAGTTTTGCCTCCATACGTATACCTATGCACACATTCAGAGGTATAAAACAGCAGACTGAACCCTGATATCGCGGGGTACTGGGCCGGTGTTGGACCTATACTGGACCAATACCGCCTGTTATTGGTCCGGTTCCAGGCCATTAACATGCGTTGTCAGAAGATGGTCATATTTCGCCCATTGAAATAATGCCATTGAGATATATTCAAGATTATCGGTGCCAATGATAAAACTTCGGTGACACATTTCGTCATATTTCGGCACATTGACGTCGTAAATAGCCATCTTCGAACAGTAGGTACGGCAGATCTAAGAATCACGACAATCTGACTTGATTGATTGAGTATATTATACACCAGCGATCAAATTTCTCACTGGAATCAATGATAATTGCTGAAACTCCCACATTCCCGGTTGGTCTCCACAGACATTGCTAGTATTTGGGGGTTGGGGGGGGGGGGGGGGAGCTATAACTTTACTACAGTTTGCTAGCCAAGGGTTACGCCTGAAAATGGCTACATTTCTTTCTACAAACCAAAGTTTGGCATGATTCAACACTACACTCACCGCAGGAGTGTGTATCGACACAGTGGTTGACAATGGAAAGAGGCTGTGAACTGGCGGGAGAAAAGTTGGTTTGCAATCAGCGCACGTACCAAGCGTGTATAAAACATGACTGGGCACAACCAGCTGTTTCTCATCCTGCAGAATATGTAAATGCCCCTGGACCATGATCAAGTTACATGAATGGTCCATTATCAATTATCTTAATGGAGGAATCATCCAGTTTATCCACCTATCACATGACGTCAAAATCAAATACGTGACGTGTATGATGACGTCATAATCAATTACGTCATGCATGACGTAGCTAAGTTCGTCACGAACGCTTAATTGTTGACGACTAAGCGTTGTTGTGCGAAATGTATGTCTTTACTATTTAATAAACATGCTGTTGAATATTTTGAAACTAATTTTACTGGGCGCTATTGCTGCCATAGACAGCAAAATCGCCCAGTCAAATTAGTTTCAAAATATTCAGCAGCTTACCTGTATAGTTTCCGCGAAAAACTCAGGGATATCAGAGATGGATGGATCCCAACATGCGCGAAGTGTAGGTGGAGTTAGCTAAAGATGAGCGGGGCATAACTAAAACTGGATTCCCCCATTATCTTAATTGCCCTGGCTTCCTAAGGAGGAGACGGCTTTGTGTTCTGTCTGACTGTGTCGTTGCTGGCTTGTGCGTGTGTTCCGAGCGTATCTAACAAGCAGCTTTTACCTGATGACTCTTAGAGTTGGTGTACGAATTGTATGTCTTCATTATTTAATAAACTTGATGTTGAATGTTTTGAAACTAATTTCACTGGGCGATGTTGCTGCCATATGCACCAACTGCACCTAGTCAAATTAGTTTCAAAATATTCAACCTGGAAAGTGATAGTCAGGGAGTTCAGGGATTGATCGGTCCCAACACGGGTGACGAGTGGTTGTAGCTTAGCTAGAGATGGGCGGGGATTTAGCTAAAATTGTATTCCTCCATTGAGCGGTGTCGGCCGAAGCGACGTCAGTTGAAGTAATGTCAGTTGATTTTGATGTCAGTTGAAGTCATCAGTTGATAATGAGAATATGCCTGTTCTTTTGATCAGATCCAGGAACTGTGCACTCATAACGGCGCTACGTGACCACTCCTAACAGCGCGATATTGTGTGAAAAGTGTGTCTCATGGGCCCGGTACAATGCCACCGAGGCCGCGTGTCACATGTAGTAGGTTGATTCTATCTGACACTTAATTATATGAGGTCATAATCAATTATGTCACTTGTAGGCTGACGTCATAATCAAAATACATAATGAATGTCTTATCTAGCTGCGTCATGAACATTTAACCCTTTAATGACTAACTTTTGTTAAAAAGCAAAATTTTTGCCAATTGACTGTTTATTTGCTGGCCAAGGGAAACATATTTTTTGAAAATGTACCGCTGGACTGGCTTGCTCGGTCACAGCGCCAGTCATTGTAGTGGTAAATTGTGAAAAATAGGATTCTACTGGCCTGCACATAGCCATTCCCCAAGACCACTACTGAGGCCAATTCTGACCGGCCTCGTCATGAAAGGGTTAACAGTCTGTCAAGTGTACGAATTCTATGTCTTTGATGAATTTACAATTTAATGAAGATTCTGTTGAATATTTTGAAAATAATTTGACTTGGAAACGTTACTGCCATAGGCAGCAACAGCGCCCAGTCCGGCAAACTAGTTTCAAAACATTCAACAGCGTAACTGTATATTTCCCTTGAGAATTGAATTCTGGGAATTCAGTATTCAAAGTATAGATATTGATTCCTACACTTTGTAAAACGTGGGCGGAGCTAAGCAAGAAATGGGCGGGGAATAGCTAGAAATGGAGCCCTATATTCACATTGGTTGTATCTGCACTATTACTTATTCTGCTGACGCATACTTAGCTGACAAATCACGGTCTATATCTTCGACCAGTTCAACACCCAGGATTTGAATTTGAATAAATTCAAAATAAGATGACGTTGGAGCTGGAAGAAGACGGGTGTTTAGCTATTTGTCATTCAGAGAGCTCAGGGACGTTTGGGATTGCATGATGATAAAAATCTGAATACATCCCCGCCTGGAGCTGGAGATTTTGATCTCATATACTGAAATTATTTGAAGCACTTGTCTATACCATACTAGTAGCCTTTAGCAATAACCTTACCACTGCTGTGGGTGTTCCAAATTAATGGAGGTTTATCCTCCCTCAACAACAACAACAACAACAACAACAACAACAACAACAGCAACAAGAACAACAACAACAACATGCATGTGGGGAATGCGGATCAAGTCCTATAACAAAGGGCATAGTCTCTACAATCTGCACTCATCGTGGGTCTTTACGACGCCCGTCTCCGGGATGCTACATGCGCTAAAATCATAGCCATGTTATGTTATTAATTGGTTAATTATAACAATAAAGGTGGTAAGCTGATAGGCCAGAGACCTTGTTTATGAATCCCGAATGAACGATATTACTACACCAATGGACTTTGTTCATTACGCACGCACGCACGCACGCACGCACGCGCACACGCAAGCACGCACGTACACACGCACGCGCGCCGGCAGGCAGGCGCAGGCAGGCAGACAGGCGGGCAGGCAGACTGGCACGCACGCACGGCATGCACACACGCACGCACATGCGAGCGCGCGCACACACACACACACACAGACACGCACGCACGCACGCCACTTGCGCGCGTGCATGCATACGTGCGTGAGTGTGCGAGTGCGTGTGCGCGTGCGAGGGTGGTGGGGGTGGTGGGGCGTGTCCACCCGCATGCCGTCTGCCTGCGTGCGCGCAACGTCATGACTGTTTTAGAGAGTCATAATTCAATGAAATCAATGACGTCAAAAGCTGGCTAGTCAGAATATTCGAGCCAGACAATAACATCACAAATCTTTATTTGTGAAACCGCAGATTTGTGTTTCGATTTATTTGAAGTTAAACGCCAGTAGTAATCCATGCATAAAATAGCCGTAACATGAAACAGAGCCACCTACGTATATTAACCAAGCTGAAAAGTGAAATTACAGATGTTATTTGGTGGATAAGTACTGTGATTCTGCTATAACTCCAAGTATTGTTAAGTTGTCTACGACAGCAACATCTTCCACCAAATTTGTTGAAATACCAGCTCATCGTTTAATTTAATTTGAGAACTTAAATTCTGACATCAGGGTGGTAAGTGTTACTTGATGTATAGCGTAGTGTTACTATACATATAGAATTTGATATCGGCGCGCCCGTTGATTAAAGGCGCAGGGGACCAACATCAATGGGCCTTTCGGGGTTTAGCTAAGCTCCGCCCACACCTCGCTCGTGTTGGGATCGATCGATCTCTGAACACCCTGACCATCAATTTCCAAAAAAACTACACAGGTAAGCTGTTGAATCTTTTGAAACTAATTTGACTGGGCGCTGTTGCTGCCTAAGGCAGCAACAGCGCCCAGTCAAATTAGTTTCAAAATATTCAACAGCATGTTTATCACATAGCAAAGAACCATTTGAGATTTGGTGACATCTATATGGAACCCTTTGTGACGTAATGATTATGACGTCATCATACACGCGCGGAGATGATTATGACGTCATACGAGGTCTGATGATTGATGGATCCTCTGGAAAGGTGAATTGCTGTTTGCGCCAATATGAAGCAGTATGATGCTACACAAATTTCTGATTTCGTGCGTGTACCCTTATTAATGGGTCAAGTTAACTTTTTATTCGATCAGGCCCTACACAGTCAAAATGCATAGAGCTTTACTCAGGTGTTACATAAGGTTGTATCGGCTCCATAGGTGCGAGAATATCAAAGAAAAGTGAAATGAATGGAAATTACTGACGCACACAATCAATAAAACACGATAATGCATAAATCTTACTTCTGTAATAATACATTAAAAAACCCTCGACTCAACCTGCACGATATATAACCTACAGGATAGCTTATACCCTTGAAATAATAATGCAATGGAGGCCTATATCGGATAATGTAAAACTTTATATAACGTTACAATACCAATGCGTCAATTAGCGGGAATAAGAAATTATCCAGCTTGATATTGTTTCAAATCGGCGCAAATATAATATGGTCCCCTGTGCCTTTGACCAATAGGCGCGCCGATATCGAATTTAATTTAAGGTCCTCTGCACCGTTGACCAACTGGCGCGCCGATATCAATTTCGATATTGGTCCCTGCACCGTTGGTCAACGGCCCAAATTCGATATTGGCGCGGTACAGAGCCACTATACTAATAATACTATCATTTGATGACATAATAATAGTCCAGTCGAGAACGTCAACATTGCTCCGGAATACTTGCGATGATATTTTATCAATTAGTCTATTGATTCTAACCTTATGGTTTTACAAGATACTTGATATTTCAGCCATGGTGACAACGAAGCCGTACAACACCCGTGTTTCACAGCAATCAGATATGATTACCGACAATGCTTGATAAAATGCGACGATTACTTCAGCTATATGGTGGAGTTATTGGTTTGGTTGTCTTAAATACAGTCCCTAATATCGCGTTCCCATTCAGGCCATATATAGAGATGGGGTGTTTTTCGGTCTATTATACGCTAGTACGGCTACACACCGCACCCCACCCCCACCCAACCACACCCCACCACCAAGTGTTTACACCAGTACCTATTTATAATCCTGGGTAATAAGAGACAAGAGGAGTGAAGAATATTAGAGAATATTATTTCTCCAATATGGAGATGGTCACATACAGAGACACAAACCAGGAACTCTTGTTAAGAACTCTAGCAGGTTAACTTTTGAGCCACCGTATCTTCATATACAAGCTACCCGTGTTAACGCAACTTACTGGGCCAAGAATGGCCCAGTGTCGGCCCAGTAAAATGTATTATCATGAATTGGTTTGATTGGCATACTTCGAGTTCCCAATTTCCTCAAAAGCGGTCTCCTTTAATTTATAGTCAAATGTATATACTCATATATTCCAAGAAGTATCTTCTCTCATTTGCATTGGCTAAGCATAGTTTCTGTGAATATATTTGACCAATGAAATTGCCCTAGCACATGGCAAATAATAATAGAAGAGCAAAGATCGACTGGGAGACAGTGGCACAGCCTTAAGATATTCCCAGTTTTCTTGGATTTATTGACACGACAAAAAATTCGCTGTCCATTTTCTACGAGTCTGTAGTATAATCTGAGGCACACTTGGGTACATGTAGAACTGTAAACATTACTATTTTCTTCTAATAAGATCGCAATAGATACGTCTAAAAGAAGCAATTAACATAATATGGATCGTGGTTGTAAATCTTTTGCTTACCTTAATGCTGGTGCTCCACAAATTAGAGGAACATCCAAATACAGAAGAAAATGGATAACTAATTTAAGCTCTGTAACTTTGATTTACAACGAATGACATAGTCATGCTCTTCCCTGACTCTCAACCGGCTCTGTGACTGAAATTTAGATAGTCCTGACGGATACCTGGGTAGGTGGGTAGGCCTGTCCATCTGTCAAAATATCTGTCACGGGGAATGTTGTGAGTCAAATCAGATCCGGATGACAAATAATGGTGTTGTGTATCACTAAGAATGCAAGAAATTGCCTTTCAGAGCATCGGATTTCCACAGGGGTGAGGAATGACTCCCATATCGGCCCATGCAATGTGGGACAGGGTATCCTCACAGGCCATTCCCAGACAGCCCATCTCTAAATATAAATGTTTCGATACGCCCTTGCTACGGTCAGCTTTATGAAGAACGTGTTGACCCGCTGTTATTCATCCTTTATTTATCTCTCACGTGGAGTCCCTATAGATGAGTTTCTCGCTTGGCTAATTAATTACTATCTAGCATTGAATTTGACATGGTCTATTAATTAAATTCCATTTCTGGGACTCGTGTCACAAGTTGAGATTTGTTAAATAGTTGCATTCGTCAATCCTCTGTTCTAAAGAATGGGCTAATTAGTGAGCTATTTATAGAGTCCCGATGAAATAGACGTATGATACTATATCCCACAAATATCAGAATGCGAGGAGTTGTAATCAATGGTACTTGTGTACGTATTCTGTATTCTGTCACTCACATGACAGGTCCCAGTCAGATTAATGGGGGGATTCCAGTTTATCCATTGATCTTAGGACGTCATAATCAACTACGTGACATGGAGGATGACGTTATAATCAAATACGGCATGAATGACCTAGACAGGTTCGTCACGAACTAAACGTTATTGTAAGAATTGTCTGTCTTTACTATTTACTAAAACATGTCGTTGAATATTTTGAAACTAATTTAATTAGTTTCGAAATATTCAACAACTTACCTGTATATATTTCTGGAAATTGATAGTCAGGGAGTTCAAAGATCGATCGATCCCAACACGGGCCATTTGTGGGTGGCACGTAGCTAAAGATATGTGGGGCATGGCTAAAACTGTATTCCTTCATGACGGAAAGGCGTTAGAGCTGTGTTCACTTTGCATTGGCAAATTAACATGCACTTAACCATACACCCTGTCTGGTGTGGTTATTTAGCTTGTGCAGGATTGTATATCAAACGCAATGACGCAAAAACAAAAGTGTCATCTTACATGTTCGTGTTCGCGTTTTATTCACTCAGGATTTACGTAAAACACATGAGGGTACCAGACCACAATGCCAACTGTGAACTACGAGTTTATTATGCTGTTGTTGATTGCTGCGATAAAATAGACATCAATTTCTAGCTCAGCTCCGGCCATGCTTTTGGCGTGTTGGGCTCGATTTATTTAGTGTGAATCCTGATTTTTCAGAATCACAATTTCATTGAACTATATACAGGTAAGCTGTGGGTGAGTAAACCTCTGGCAGCTACAGACCCAACACCACCCCACCCCAACACTGGTTAAATTAGTTTCAAAATAAGCAATAGAATATTTAATAAATTGTAAATCCATCATCCATCAAAGACATACAATTCGTACACTTGACGGGTTTTTAAATGTTCATGACGGAGCTAGATATGTATTTTGAATGTGCCGTCAGCCTACGCGTGGCGAAATTAATTATGACGTCATATACTTGAGTGACAGATCAGATCTCTCCATTGAGTGTGAAGTAAAAGTTGTATTATTGTTATTATTTTATCATTTCAGCGCTATCGCCAGCATCGTCATCACCAGCATCACCATTATCATTCGTTAATAGCCGACTTATTCATCCCAAAAGAATGCGGATTGGAAACGCCATATTTCAATCCCGTCTGGAGATTCAACGTGTAGCTATGACCGTCAACCGGGGTATTTATCTATCACTCGTCGCTTGGCATAAAGTGACCAAATCAAGCATATAAATGCTCTGATTAGGTCTTGATGGATTACTACGCGACATTTTACTGAATAGCGTTTTTCATCTTCTCTGAGTAATCTTCGCGATAAATCAATCAGCTTCATACTTAAAATACGCAGTTAACCCGTCAATCCTTGCGGACCATAAAACGAGAAATTCTTTATGAGCCAGAGGATACTATGTTGAGTATTTTGAAACTAATTAGACTAAGAGCTGTTGCTGTCTATGTCTATGTCAGCAACAGTTTCCAGTCGAATTAGTTTCAAAATATTCCACAGCTTTCCTGTATAGATGTCGTGAAATTCAGACATCAGTGTTTCAAGGGGAAACTGATTAACTGAACACAGGTTCTGGAAGAAAACCTGCTACGTTCACCAGTAATTAGTTTGACTGCAGCCAATTGCATTCAGGTATATATGTGTAGCAGCTATATATGTGATGTTTCCCACACCCTATTGAACAAATCCTGTGAAAACTACTTGACTGAAAGTCGTTGCTGCCGCAATAACATTTAATCAAATTGTTTTTAAAATGTTCATTATGTAGGAGATGGTATTTAGAGAGCACTATTTGGGTAATTTCAGAGCGAAAAAAAAATTAATAAATTATCCACGTGGACTATATATCCTAGTCGTCCGAAATTAACAGAATCTCCTCAGGGAGTTACAAGACCGTGGGTTTTAGAAGATGTTATTGTATTCAATGAGACTTTTCTCATCTTGAGCAAATTGTATTAAATGAATAATTGATTTCGCGATAATAAATAAATGGAGCAAGTTGGTTCTTACCAAAGTGCATTACTGGTAGCATTCATTTCTTAGCTCTGTTGTTTCTCAGACCCGGTTTCTATTAGGCACTTTGCTCAAAGTTTGAACACTTTCTCTTTTAGACTAGTGCCTCGTAGATCAGTGATCCTTAGACCTATTCGTTCTTAGATCCATGACCCAATCTCTATTAAACGCGTTAGTTCTTAAACCCATTTGCTCTTAGGCCAGTTTGTTCTTAGACACATTTATTCTTAGTTCCATTTCGTCTTAGGTTCGTTTGTTCTTAGATCTATTTCTTCTTAGGCCCGTTTGTTCTTAGATCCATTTCTTCTTAGGCCCGTTTGTTCTTAGATCCATATCTTCTTAGGCCCGTTTGTTCTTAGATCCATTTCTTCTTAGGCCCATTTCTTTATAGGCATATTGCTCCTTAGCTTTGTTCCTTGCTATGTGCATGTTAGTTCCTAGACCAGCTTTTAGAACCGGAAGTTTCTGCGTGAGCCGGTACCTTGATGACTTGCTTCTGGGACGGTGTAGTTCTTAGGCACCTTTGGGTTTTTTGGATGGGTAGTTCATGGACAAGTTGGTTCATCTACTGAGTGGTTCTTCGATGCGTTGATTTTTGTACTGTGTTCTTCTTAGCTGAGTTGGATCTGAAGAGAGAATGATTACTGTACAGGTTGGTTATTGGACTGGATGGTTACTAGATTAGTTTTTTATGGACTTGGTGTTTCTTAGATCTGTTGTGTATTGGACTACGTGATTCTTGGTTGTTTCTTGAACTGGATAGTTATTGGTACTTAGATTGGTTGTATCATACCTACTTCAGTTTGTTCCACCACAGAATGAGCCCCTGGAAATGCAGTTCTTGAATGCGTGGTTCTAGGATGAGCTGGCCCCGGAACTGGGATGTTCTTGCATGGATTAGTTCTTGGACTGGGTGTTTCCTAGATGTGTTCTTGGATGAGTTAGTTGTTGGATGCATGGCTCTGTGGTGAGTTCGTTCGTGACTCGAGTGGTTCTTGTATTGGTGTTTCTCTGAGGGTGTGGTTCTTGGCATAACTGGTGCTGTGACGAAACAGCTCGTGGAAGAGATGGCTCCTAGATGGTTTGCCTCATAGACGAAAATAACCCTTATAGGAGTTGGTTCTTGGATTGGTTGGCAATAACTTACAGGCAAATTACTTTCAAAATATTCAACAGAATGATTATTAGAATTGGAGATTCAACAAAGACATACACTTCCTACACCTTAGTGGCTACGTTATTTTGATCGTGACTTCACCTAACTAGTGACATAATTGATTATGACGTCATATATGCATGTGACAGATGGGATTTATCTATGATAAGCACTTCCCACGATCACGTGGTTTGTGCACATCCAAACATCATTCAGAACATAGCTAAGAGACCAACACTCATTTCGGAAATAGCCAGACAATAATTTCAAAAGAACAAGAGCAAAATCGTTTGACTTGCTGACTATTTTGAAAACAATTTGACTGGAAGTTGTCGATGGCTTAGCTATCGGCAACTTTCAGTCAAATTGTTTGCAAAATATTTAGGATATCCAGAAATATAACCCATGGAATATGTTGCCTGCAAAACCTCAACAGTCACACGGTTCGCAAGAATTTTTCATAGCTATCTTTATCAGGGAAGTAGACTAGTAGAATCAGCCCATTTTTGGGCGACCTGAGGAAAAAATTCCAATGTTATCAATTCCTGCTCATTTTTGATCTTCACTATCTCTAGTATCCCAGACCAATATGTCTTGAGCGGAATTCTTTACACCACTTTGAAATCTTCCTACTTTCAAATTTCTTGCAGTGCCTTATTATAGGGTGCACGGGGCCAAATGCAAATTTCTGACGTTTCCGTATGATGAGAGTGCTGAAAATTGGCATACATTTCGAAGACACAATACCCTATCGTGTAAAATAATAATTGTCGAACTATATCAAAAATAACCTTGGAGAATTCTTTGATGATCACCAATATAGAGGCCAATTCACAGTATTTATGAAAATATAACTGTATCTTTTTTGCTATCAATATATTTTGCGTTATAATAAGAAAGTTAGTGAATGAATTTGTTCAGGACAATAGATCGTTTACAAATATAGCCAACTTAGCGCGGTCTGTGGTCAGATTACGCGTAGAATTAATCATTTGTAATAATAATACATGGTCCAGGATAATTTTAGAAACTGGCAATTAATGTAAATCAAATGACAATTATGACTTTTGTGTATAACAGGTTGAAATAAAGTTACCTAATATGCTTATTCACTATCATATCGTGGTTGTGAACACGTGCTATGCTTGAATTCCGTATGGGTTTTTAATACATTCAACAATGAGTTATCAATTAGATGAAAATTGCATTCCCATACCTTATCTGAGGGGAATTGTGTTATTTGTCCGGAGGTTATGGGAGATGATAAACAAAAGCTTTATAAAAAAAAGGTCTTGAAACGCTTATTCGTATAAGTCGTCTTGGGGGGGGGGGTAGAGATCTGAATGAATATTTATTAGAAAGATCGGTAGCACTGCCCATTGGTAACGTGTATGTACACAAGAGATGCCGGGCTGATTGAAGTAGGGATCCAGAAGCTGACCTGAGAAGAAGTAGAACAGATAGTGAGAGTGGTACAACAACATCAAACAGATTAAGATCAAGTACGGAGCTTTTTGACTGGACGGGCTTTTTGTGTGGGAAAACAACAGTCTTTGACAGTAAACATCCAGGCAAAGGCTCGGTGTCAAAGGTTACCTTGCTTGCATTCAGACATTCTGTCTTGAATCAGTGCATAAAACGAAATGACACCTGGGCTCATCAAATTATGTTAAGAGTAAATGACTGCATAGATTTAGTTGCATCATCAGCCCAATATCATTGCAAATGTTATACAGATTTCTTCTGTTCTGCAAACACTACTAATGTACCAGTCGGTCGGCCAACCGGCTCAAAGAAGCAAAGCTGGTTTGAGGCACTTTGCCATTGCCTGGATGATGAGGGGGTGTCGAAAAAAATGACTATCACGGAAATATACGAGAAGATGATAGAGATATCCAGTGGTGAAGAAGTTTACGGCATTAAGAGCCTGAGAGAGAAACTGCACGACCATTACGGCAACCACATATTCTGGTCGCGAATGAAAGGGGGTCGTGAAGATGTATTATGTTTCCATGATATGGCTAGTTACATAGTACATGAGAAATGGCACTCCAAAAAGAGAGAAAATGTCAAACTAGAAACTGAAAGAATAGTTGCTACGTGTGCTAAACTACTGAAAGACGGGATACGTCAGCGAGAGTACTCAAAAGAATGTTATCCGAGTAGCAAGGATATTAGTGATATCGGTAAAGGAAGGGAGTTTCTCACCCCACTAGCTCGTATATTTATTGAGACGATGATAGAAAATGATGTAAAAATAATTAGCATTGGTCATCTTCTAATGAGTGCATGTGGTGGTATTGGCAATGTGATGAAAGGGTCTGAGCTTGAAGAAGCCATGTGGCAGGTGTATGGACCAAACACCATTAATCAGATTTTGGCGGGAAAAGCAACTTCCAGGGCTTTACGTGCACATTTTCTTGTTGAAAAAGCGCTTATGACAAAGCTGATTTCTGATCTATTACCTGTAGATGCTGAACTAGCCAATTATGTATGTACACAACAGCCAGATAGATTAACAACCAATCAAGTAATCGAACTGGAAGAAATGGTTCGATATGCTCTAGAAGACGAATGTATACCAATCAATCAGATTTCCGATTCGGAAGAACTGGTAGCATTAGATCTATGTATTATTAAACACAAGGCAAAATTGGAAAGCGAGTGACGTGCAGCCAAGTATTGGATTTTGTATCTGTACTACATAAGCATCATTAGAAAGTTCATACATTGCGAAAGAGTCTGTGAGTGGGAAGGGCATCTCGCACTGTTGGAAAGCTGTTGAATCTTTTCGCGGCTTCAGGGCATATTAATTATGCAAAAAGTGCTAGACTTTACCTGCAAATGATGAGAGATCTCCCGACTAAACACCCATGGTTGTACAATAAATTCTCTACATGTCACCATGCAGTTCGTAGGAGTGATAAGCACTGGGCTGGATTATGGACTGATCTATGCATAGAGCAGATTCTTATGCGATCAATGAAAGCTCGAGGAGGTCTGACACATGGTCGTGGCATATCTGAAAGCGCTAGGCATCAATGGATCTATAGCATGCATCACTGTGCAGCTGTTCATGAAGCAATGACCAGCTTAACAAATCGTCAAAATGCAACAAGTGAACAACATGCGGAACTCGGTAAATGTAGGTGCAAGCGAGATTTTGTAGACATGGAGAAGATCCTAGATTGGATTGAACAGCACAACCCATTCGATGACGAGGTGTCCACGCTAAGGTCGTTGGCAACTGGGCTAACGGCATCTGACGATAATGGAATTAATTGTGACATGGCTGAATAAGTGAGTTTGAAGATCCAGCAATCACTTGATGACGTGGCCTTTGGTAATGCTCACATTAAACGATCTCAACAAGTTCGTACATTGAATGACCTCCAGCCCGGTATCAAGCTCGGGAAAAAACTTATCCAGATTGAGCCGAGTGTTTTATTCTTGCTATGTACGGCACTGGCAAAACGAGAATCTGAAGACGTCACACCTTATTTTAAGCATGAACCTTCTTCCATACCTACATCGCTGTTCAAAGACTATTTCATGCGAAAATCAGATAAATCAGAATTAGCCAGGGATATCAAGAAAGAGCTCCACAATGTCAGCCATGAACTGACTAATGTTACGAAAGATACCATGCCAGTAATATATGGTGGTTGGCTGCTCCATCATATTAGATGGAAAAACAATGTCACGTATCAAGAAATTGTCGAACAATATGAAACCTTTCTCAGCAATAAATATGGAAAGTGCTGTGTTGTATTCGATGGATACGAAGGACCATCCACAAAAGACCACGAACATCTGAGGCGCTCTGGAACAACGTCCGCGGATATCACTGTCACAGATATATCAAAGTGTCACAAAAATCAAGAGGCATTTTTCTCCAACATGAGGAATAAGACACAGTTCATACAGCTTCTTGTTAGATTCTTACAATCTAAGGATTATATCGTTAACTGTAGCGATGGCGAGGCAGACACATTGATTGTATCAACTGCTCTGGACTTATCGAAAAGCGGTCAATCAGTAATGGTTGTAGCGGAAGACACGGACGTTTTTATTATGCTAATTCACCACTGGAAAACATACATGGCTGATATATTTCTAGTAAACGAGAAAAAAAACAAATGGACCGAATAAAACTGTGGAGATGTACAGCCTTCGCGAAGCACATGAAGTGATGAATCCAGTATTGCACGACAACATACTGTTCATCCATGCATGGAGTGGTTGCGATACAACTTCATCTACCTTTGGACAAGGAAAAACTCATGTAATGAAAGTCTTGTCTAAACAGAGCAAACTACAGTTACTAGCTCATAAAATGGCTGATACTGAGACGACACCCCAAAACGTCGGTAATGCCGGTATATCTGTTTTCTGTATCCTTTAAGGAGGGAAAGATTTTGAATCACTGACATCCTTGCGACACATGCGTTATCTCCTATGTCCATGAAATGGAAAAGACGGCCAGCATCCAACCACTGGAAACATGCAGGGAGAAAAAGAAATTGTGATACAGGATGACAATTTCAAGCGACTCATGGATCACCAACTCCAAAAGTTGCAGGCTCTAACACATAGCTGACTGAAGCAACAGAGCAAGACCCGCAGAGGAAATGCCAGGAGAATGTAGATGTTGTCCAAATAATCCAGATCACTGTGAGATTTGACACACCAGGTGTGATCTCTAGAGCCACTCAGTGTCGGAATAAAGACCAGCGCTCCTGCACTCGCTGGAAAACAAGAACAGACTGATGCCACACGCAAAGCCCTGGCACGGCAAAATATCTACCAGCGCATTAAGAGACAGTGGTGTATTCAGCCAACACACAGGCATACTTTCTGAAACCATCTCTGTAAGCAATGGGTCCCTCTGTTCCAACCTCAAAGTGGAAATAATTGCCCTCCATTTAGCAGCTGACCACCTGAGGGGGGGGGGGAGATCCGGGATGCCCTCCCATATTGAATGTCAAGGTGACAGTACAGGCGGAAGGGTTGTGAATATAAAACACTCTGTATAATCTTTAGTCTATTGCCAATTTGCATCTCATCACTTTTAATATACCTTTTCCACATTAGCGTATTTTGGGAAAATACCTTCCCAGAATACATCGTCCATACCACTTCCGGCTGGTAACCGCGAAAGCCGACACTCAAACGGCATTATTTTACTATGGGAATCAGATACAGTGCACTTTAGGCAGTGCATATGAAAAATATGTTCATAATATTTTTAAGGCATGCATCATTGGAAAGCTAAGCCAATTTCCTATACATTTCTGTATTAGTTTTTATAGTTTTATAAAATTTAATACAGTTGATTGCAATTTAAAAATATCCCCTATTGTCCACTTGATTTAATGAATCTATGTCGAATGGTGTGTTTTATATACGCAAATAACTCAGTGAAAACGTTACAAAAAATATTGCATTGACGTTTTAGCAATTGAATGCGCTTTCGAATGATATATGATTTAAATAACATAATGACTTTAGTTTATCATAGGAACGCTTTAGATTGCGGTGTATTTTAGTCCAAAAGTAACTCAACGCGGGTCAACGGCTTGTTGGCGGCGATACCAGCCAGCAGTTTTGCTCCGAACGTTGATTTAGGGGAATCCTGGCGTAATGACGTCAATGTGGGAAAAGTGTATTGGTAAATGTCAACTTTCAGGGGTTAGGTTTGGCAAAAGATGATCTCTCGTGGAATTGACATTTGTGAAATTCCATGCATCAATGATCAGGATTAGCAATACATCATCCTTCAATGTTCAGAAGGGCTAACAAATCATATTTCTGGGCAGAAATATTTTTTTTCAGCACTAAGAGTTTGCAAATTATTGTTTCAGGGCTTAGAATTGACAACAGATCAGCTTTCTTCACTCACAATTGGTAAATGTCCATTTTCAGGGGATAGGTTTGGCAAAAGGTAATTTTTCATGGCATGACATTTGTGAAATTCTATGCATCAATGATCAGGATTGGCAACATATCATCCTTCAATGTTCAGAAGTGCTAACAAATCATATTTCTTGGCAGAAATTTTTTTTTTCAGCACTAAGAATTTGCAAATTATTATTTCAGGGCTTAGAATTGACAACAAAATCAACTTTCCTCACTCACAATTGGTAAACGTTATCTTTCAGTGGTTAGGTTTGGCAAAAGGTCATCTCTCATGGAATGACATTTGTGATATTCCATGCATCAATGATCAGAAATGGCAACATATCATACTTCAGTGTTCAGAAGTGGTAACAAATCAGGTTTCAGGGTAGAAATATCATTTTTCAGCAATAAGAATTGGTAAATTAGTGTCTTTCAGTGCTTAGAATTGACAACAGATACCACTCCAAGTACATTACATTTAAGTGAAAATGTATCAGGGTATGTAAATGCACATTAAATACTGTTGTCGTTCAAATTTGATTTGATAGTTATGCCATCTAACGTTTGATTATGTTGTTCTGTGTGATCATAGACGTGCTGCACTAGTTCATGACAAGGGGTCCCTCATCGCTTAATCAAATAATAGCAATGACCATTATAATATGTAGAGTGCAGCACTGAGACAGTGGCGGTGATGGTGTTTGTTTTTGTGGCTTTCACACCAGCTAAAGACCAGGTAAACTAGATATAAAATTTATTGCTTAAGATGTCATCTGAATCTGATTCTGAATTAAATAATGCGTTGGACCACAATGTGTATAATAACGCGGGGAGCGAGAGAGCTTAGTTGGTCTCCTTTAATAATTGAAAATAGATTTAATTCAGGCACACACATGTACGCGCCAAGCTGCCTACCTTTATTTGAAAAATGTATTTCTTGGTATATGTAAATACATTGCACTCAGGCAAAATGAGGGTTGTATGTATTAATGAATAATATACCAAAAGTGTGTGAATTATCACCTACCACACTAAGCTAAGTTTATGCCAGCATAGATTGCTATATTATAACATAATTTAAAAACTTGTTCATGATACTCATACGAGCGGCAGAATATCAGAAGAGGAAAACGACATGAGGAAATGACAGAAATCTTAGCTCAGCATATCATTTTAAAACATTAAAAATATCCGCTTGTGATTCTCCTAGACTAGATAGACGGGATCTACACCACAACTAACACGTAAGAAGAAAATTCCAAAATCCGGTATCACGGCAGATATTTTAGTAGCTGCTGTACAAATGAACGTTCTTAAATTTTGAGCTGACGACCGTAAGGGCAATGTGCGCGCCATTAAATCAGTAATAAATGCGACGCAAACGAGTGCGGGTTATAACAAAAAAAATTATATATTTCCCTCCGTCCGAATTGGCTAGATTTTTTTGGTAATATACCATTGCTTCTTCGCCATAAATTTACTGACAGAAATTCTGTTGCAATTTTGCCGAGGTGCACCTACAATTTTTCTTAGATTGACTGAACTATATCTTGTAAATTCATCAAAGATATACAATTCATACACTTTCGTGACGGACCTTTCAACTCCGTGACAATCCCGCGTTATTTTGATTGTGACGTCATATAACGAGTGACGTATTTTGCTAATGACGTCACAGATTTACAGATCGGATCTTTTCATTATTGCACTAATATCAAACCTGCCTATAAAAGACACTTTGTTAACTCATTAACCCTCGAATTTGTTCAAGAAAACTTTCTCATCGAAAGTGTCCATTTGCAGACCAAGAGAAGACTATTTTTGAAAATTTACCAGTGGAATGACTGGCTCGGTTATCGAGCCAGTCATTCCAGTGCTAGATTATAAAAAATAGTCTCTTCTTGGTCTGCAAATGGACATTTCTCAAGACTTCCGCACAAGGCGTTTTTGGCTGATATGGGTTTTAAAGGGATAAGAAGCCACTATCAATGGACCTTTCCATTTTTAGCTATGCCCCGCCCATCACTATGTTTGGACTGATCGATCCCCGAATGCCTTAGCTATCAATTTCCTGAAAACTACACACAGAAGCTGTTGAATATTTTGTAACTAATTAGACTGGGCGCTGTTGCTGCCATAGGCAGCAACAGCGCCCAGTCAAATTAGTTTCAAAATATTCAACAGAATATTTATTAAATAGTAAAAGCAAACAATTTGTGCAACAGCCCATAGACCGTCATCAAATATGCGTTCGTGACGTACTTATCGACGTCATTCATGACGTCATCCATTATGATGTCATTGTACACACCACGCAGTTCATTATGACGTCATATGATGGGTGGGTACTCTGGAAAGGTGAATTGGCCCCGCAAGCTATTTACCAGAGCCAGTGAGTTCTATTAAGCGACCACCTCGCTTTAGAGACCACCTTTATGGGACACATATTGTCTATTACGTCTATAGATCCAGTACTGCTCATAACAAAGAACAGAAACAAAAGCACAAACTTGTTATTTAATACAATTTTGAACACGATGTAGGAAATGTTATGTTGAATATTTTTGACCTAGTTTGATTGGAAGCCATTGCTGCCGGTTAGGCGGCATAGTCCAGTAAGAAATGACAATGGACCCGGACATTTTAAGTAACAACCAGATTTTTGCCCAGAACTCTTCCATTGTATCTAAATTAAGACCACAAAAAATTCGCCACGAATCCCAATTGGGGAAAATGGTTTTTTTTAAAGCAAGAATTCAAAATGGCCGCCAAAATGGCTGAAAATTATACATCTCTAGATAGTTCAGTTACTATATAAGCTAGAGTGGCGATTAAAACCTCTAAAGTTAATGTTTTGGGGTCAAGGAATTGAATTCTGATATTATTTCGTCAGAATAACACATGCTAATTATGGTAATTTATTCAAAGTGGCGGAAAAACGTCAACATGGCCGCCAAAATGGCCGAAAACTATACATTTCTGGATAGTTCATTTACCATATAAGCTAGAGTGGCGATTGAAGCCTCTAAAGTTAATGTTTTGGGGTCATGGAATTGAATTCTGATATTACTTTTACAGAATAACACATGCTTATTATGGTAATTTATTAAAAATGGCGGGAAAACGTCAAAATGGCCCCCAAAATGGCTGAAAATGTGACATTTCTAGATAGTTCAGTTATCATATAAGCTAGAGTGGCGATTGAAGCCTCTAAAGTTAATGTTTTGGGGTCAAGGAATTGAATTCTGATATTATTTTTACAGAATAACACATGCTTATTATGGTAATTTATTCATCATAATTCACCTGTCAGGATGGCAGATATAACTAAAATTATGCATGGTGCATAGTCAGCAAATTATGGCTGGCTCCACCAAGTAATATTCTGCTAAAGTTCAATGTGAGAATTTATACATTGCCCCTCGCATTTGCAGTGTGTGCTGCATGGAATTCCTCTCTTGGCACAAGTACAAGATACACAACGCTCGCTCTTACAGGAGCATCTGATCTCTGCCAATATATCTGCTGGTGCTGCTGCTTTATCAGTGATTACCAGCACTACGGCATCACCTTCAACCGTGTATCCGAACTCTTCCTTTTGGAGAATCGTTTGAAGATGACGCCATGTGCTTACTTGGTGATGTACACGTAGCGAGTGATAGTACATAGCTCTGCTGGTAGGTGGCAATCACTCAAAAGGTACATATTCAGATGATACCACATTTAAATAGCGCAGTTCATCGACTCCTTCAGCATTGGTTCCCCCTATGTACAAATTCTTTGCAAAATTTTCTCCCACATTTAGAAGCACTTCTTTAGGTGTTTCTGTGTCACCAAAGACCAGCGCATCTGCGCGTAGCTGCTGTGATGACTTGAGAAATTTCATGAGCTTCAGTTTCCCCACGCCATACATTCCAGATGTTGTATCACAGCCTGACATAGCATGAGCAAATGGCAAACTCTCTCCCTAACACCTCCTTTGCAACTTTAATGGCAATGGTATGTTTTTTGGTCTGCATATGAACATGTTTCCCATAATTTGTGTGGTGGATCAACATTATCAGAATGTCTGTATCATCAGCAACAACAACAACAACAACAACAACAACAACAACAACAACAACATTTTCATATGTGTTTGCCAATTCCATTGCCTTCTTAACTATGCAGACATCAGCATCACCCTCTTCACCAGCATGCTCTACATGGATGCCTGCCTTCTGAAGGTGCTGAGATAATAATTTGATCAAACCCTGCTTGTTCTTTTTGTTTCCAAGAAATGCCTTCTTGTCTCCAGGTATTGGTGTTTTCATCTCCACAACAACATCTGGGAACATTTTCTCCTTTCGCCGTCGCTTTTGTTTCTGATCTTTTGTTGCCACTTCATAGCTGTCAAACTCTACCCAAAGAGGAAGACCATATGAAGAATGGGAGATAACAGAGGACACATATGCATCACAAACATCCTCCATAGTGCCAGTCTTGGCCCAAACCAGTTTGTGCAAAAGAGCACATCCATCAAGCACTTTAGCTGCTGGTCCAACTGTCTCTGATGTGATTTCTGTATCCATCTCAAGTATACATTTATCCAAATCCGCCTTATTTGCTTTCCTCATACTCCCGTCATCTTTGAACAGTGCAGGCAATACAGTTTCAAGTTCATGTGAAAACACACTTTTGTCAGGAGGGCAACCATTAACATATGACATGGACACAAATCGATGGTACAGCTCCTGTGATGACATTCGGACTTCATCACCAGATATTTTGAGGGGCTTTCGCATGGCAGCAAATGTTTTAGCTTGTTCTACCCTCTTAAACTTTACATCGCCAAATTTCTTCTTATTCAGTTTTTCTTGGATTGTGGTCCCAATTTGTAGGGCATTATCTACATTGACGCGCTCATCAGCTACTACTCCAGTTGCAATGTTCCTGAGCTCACTATCTTGGCCAGATCTGAATGGGTTGTTCCTTAAAAGGAATTGCTTGAAGGTTTCCATGTCTTCCGAATCCTTTCTAATGTTTCCTGGATGCATCGCTTTATGTTGTTCTGACCAGGACCCAGTAAACTTACTGGTAAGACAACGTAGAGCATCAGTGTACATAGCAACAACATGTGCAGTGAGTAACCAAATATTTCTTGCAGAGTCTTTGTGGGTAATATTGATGAGTCCACCTACAGTCTTCCCTGATCTCATCAGTGATTGTTGTATGGTCATATCTGACCAGGTTCCACTCCAGAATCGGGGTTTCTTCCTTCTTATCACGAATTCTCCATTTTTTATTGGTTCTTCGAAACATTCACATAAATTCTGACAATCTTGAAGATACAACCGGCAACATTTTGCATAGTTGTTGTGACCTGCAGCTGCTAGGAAAGGTAACATTGTCTCTATAGCCAAAAGATGTAACTTCCACCAACCCGTTCTTTCAGCTCTAATGAAAAGCATTGTAGTTTCAACCATGCCCATAAACGTTAGCCATAGCTTTGTCGTTCGGTTGGATTCGTGAGAGTCTTTTTTTCTAATCACTTCATGCAGCTGAATCAGATCTTTATTTGCAGTTATTTCATCCAAGCAGATTTCACCAGCTAATACGGAGCTGTAGAATGTTTTCAAACGTGACCAAATGTTATCACTTTCCACAGGTTCCTCATTAACAGTATATTGATCTTCACAACCACTACCTGGCATAGGAGTTGTTTGGAAATTGCTTTCACTATTCTGATTTCTATCTGACATATTAACCTCATGATGATCATCATCATTGTCAATCATGTCCATACAATCTGATGCTTCATTATCAGTGTCCATACGGAAGTCTACATCTACATTCTGAACACCACTGCTCGATTGTTCTGCTAGTTCTTCTGACAAGTCAGTGTCCACAGCATCGCTAACTTCAGATGAAGTGCTGCATTTGTTAAAAGGCATGCTCTTAGCGTCTTAGTATAAGATTTGCCCTCCATCATTTTAGGCAAAGAGTTTTTGGCATACACTGTACCCCACAACTCTTCAATACCACTGTCCTCCATTAGTTTACACCCTACACCAAGGAAAGACATAAGTAAATGGAATCCTCCCAGCCGCAAGAACGTGTTCTTAAATTCATTCTGATAGTCTTGCTTGATTTTGATACAATGGTTGGTCAAAGGTAAGTGTTGCACAGCACATTCCGACTTTCATGGCCTGCTGTTTTACATATACCATAGTACTATAAACAGCTTCATCTGTTGAAGGGTTCAAAGGTACCATAGGGTTGAACACCACATTTGTGCAGCAGTACTCTCCTTTACTTGTGTCGGACATGAACCCCTGCCAGGTTGGTAGACTCGGTGAAAGCCTACTCGATAACAGCCACAGGGTATCCATTATTTGACATTTACGTATGGAAATGTCTGTAGTGCTAAGAGTTCCTATCCTAACATCAGACATGCATGATTTCAAAGGACGTTTGATGATTGAACTGAAGTTCCCATCTTGCATTATATCTGCTGAAGAAGGATTCTGTCTAACAACTGGTTCTGGTGTACGCTCACATGAAGTCTCAGTTTGACATGCAATCATACCCATTACATGTGTGGTATCATGCCCTGATTTGGTATCTTCATTATAGTCACAGTTGTCAGCTACCCACTGACAGAAACTGCCCCCTTTGCTGACTTCCACTAGACTGGATATTAATGAATTCACTCGCTTTCCAACAGCTGCCCTCTTTTCAAACTGCAGAATCTGAGTATATGATATACATAGACCTAAGAATGACAGAACACCAATGAGCACCGTTGATCGTGTTGTCTGCTTGATAAAGAGGCCAACTGATAACATCAGAGGTGACATGTATGATTGTTGGCCTGTTGCCTGCATGAGGATGTGGCACAATGAAGTTATCAGAAGCTGCTTCTCCATGTTGGCTGATTCACTTCTTGATTCTGAGAAAAGGTTAGCAACAGGGGTGTGGAGTGAGTCTGGAATGGACTTTTCTAATTCACTCAATTCAAATTCTGATGGACTTGGATAAGTGTCATTATCATGTTCTATATTCAAGATATCTTCTCTAATTTTTGCAGCTATCAGTTGTGTCTGTTTTAGGGGTTCTTCACTGTCTCCTAGGTTGTCTGCATCAATATATGACTGATGTAAAATGTTATCTGCAGCAGCTCTGAATGTAAGTATGTTAATTTTCCCTTCATTTTGTGCAACACATTCACATTCACCAAACTGCTTCACAAGGCGACGTTTCAGATACTTCTCTGTGTATAGCGGAACACCTTCTGGCAAGTATGTTGCGAGCTGATCTCTCAGATCCTGAAGGGAGAATTGACCCTGCATTTGCTCTGTGTGTTGTAACCAGTAACACAACTTGTTGAAAGCACAATCATTAATTGTGTCAAGGTTTCTAGAATTGCCACATGTTATGTCAACACAATTCTCGCACCCTGGAACACCCTTTCCTAGCATAAATAATGTCATACATGTTCGGTGATAATGAGCCTCTACTGCACGGAGATCTCCCGCAAAATGTATTCATGCTTTTACATTTACTGCTAGATTGTCGTGGCTATTGTCACATTTTTTCATTAGTGACTCTTGGATGAGACTTCTTTTTTCTTTGCTTGATACAATCTCCACACTAGATATCTGAGATGCTCGGTCTGGATGGCGCTTGACATTATCAAAGTCAAGTTCCTTTGTACATATCAAGCAATGTGTTGGATAATCAAAAGGCTTGCTTTTCGTTTTCAAACGTAGTGTAACACCAGAACAATCTGGATCACTGGAAGTTCTCTTTGGTTGTTTTCCTTTTGAATAATTTTTATAGCAATTTTCATGAACATAGTTCTTCTCAGTGGAAGATGTTTTCAAATGTATGTCATCACCTCGTTTCAATGAAACCTCATTTAGGGTTTGTGTCCATTTAACACCAAGTTCTCTGCCATTGAAATGTATCTGTACATCTACATCGCAAATGATGCAGGGCATGTTCAGCCCGGCCATCGCTGTTTAGCTTCACATTCAAATTAGCAAGCCAAAACGGGTGAATAGAAAATAACACACAGGCTATAGTCCAGTCAATATAGGGATATACCTAGAACAAATTGCAACAGAAGCTTTTTTGGTTTTATGTAATGCTACTGGTCCTCACCTACCAGAAAATAAAAAATTCCTAAAAATTCTATCCCGGTAAAGGACTATTTCACAGAATTTAATAGGACCACTTAAAACCAATTATTAAGCTGAATATCTTACGTATCTTTGACTGGAGACCCATAAAATGTCTTAACTACATAAATAAAAGTGATAGCAAAGAACTGTTATTTCGTGATATGATCGCTATATGACATCCCGCTAACAGTAGATCCGTCACTACGTCTCTTGATGACGTCATCATGACGTCAATTATCAATCTTCCAATATTCAAGTAAATTTAATCCAAGTTTTATGATTTGTTGAATCAGTATGATGAATTTAGTAATGGTTTATTATATACAAACAGTTACATCCGTCATTTTCTCAATGGACGGCAAATACAACTCATGTCAGTTGGATCCATATCTAGCATTTGGAGAAAGTGGATTGATGCTTTTCCCGGATGAACTCCTTTGCAAATGGCTTGCATGGTTCCAGACCAACCGGGGCGATTAGGACGCAACGGCCATGACACTTTCCACATTACGTCCAGGTGTTTCCAAATGTCAGCCACACTAACAACAGGTAGTTTATCATAAACCAAAGGTACCCTATTGCCCTTTACTGCTTTGTAGTAGTGAATAGCAATTTTTGCATTATGGACATTATTACTGGCTAACTCTAGCCGTGGAATAACATGTTGCTGTGCTAACTCAGGGGTAACGGCTACGACCATGCCCATGCCATGGAAGGTACCATGTCCATCCAACGTACGCAAGTTGTGGTCAACATTATCTGCAATATATTGTCCAAAATGTCCAGACATTGGGATATCAGTCCCTGGAAAGCACGCTCCACTTTTTGAGAAATTGACCACCTCTGAATATGAAACACAAAAGCCATGACTTGCCAAGCATTCAATCAAAAACCTTGACCCAAACTGGTGATGCATTTGTACTCCAAGTCCGAATGGTATTGGTGCAATGACAACCCTCGGTCTGGTCATCTGAATCATGCACTGACCAATAGAAGCAACTTTCACATCCTTTGACTCCCCACTTAAAAGGTTTTCTAGGAGGACGCGAAGTGTCGTTGGCAGATATGCCAAATTATGTTCCAAGGATCTGATATCAGTTGCCCCTGGGTAGACATCTTTTGATGTCTGCATACATTTGATGTCATTTTTATGAGCGCAGCTGCCGTTCTAATGATCTGATGCTTTCTTATCTCCTCGTCGTCCACCTTTGGTGCATCATGAAATGTCTGCAATATCTTTGCAGCAGTTGTTCGAAAGGTTACAACATCTGGACGACCGTTAATATTAGTTATTACTATGCTTTCCCCTACATGATTCTCAAGCTTTTGTCGCATAAATTTTACACTGTAAGGTTCAGTGCAGAATTCTGACATTTTGTTAACCAGGTCAACTACAGTTGTCTGTTCATCATCGATTTCCCTCAGATAATTGACTACCTTCAGGAAAGCGTCCTCCCTCGATGTATCTACTGGTCTGCCCAAACGTGGAATTTTGGGTTCATCTACTGGGGTTCTTCTATATCGCATGGGAATCTGTTTGCCAGTTCTAAAATTAACGCTGCACACTTGGTGGTATACAGCTTCCACCGCAAGAAGATCCCTCGCATATATGACCCGTCCTCGAACCTCTTCTGTCCAACTATCGTCTTCAGGCCTTTCATCACATGCAGCAATAATTGATTTCTGGCAATCCCATGTGCGTACCTTGAAAACATCATCATTCTCATCACACCTACTATTTGTCTCAACTGCCGTCCCACATAGAAAGCAGTGGTCCTTGAATCGGAATTCAGGTACCTGTGAGCGGAGAATGGGTGATGGGCTATTTCGCCGGTTGCTTTCTAATTTTCTTTTTCTGGCTGCTTCGATCTTAGTTCTATCAATGTGATCTCTCCTACAGGAAACATGTAATCTTTGCCCTTTTACAATAGTCATAGGTGCAATCTCACGGTCAAACTGGCTTCATTTATTCCAGCAATACCTTTTGATGATATCACAAATGTGGGTTTGCCATTGTCAAGACTCTCCCCACAAATTGCATAGCATGCTACATTTGATGTTTCATCCATGACGTTGAAATGGTGAAATAAAACAATGTAATTAATGATTAATTATCATGGGACACAATGACATACATATTTCAACAGTAATTCATATATGGTAATGGGTAAAGTGTTGTGAATTAATGTATGTGTAGGGTTTTCATATATACATGCGCTCTGGACACCAGGTCCTTGAAAGCGCTCTATAGCGGTTCTGTGTGCATAAAGTAGACAAACACTGTTTGTTTCAGCCGATTTGATGAAGAATGACTTGATAAAGCCAAAGCTTGACAAAGAAAAGCTTGACGAAGTGAAAACTTTACAAAATGTGTGGAGAAAACAGAAATGAATACGGAAAACAAGTTTATAAAAAGTTCCGCCAGGAACGTACATTCACGGAAAATAATAGTCAGAAAGTGTTAAATGTCCCTCTGCTCGTTATAAAGGACCTGCTGACAATAAAGAGCACATATGAGACATTCTGCGCATAAATTCCGCCGTTAGCTACAATTTAGCCATAGACTTCCTACAAATGGATGCTTCTAGCGTAATGTATAAATACTTCAATGCCTCCTGTCTACATGTGACGTCACCATTAAGGGCTGGTGACGTAAATACACTAGCAATGAGACAGCACAACACTTTTACTAGTGGATTCAATCACTTAGCATCACATTCTACCATTTCTTACGTTTTAGAAATACATTATATGCGTCTAAAATTAATAGGAAATGTAATCCTTAGCTTGCAACAAAAATGTGGCAGCCATTTTTAATCACATTAATTAGGACCTTTCCCGGTGTGGGATTTTTAAGATTTTTTATTTTGTGGTACTTGAAGACCAGTAGTATCAAATAAAACCAAAAAAGCTTCTGTTGCAATTTGTTCTAGGTTAACCTTATTTAAGCGTAGATTGACTGGACTACTATAAGATCAACAATGCGAGAATGAAAAGAAATCAAAGGTCATACAGTGTAAATCGTGAAATTGGAGAAAGTACGAGCATGAAAAAAGAACAAGTGCAGTCTGTGCTTGATCCGAGCAAAATCTGAGTTTTACTTCGTCTCGCAACGAGACAGCACGGACAATAATACCGAAATACATCAAACATGCAATATAAACAGGAGGGAAAGGAAAAGGATATTAAATCAGGCGCAACATGGGGTTCATATGGCATATATTCAACTTTTACTATGTCTAACAAGCAGACGACAAACAAATTCAACCGTATAAAATATGTGGTTTATATAATTTACTTAAATTGCCGATTTCAAAAATTGCCCCGGAACCTATATTTCTCAAACGATATGTATTTAACAATATGCTAAAAAGGGTTCAGAAAGTTATCCACTGTGACCTTGGTATTTGACCGTTTGACTCCAAATTTTGGAGATATGAAAATGACTATGTGGACAATAATTATGCAATGATTCATCGAGGTATTCCCAGTGAGACATGAGTAAGCAAATTTTGAAAAATGCTGCCGAAAATGCTTCAAAAGGAGATTTTAGGTCGCTGTGACCTTGACCTTCGACCTTCTCACGTAAAATTTGGCACATATCTTCGGAACCTAACTGCTAACTTCCGACCCAAATTTGGTTAAGATACTATCAGTAGAACCAGAGTTATTAAAAGAATAGCTTATGAACCAACACAAATCTGTTTTTAGAGGCCACCTATTTGACCTTGAAATAACCTACTTTCCCCATGTGGGAATAGTGGGGAATTTTTTTTGCAGATACTATGGTATATATAGGCAACCTTGAAACATAAATTTGCTTGTTACTTAAAATGTCCGGGTTCGACCAAAATCGTGTCAATTCTTACTGGACTAGCAATGACTTCCAATCAAATTAAGTTCACGTTCAAAATGTTTTCAACAGTACGTGTTATATTGATTAGGAACATTCAAGTTATTTCTGAGCTATATTCCTTGGTCTGTATATTGAATAACATACCTGCTTGAACCGCAAAAATTAAAGGTGTATTTCCCTCGTTATCCGGTAGATTCACATCCACTTCCGGTATCTCGGACAACACATCCACGACAGGAACAAAGCCGTTTGAGCATGCGTGGCTAAGACCGGTCTGGGAAGATATAATAATAATAATAATAATAATAATAATAGTAATAAAAATAATAATAATAATAATAATAATAATTAATGCGATGTTCTGCAATAGAGGAATTCAGTCTCTCCATCATAATCAACTACGTTACATGTAGGGTGACGTCATAATAAATTACGTTAAGAATGGCGCGATTTAGTCCGTCATAAACATTTAATAGCCCGTCAAGTTGTATGAATTGTGTATCTTTACTATTTACTAAACATTCTGTTGAATATTTTGAAACTAATTTGACTGGGCGCTGTTGCTACCATAAGCGGCAACAGCACGTAGTCAAAGTAGTTTCAAAATGTTCAAAAGCTTACCTGTAGACTCTTCTGGAAATCGAGATTCGGAGAGTACAGGGATCGATTGACCCCCAACACGGGCAAAGCGTGGGTGGAGCTTAGCTAGAGATGGGCGGGGCATAGCTAAAACTGGATTTCTTCAGAGATATAGATGATATAAGTGCTTAACATGTGTCTGGATTGTAACGCTTTGAAATGTGAATTCCTAGATTTCCAATTTCACGGTAATTATACACAGGTAAGCTGTTGAATATTGAAGCAGTGATTTGTTGAATATTGCAGTGATAACATGTGACGTAAAGGATTAAACTACACTGGTTCCAGGCAATTGTGATGTCTTAAATGGCCTTGCAAAGTGGTCTTTTTAATGGACAGTTACGTCATGTGTTTGTCACATCGGGTAACATGTAACGTAATGAACCATTCCATTTTAGCTATGCCCCGCCCATCACTAGCTAAGCTCCACGCACACCATGCCGTGTTGGGATTGATCGAACCCCAAATGCCCTAGCTATCAATTTCTTGAAAACTATACAGGGAAGGTATTGATAGGCAGCAACAGCGCCCAGTCAAATTAGTTACAAAATATTCAACAGAATATTGATTAAATAGTAAAAGCAAACAATTTGTACAACAACACATAGAGCGTCTTCAAATATGCGTTCGTGACGTACTTATCGACATCATTCATGACGTCATTCATTATGATGTCATTCTACACATCGCGTAGCTCATTATGACGTCATATGATGGGTGCGTACTCTGGAAAGGTGAATTGATTATGAGGTCAGATAGTGGAGCGACAGATCGGATCCATCCACTAAGAACTAGTCCATCGTGAATGGGGGCATGGAATCCATACTAGCGTAATTGTTCTGGCCCCGGGGGATATTCGTATATGTGAGTCTTTAGATCATTAACTTACATTAACTTACATTGACTTGTTTTATTTTTTCTTACAATTCAATTGATTACTCCCAGACTTCATACAAAGTATGTGGGGAACATATTTACATTCATATAGATATATACTAGGGGTGAACAAGTGTACAAGTTTATAGCAGTTTTTTGTTTCAGCAATAACATTACTACTGCTAGTAGTAGTAGTAGTGGTAGTAGTAGTAGTAGTAGTAGTAGTAGTAGTAGTAGTAGTAGTAGTAGTAGTAGTAGTAGTAGTAGCAGTAGTAGTAGCAGCGGCAGCAACAGCAGCAACAGCAGCAGCAACAGCAGCAGCAACAGCAGCAGCAGCAGCAGCAGCAGCAACAGTAGTAGTAGTAGTACCTTCAAGACCTTCGTAACAGATTTTGGTAACACCTCCGGGCTAGGGGGGGGGGGGGGGGGGCTGGGTCGTCCTCTGGTCATCTATGAGCGGAGAGAGAAAGGCGCGATGCCATATTTCAAAATGTTATGGGTAGTGCGGCCACAATAAAGTAGATTTAAATGTTTTTTCTCTGCAGCATACTACACCTTTTTCATTTTATTGCCTGGCTCATTTAGGATAGATTTCACTATTTCGGTACCGTATTCGTCATGGTAAACGCAATGACTGAGTCTTGTACTCCTTTGGCTGACATCTAGGCAGGTAAGAACCAAGAGGTATCTTTCAGTTTAGCCGCATCTGCTTTTGCAGATATTCCGATGTGGTAATTCACATTGTCAAACGCATTTTCGCACTCGAATTAAATGGACGGCATTCCTTGCGCAATTTTTCTAAGCTACGCAGCTGTAAGAAAGGGGAGCAATTCCTGCATAATTTCTTAACTGTCTTGTCGTGTGTGTGGGGATGGTGTGGGGGTGTAGAGGGTGGGGGGTGGTGTGGCAGGGGATTATAGGTCGAAATTGGACATAGACAAATTCAGGAGCCAGATCGGTACGCTGATAATATATATTTTTTTGTTGACCTAATTTGTATAATGTCCACCATATATATAAGAAATTGGTTGGATATTTTGAAACTAATATGACTAACGTCTCCTGAAATGTACGTCTAATTTGTCTATTTCGGCAGCCATGATGGTGGAGATTACACAAATTAGGTCAGCAAAAAAATCTCAATATAATATAAATAGTTCTATGGCGTGCCTCTGAATCAATAAACGTTACTGACGTCACAGATTTAGTTCTAAGCTGATTAACTTTCTGGTGGCGAATCCGGCCAAAAGCGGTCTCTACAGTGGTCTTTAGGAATGACCATTTGAGGGCCAAGAGAGGAGCATTTTTGGAAAAGCTATTACTGAAATGATTGACACAATAACTGACCTAGTTATTCCAGAGGTAAATTAAAATAATAGCTTCTCTTGGACCTCGAATAGGAGTTCAATAAGCAACTATTTCGAGTTTCTTGATCAAATTTAGCCCTAAAAGGATTAAACTACACTGGTTCCGACCAATATAATGTCTTAAATGGCCGTGCAAAGTGATCTTTTATTGAACAAATTCGGCCACACATATAGCATACCACGGTTCCGGGCGCTTGATGGAAAATAAATCGCCTTGAAGACGTAATTTGAGCACATGCATTAGGACGATTATACGGAAGGGTACTCCATCATGATTTGCACAATTAATGAAAAGTTTTAAATCAAATTACAGATGTATCGTACGTGAGGGAGTTTGGACGGTTTGTAGCGTGTACGTGCCTAGCCTGGAGCAGTAAGTCAGCGAAACGTCCCTTTCACCGACGTATTCCACTTCTACCTACTCCTCGCAGATTGCTAGCTAAGATTCGCTCCATTCTTAAAGGTAGAATTACATATTGCGATTTTTGGCTAAGATCCGACCACGGCCCGGCACAGTAAGGAAAACCGTGACACAATTTTAGTCTGGTCATATTATGTACATGGTTCTAATATACGACCACGGCATGATTTTGAAGAAATAACCAAATCGGAAGGGTCGTAACGGACTCGGGAAAGTTTTGACATGCCAAAATTTCCGGCCTAGTCGTAAGCTGTCGTAGGGAACATCTTAACAATGCAGTAATCAAATCGTGTGTGTACAAGACTTACGATCGTTACGACCGTTCTGACTGCCTTACGGTCAGCATCGCGCGTGCGCATTAATTACAGGAATTTGAAGGTGACGCGCTTCGATGGCACGTGCAAATTATTTTCACCGCATGTCTCTCTTTATTTCACTGTCAGCACGGTAACTACATACGGGGATTCATATTCTAAATCAGCGTTAATGCCATACCACGGCTTGTCTATGATTCTCTTAGAAAAAAGGGCCTAGATCGTAGCTGAGTCGTGCCGTGGTCGGATTTTAGACAAAAATCACAATATGTAAGTCTGCCTCAGGCGCCTTGCAATCAATTCATATACTCTGAATCCTGCATGCCCTGAATCCCAATTTCAAGGCTATTATACGGGTAACCTGGCGACTATTTTGAAACTAATTTAACTGAGGACTGTTGTTGCTTATAACAGTAACAACTCCCAGTTTCAATTAGTTTCAAAATAGTCAACATAATGCTTATTAAATTTTTAATTCATTAAAGCCATACAATTCGTAAGCTCGTGACGCACTTTTCGATTTTCACGACGGCGCTATATACGTCATTTGATTGTGACGTCAGTAAACACGTGACTTAATTGCGTATGACGTCATATACTTGAGACATGGGTCATAGCTCGGGTCCATTTACCCGTTCTTTGGTGTGCTACTGAGTAGGTTTGGTATGAGTTTCAAACTAGCTGGTCGAGTCACCATGTGTTCAACTTGTTGTAACGGCTATGGTTGGTTTATGCCATCCAGTTGAATGCACTCGGAGACATCCAAAAAGTCCCTTATATTATTGTAGATAACCATTTCATATATGTTTTTAGATAACATAAATAAATGTATATATAACGTAATCTTAATATTAATTTAATTTTAGTTTAATCCTTTGAATGTTATTTTATGCATTGCGATTTTTAAGTTTGTTTTTATTGCGCTGTATGCGTACACCATAATGTTTGGTATTTTATCGCAATAAATTGATTGATTGATTGATTGATTGATTGATTGGTGTGGAGTCTGATTTGACTCTCAACCAGCTCTATGACAGATACTTGGACAGATGGACGGTTGAGAATAAGATCAGGCTTATGGATGGATTAACCCTATTAAGAACATCATTCCGTGCTACACGACACCTACATACGGCATGAGAAATATCGAGCACAATATTTGAAACGTATTGGGGAACCAGTTTATCGATCGATCCCTGAACTCTCTGAATCTCAATTACCAGAAAGCTATACAGGTAAGCTATTGAATATTTTAAAACTAATTTGACTGGGTGCTGTTGCTGCCTATGTCAAATTTGTTTCAAAATATTCAACAGTGCTGCCTATGTCAAATTAGTTTCAAAATATTCAACATTGCTGCCTATGTCAAATTAGTTTCAAAATATTCAACAGCTAACATGCAGTTATTTTGAAATTGACAAGCTGTGGATTCATGGACCAAATGGTTAAAACTGGATGCATATCTTGAGTAGCTCACGGTCAATAATGGATGAATTCAGTTTATCGATCAATCACATGCCGCTATAATCAACAACGTTACGCGTAGGCTGGCGTCATAATCAATTACGTCATGAATGGCTTAATTAAGTCCGTCATAAACGCTTAATAGTCCGTCAGGTTGTACGAATTGTACGTCCACTATTTAATAAACATGCTGTTGAATATGTTGAAACTAATTTGACTGGGCGCTGTTAGTAGCATAGGCAGCAACATCACCCAGTAAAATTAGTTTCAAAATATTTAACAGCTTACCTGTATAGCTTTCTGGGAATTGAGATTCAGGGAGTACAGGGATCGATCGAGCCAAAGCGGACCATAGCAAAAATTGGATCGATCTATAGAGCCCTACAATACACCGAGAGAACAATACAGAAACATCGATAACAATTTTATGGATAGATATAGATGTTTTATCACCTTGCAGACACGATCAAACAATATACCGCGCGACCTACTTTCTGACCACTCAATAAATGCCTATAGATATAATAATAACCATGGCAACAATCCATAAACGGACAAAACTGTATTTAAATGGACGGATGACATGTTAGGAAGCGAATTGGATTATCCCCGTTTCTTTCAGTCTTTTATGGACGATTTGAAGGGTCTGTGCTGAGCGTTAATACTAAATAAACATCGTGTGATTTCTGAATAATATAGGTTTAATATTGATGGTATTATTATAAACATGCCTCTCCTAAACGCGTTCAATTAAATTAATATTTACTAAACACGGTTAAGATATAGACTTACTACTAAGAATTGTTAAGGATGACGTATAATGACGTAGAGATACGAATCAGACTCCATATGTCCGTAGCTACATTTATTTTGCAATTATCAACACAGAAACAATATCATGCATTGTGCAACAATCAAACGTAATAGGCACAGATGCGCCCCTGCAGCACACCGTGGAGGCACTACAATAATGTAAGGATGAGTTTGGCAGGTGCCATATCATGGTTTCCCAGCTACACCGTACCTGAACTGAACTGAACTGAATTTTATTATACCCAGGTCATACATACATGACATATGGGGAAAACTGATAGTACATCTTATAGTAGACAGAGTAACAATTGTACATTATCATTATTATTTACGATTATTATAGTTATATGCGGAGACCGCCATATCCACTGATAACTATCTTATCCAAGTCCATGGATGAAGGCAATATAGATCTGCGACAACTGGCGGCATATTACATTTTACACGCCTTTCATTAGTTCCTATACTCATATCGCACAATCAAGCGGGGAATGGTCTCCTCCAATTGCAGTTTGATAACGTTTCATATTCGTTTGTTGAATACATTATAATTATATAGCAACGTGGTGGCGACCATGCATGTCGTATTTATAAGGGTTTGGACAAAACTACATTATGTCATGAATTTAACGCAGTATTTAAGACAGTAATTTGAATAAGCTCTAAGTAGATATGAAGCAAGCCATGTGTCACTCGGCTTAGCACCTTTCCAGTTTATCCATTTATCACGTGACGTACACGATGATGTCATAATCATGGCGTTGTAAATGATGTAGATAAGTACGTCAAGAGCGTATGATTCGTGTCGGGCCAAGAGTTGTTGTACGAACTATATGTCTTTACTATTTAATAAAGATGCTGCTGAATATTTTGAAATTAAATTGACTGGACGCTGTTGCTGCCATAGTTTCAAAGATTCAATAGCTTACACGTATAGTCTTCTGGAAATTGCTACTCAGAGAGTTCAGTGATCGATCGTTCCCAACATGAGCGAGCTGTTGATGCCATAGTTTCAAAGATTCACGACCTTACACGTATAGTCTTCTGGAAATTGATAATCAGGGAGTTCAGTGATCGATCGATCCCAACATGAGCGAGGTGTGGTTGCGGCTTAGCTAGAGATAGGCGGGGCATAGCTAAAGCTGGAGAGGTTCATTAACCGTTCTTTGGCGAGAAATCGGTTAATACATTACTCCTGGCGTGCAGCACTAACATCTATTCAAAATGGGAAGTAATAAGTAATACATTACTCCTGGCGTGCAGCACTAACATCTATTCAAAATGGGAAGTAATAAGTAATACATTACTCCTGGCGTGCAACACTAACATCTATTCAACATGGGAAGTAATAAGTAATACATTACTCCTAGCGTGCAGCACTAACATCTATTCAACATGGGAAGTAATAAGTAATACATTACTCCTGGCGTGCAGCACTAACATCTATTCAAAATGGGAAGTAATAAGTAATACATTACTCCTGGCATGCAGCACTAATATCTATTCAACATGGGAAGTAATAAGTAGTGCATTACTCCTGGCGTGCAGCACTAACATCTATTCAACATGGGAAGTAATAAGAAAATATGACATTAAAGGTGCATATCCACACCAAATGCCCGAAAACACAACCATCTAGAGGCTCAAATTATGTGCCTAGATGCAAGGGGACGAAATAAATCCCAACATATGATGACCTCACTACGTATAAATTAATACAACCCTTCAGCTGCGAAATCGAATCAGAGGCACGAGCCTCTAATTTAACTCCACAACCAAAAAAATTATATCAATGAAATCATCACATGTTAAGACCCAACTCGTTTTATTGCATCATGTGCACGAATTAACCCTCCAAAAGTCCAGAACTCAAACAAGTCCATCCCCAGGCACCCGACGCGAACGTGCACCCCCAATGTTCAAAGTTTTCAACCAAATGATACAGAATCCAATGAATGTTTAGCCTACATTTAGCCTGAAATGGGCTCATCAGTTCGGATATAGATGTGGTATCAGTGGTAGTCAGTGGGTTGTCTAATGTCTAATGCTGATGGTAATAGTTGTGGTGGTAATGTAAGCGGTGGTGTCTGTGGTTGTTTAGCAATGTCGGTCTCAGTATTATTTTCATAATTTGCTATCGTCCTGTGGATTAAGTTATCGTCTTCGTCGTCATAATATTACCACGTATCGAGACCCCCGAGTACAGCCTGGCACATTCTTTGTGTTCTGAGCGTAATCAGAGCCGAACTTTGTGTATGGCACCCACTCCTATGTTAAGGACTACCGAAGCTACTATAGGCTGGTAGTTTAGACTAGTCGAGCTGAAATAGTTGTTTGCAATTTCAATTCCAATTTCAAGTTTATTCGGTAACTTTTTCAGAAGGGCCCGAAGCATATATACATGAAATATGCATATAATTGCGGTTACATATGTTATATACATAACTAAAGCGATGCTAATCTCATCTCAATTGTTATACTGCACCGATAGATTATGGTTTATAGATTCCAGATTATTCATATCCTGTCACATTCCCGTTTCTGTATCACAATTATCTGCTTTGTAATATCGCGTAAATGTTGAACAGTGATCGCCGCCATTTTGTCTCCTCATGCCATAGTGTGTGATGTCATCTAAGTGCCAATGCATTACATTCTTTATTAAGTAATATTCATCTCGTTGAATATTTTGAAACTAATTTGACTGGAAGTTGTTGCTGCCATAGGCAGCAACAACTTCCAGTCAAATTAGTTTCAAAATATTCCACCGCTTACCTGTATGATTGCTTTTATACCACACTGCCAAACTATAGTAGGCACCTCTATGACTGAGCTATATCCCAAGGCAGGCACACTAGAATTTTTCTGATTGGTTGAAAAGTAAATCATGACAGCCATCATAGGCTGTAGAAATGTAGCAACATTTAGATACTAAAGCCTGAGTATCTTTCTTTAGTGGCACGATGAAAAGCTTAAAATTACCCGCATAGTTTATGACTGGCATATTAGATCACCTGAATAGCTATCACGAGCTCAGATCAGTTATCCTTTAAAGCCTATGAGTTTTTCTGTATTTCACTGATCGCAAGGTGTAAACAAGGTGTTATGTTGGTGTTGCAGTGTGTGTACAAGGGTTAATCGACTAATACTAAGAGTTTTATCGATATCATTCATAAATAACCCTTGAAATTCCAGTGTCTCAATTTTAAGACAACTATACAGGAAAGCTGTTGAATATTTTGAAAATAATGTGACTGGAATACATTGCTGCTTTAGGTAGCAATATCTCCCAGTCAAATCAGTTGCAAAATATTGAAGAGAATATTCGTTGGATCTGACATAAATAATTTGTCATTTCGGGTCTGTACTGGTTAACTCTTTATCCGTCAATCGAACCAAAAACAGTTTCTGCAGGTGTCTTTAGCAATGGCCATCTGCAGACCAAGAGAAGATTATTTCTGAAAATCTATCACCGGAATGGCTGGCTCGATTGCCGATACAGTCATTCCGGCGGTAAATCTCCAGAAGCAAATTTTTCTCGGTCCCCCAGATATTCTTGAAAAAATTTGAGAGTTAAATAAAAGTTACTGGTGATTAGTAAGGAATATTGCAATGATGTTGTACAATGTCACATTTCCTACTGAATGTTAGTACAATCTCTGCTTCTACAATCTAATAATCAATTTGGTGCTGGGGATTTCTAGAACATTTTGGTTGAAAGTTGTTGCTGTCCAAGGCTTCTATACATACAACGCTTATATACATAAATGTGATGATAGTAGTGGCCGTAAACTGATGATGATGATGATGACGGCGAGCAGCATGATGTACTGTATAGTTACTCTTACTACTATTGCCTCCGCCACCCACTGAGATGTATATGCATTTGCGGGAGCAATAGGTATGGCTAGATATGCAAGCTTTACGCGTCCGGACAAGGCCTTCATTTCATCCTTATAAATTTATTCACAAAGGTCAGAAGGTCTCACGCATGCTCAATGTGATTCAGGTTTGCAAACAGATCTGGCCACTCCATTCGCTCGATAAACCTGGTTTTCCAGGTAGAGGTTGGTTAACCACCTTTGTTCTGTGTGGCCACGCATTACCATCATTAACTCTTGCCCAATGGAAGATTCCAGTTTATCCATTCATCATACAACGTCGTTAAAGCTGTCATCGTTTAGCATTATCAGCATGACGAAGCCTTAAGAACGCTCAATGTTTCTCATATTGCTTTCAGTAGACAGTTTATAGATTGGTTGATGAATGATTCGTTATGCTCGTCACGTGCCCGCCTCAGTGCTTCCTATGCAGCTTGTTCCCAGCAAAGCCCAACAAGTGCAAGTCGTCATAGTGTAGTTATATTTTCCATTTTTTAGACTAAGAGGACAAAATAATTATTGCTGATGTTATTGACAAGCGGTTTATACATGTTCGACTTCCTATTATTTAGAAATCTGCGCGCGATGGATATGACGGTAGAGTAGCGCAGAAAGAGTATGTAATAGCGATGGACGTCCAGATTCTTTTTTCAAATCAAGTAAATAGGATTTTTAGAAAGCTATATATGAATCGTTGTGTTGTTAAACCCATTAATTGCTAAATATTGTAAAGTAAATACAACATTTCTCGTGGAAAATATACATTTACAGGCCAATGGACCGTTCCAGTTTTAACTATGCCCCGCCCATCTCTAGCTAACCCCCACCCACACCTCGCTTTTATTGCGATCGATCGATCGATATCTGAACTCCCTGACTATCAATTTCCAGAAAACTATACAGATAAGCTGTTGAATATTTTGAAACTAATTTGAGTGGGTGCTGTTGCTGCCTATGGCAGCAACAGCGCCCAGCCAAATTAGTTTCAAAATGTTCAGCATTTTCTTTATTAAATAGTAAAGAATACAATTCGTACAATTATTACTATTTAATAAAAGATTATGTTCAATATTTTGAAACTAATTTGACTGGGCGCTGTTGTGGCCATAGACACCAACAGCACCAAATAAAATTAGTTTCAAAATATTCAACAGTTTACCCGTATATTTCTTTGGAAATTGAGATTCAGGGAGTTTAGTATTCAATCCGGATCCCAACATGGACAAGGGGGTGGGGGTGGTGGAACGGAGCTTCGTTACGAATGGACGGGGTAAAGATAAACTGTATTCATCCATTGCTATGCAAACCAAGGTAAAGTAAAGTTAGCCAATGTGTAGAGACATCAGCAGATATCAGCAGAGCGAAAATCTCCACCCAAAACAGATCCTATAGATGTTGATTATCCACGTGTAACAATATCGATACTGCGAACTACTTTGACCACTCGTAACAATATCGATACTACGAACTACTTTGACCACTCGTAACAATATCGATACTACGAATACATCAAAGTAGTCACACGGAAAATTATAGCTTGGATTTAGAAAGGACTGCATCAAGCTCCTGCGCTAAATCAGAGAACGTTTGGAAGAACTAGCCACCAAAACAGCAGATGAGTTGGTAAACGAGATCACTTCACCTGATTGTTGGAACATGTTTCAAGCAGTCATCTAATTAAGAATCGGCACGCTAAAGGCAACCACTTGCTGCACACAACTCTGATTGGCATTCCATCGGCTCTGACTTGAGGAAATTTGAGACAATCAGGAAATGGTTCAAAGATTGGTTCACCTATACAGAAGACCAGCCACGACTCCAGTTTGATAACCAGATAAGACTCCTACAAAACTCAATAACAAAAATCCTAGGTTAGGGAGGCAATGGCGACCCTAAAGAATGTGCGCGCGTGTGGGCCTGACAGCATCAAAAGCGAACTCTTCAAGAATATGGGGGATATCATCTCAACACCCCTCACCCACATCATCAACTCTGCCTTGAGCATCACTTCCTTATAGATGTTGTTGAAGAAGGTACACCCATGGTACTGCCTAATCCAGAGAAATCACACGGAGATATCTTCAACTTGGTATCAATCGTGCTCTTGGAACAAATGTTGTCGAATGCGGCTGCATGCAGTGTCAGAGAAAGATTTGCGAGAAATTGAAAAAGTGGTTTTAAAAAGGATGCAGTTGCGCACACATAGCCTGGCACATCGTCACACTGTATACTAGCAATCGGATATCTAGATGTCACGTGCATTTGCTATCATGAAAGGACCCAAAACTCTTTCATTCCTCCATCAAATGTTATTGTGCTGATGCGGAACTAAACCTGTTGAGACTCCCATGTACAAACAAAAAATTAACTGTCGATGTCAAATAGATGGTTTTGACAAATCTTCGCACAGCAATACGATCACCACAGGGGGATGATTTGTCAACAGTGCTCGGCACGCGTTACCTCGCTACAGCTCTAATATCTGGTCGATAACATTTTATAAGACCACACACTCCATTCTCAAAGCTAGACATACCATTAAGGATGGAGTATGCATATAAACTTCATTGATTAGGAACATGGTCCGCTTGATGAACTGCTTTCAAGGTGAGATCGAGTCACGCATAGCCGCGTATTTAGACAGGGGAAATGATATGACTAAATGACAGTCCTCGGGAGGGATGGAGGGAGGGAGGGATGGAGGGAGGGATGTAGGGAGAGAGGGAGAGAGGGATGTGGGGAGGTAGTGTGAGAGGGAGAGAGGGAGAGAGGAGGAGAGGGGGAGAGAGGTCACGGACAAATGTCCCACTTGATGAAGTGCAGTTCTATGTGAAATTCTGTCATCATTAATACAGTGTTAATCTAATAAGACATCGCCCTTGAATTCAATACGCAATATAAGACACACCCTTGAATCGAACCTATCCACTTACATTCTATCTTACACCCTCAAGTCTATCCATTCGCATTGCTATTATGGGCAGGGAAAATAAGCAATTATCTAGCTCTATTGTTAGATTTGAAACTAATCGGTCATTGGGTATTGAGAATAGCGCGACACTAACATCGACGCCGCTTATCTTGTCTTTTGCATGGTTGATCAGTATTTGCTATAGACAAATGTAACAACGAATCGAGGAGTATGAATGGCATGGTGTGAGCTGGGCAAAAGTCAGAAACATGGACATGTGATTGAACAGCGGGTAAATGGAAACATGCCCGGGGAAATAATCTTCCAACTATAAAATAAGAACCATAGAATTCCAAGTAATCGTGAGAGAGGGGGAGAGGGGGAGAGGGAGGGTGGGAGGGTGGGAGGGAAGAAAGGGAGGGAGGGAGGGATGGAGGGAGGGAGGGGAGGGAGGGAGGGGGAGGGAGGGAAGGAAGGAAGGGGAAGGGAGATAAAGAGAGATAGGGTGTGAGAGTAAAAGACAACGAGCAAATGAGTGGCATAGAAGAGGGCGATATTGAGGGAGCGACGGTGGTGAAATGGATAGAGAGACAAACATGTAGAGGCATTGTGAGAGAACTGGAGAGAAATGAGAGGACAGAGATAGGGGAGAAATGGGAGAGGGGCAAGTGAGAGAGCGAGAGGGAAAGAGAGTGGGGGAGAGGTGGGGGATGGTGGCAGGAGAACTGGAGAGAAGGAAAGAGAAAGAGAGAGAGAGAGGTGGGGAGAGAGAGAGCGAATAGAGGGGAGAGATTGGGAGGGAGAGAAAGGGAGGGGAGAGGGAGAGAGGATGGAGAGAGAGGGAGAGAGAGAGAGAGAGAGAGAGAGAGAGAGAAGGAATTCGTACTGTTCAGAATCGTGAAGTGGTGGTTTCTCTTAACAGTATGTTGATTTATTCTGACAAGCGGTCACGGACAAATGCCCCACTTGATGATGTGCAGCTCTATATGCATTCATGTCATCATTAATACACTGCTAATCTAATAAGTCTTCGCCCTTGAATTCGATAAGCAATAACAATCAGACCCTTGAATGGAACCTACTCAATCGCATTCTATCTTACACCGTCAAGTTTGTATATTGGCAGTCCTAGTGCTGGCAGAGAATATAAGCAATTATGCATCTCTATGTTAGATTTGAAACGAATCGATCATTGGATAGCGAGAACAGAACGACGCTCTAGCATCGAGGACGCTTATGGTCGACCAATATTTGATATAGCCAAATGTCACAACGAGTCGACGACTAGGATTGTCTTGGTGTGGGCTGGTCAAAAGTCATAGACATGGACATGTGATAGAACAGTGGGTGAATGTAAACATGGCCGGGGAAATAACCTGCCAACTATAAAATAAGAGCCATAAACTTCCAAGAAATCTTCTAGTAATAAATACAGACGCACACGAGCTAGGTCAATATTTATATTCGCCGGCCAGTTGTGGTCACATTTGTATGGCTGACCAATGTTTGAGAAAGACAATAGTAGTCGATGAATTGAGAGCTCTAAATGGCATCCTACGGATAATAGTTGGAAACATGTGCGAGAGAACGGACAGTGCAAGCATTAATATGGCGAATACAAGTTTGCAGGAAACGCCAAATTCTCATATGATACATACATCTGACCTATGTCAATGTTTACGCCTGCCTACCTTGCCTCTGCAGTGGGCTTGAGAAATGTCCATTTATAGACCAGGAAACAACTCTTGTTGGACACTTACCACTGGATACACTGGCATGAAAACACAGCCAGTAATACCAGTGTAAATTCTAAATACTGGGCATCCATTGACTTACAAATGGACATTCAATAAGCGTGCCTTTAGCTCTGTTCTGCCAAAGTGTAGCCATGAAATGGTTAACAGACTAGTGAATTACAATTATTTGCACACATTGCCCATATTGTTGTGACATGGACGGAGAAAGTGAACCGAGATTGATGGTAGAGAAACGAGAGAGAGAGAGAGTGGGTGGGTGGGTGGGTGGGTGGGTGGGTGGGTGGGTGGGTGGGTGAGTGAGTGAGGGAGGGAGGGAGGGAGTGAGAGAGAGAGAGAGGGAGGGAGGGCGAGAGAGAGAGAGAGGTTTTGGAGAGGGAGGAGGTAGCATGGGAGTGAGAGAGAGAGAGAGAGAGAGAGAGAGAGAGAGAGAGAGAGAGAGAGAGAGAGAGAGAGAGAGTGGGGGGGGGGAGTTTTCGTACTGTTCAGAATCGGGAAGTGGTGGTTTCTCTTAAGACTATATTGATTAATTCTGAGAAGCTGTCACGGACAAATGTCCCACTTGATGAAATGCAGCTCTATGTGAAATTCTGTCATCATTAATACATTGTTAATCTAATAAGACATCGCCCTTGAATTCAATACGCAATATAAGACACACCCTTGAATCGAACCTATCCATCGCATCCTATCTTACACCCTCAAGTCTATCCATTCTCATTGCTTTTATGGACAGAGAGTATAAGCAATTAACTAGCTCTATTGTTAGATTTGAAACGAATCGATCATTGGATATCGTGAATAGCCCGACGCTCTAACACCGACGACGCTTATCGCGCCCTTTGCATGGTTGATCAGTTTTGATGTAGACAAATGTAACAATGAGTCGAGGAGTAGGAATGTCATAGTGTGGACTCGTCAAAAGTCAGAAACATGGACATGTGATTGAACAGCTGTTTAATGTAAACATGGCCGGGGTGGGTGGGGGGGGGGGGGGGGTAAACAACAAACTATAAAATAAGAACCATAGAATTCCAAGAAATCGTGTAGTCCTAAATACAGTCGAACTAGGTCAATATTTAATAGAGACAATCTAGCAGCGTTTCTCCGGCCTGTTGTGGTCAGTTGTTTGGCTGGCCAATGTTTGAAATTGACAATTGTAGTCACGAAGTGAGGGCTCTAAATGGTATCCCACGGACTGGTCAATCGGAAACATGTCCGAGAGAATTGGGAGCGCAAGCTGTAAAATGAGGAACGCAAGTTTCCAGGAAACACCTAATTCTCAAAGAATGCATACAGCTGACCTATGCTACTGCTTAGCCCTTTCATGGCTATTTCTATTACCGGCCTTGATGAATGTCCATTTGCTGACCAAGAAAAAACAATTTTGAATACTTGGGGGGGGGAGGGGGAGGGAGAGGGGTAGGGAGAGGGAGAGGGTATGGGGAGGGAGGGAGGGAGGGAGGGGTGGTGGGGGTGGGTGGGGTGGGGGTGGGCGGAGAGGGAGGGTGGAGGAAGAGAGAGGAGGGTTTCGTTCTGTTCAGAATCGTGAAGTGGTGCTTTCGCTTCAAACTATGTTGATTAATTCTGACAAGCTGTCACCGACAAATGTCCCGCCTGATGACGTGCAGCTCTATATGAAATCATGTCATCATTAATACGCTGCTAAGCTAATAAGGCATCGCCCTTGAATTCAATTAGCAATAACAGACAGACCATTGAATCAATCGCGTTTTATCTTACACCGTCAAGTCTGTCGATTCGCAGTCCTATTGTTGGCAGAGAATATAAGCAATTATGTATCCCTATTGTTAGATTTGAAACAAATCGATCATTGGATATCGAGAACAGCACGACGCTCTAACATCGAGGGCACTTATCGTGTCTTTTGCATGGTTGACCAGTATTTGATATAGCCAAATGTAACAACGAGTCAAGGATTAGGAATGTCACGGTGTGGACTGGTCAAAAGTGATAGACACAGGCATGTGATATGGGTGAATGTAAAAATGGCCGTTGAAATACTCAGCCAACTATAAAATAAGGACCGTAGAATTCAAGGAAATCGTTTCACTGGCCAATTTGTGGTAATTTGTACGGCTGGCTAACGATTGAGATAGCCAATATAGTAGTCACGAAATGAGGACTCTAAATGGTATACTGCGGACTGGTCGGTAGTTGGGTTCATATGCGAAAGAAGGGGAAGTGCGAGCTTTAAAATGGTGAATATGAGTTTCTATGAAACAGCAAATTCTCAGCTAGACCATATCAGTGTTTAAAACCTTCATGGCTATGACCGCCAAACCGGCCTCTGCAGTGAGCTTAATGGAGTCCATTTGCAGACCAAGAACAGACTATTTTTGAAAACGTACCACTCGAATGCTTGGCTCAATAACCGAGCCACTAATTACAGCCTAAATTCCCAAATATAGTCATCTCTTGGCCTGCAAATGGACATTCTGACCGACACACGTACAACTTTGCGCACCCGTATTAATTGGCGGAAGTTGATGTATACGCGTTTCAGCAGTCACGTGTAAATGAGTAAACTAGTGAACGCCGCAAGACCACCTGGAAGCATTCTGAATTTCGAACTAAGCAAATTCCAGGCATTAAACTAAAGCCATTGTCAGACTGCCGATGCAGTCACTTCGGTGGTAAATTTTCAAAACATAGTCTTCTCTTGGTCTGTAAATGGGCACTGGCTAAACAAAAGCTGGAATTTTCTTGACCATTACACCTTTCATGGTCAGGGTGGCCAAAGTGACATCTGTAGTAGTGATCTTGGATGAGTTTCCATTTGCAGGACAACTGAAAGCTATTTTTGTAAATCTAAGGGCAAAAATTTTAATTTCTTGAAACACTGGACCATTTAAAGTATTAAAGTAGGAACCCAGTTGTAGCTATGCCCCGCCCATCTTTAGTTAAGCTCCTCCCACGCTTTGCACGTGTTGGGATCGATCGGCTCCTGGGCTCCCTGACTAATCAATTTCCATAAAACTATACAGATAAGCTGTTGAATATTTTGAAACTAACTAATTTGACTTGGTGCTGTTGCTGATGGTGTTGATGTTTATGTCAGTATCAAAATATTCAACATCATCTTTATTATATACTAAATACATACAATTCGTACACCAACGCTTAGTCCATCATCAATTAAGCGTCCGTGACGAACATATCTACGCCATTCATGACGTCATTGATTATGACGTCATCATACACGTCACGTAGTTGATTATGACGTCATTTGATTGATGGATAAACTGGAATGGTACATTGATACGAATGTCATTTTCAACATTTTAGGCGCTGTTGAGACAAGAGAGGCTAACTGTCTGAGTGTGTGCGCGTTGCCATATGCGAGTTAAGCGATTCGAGTACTTCCGGGTCACCGATATTGTTAACCCTTTACCCATTGCCATTCAATATCTCTGTTTCAAGACACATATACACGGAAGCTATTAAACCTATAAGTTATAAATTTGGTCAAGAAAATCTAAATGTTTCCTTATTGAATGGTCAGTTTGCAGGCCAAGAGAAGAGTGTTTTAGAAAAATTTTACCACTGAAATGACTGGCTCTGTTACCGAGTCAGTTATCTCAGTGGTAAAATTAAAAAAGATACTCTTCTCTCGGCCTGCTAATGGATATTACTCAAGACCACTACAGAGGACGGGTTTGGCCGGCTTCGTCATGAAAGGGTTAACTATTTCTAAACTAATTTGACAAGTGTCGTTTGCTATCATAGGCAACCACAGTTTCCACAAAAATTATTGTCAAATTAGTTAGCAAAATATTCTCTACAGTTTCAGTTTCAAATCGTTAAAAGTATTTTTTTTTTTTGGATACAGCTCTGAGCACTCGCACGCGCAAACAAAGACACACTCAGACAGAACGCGAAGCCGTCTCCTTCTTATGGAACGAGGGTAATGGATGATTCCAGTTTCTCAGTCAATCATATGGCATCATAATCAATTACGTGACGTGTAGGCTGACGTCATAATTAGGTGATAACGCTTAATCGATGACGGACTAAGCGCTGTTGTACGAATTGTTTGTCTTTACGATTTAATAAACATGATGCTGAATATTTTGAAACTAATTTAACTGGGCGCTGTTCCACAGCTTACCTGTATAGCTTTCTGGAAATTGATAGTCAGGGAGTTCGGGGATCGATTAATCCCAACACGGACGAAGTGTGGGTGGAGCTTAGCTAGAGATGAGCGGGTCGTAGCTAAAACTGGATTCCTCTATTAAGATAATTGATAATGGAGCATTCATGTAACTTGATCATGGTCTGAGGCATTTACAGATTCTGCTGTATGAGAAACAATTGCTTGTGCCCAGTCATGTTTTATGTATCCTCACGTTGACGTAAGTTAGTACGTGCTCTGAATGCAAACTCACTTCCGTCCCGTCCCGCCAGTTCACACCCTCTTTTTAATGTCAACCACTTTGCCGATACACACTCCGGCAGTTATTCTAGGTGTCGAATCATGCCAAACACAGGATTTAAGAAAGAAATGTAGCGATTGTCAGGCATACCCCTTCGCTGTGGTTCTAATCTTGCAAACATTAGCAATGTTACCTTCCCAAAAATACTGGAAATGTCTCTGGAGACCAAGGGGAATGTGTTTGTTTCAACAATTATTATTGATTCCTGTGGGCAATTTGACCCTTGGCGTATAATATGCTCAATTAATCCAGTCAGAATGCCATAATTCCTATGTTTGCTCAAAGATTGCCACTTACGACGCCAATGTGTCAAAATATGACGAAATGTCTCAACGAAGTTTTATCTTCACACATTGGCACAGATAATCTTGAATATGTCTCAATAGCATTATTTCAATGGGCGAAATATGACCATCTTCTGACAACGCATGTTACTTGTCCGCTACCGAACCAATAGCAAGCGGTATTGGTCCAGTATATGTCCAACACCGGCGCAGTACCCCGCGATATCAGGGTTCAGTCTGCTGTTTTATACCTCTGAATGTGTGCTTAGGTATACGTATGGAGGCAAAACATGTTAAGAGAATATAAACATAGAAGCATATAGTAAATTACACGATGGATGTGTAACTTGATAGTGCATGATACTGGGCAGGTACGGGGTCAATGCCGGACCCTATTGCCCCGAACGGGCCCAGTAACCTGCAGCATCAGGGTAGTATTAAATCTAAATGCATTTTTATTCATAATGACTACTTTCTACATGAGAGATGCAGTATGTGGACCAGACCTGTTCACATACAGGCTAATACTAATTTACAGATATCCAAAGTCAAACGTATATAGGCGTACATACAAACATATCATAACAATAAGACAAACTTTGTTGGTGTCTGCGAGCTTTGTTCATGTATGCACTCTCCTTCCGGTACTTGGTGAAGCGATTTTATGGGAAATGGCTTTTTAAAGAACATGGCATAGTGCTAAATAATTAATTAAGATTTCTTTCTAAATCATCCTAAGCCTTGTTCAAATGAAATCAAATATTACATACGTGAATAGACCAATTGAATGCACACACATGTACGTATAACGCCCTCTCGCTCACTCTCTCCATTTCTTCTACCCTCACTCCCTCTCTAACTGGCACTATCCACCTCTCCTTTCGTCTCTCCATCATTCTTTATATTGCGTTTTCTATCTCATAAACCATCTGCCTACTTTTCCACTTCTCTCTCTCCTTCCCTCCGTCCCTCTTTCCCTCCATCCCCCGCCCGCCCCTCCCTCCCCACCCACCCGCCCGCCCGCCCCTCCCTCCCTCCCTCCCTCCCTCCCACCTCTCTGTGTCTCTCTCTCTCTCTCTTCTCTCGCTCCTCTCTCTCTCTCCCCACTTCTCTCTGTCCCTTCTCCCCTAAACATCAATTGTCTCTCTTATGCTTTCGCTCTTTCCCTTCCTCTCCCTCTCTCTTTCTCATCCCTCCAACCCCATTCCCTCCAACCCCCAACCCCCCCCCCCCTCAACCCCCCCCCCCGTCCCTCCATCTATCAAATGCATAATAATCAGTTCATATTTGAGTAATAATAATAAAATGAAAATGGCTGATGGAGTGATATTGCGAAAAACAGCAAGTTTCTCCCGTGGGAGATATCAAAGCTCTTGGAACCAGCATCTTAATTTAACTAATAATTCCCTTCAAGATTTTATTTATGTGCGATAATGAATACATAATAAGATATTCCCTGAGCCAATCCATCCGACATATTTATTCCCACTGGTAGCTCGTCCATGGCATAGAGAAACTAATGTCATTCCCATACCTGACTGCCTCTCACGCATAACCGCCCACGCCCATACTTGCCCGCCCGCCCGCCCGCCTGCCTGCCTGCCTGCCTACCTGCCTGCCTGCCTGCCTGCCTGCCTGCCTGCCTACCTGTCGGCCTGCCTGCTTCGAGGACATTTTAACAGAGTCTTTCAAACTGGTTGTTTTTAAAATTGTCAGCAGTGGCAATACAGTGTTATAGAAATTTCATTAATAAAGCATAGCTGACAGACGCATTCTGTCGAGATATTTACGTGACAACCGATACATCATAGGGCTGAGATTGCTTCAAATTCGCATTAGCCACGGTGCTGCAAATGGTAAACGAAGTATACTAAATAGTGGAGAGTATACTTTCCCTTTACGTAATGTTCGGATCCCTGATGAAAATCCACCTCCGTCCCCAGAGAAAAGTTAGGTATCGGTATTTGTCTGTATAGACAAGAGAAACAGGATCATTGTAAGACAGCATAGGCCGAGATTACTTTAATTATCTGAAAGGAAACAACCCATCCAAGAACTATGCATCCAAGAACTAACCCATCCATGAACCATGCATCCAAGTACTATGTATCCAAGAACTAACCTAGCCAAGAACTATGCATCCAAGAAATACACCATCCAAGAACTAACCCATCCAAGAACTAACCCATCCAACAACTATGCATCCAAGAACTAACCCATCCAAGAAGCATGCATCCAAGTACTAACCCATCCAAGAACTAACCCATCCAAGAATCATGCATCCAAGGACTAACCCATCCAAGAACGACCCCATCCAAAAACTAACCCATCCAAGATCTAACCCATCCAAGAACTAAACAATCCAAGAACTATGTAGCCAAAACTAACCCATCCAAGAACTATGTTTCCAAGAACCATGCATCCAAGAACCACGCATCCAAGAACTCATCCATCTAAGAACTAACCCAGCAAAGAACCATGTATCCAAGAACTAAGCCATCCAAGAACAAACCCATCCAAGGACTATGCATCCAAGATCTAACCTATCCAAGAACTATGCATCCAAGAACTAACTCATCCAAGAACTATGCATCCAAAAACTAACCCATCAAAGAACTAACCTATCCAAGAATTAACCTATCCAAGAGCTAACCCATCCAAGGACTATGCATCCAAGATCTAACCCATCCAAGAACTATGCATCCAAGAATTATATATCCAAGAACCATGCATCCAAGAACTATGCATCCAAGAACTAACCCACCCAAGAACTAACCCATCCAAGCACTAACCCATCCAAGAAATATGCATCCAAGACCTAACCCATCCAAGAACTATGCATCCAAGAACTATGCATCCAAGAACTATGCATCCAAGAACTATGTATCCATGAACCATGCATCCAAGAACTATGCATCCAAAAACTAACCCATCCAAGAAGTAACCTATCGAAGACGTAACCCATCCAAGAACTAACCCATCCAAGAACTAACACATCCAAGAACTATGCATCCAAGGACTAACCCATCCAAGAAGTAACCCATCCAAGAACAATGCATCCAAAAATTAACCCATCCAATAACCATGCATCCAAAAACTGCCCCATCCAAGTACTAACCCAACTAAGAACTAAGCCATCCATGAGCCATGCATCCAAGAACTATGCATCCAAGAACTAGCCCATCCAAGAATTAACCTATTCAAGAATTAACCCATCCAATAACCATGCATCCAAGAACAAACTCATTCAGGAACTAACCCATCCAATAACTAACCCATCCAAGAATTAACCCATCCAAAAAGTAACCCATTCAAGAACCATACATCCAAGAACTATGCATCCAAGAACCAACCGATCCAAGAACTAACCCATTCAAGAACTAAGCATCCAAGAACTAACCCATCCAAGAACCATGCATCCTAGAAATAACCCATCCAAGAACCATGCATCCTAGAAATAACCCATCCAAGAACCATGCATCCAAGAAATAACTCATTCAAGAACTATGGATCCAAGAACTAACCCATCCAAGAACCATGCATCCAAGAATAAACCAATGATCCAAGAACTACTCCATCCATGAACTAACCCGTCCAAGAACTAACCCATTCCAAAAACTATGCATCCAAAACTAACCCACTCAAGAACTATGTATCCAAGAACCGTCCAGCCAAGAACCACGCATCCAAGAATTAATCCATCCAAGAACTTACCTATCCAAGAACTAACCTATCCAAGAACTATGCATGCAAGATCTAACCCATCCAAGAACTAGGCATCCAAGAACTATGTATCCAAGAACCATGCATCAAAGAACCATGCATCCAAGAACTATGCATCCAAGAACTAACTCATCCAAGAATTAACCCATCCAAGAACTATGCATCCAATAACTAACCCATCCAAGAACTATACATCTAGGAACTAATCCATCCAAGAGCCATGCATCCAAGAAATAACGCATCCAAGAACTATGCATCCAAGAACCAACCCATCCAAGAACTATGCATCCAAGAACTAACTCATCCAAGAATTATGCATCCAAGAACTAACCCATCCAAGAACTAACCAATCCAAGAGGTAACCCATTCAAGAACCATCCATCCAAGAACCATGCATCCACGAACCAACCCATCCAAGAACTAACCCATTCAAGAACTATGCATCCAAGAACTAACCCATCCAAGAGCCATGCATCCAAGAAATAATCCATTCAAGAACTATGCATCCAAGAACTAACTCATCCAAGAACCATGCATCCAAGAACTAACCAATGATCCAAGAACTACCCCATCCAAGAAATAACCCATCCAAGAACTAACCCATTCCAAAAAATATTCATCCGAAACTAACCCATCCAAGAACTATGTATCCAAAAACCATGCATCCAAGAACCACGCATCCAAGAACTAATCCATCCAAGAACTAACCCGTCCCAGCGGCTATGCATCCAAGAAATAACCCAGCCAAGAACCATGTATCCAAGAACTAACCCATCCAAGAACTAACCCATCCAAGAACTAACCCATCCCAGAGCTAACCTATCCAAGAACTAGCCCATCCAAGAACTATGCATGCAAGGTCTAACTCATCCAAGAACTAGGCGTCCAAGAACTATGCATCCAAGAAAGAAATCATTCAAGAACTAACCCATCTAAGAATTATACATCTAATAACTAACTCATCCAAGAACTAATCCATCCAAGAGCCATGTATCCAAAATCTAACTCATCCAAGAACTATGCATCCAAGAACTAACCCATCCAAGAACTATGCATCCAAGAACTAACTCATCCAAGAACTATGCATCCAAGAACTAGCCCATCCAAGAACTAACCCATCCAAGAACTGGCCCATCCAAGAACTAACCCATCCAAGAAGTAACCCATTCAAGCACTAACCCATTCAAGAACCATACATACAAGAACTAATCTATCCAAGAACTAACCCATTCAAGAACTATGCATCCAAGAACTAACCCATCCAAGAATCATGCATCCTAGAAATAACCCGTCCAAGAACCATGCATCCAAGAACTATGCATCCAAGAACTAACCTATCCAAGAACCATGCATCCAAGAACTAACCAATGAGCCAAGAACTACCCCATCCATGAACTAACCAATCCAAGAACTAACCCATTCCAAAAACAATGCATCCAAAACTAACCCATCCAAGAATTATATATCCAAGAACCATGCATCCAAGACCCACGCATCCAAGAACTAATCCATCCAAGAACTAACCCATCCCAGCGGTCATGCATCCAAGAAATAACCCAGCCAAGAACCATGTATTCAAGAACTAACCTACCCAAGAACTATCCCATCCAAGAACTAACCTATCCAAGAACTATGTATGCAAGATCTAACCAATCCAAGAACTAGGCATCCACGAACTATGTATCCAAGAACCATGCATCCAAGAACTATGCATCAAAGAACGAACTCAACCAAGAACTAATCCATCCACGAGCCATGCATCCAAGAACTAACGCATCCACGAACTATGCATCCAAGAACTAACCCATCCAAGAACTATGCATCCAAGAACTAACTCATCCACGAACTATGCTTCCAAGAACTAACACATCCACGAACTATGCATCCAAGAACTAACTCATCTAAGAATTAGGCATCCAAGAAGTAACCCATCCAAGAACAAACCCATTCAAGAACTATGTATCCAAGATCTAACCCATCCAATAACCAGGCATCCAAGAACTATGTATCCAAGAACCATGCATCCAAAAGTTACCCATCCAAGAAGTAACCCATCCAAGAACTAACCCGTCCAAGAGCTATGCATCCAAGAACTATGCATCCGAGAACTATGCATCCAAGAACTATGCATCCAAGAACTAACCCATCCAAGAAGTAACCCATCCAAGAACTAACCCATGCAAGAACTAACCCATCCAAGAACTAACTCATCCAAGAACTATGCATCCAAGAACTAACCCATCCAAGAACTAACCCATCCAAGAACTGTGCATCGAAGAGCTAAACCAACCAAGACCTATGCATCCAAGAACTAACCAATCCTAGAAGTATGTATCCAAGAATTATGCATCCAAGAACTAACCAATCCAAGAACTATGCATCCAATAACTAACCCATCCAAGAACTAACCCATCCAAGAACTAACCCATTCGAGAACCACGCATCCAAGACATATTCCATCCAATAACTAACTCAAACAAGAGCCATGCATCCAAGAACTAACTCATCCAAGAACCATGCATCCAAGAACTAACCTATCCAAGAACTGTGCATCAAAGAACTAACTCATCCATGAACTAATCCATCCAAGAAGTAACACATTCAAGAACTAACCCATCTATGAACTAACCCATGCAATGACCATGCATCCAAGAACTAACTCATCCAAGAACTAACCCATCCAAGAATTAACCCATTCATGAACCATGCATCCAAGAATTTACCTATCCAAGAACTAACCCATCCAAGAACCATGCATCCAAGAACTAACACATCCAAGAACTAACCCATCCAAGAAGTAACCCATTCAAGAACTAACCCATTCAAGAACCATACATCCAAGAACTAATCTATCCAAGAACTAACCCATTCAAGAACTATGCATCCAAGAACTAACCCATCCAAGAACAATGCATCCTAGAAATAACCCATCCAAGAACCATGCATCCAAGAAATAACCCATTCAAGAACTATGCATCCAAGAACTAACCCATCCAAGAACCATGCATCCAAGAACTAACCAATGATCCAAGAACTACCCCATCCATGAACTAACCCATCCCAGAACTAACCTATCCAAGAACTAGCCCATCCAAGAACTATGCATGCAAGGTCTAACTCATCCAAGAACTAGGCGTCCAAGAACCATGTATCCAAGAACCATTCATCCAAGAACTATGCATCCAAGAAAGAAATCATTCAAGAACTAACCCATCCAAGAATTATACATCCAATAACTAACTCATCCAAGAACTAATCCATCCAAGAGCCATGTATCCAAAATCTAACTCATCCAAGAACTATGCATCCAAGAACTAACCCATCCAAGAACTATGCATCCAAGAACTAACTCATCCAAGAACTATGCATCCAAGAACTAACCCATCCAAGAACTAACCCATCCAAGAACTGGCCCATCAAAGAACTAACCCATCCAAGAAGTAACCCATTCAAGCACTAACCCATTCAAGAACCATACATACAAGAACTAATCTATCCAAGAACTAACCCATTCAAGAACTATGCATCCAAGAACTAACCCATCCAAGAATCATGCATCCTAGAAATAACCCGTCCAAGAACCATGCATCCAAGAACTATGCATCCAAGAACTAACCTATCCAAGAACCATGCATCCAAGAACTAACCAATGAGCCAAGAACTACCCCATCCATGAACTAACCAATCCAAGTACTAACCCATTCCAAAAACAATGCATCCAAAACTAACCCATCCAAGAACTATATATCCAAGAACCATGCATCCAAAACCCACGCATCCAAGAACTAATCCATCCAAGAACTAACCCATCCCAGCGGTCATACATCCAAGAAATAACCCAGCCAAGAACCATGTATTCAAGAACTAACCTACCCAAGAACTATCCCATCCAAGAACTAACCTATCCAAGAACTATGTATGCAAGATCTAACCAATCCAAGAACTAGGCATCCACGAACTATGTATCCAAGAACCATGCATCCAAGAACTATGCATCAAAGAACGAACTCAACCAAGAACTAATCCATCCACGAGCCATGCATCCAAGAACTAACGCATCCACGAACTATGCATCCAAGAACTAACCCATCCAAGAACTATGCATCCAAGAACTAACTCATCCACGAACTATGCTTCCAAGAACTAACACATCCACGAACTATGCATCCAAGAACTAACTCATCTAAGAATTAGGCATCCAAGAAGTAACCCATCCAAGAACAAACCCATTCAAGAACTATGTATCCAAGATCTAACCCATCCAATAACCAGGCATCCAAGAACTATGTATCCAAGAACCATGCATCCAAAAGTTACCCATCCAAGAAGTAACCCATCCAAGAACTAACCCGTCCAAGAGCTATGCATCCAAGAACTATGCATCCAAGAACTATGCATTCAAGAACTGTGCATCCGAGAACTATGCATCCAAGAACTATGCATCCAAGAACTAACCCATCCAAGAAGTAACCCATCCAAGAACTAACCCATGCAAGAACTAACCCATCCAAGAACTAACTCATCCAAGAACTATGCATCCAAAAACTAACCCATCCAAGAACTAACCCATCCAAGAACTGTGCATCGAAGAGCTAAACCAACCAAGACCTATGCATCCAAGAACTAACCAATCCTAGAAGTATGCATCCAAGAATTATGCATCCAAGAACTAACCAATCCAAGAACTATGCATCCAATAACTAACCCATCCAAGAACTAACCCATTCGAGAACCACGCATCCAAGACATATTCCATCCAATAACTAACTCAAACAAGAGCCATGCATCCAAGAACTAACTCATCCAAGAACCATGCATCCAAGAACTAACCTATCCAAGAACTGTGCATCAAAGAACTAACTCATCCATGAACTAATCCATCCAAGAAGTAACACATTCAAGAACTAACCCATCTATGAACTAACCCATGCAATGACCATGCATCCAAGAACTAACTCATCCAAGAACTAACCCATCCAAGAATTAACCCATTCATGAACCATGCATCCAAGAATTTACCTATCCAAGAACTAACCCATCCAAGAACCATGCATCCAAGAACTAACACATCCAAGAACTAACCCATCCAAGAAGTAACCCATTCAAGAACTAACCCATTCAAGAACCATACATCCAAGAACTAATCTATCCAAGAACTAACCCATTCAAGAACTATGCATCCAAGAACTAACCCATCCAAGAACCATGCATCCTAGAAATAACCCATCCAAGAACCATGCATCCAAGAAATAACCCATTCAAGAACTATGCATCCAAGAACTAACCCATCCAAGAACCATGCATCCAAGAACTAACCAATGATCCAAGAACTACCCCATCCATGAACTAACCAATCCAAGAACTATCCCATTCCAAAAACTATGCATCCAAAACTAACCCATCCAAGAACTATGTATCCAAGAACCATGCATCCAAGAACCACGCATCCAAGAACTAACCCATCCAAGAACTAACCCATCCAAGAACTAACCCATCCAAGAACTGTGCATCGAAGAACTAAACCAACCAAGACCTATGCATCCAAGAACTCACCAATCCAAGAAGCATGCATCCAAGAATTATGCATCCAAGAACTAACCCATCAAAGAGGTAACCCATTCAAGAACTAAACCATCCAAGAACTAACCAATCCAAGAACTATGCATCCAAGACCTAAACCCATCCAAGAACTAACCCATCCAAGAACTAACCCATTCAAGAACTACGCATCAAAGAAATATTCCATCCAATCACTAACTTATCCAAGAGCCATGCATCCAAGAATTAACTCATCCAAGAACCATGCATCCAAGAACTAACCTATCCAAGAACTGTGCATCAAAGAACTAACTCATCCATGAACTATGTATCCAAGAACTAACCCATCCAAGAACTAACCCATCCAAGAACTAATCCGTCCAAGAAGTAACACATTCAATAACTAACCCATCCATGAACTAACCCATACAATGACTATGCATCCAAGGCCTAACTCATCCAAGAACTAACCCATCCAAGATCTATGCATCCAAGAACTAACCTATCCAAGAACTGGGCATCCAAGAACTAACCCATCCATGACCTATGCATCCAAGAATTAACCCATCCAAGAACTTACCCATCCATGACCTATGCATCCAAGAATTAACCCATCCAAGAAGTAACCCATCCAAGAACTAACCCATCCAAGAAATAACACATTCAAGAACTAACCCATCCGGGAACTAACCCATACAATAACCATGCATCCAAAAACTAACCCATCCAAGAGCTAACCCATCCAAAAACTAACCCATCCAAGAACTAACCCATCCAAAAACTATCCCATCCAAGAACTATGCATCCAAGAATAAACCCATCCAAGAACTATGCATCCAAGAACTATGTAACCAAGAACCGTGCATCCATGTAATATGCATCCATGAACTAACCCATCCAAGAGCTAACCCATCCCAGGACTACTCCATGCAAGACACACCCAGTCCAAGAATCGGTGAATCCAGGTTTAGCTATGCCCCACCCATCTCTAGCTTAGCTCCACCGACGCGTTGTCGGTGTTAGGATAGATCGATCACAGCACTCCCTGAAAGTCACTTACCAGAAAATTATAAGCCCTACGGGTAAGCTGTTGAATATTTTGAAACTAATTTGACTAGGTGTATGGCAGCAACAGCGCACAATCAAATTAGTTTCAAAATATTCAATAGAATGTTTAATAAATAATAAAGACATACAAGTCGTACAGCTTGACGAGCTATTACCCACTTGTGATGGGCCTAATTACGCCATTCATGACATAATTGACTATGACGTCAGGTTACATATGATCGTGGTTGATTAAGATGTTATATTATTGATCGATAGACTGGGTTTATCAATTAACTCAACTAAGAGCAGCCCAGTTCAGGGGCCATCTCATCAAAGGACCACGATTCAAGAACTAGATTATCCAGGACACATACCGTACATGAACCAACTTAAGTAAGTATGTCCCTAGCAGTCTAAGTACGAATAACTATCCAGTCAATTAAACAACTTATCCAAGAATCACACAGTCCAATACACAACAGATCTACCAATCATCCAGTCCAGGAAAAACTAATCTAACAACCATCCAGTCAAAAAAAAATCTCAGCTAAGAAGAACGCATTATAAAACCAACCAATCGAAGAATCACTCAGTAGTAGAACGAACTCTTCCAGTAACTACCCATCCAGAAACCCACCTACACCATCCGGGAAGCAAGTTATCAAGGTACCGGCTCACGCAGAAACTTTCAGTTCTAAAACTGGTCTAGGAACTAACATGCACCTAGCAAGGAACGAAGCTAAGGAGCAATATGCGTATAAACAAATGGGCCTAAGAAGAAATGGATCTAAGAACAAACTGGCCTAAGAACAAATGGGTTTAAGAACTAACGCGTTTAATAGAAATTGGGTCATGGATCGAAGAACGAATGGGTCTAAGAATTAAAGATCTACGAGGCACTAGTCTAAAAGAGAAAGTAAATCTAAGTATGAATAACTATCCAGTTCAAGAAACAACCAAGAACCACATAGTCCAATACACAACAGATCTATGAAACACCAAGTCCATAAAAAAACTAATCTAGCAACCATCCAGTCCAATAAACAATCTATACAGTAATTCTCTCCAAGATTCAACTCAGCTAAGAAGAACACAGTATAAAAATCAACGCATCGATCGAAGAACTCAGTAGAAGGACCAACTCGTCCAGGAACAACCCATCCAAAAAAACCAAAAGTGCCTAAGACCTACACCGTCCCAGAAGCAAGTCATCAAGGTGCCGGCTCACGCAGAAACTTCCAATTATAAAACTGGTCTAGGAACTAACATGCACCTAGCAACGAACGAATCTAATGCCGTGTTCTCACTTGAGACTTACTCGGGAATAGCGCCATACTTCATTATGGCGTTAGTCCCGATTAAGTCTCTAATGATAACATGGCCTAAAAATGAACGCACCCTAAAACAAACCTGCTGTCTATGACGAAATGGACATAAGAAATGATGGGTCTAAGGATCAGGGTCTAAGGCCGTGTTCTCACTAGAGAGTTAATCGGGAATAACGCCATACCTCAGTATGGCATTATTCCGGATTAAGTCTCTAGTGAGAACACGGCCTAAGAGTACAAAGCGCTCACGCTTTGAACAAAGTGCCTAATAGCAACCAGGTCTGAGAGACAACGGAGCTAAGAAATAAATGCAACCGGTAATGCACTTTGGCAAGAACCAAATTGCTCCATTTATTCATTATCGCGGAATCAATTATTCATTTAATAAAATTTGCTCAAGATGAGAAAGGTCTCCTTAAATACAACATCATCTCCCTGAGGAGATGCTGTTAATTTCGGACGACGATGCTATATAGTCCATGTGGATAATTTATTAATAATTTTCCACTCTGAAATTACTCAAATTATGCGCACTAGATATCATATGCTACAAAATGAATATTTTGAAAACACTTTGATTGAATGTTATTGCGTCAACTACTTTCGGTCAAGTTGTTTTTCACAGATAATACATTGGATTTGTTCAATACGATGCATGACACGTCATATACATAGCCGAGTATCCATATATACTTGAATGAATTTGGCTGCAGCTAATCCAATTACTGATGAACGTAGCAAGTTTTCTTCCAGAATCTGTGTTCAGTTAATCAGTTTCCCTTGAAGTGTCAACGTCTCAATCTCACGACAACTATATAGGAAAGCTGTTGAATATTTTGAAACAAATTCGACTGGAAACTGTTGCTGTCATAGACAGCAACAGTTCCCAGTCGAATTAGTTTCAAAATACTTAACAAAATATTCCCTGGGTCATAAAGAATGTCTTGTTTTTGGTATGCATAGATTGCAGCGCGTATTTTAAGTACGGTATCATAATTTGGCGCCAGGATTACTCGGAGAAGATGTAAAACGCTTTCCAGTAAAATGGCGCGTAGTAATCCATCATGACCTTATACGCGTGATTGGGTCACTTTATGCCACGCGACGAGTGATAGATAAATACTGGTTGTCGGCCATAGCGCCTACACATTGAATCTCCAGACGGGATTGAGATATAGCATTTCCAATTCCCATTCTTGTACGAGGAATAAGCCGGCTAATAACAAATTATAATGGTAATGCTGCTCGTGATGACGATGAAGACGACCCGGGAGATAGCGTTGAAATGGCACGATAATAACAATAATGCAACTTTTACTTCACAGTCAATGGACAGATCCGATATATCGGTCAAGTATATGACGTCATAATCAATTAAGTCGCACGTAGGCTGACGTTACAATCAAAATGCGTAATGAATGACGTATCGTCATGAACTCCGGCATGAACATCTAAAAGCATGCCGAGTGTAAGTATTGCGTGTCTTTGATGGATTTACAGTTTAATAAACATTGTGTTTTGAAACTAATTTAACTGGGCGGCGTTGCTGCCAGAGGCAACAACAACACTCAATAAAATCTGTTTCGTAACATTCAACTGTTTACCTGTATAGCTTCCTTTAATTTCTGATTTTGTGAAATCAGGGTTCCGAGTAAAGCTTGGTCTGAGCCTAGCTAGAAATGGGCGGAGCTATGGCTAGACATGGGTGGAGCAGCGCTATAAATGGTCAGAGCATAGCTAGAAATGGGCTGAGTTTATCTAGAAATGGGGGAGCATAGTTAGAAATGACAGGAACATAGTTAGAAATGACGGGAACATAGTTAGAAATGACAGGAACATAGTTAGAAATGACAGGAACATAGTTAGAAATGACAGGAACATAGTTAGAAATGACAGGAACATAGTTAGAAATGACAGGAACATAGTTAAAAATGACAGGAACATAGTTAGAAATGACAGGAACATAGTTAGAAATGACAGGAACATAGTTAGGAATGACCGGAGCATAGTTAGAAATGGTCGGATCATTGTTAGAAATGACCGGAGCATAGTTAGAAATGGCCGGAGCATCGTTAGAAATGGCCGGAGCATCGTTAGAAATGACCGGCGCATAGTTAGAAATGGTCGGGGCATAGTTAGAAATGGCCAGAGCATAGTTAGAAATGACCTGAGCATAGTTAGAACTGACCGGAGCATAGTTAGAAATGGTCGGGGCATAGTTAGAAATGACCAGCGCATAGTTAGAAATGGTCGGAGCATAGTTAGAAATGACCGGAGCATAGTTAGAAATAACCAGAGCATAGTTAGAGATGACCGGAGAATAGTTAGAAATTACCGGAGCATAGTTATAAATGACAGGAGCATAGTTAGAAATGACCGGAGCATAGTTAGAAATGACCGGAGCATAGTTAGAAATGATCGGAGCATAGTTAGAAATGGATCGTTATATTATTGCAGTAATTAACAACAACATAATAAGCATCAGCTAGCATCAGTTAGTCCCAATTAGCACAAGTCTTCAAGTCAGTAGAGGGATCATATATGGCGCTCACTTATCTGACAGCACATGTATCTATCATTAAAAGCATGGTAACAGTGCGCCTTTAATGCGTTAGAAACACAACCTGGCATTGCAATGGTAACATACATGCAATTAATATCTTGTAAAAGAAACAGCTGATCACCACGTGGATTAAGTAGAAACAGATCTGGGAAGATAACTATTTCAGTATGGTAGTTGAAAGTTCGAACCGTGAAAAATGGTAAAAAGACGCATTTGGTATCATTAGAAACGTACTTTCGTTACTATTACCAGTCGAAAATAAGAAAGTCCATTTAGATGGGGTGGGGTGCAATTTTATAGCCGTTTACACCTTATATGTATTTTAGCGGTGCAAAGTAACGCAAAAACAATCTACAGACCTTTTTTAATTGTTCCAATGGAGGAATCCCGTCTTAGCCCTATGCCCCGCCCACATTTAGCTAAGCTCCACCCACACTTAGCATGTGTTGGGATCGATTGATTCCTGACTTATCTGACTATTAATTTCCAGAAACTATACGGTTAAGCTGTTGTATATTTTGAAACTAATTTGAATCGGCGTTGTTGCTGCCTATGGCAGCAACATGGTTCAGACATATTAGTTTGAAGATATTCAACAGCATGTTAATTAAATAGTCAAGGCCTACAATTCGTACAACAATACTTTGTCCGTCATCAATTAAGCGTTCACGAACTTATCGATGGCATTCAAGACGTAATTGATTATGACGTCAACCTACAAGTAGTTGATTATGACGTCATATGATTGATGGATAAACTGGAACCCTCTATTGCTACAAAGAAAACCGTCCCCATTGATACAAATGTTACCCTCCATAAGGTTTCTATTATGTGTAAGTTAGCATTATCACGTTAGCAAATTGTAAACACATGTTTGACTCGACACTGCTAAATACCCATGCAATGTAAATGGCTATAAAACGTTTCCCCCCAAAGTGTATTTGTCGGGGCTTTGGACACCTTCTCGTACTCGAAATAGCACTTCCAGTGATACCAAATTCGCCTTTTTACCATTTACCAGGTATGGTCTATTTCTTGTATTCAACGATCAGACTATTTGACATTTTCCATAAACATAGTTAACATACATCTATTGTTTGTGTATTTGTATTATATATTTAATTTGCCTTAGGCTTCTTTATTTATAACATTAGCGTATATTTAGTGTCTGTATTACTTCTATTGTATATAATGAGTCCTAAAATCTATGGTAAAACAAATTTCATGTTTTTTAGGTGTGGGCTGAGAATGCTGACACGTAAACACACAGTGACAGGCTATTGGTAAGATGGCGCTTGTCGTTTACGTCATTACATTTCATATTCATCATACCGCTATGGTTTATAACATCCTGCACAAGCTAAACAACCGCACCAGACAGGGTGTATGGTTAAGTGCATGTTAATATGCCAATGCAAAATGAACACAGCTCTAATGCCTTTCCGTCATGAAGGAATACAGTTTTAGCCATGCCATAGATCTTTAGCTAAGCGCCACCCACACTTCGCCCTCGTTGGGATCGATCGATTCCTGAACTTCCTCACCATCAATTTCCAGAAAATTATACTGGTAAGCTGTTGAATATTTTGGAACTAATCTGACCGGTCATGTTGCTTATGGCAGCAAAAGCGCCCAGTCATATTAGTTTCAAAATATCCAACAGCATGTTTATTAAAGAGTGGCAACAGGGCCCAGTCAAATTGGTTTCAAGATATTCAACAGCATATTTATTAAATAGTAAATACATACGATTAGTACAACAGCTTTTAGTCCGTCATCAATTAAGTGTTCGTGACGAACTTAGCCACGTCATCCATAGCGTAATTAATTATGACGTCATCCTACATAATACCTAATTGATTATGACGTCGTATGATCGATGGTTAAAATGGAATTCTCCATTAATCTGACTGGGAACTGCCATATGAGTGACAGGATCCAGAATACGTCCACAAATGCCATTGTCTACAACTCCTAAACATTATGAAATTGGTGGGTTACGTCTATTTCATCGGGACTAGATAAATCGCCGACTAATTATCTCCCTTCGTCCAAGCAGAGGATTAACGAATCCCACTGTTTAGCAAATCTCAACTTATGACACGAACCGCGGAAATAGAATTTAATTACCAGGACATGTCAAATTCAATGCTAGATAGTAATTAATTAGTCAAGCGCGAAACTCGTCTATAGTGACTCAGCGTGAGAGATAAATAAAAGATTAACAAGTACACATATTGATGCAAGGCATCAATGGTAAATAGCGTGCCCGGAGGTTATTATAATTCTGAGAATAAACTCAACTGTTTCATGAAAAAATGAAGTTATATAAAGGCATACAAGCCACTTATGACAAAAATATACGCGGACAATAAACACAAAAGAAGGAATATTTCTTGCAAAAAGATATGGGCAGTATTAGCTATGGGCTAGGAAAAGCGGCTTATATTTTTGGTCAGTCCAACAATTTTTCCATCTATCCTTTTTCTCCAGGCCAAACTCCTTAACAGAGAGAGGAACTGGCAAAATTAAGAGAATCCAGTGATGAGAAGATTGCACTACTGCATCAACAGAGCGTAACAGATCAAATTTGGGTCATTAGGTATCAACAACTTGTAAAGATAAAGAAATCAACAGAACTGGCAACCCAGTCAGTAGAAAATCAGCCCAAGAAGCAGTACAAACCCTGACACCCATTTCAAACATATTAAAGAAAAACTTACCCCTATATGCTCGGCCTCAACGTGGCGCAGGGGTGTAACCCACTGGGTGTCAATCCAGACATTTGGAAGGGCTAACCAGAGCATTATGCACAACGCTAATGAAATGATACTTGGAGATCGAATCAACCGAAATGGTGCTCGCCCTGTGAGGATCCGCCAGGCAGGTGCAGCGCCGGGCTCCATGCCTCGAAGGAGCCCACCCTCAGCTACTGGAGGTCCCATCAACTCGTCTTGTGGAGCCAGGGGACGAGGATGGAGAGCAACTAGCCAACCGATAGAGAAGACCAACCCAAAGAGAACCCCAGTATCAACATCATGCACTGGAACGCAGATGGGGTTACCAACAAGAAATCAGAGCTCGAACAGTTCCTGTACGAAAACAACATTGATATCTGCTGCATCCAAGAGACACACCTGCAAGAAGGAAAACCATTTAAGATCAGAGGTTACCAGATCTTCCGGTGTGATCGAAGAGGAAGAAAGAAAGGCGGGGTGATCACCTTGGTCCGAAACAGTGTGAACGCCAGCCAGATCAAAACCTTTATGGAAGAGGCAGAATATATCAAGATCAAGGTAACAACCAGAAACTCTGTGATTGACATTGTCAACTATTACTGCCCTAATGACAAGAATCTCGCACTTGACACAATCCAGGTCCCAGACCGCCACTTCCTCATTGCGGGAGACTTTAATAGCCAGTCCCAGAGCTGGGGATACAGAACACTTGATAAACGGGGAGAAGACATTGAAGCATGGCAAGATGAAAAGCACCTTTTACTTGTCAATGATCCCACAGATCAGCCTACCTTCTACTCGCGCCGATGGCACTCGACAACAACGCCGGACGTAGCATTTTGTACAGAAGACATTCACAGAAACCTCAGTAGAGTGGTCGGATCGCAGTTAGGAGGAAGCGACCACTGCCCAGTCCTACTCTCTCTTTCTGGAAGTATTTCGACAAGTTCACCTCAACATCCAAGGTGGAACTACAAAAAGGCAAATTGGAGTCTGTTCGGCATTCGTTCCAATGAGCTTACCCAAAATATAGCAGTATAAGGGAGAAACATCAAGAATGTGGTCAAGGAATTTAATTCAAGTATCCTCAGGGCTGCCAACAAAGCGATTCCGCGAGGGTTCAGAAAAAACTACCGCCCCTACTGGACAACAGAACTGCAAGCAGCACATGATAAACTAGACAAGGCCAGAGAAGATGCAGAGGGTAATCCCTGTCATGAAAACCACTTCACGCTACAACAAACTAAAGCCAGGTATCTAAAGACCAAGCTGGACGCCAAAAGAAGAAGCTGGAGGGAAAAGACGGCAGGGTTTAATTTAGAGAGAGACACCACAAAGCTATGGAGACTGACTAAAGCACTGAATGATGAGGTTGTCAGGAGAGAGAAGATTACTCTTGAAGAGGATGGACAAACACTGACAGGAAAGATGGCTGCAGATGCCTTTGCGAAGGCATATGCAAAAGAAAGCAACATTTCTATACCACGAATGCGTAAAAAACAGGTTAGAAAAGAGCAAAAGGAAAGAACAGACACCAACACTCATGATGCAATGAAAGATGACATTAGTTTAGCAGAACTGAAGAAGGCTATCCGCCATTTGAAGAAGAAGAAATCTCCCGGGCCAGATGGCATTACGAATGAAATGATCCAACACCTTGGTAATGCATCTCTCCGCAAATTGCTAGACATCTTTAATCTCAGTTGGATCAATGGAGAGGTTCCTCAGTGCTGAAAGGAAGCCAGAATGACCCCTATTCTGAAAAAAGGGAAGAACAATACGAAAGTGATGAGCTACCGTCCTATCAGTCTTACAAGCTGCATATGCAAGACCATGGAGCGCATCATCAACCAGCGGTTGCAGTGGTACCTGGAGTCGGAAACATTATAGTTTCAGAGCAGGCCGGCTTCAGAAGATACAAGAGCACATAAGATCAAACAACACATCTTGCACAGGTCATAGAGGACACTTTTCAAGCCAAGAGGGTGATGCTAGCTACCTTTATCGACCTGCAGAAGGAATTTGACAAGGTGTGGAAGGATGGCCTCCTCGTGAAGCTCCGGCGGACAGGCATTGGTGGCAACATGTTCCGATGGACCAAGTCATACCTACACAATCGCAGAACTAGGGTGCTGGTGGATGGACAATCTGGGCAGAATGTATTGCTGAGACAAGGGGTGCCACAAGGCGGGGTATTATCACCGACTCTGTTCATACTCTTCATTAATGCGTACGAGCACACCTTGAGTATGGATCCAGCTCATGGATGACAGCAGCTAAATCTCATCAACAGAACCTCGACAGAGTACAAAACCAGGCATTGCGCATCATCACTGGTGGAATGAGATCAACACCAATAGAAAAAATGGAGCAGACAGCAGGCATCCCCCCACTTAGCAAAGGAAGGGAATGCAAAGCACTGATCCAAGCTGCAAAGTTCAAATCGTTCAACAACCACCCGATGAAGATCAGGCAAGCACAGCTGTCATCAGGAAGACTTAAAAGATCAAGTTTTGTGAAAGAGACAAAAGCACTTCAAAGAAAACACCAAGAAATGTTGTCAGCACAAATAGAAGACCCAAACCACACATTTGATCCTCCACCCTGGGAAAACAAACTAGAGAGCATAGCTATTCGCACCACAGTACCTCATCTCACAACCAAAGATGAACACAGTGATGTGAGCAAGAAGGCCCTGACCCTAGCCATGCTGGAAGAAATGTACCCTCAGGAGACATGGATAAGGATCTACACAGATGGATCAGCCAAAGATGCAATTAGGAGCGGAGGTGCCGGACTGTACATACAGTATCCAAACGGACAACATGAGTCAGCTGCAATACCGACAGGCAAACACTGCACAAACTACAGAGCTGAAGTCGAAGCACTGGTTCATGCAGCTAATACCATCAGCAGAACAGCAAACCCTATTGCACAAATTGTCTTTATCTGACGCCCGCTCCGTCCTTGAGGCTATCACCTAAGGTAAGCTGCCACAACTTGAAGAAGCACTACAAACCGTCAAATGCTTTCGGATAGCATTGCAGTGGATCCCCTCACACTGTGGAGTCCAAGGAAATGAGGAAGCAGACAAGATGGCAAAGGTGGGTGCAGAAGAGAATCAGACAGAAAACATGGTTAGCCACACAGAGATGAAGACTATCATCAAGTCACTCTATAGAACACCTCAATCAGAAGATGCATACCATCATCTCTCGAGGCCAGAGCAAGTGACCATTTTTCGTCTCAGAACTGGACACAACAGACTAAACCAACACATGTACAGGCGGTTCCACCTTACGACATCGCCCGTGTGTCCTTGTGGAGAAGCAGAACGGACCACAGAGCACATACTTCAATGTTGCAGTACGTATCAGCTGCTGAGAGAAGAGATCTGGCCTTTGTCAACCTCTTTGCTTGAAAAGCTGTATGGGCCTGTGGAAGAACTGCAGAAAACCACAGATTTCATCTTGAGAACGGCTCTCCAAGTGTGATTGATACCAGCGATCGAAAAGAAGAAGAAGAAAGAAAAACTGTAAAGAATATTTTAAACCTAACTCTTGATACCTTCTTAAACAGACGTGAAGAGCTTATTACCCAGAAATATATTGGTGAAATATACACTGCAATGCTAGTGAAATGCACAAAGCAAGTCTATGTTTGATGCAATACACGACCCTGATCTGTACCGACAGATAACCTTTTCAACAAAGTTAAGTGGCCAGAACCAATACCGTGAACCTAGTTTTCTCCAACGAAAATGATATAGTAGAAAACATTCTGACTGAAGACCCAGTGGGAAACAGCCACGACATCGTGATCTGTTTCATTTAGCTATCATATCTATGTCACGTATTAAACGATATCTTTACTGGAAACAGTGACAAACTATTAAATCAAATATTTTTGCTCGACAAAAAGGCCAAAATCGGCCTCAACCGTTATAATGATGACGATCTTGTTGACCATATGTACAAATGTTAGGGTATTAGCCTGATAAGTCAGGTTCTACTAGTACACGTGGCTAGTAATATGGGATATATAGAAATATTTTCACATTACTATAATAAATATTTGGTGGTAGAATTATTACAATATTTCGCACAGCACGAGAACATAGTGAGTTCTACATGGCCTTATATTCGAAAACTGGCTACAAGGCATGTAGAGACATTCTGGTACCGAATAAAGTACATTATTGGGATTTGACAATGGTGTGCCACCACTAAATTGCATATGACGAAATTACTGTATAGTAAACATTTTTTAAAACCTTTTATACTTTATTAGCGTATTCATATACGTATCTAACCATATGGGTGAACTTCTGGGGTCGAACCTATTGCAAACAGTGTGGTACAGAAAATCGTTGATCTGACAGAATTTGCGCCAATTTTCGGTGTGGAATAGTGTACTATGAAATTACGTTCCTGTAGAATTTGTTTAAATTCGGAATACAACTAGCATATTTCCTATAAGTATTTGTGGGTGAAATTCTGGGGGTGAATGTATTGCAATGAAAACCATGAATTATCCTAAGTTTGAGCTTATTTACGTTATGAAATTTCTAAATCTCACTAGGTCGTAAGCTTATGCCTATACCTATCTAAATATGTGGGTGATATTCTGGGCCGAACCCATTATGAGCGATATGTCAGAACATATCGACACCTATCTGAATGTGGTGAATGTGAACCAACTATATTACAATGGGGCCACATGGCGAATATGTAACTACATATTACCAAATTACTTGATGGTAGAATCGTGCAAAAGCAGTAGTACATATTCAGTTATATATATCCATATATAAAAAAAATTATTACAAATCGAGAACAGACATTCTGATACCGAATATAGTAAATTGTTGGCATTTGACAGCTGTCCGTGGCTACTAAATTGAATATTACGAAATTACTACGTGGTACAAAACTCAAGATTCATTAGCGTGTTCATATCGCTATCTAACCATATCGGTGAAATTATGTGGCCAAACCTATTGCAGACAGGTAATAGTAGGGCATTGAAAAACCGCAGATCTGCCAAAATTTAAACGAATTTACGCGATGAAATCGTATACTACGAAATTACTTCACGGTCGAATTTTTTTCAATTCCCAATATGACTATCATATTCAAATCCCTCTACGTCTATGTGAGCGAAGTTCTGGAGCCGACCATATTACATACAGACAGTAGGGCACCGAAAAGCACGAAAACCCCAACATTTAAGCCAATGTAAAGCCTAATAAAATTATTTCATCTAGAATTTGTTAGATTCGGAATATACCTAGTATATTAAGGCTCAAGTCTATGTAGGTGAAATTATGGGGCTAAACATACTACGGACAATAGGGCACTGACAACTGTGAATCACCGGAGATTTAGCAAATTTTCGGTATGAAATTGTGCACTACCAAATTACTTCATGGTAAAAACTTTTTTAACCTCAATCCATTACTTCACTAGCGTATTGATATACCTATCTAACTATATGGTTGAAATTCTGTGGCCGAATTTCCTGTAGAGGTTCTTAACGTAGCACATGCATAGGCCTACACTTTCGGTTGATTTCTGTATTCAACAATCTGCTACAATATTATTGACAGCAGTTTTGACTGGAAATTTGGAACATTGGTAGTCTATCAATAGTGCTACATAATTGCATTGGTCCTACATGGGTTTAATTCCCACGGATGGATTAAAGACAAAAGGATACTACTGATAATCACACATCCATTATTCATTCGTATCCCGCGAGTTCTCTTTCGATACGAGATCGAGAAATGTATCTCATATGTAGGGGCCTATTGAGTAGCCATTGACGCAGCGATTTTCCACAGTGTGGCTTTTACAGTCTGCTTCGGAGATAGACTGGGTCCCGGTCTGTCTGGTATCCGAAGTTGAGTCTGTGTAACAGTCTAGTCGTTGTGATAACGTAAGAAGATGACCGGTCATTACATTAGAGGTGTAGTTTCCAAGAAGCCAAGCCTTTATTTTTAGATGGATCAGTTATTGTTAGCGAACTCTGTCTACTTTTTCGCCCTCTACAATATTAATATGCATGTTTTTCTTTTGAAATTTACCACAAACATAGTACGCCTCAAGACTGTCTGTAACAAGTCTGTAAATTTTTACCCTATCTCGAATGCAACGAATGTGAATCATACTATAATACAATACGGGAAAGGTTAACAGACATGGTACATCATCGTCGTCCTCATAATTTATTAACCCTGTATTACCTAAATTCAGTCAAGAATATAAAAAAATTATTTGGTTATTGAGTGGCTATTTGCAGGCCAATAGACGACTGTTTTGAAGAGTTACTATTGGAATGACTGGCTCAATTATCGATCCAGTCATTTCAGTGGTGAATTTTCAAAAACGATCTTCTCTTGACATGCAAATTAACATCCTCACGATCACTGTAGAGGCCGGTTTTGTCGGCCTCCCCATAAAAGGGTTAAAATACATTAAGAGAAGTTGATAGGCTTACATGGGCAGTCATTGTCGTTGCAATGCTTAATACAGGTCTATGACAGCAACAAGTAGGTGGGTAGGGTGGGTGGGCTACCAGTCAAATTATTAAAAAGATATTCGTATAGTTGTCTTTATCTGAGATATTGAAATTTCGGTGTTAAACATTCTAAAGGATTTTGTTAGAAAAACACACAATTGTGCCCAAGTAAGTCACATCTTGGTGGCGGTTGCTTGACATGACTTCCATAGGCCTAACGTTAGTCAATCGGTCACTGAATCCGGATGGTATATTAATACATTAATACCGCGCTCGTGTTGGTATCGATGGATCTCTGAGCGTCTTGACTATCAATTTCCAGAAAACTATACAGGTAAAGTGTTGACTATTTTGAAACCAATTTGACTGGGTGCTGTTGCTGCTTGTGGCAGTAACATCGCCCAGTCAAATTAGTTTCAAAATATTCACCAGCATGTTTTGTAAATAGCAAAGACATACAATTCGTACAACGTGTCGGACTATTAAGCATTTAAGCCAGACTAAATTGAGTCAGTCATGACGTCATGATTATGACGTCATCCTATGCGTCACGTCGTTGATTATGGCATCATATGACGTAATATGATGGATAGACAACATGAAAATGCACCTTAGCAAGTGGTATTAATTATCCTCCCTCCGTCGGAGGACGAGTACATTGTATTCAGGGCAACAATCTATGATTGGCCTTGTTAAAATATGTGACCTATAAATATGGGTGATCTCTTAATACAAGTGGTCCATATTGTGTGGACCACGCATTAACAAGTGGTATTAGGCCTGTAATGCTCAATGTGCTCATGACAATTTCAATAGAGAGATCCATTTCTAGGTATGCCACGCCTATTTCTAGCTAGGCTCCACCCCTTTTGCGTGTTGGAATCGATATATATATATATATATATATATATATATATATATATATATATATATATATATGCTGAATAATGAATTCCCAGAATTCCAATTTCAAGGTAACTATACAGGTAAGCTGATGACTATTTTGAAACTAATTTGACTGGATGCTTTTAAAGGTTTGCTGCCTCTGGCCACAACAACGCCAGGTCAAGTTAGTTTCAAAATATTCAACACGATGTTGATTAAACAGTAAAGACATACAATTCCTACACTTGCCGGACTATTCAATGGTCATGACTGAGCTCGATGCGCCATTCATTTACACATTTTGGATTGTGACGTCAGCCTGTATATGAAGTAATTGCAGGACGAAACCGGCCAAGACCAGCCTCTGCAGTGGTCTTGAGAAATGTCCATTTACAGGCCAAGAGAAGACTATTTTTGAAAATTTACCACTGGAATGACTGGCTCGGTTATCGAAAAAATAAATTTTCAAAAATAGGCATCTCTTGGTCTGCAAATGGACATTTTCTATGAGCAAATTGAAATTTTCTTGAATAAATTCAAAGGTTAAAGGGTTAATCATAGTTCTTAACCGGAGATCCTGGTTCGTGTCACTGTATGTGACTATATCCATACCGGTGAAACATGAGCAATATTCTTCACTCCGCATTTGCCTCTATAAACCGGTTCAATATGGTGACGGTTTGCAAACCAAACCGCTTTAATCATGCTCAAGCCCTAAAACCGAATTTAATTAAGTTTTCGGTTTCGCCAATACTGATTAATCTTTTTTTAATTATAAATATTGCGGCTAAAGCTCTATTCACACAGGCGTGACGCGACACGACGCGACACGACACGACATGGAGACACGACACGACACATTTTTGTGTTTGGCTCACACACACGTGACGCGACAGGCGACATGCAATACGTGGCAAAATTAATTTTGTATGACGTAGAAAAAAACGCGTTCGTGATTGGCTAGCTTGTTAATTTGTCGCGGCGACAGGCGATAAGATCGCTCTGGATTTGATTTTGCCGCATGTCGCGAGTCACGCAGCGACATGGTCGTGTCGTGTCGCGCATGTGGGAACAGTACAATGAAAATACGTTTTGAGCGATTTTGTAGTGTCGTGTCGCGTCGTGTCCCGTCGCGCCTGTGTGAATAGAGCTTTAGTCGGCCTCTGCACTGTCTGCAGTGGTCTTGAGTTCTGAAAGACCTCTAAATTGTCGCAATTCAGATACACGATAAACATGTTTATTGGTGATGTATTTCTGAGTGAGCGAGTTATCACAACAAAACTAAGTAACCCACCTCGTGTTTAGATAAGTCTTTAAAGCTAAGATTATAAGTTAACGGCGACCTGACCAGTGATGCCAGTTCGCATTATATACCGGTAATAGGCTTAATTTAATATGTGTATGTTCTAACCAAGGTTCCCCACACCTTCTAACGGGCCAAAATTATCATTATCGGGATGTCTAACCAATGTTGGCCGGTGTTCGACTCGTAATGATTTAAACAAATGATAAATTTCGTGCATTAGAATTAATCGATTGTAAATGGAACACATGTTATTGGTAGTCCGTAAGAAGTTAGTATTTTAATAATTACTGGCTAATCACAATTGAATGTTATATACCTTATTCCTGATGCTTATAAATACATTAAAAGTCGTGATCGTGTATTTTGGGTCAAAGGTTCCAGACAACACACGACAACACGCGTATATTTATTACAAGTTTATCGAAAAAAATGTTACATAGGCCTGCAATAATTGTACCCACCCATCCTTGGCTCCGCCCCGCCCCATAAAACCGATATACGGTTCAAACCGGTTTGAAAATTCACATTGTCAGCGGTTTGACATTATGCCATACGGCGCAACCGTACCCGGGATTATAAATGAGTACTGGCGTAAACACTTGGTGTGTGTGTGGTTGGGTGGGAGTAAGCGGTATCAACATAATAGACTGAAAAAGCGCACATCTCTAGATATGGCGTGAATGTGAGCTAGGCATTAGGGACAGGATTTAGGACAACAAAACCAATAACTCCGCTATATAGATGAAGTAATCTTCGCACTTAACCAAGCATTGTCGGTAATCATATCTGATCGCTGTGAAACATGTGTGTAGTACGGCTTCGTTGTCATCCTAGCTGGAATGTCAAGTACCTTGTAAAACCATAAAGTTAGAATCAATAGAGTAATAGAGAACATATCATCGCAATTATTCCGGCGGAATGTTCTCGTCCTGTTCTCGACTGGGCGAGAGTATTATGTCAGCAACAGATATTATTAGTACATAGGCACTACCGCGTAGTAACTCCACGATATACGTCAATTAACCCTTGCCACTCTGATGTCAAAATTTTAAATTCTCAAATTAAATTAAAAGACAAACCGGTGTTCATATTTCAACAAATTTTGGTGGAAGATGTTGCTGTCGTTTTGTTGAAAAATGTACGCCGGTTTCTTTGCTGTTGACTCATTGAAAGATAAAATGTTGACGTCAGAGTGGCAAGGGTTAATTACGAAGGTTTTCCATCAACTGTCCATATATAAGTCAAATGGTAACGCGATTATTGGGCTCAAATATTCAGCCCATCGCTGACGTCACAGTCGAACTCAAATACGCAATTGAGGAATCCGACCTGCTACTCAGTTATCCGATGTCATAATCAAAATAGCATGACGTCACACTTAAAAAATGAGGTATGTGAATTACGAAAGTCTAAATTTAATTCATTTTTGCTATTGAATAATTTGAAAGTAACTTGACTAGGAGCGGCAACGGCTTCCATGCAAATTTGTTTCAAAATAATCAGGAGCTTACCTCTATGATTACCCTGAAATTGGGGTTCTGAAAATTTACGGGATGAAAATGTATAAATAATTATCACATACGCATACAAAGTGGGCGGGAGATTTGCTAACAATGGACTCAATATCTAGCAATTGGCCTATCTATTACACTCCGGTTCTCACGTCACTATATGGCAAGTTGGGTTCAGGATGCTGATGATATAGCCGGATATAAGCAGCAGCTGCTGCACGCGCTAGGTACAATATCTATACCTCGAGCTATGGCAGAATCACATGCCGCTTCTGTCATTATCTTAGTCCATTAAATAGATATCTGACGTTACAATCATACAACGTAAGCAGGCAACTGCCCTAATAACCCGCTTGGTGTCCCACACTGGTTATTCAAGATTTCCCCTAAGCTAGCTAAGAACCGACCCTATGTAACCCAAGTATCTGATGTCATAATAGAAATGCGTCAGCTGTCGGCTAACGTTATAGTGTAACGTTATAATGTGGTCTTCTTAAAGATTTCCCTTAAACCAACTAAGAACTGACCCTATGTTACCCAAGTATCTGATGTCATAATAGAAATGCGTTAGCTGTCAGCTAACGTTATAGTGTAACGTTATAATGTGGTCCTCTTAAAGATTTCCCTTAAACCAACTAAGAACTGACCCGTCTGTTACCCAAGTATCTGATGTCATAAAAAACACGTCACATTTTAGCCGACGCCAAAATCACATAATGCAAACAACCACCTGCCTTAACAACCAGTTTGTTGCCCCCACACTGTGGCTATCCAAGAAACAATAACAAGAAACCTAATTGTAGAAAAATTATAGAGTAACACGATGAGAGGTTGTTTTGTAGATTTAACACAGCAATGACTGGTTCGGTTATCGAGCAAGTCACTCCGGTGGTGAATACCCAAAATAGTCTCTGTCGCGATATGAATGGATATAATTGTCTATTGTTGAAAATAAGGTTGTCCTACTACTACTACTACTACTACTACTACTACTACTACTACTACTACTACTACTACTACTACTACTACTACTACTACTACTACTACTACTACTACTACTACTACCACTACCACCACCACTACTACTACTACTACTACTACTACTACTACTACTACTACTGCTACTGGTACTGCTACTGGTACTGCTACTGGTACTGCTACTGCTATTGCTGCTGCTGCTGCTGCTGCTACTACTACTACTACTACTACTACTACTACTACTACTACTACTACTACTACTACTACTACTACTACTACTACTACTACCGAAAGCACAAACAGTGGTTATATAACTAGATAAATACCAAAATATGTAATTATGAATTGATATATAATGTCTGATCGCCATAACATTTATAATTTCTGTAAATTCATATTCCCATATGCCATTATGTGGCCTGGGTGTAAATAAAAAATCTGAAATCTGAAATCTGAATCAGATATTAAAATCAACTCGATTCACCCAGTGCCTCAATGCGATATCGGTATCAGCGACACCGGGTCCGTTAACAAATTTAAGACGTATTGTTTCTGAGTGCTGCAAGACACCGGACAATAATTTCAAAGGGCAATAACTCTTGAACTGCTGACTATTTTGAAAACAATTTGACTGGAAGTTGTTGGCGGCTTAGCCACCAACAACTTTCAGACAAAATGTTTTTAAAATAGTCAGGATATTTGTCCGTTAAGTATTCTTCATACATCTCGTTTTAGGTTAAATAATATTGTTGGTATGAATACGATAGTTATCGTGTCCCTGAAAGAGTCAATTTTCCTTTTCCCTTCCCAATTTAGAGTGATGGAGGGAATTGAACTTTCCAGTTTTATCTATGCCCCGCCCACCTCTAGCTAAGCTCCGTCTACACTTCGCAGTGTTGGGATCGATCGATCCCCGACTGTACTGACTATCAATTTCCTGAAAACTATACAGGTAAGCTGTTGAATATGTTGTAGCTAATTTGACTGGGTGCTGTTGCCGCCAAGCAACAGCGCCCAGTCAAATTAGTTTCAAAATATTCAACAGAATATTTATTAATTAGTAAAGACATACAATTCGTACATCAACGCATTATGCGAATTTCTCGCGAGATACTAATGGCGAGACGTTGGCAAACATATCAGACTATGTGTGCCAAATAACCATAGACAGCAACATCACCCAGTCAAATTATTTTCAAAATATTCAGAAGTTAGATGTATAGTTCCCTTGAAATCCTGACTCTGGAAATTCATGATTCAAAATACCATATATACATTGATTCCAACGTGTATAGTTAGAAAGTGGGTGTGGCTTAGCTATATATATGCGGGGCATAGCTAGACAATCTTGACAGCCACCGCCTCTAAATTATCTTCATGCGATCTAAGATACAGTAATTCGCCGCCTTTTCACCGCATAAATTTATGCGTGATTTGTTTCCGCGGGGAATATATTCAGATTTTAATCATCATGGAAACCCAAACCCCCAAAGCTCTCTGAATGACAAACTGCTAAACACCATTCCTCTCCAAGATCTAACGTCATCTTATTTGGAATTTATTCAAATTCAAATCGTGTGCGTTGAACTAGTCGAAGATATAGATCGTGATTTTCGGGCTAAGTCTGTGTCCTCAGAATAACTGATACCGCAGATATAACCAATGTGAATACAGGGCTCCAGTTCTAGCTAGCCCCGCCCATTTCTAGCTAAGCCCAGTCCACGCTTTAGGAGTATTGGAATCAATCTCTATCTTTGAATCCTGAATTCCTAGAATCCCATTCTCAAGGTAAATATATAGGTAAGCTGTTGAATTTTTCCCAACTAATTTGACTGGGTGCTGTTGCTGCCTATGGCTGCAACAGCTCCAAGTCAAATTAATTTCAAAATATTCAACAGAATGTTTATTAAATTGTAAATACATCAAATACATACGATACGTGCACTTGACGGACCGTTAATCCTTTTCTGGCAAGGCCGGCCAAAATTGGTAGCGGTCTTGAGGAATGTCTATTTGCAAGCCAAGACAACAGAGGACGGAAGACTTTCAGCACACGCACGCACGCACGCACGCACGCAAGCACGCACGCACGCACGCACGCACGCACGCACGCACGCACGCACGCACGCACGCACGCACGCACGCACGCACGCAAGAACACACAACTGACCGCACGATTCATAAACAAACATATGCTACATGCGTACCAGGGCACCGGATGTATACCGCACACTCCAGGACAGAAATCGATACACACATGGACTGACGTCACATGTCTGTAATAGACATGTTGGCGTTGGCCGTTGTCACTATGAGTCGTTTGCACGGTTGGCCATAATGCACAGTTTGATATTCACATCGTGTGCGACTATCCAAAACTACAAATGTCCGTGCCCAAGGCCAAACTCCAATTGACTGCCGTCCCATGTTCTATTACAAACACAAACATGTGACGTCACTCCATAGCTACTTGCCTTGGTGGCAAACAGTCTCACATGATATTTTTGCAGTTTGACGTTGGGCCAGCAGTTTTTGGATGGTTGGTCTCACTCCACGACTTGAATATTAAACTGTTGATTGTGGCCAACTGTGCAAACGGACCATAATGACAGTGCCCCAGAGCAAGCTATGTTTTCAGGGTGACCAGCTAGTCATGATTTTTTGTCCGGAAAATAAGACTGGACGGGCGCAGAGCGCGCGGTTTGCACATTTCGCGTTGTTTCTTCCGGTGTTTGCATATGTGAGTATGCAGAAATGCACACAAATTATCAATTTAAACCATGCCTTGTCTGTTACAAATTGCAAAGACATTTAGTCCAACTGACTGCCTTCCCATGTTCTACTACAAACATGTGACGTCAGTCCATGGCCACTTGCTTTGGTGACAAACAGTCTCACGTGATCTGTTGGAGTTTGGCGTTGGGCACGGTCGCTTATAGTTTTGTATAGTTGGCCCCACTCCACAACGTGAATGTCAAACTGTTGATTGTGGTTAACTGTGCACACGAATCATAGTGACAATGTCCCAGCACAAGCTATATTTTAGTTAAAGTGGTATCGTAACTATTATGACGGGTCTGTTTTATCTCACTTGCCAGATGAAAGATGCCGGTGTATAGGACAACTAACCCGTATGAATGAATACACATTTTCACAATTTACCACTAGAATGGCCGGCGCTGTGACCGAGCCAACAACTACAATAATTTTCTCTTGGTCAGCAAATGAAAATTCAATTGGCAAAAATTTAGCTTTTCTTAACAAAATTTAGTCGTGAAAGGGTTAAATGTTCATGGCGGATTATGACGCCAGCCTACACGTGACATAATTGATTATGACATCATATACTTGAGTGACAGATCGGATCCACCCAATAGATATGACACACGGCTTCTGGGCCTTGTACCGGCCCCCATGAGACACACATTTCAGACAAGATGGTCCTGTTAGGAGCAGTCATATAGCGCCGTCATGAGTGTAGAGTTCCTAAATCTGATCAGAAGATAAGGCATATTCTTCTTATCAACTGATGTCACTTCAACTGACGTCAAAATCAACTGACGTCAATTCAACAGACACCAATCAATGGACATTTCCATTTTTAGCTATGCCCCGCCCATCTATAGCTAAGCTCCACCCACACTTTGCCGTGTTGGGATTGATCTATCCCCGAATGCACTAACTATCAATTTCCTGAAAACTATATAGAAAGCTGTTGAATATTTTGTAACTAATTTGACTGGGCGCCGGTGCTTCCCATGGCAACAACAGCCCCCATTCAATTAGTTTCAAAATATTCAGCAAAATAGTTTTTAAATAGTAAAGCCATACAATTCGTACAACAACGCATAGCCCGTCTTCAAATATGCGTTCGTGACGTGCTTATCTATGTCACGTAGTTGATTATGACGTCATATGATGGGTGGATACTCCGGAAAGGTGAATTGACATTACTTCAACTGGTGTCACTTCATCTGACGTCACATCAACTGGCGCTACAATCACATGACGTCATGTGAACACACCTTGCAATCAACTGACGTCACATCAAATGAAATCATACGTCACAATCCTCAGAGGTCGCTTTTCTGAGTAAGGTGACGAAGCACGATATATAGTTATTTAATTTGAAAAAACGATAATTAAACAATGGATTATTTTTAACCCTATACTGGTCGAGATTGGTAAAGAATATCATAATGTCAATTTGCATACTAAGAGAAGAATGCGTTTGAAAATTGACCACTGGAATGACTGGCTCGGTTATCGAGCCAGTCATTTCCCTGGCAAATTTTTGAAAATAGTCCTCTCGTGGCTTGCAAAATATAAAAATTTCTCAAAACGTTTACAAAATACGTGATGGCCGGCTTGGCCAGTAAACGTTTAAACCAGTCTTCGTGTGGTCAGGTTATCATATTTGGGCATTGGTTTGTTTCATAGCATACTATTACCAAACAGAGGTCACGTTCGAATCGTAAACGATTTCCGAACAATAAGGACGTAACTATCGAAATGTATTTTTGGTCCGTAATCATCATCGTTCTTTATCAATATGCCATGTAGGATTTGTATATGGTTATAGCATATAGGCCATTCCTGCTTTGGGAGATGTCATTTAATCATTCAGTGCAGTCACTGGTGCTATTTTAATGGCTATGGCATTTCACCCAGAATTCGTATTTCGTAATCAGCTCAGATACGACCACGCCATCATTACATTACCGTAAGTCATTGGCTAATATGATCACTCGTGCATTCAATGTGGCATTCAGTATTCCAGTTCGCTTCATTTCCTTCCCAGGCCTCTGAAACATCAGATCACATTCCAGAACTTGTCACGTTCCGCGATTCAATTAACTCCGTTCATGTTTTAATTCCACCATACGAAGTCGATTCTGACTGCGAAGTAACCAGTGCCATTCTGTATTTTCGGGATTTAATTTCATTGTTCATTCCCTGGAACACATCTGATTCTCCCTTCCCAGGAGGGAAATTTATTTTGCATTTCTACAAATCAATTTCACTCTGTATGCGCAGGAATCGTAAAGGTAGTCTAGCCACAAAGCGATCACGCGCGCTACATCACTACGAGCTAGTTGACATTTCCCGCGTGCCTTGTTTGCAGTTCCGTGTTTTACAGCTAGAGAACCGCCCCCATCCACCTCCGTTTGATTTTACCATGACCCCCAAATATAGGTATTCATTTACGATTTCGAGTAGCTGGCCACCTATGGTAAAGTTTGGGTATTTTTTAAATTTACGTTTGGAAAGAATCATAACTTTTGTTTTTATAGTATTTATTTCAAGCTTCCATTTAAGACAATAGTCATGAAATGCATTGAGTGCTTGTTGCAAGACTTCCACTGACTCGGCCATTATAATAGTGTCATCTGCGTATAGTAAAATAATAAGATAAAGATATAGATTACAATTTTCGTCTGCCAGTTTATTTAAACATGTTAAGCCAACAATTCCATTTTCTTTCAGATATTCTTCTAAATCATTTAAAAATATTGAAAATAAAAAAGGTGAAAGATTTTCCCCTTGCCGTACACCAATGCTACTGATAATAAAATTTGAGTTTGTATGATTATGATAGACAAAATGATTTTATATCGTTATACATATTGTATATAATTTTAAAACATTCTCCGGATATGCCGCTCTTAAGAAGCTTAGTCCATAGACCAACGCGCCAAAGCTTATTAAACGCTTGCTTAAAGTCAACATAACAGCAATATAGTTTTTCCTTTTGTGCAAATAGTATTTCTCTAATGAGGTAGAGGGAGAGGAGATTGTCTAAGGTAGGCCTATTTTTCCTAAATCCAGTTTGGGATTCAGAAATGATTTCGTGCTTGTCTGCATATTTCTTTAGTCTTTCGCTAAGAATAGATGTAAATAATTTGCCCAAACAGCTTAATAATGTTATTGGACGGTAATTCATTGGGTCTAGTGGATCTCCTTTATTTTTATAGATAGGTATTATTTTTCCCAGAAGCCAGCCAGTCGGTACAACCCCTGTGTCAAAAATTTGATTAAATAGCATTTCGTATATAGGGAGCATGAGATCAACGGTGCTTTTAATATATTCATTAAAAATATTGTCATCCCCTTCTGCCTTCCCATTGCGAGTTTAGTTATTCGTTCCTTTATTTTTTCACTTGTAATTGGTACGTCCAGTTCAGCAGCACTCAGTTATATTGTTGACTGGAATATCACTTTGATCTGTATCAGGTTGCACTGTATTTACATTTGTAAAGTGTTGAAATAAGGGTTCCAGTTCAATTTTTCGTGGTGTTTTCTTCTTTATTTGATTGTTTATTGAACAATTTCCAGAAGGCCGTACTAACGCCTTTGTGCAAGCGACGTAAATCTGCATGCAGCTGATAAGGCGTCTTTTGTGCATATGTTGTTATTATTCTTTTATAACTCTTGCTAGCTCTTTATAGGTTTTGTCTATTTATTTCAGTTTTATTTAGATTATACCTCCTTTTCACTTTGTGATATTCCCTCCTTTTTTCATTACAGTCTTTGCCAAACCATGGTTGGGAGTTTTTCTTGCGTTTACCTTGATACTGTTTTTTTCGGCCAAATGATTTTTCTGCACTTTCAAAGAAAATCTTTCAATCATACTAAGTGTCTTACTGTCTTATTTATATTACTTTGAACATCGATATTTTGAATTTCCAGTATGCTATTTTTTATATCCTCGAAGCTACCTTGGCTTAAATTATCTACAAAACTAGTTTTGTTTCGTTGAAGACCACAATGTATATCGGAAATAATAGGGTCAAAATTGTAAACTTCAAATTGCTTTGTTACTTCTATAAATTTCCTATTCCCTATTGCATAATCGATTAAGCTTTTATTTGTGGACGTCACCCTGCCTATGAGTTTATCTTTTCCCACCCTCCCATTAAGTATAAACATGTTCACATTTTTACAAAGTTGAATCAGTTTCCGTCTACTTGTAATTTTACGTCCTTCGCATTCGCGTCTTCTATCCTTAGGTATTCCAGTAATTGTAAGTTTTAGGAGGTCAGAATTTGGAGCGTCACTTATGCCGAAATTCCGTAATGTAAAGTCGTCATACTCTTCGTAATCACAGTCTTCCCCTGTTTTAGCATTGAGGTCCCCTACTAGGCAAAATATGTCAAACGATTTACTAAGGTTTATTATGCCGTGTTCAATTTTCTCATACGCATCGTTTGTATAGTATCTTGATGATTTGGATGGAATGTATGTTAATCTGAGTAATGTGTCCCCTGAGTAATTCCTTAGTTCTTTACTAATTTGTAGCCATAGAACGAAGTCATTCTCTGTCTCATATTCTGCTTTACGGACGTGCTGTCTCAAACTTTCCTTTATTAGGACTCCTAAGCTTCCATATGTATTGGTTCGAGTTTGTGTTAAAAGTAAGTAGTTAGGTATAAAACATAATCTGTATCATTTAGCTTTGTTTCGTTTAAACAGATGATGTCATGCGCATTTACGAATTCATAGAATTCCGTAAACGGTAACTTTGATTTTAAGCCACACACGTTTAAGGATGCAATGTGCAACAAGCCGCTGCTGCTGCTGCTGCTGTTGTTGTTGTTGTTGTTGTTGTTGTTGTTGTTGTTGTTGTTGTTGTTGTTGCTGTTGTCGTCGTTGTCGTCGTTGTCGTTGTCGTTGTTGCTGCTGTTGTTGTTGTACACTAGCGATTTTAATATATTTGTCTCGTGAACACTTTCCTGAAAAATCTCTCGTCTGCTGCAGCCCGCGCCTGATAATTAAAAGTTATTTTGGTCGTTTGAAATCAGTCGGCAGTGTCCCTGGCAACTAAAGTTACTAGACCAGTACAGGGACAATGCCGGGCCATATTGGGCCGGTATAGACCTACTACTGGCCCAGTAACATGCGCTATCAATGCTTAAACATGTTTGATATTGGCAAACAATTGCAGTAATATACAACAGACCTACACCTCAGCCGAATATCAGTGAATGAAGTCACGTGACCATCAAATTGCATCAGAATCGACTGGCAAACCGATACCGACATTACGACTTGAGATCACCCACAGTTAGATGGCTGATACAAATAACTGCAGTGCCATTTGATTATAAAGCGTTTATGCACGGTGAGATTGTACCTCATGATCTGAATAACAAATTAACTATGACAACAGAGCGACCCATTTCCAGCTATGTCACGCCCATTTTCTAGCTAAACTCCACCCATATTAAGCAATATATTTCGCAAAATGTAGCTTAGATGTTCATTCACTACCCTTGCTACATAGACCACGGAATTTAGCACTTTAACCCAGACTTACAGAATACAAATTTATGTTAAATAATATGTTGAATACTTTGAAACTAATTCAAAATTTTCAACACCTTTCCTGTATAGTTGTTTTGAAATCGAAACGGCGGAATTTCGCGGGTAGAAATGTTACACATTAACGAGATCTGTATCTGAGCTCGGAGATTTACATAACCTTGACATGTTGATCGAGGACAAGCCCATACAAATGTCCTTATAAATGTTTTTCTCTAGCAATTTCCTTGGCATGATCATTGGATTACAGTATTTGAATAGAAACGATACGTGGCGTAATGCGCCCGATGTCGGAAACGTGTCCTGTGGGATTGACAACATTGAGACTTCAGGCAAACATGAACATGTAATTTGCCAGCTATGAAACCATAGCGGCGGAATTTTATGATATGGTCCACAAGTCGTTTTCCTCAAAGTAGTCGAGTTATGTCAATATTTGACGGGCGTTTGGGCGAAGGTCGAATACTAATATCTGAGAAACATGCACTTCGGAGTTTTTCTTGCAAGCAATTAATGTCTCGTTTCGAATATCTGGGTTTCCGAGGCTTGGGATATGATTGAATTTTTAATTCAAATTATCCAAGAGAAAAAAGGTGTGGGGTGGGTGCGGTGAGGTGGACACCTCTTGCCACGGTCGAGATGCAAATCACTTGGAAGATGGAATACAATTAACATCGTTATTAACTATCTCTAAATGGTGCGAGCCACCAGACAATAATTTAAAGGAGCAATAACTGAAATTTCACGGGTGGAAATGTTACACAATAATGAGATCTGTATCTGAGTTCAGAAATTAGCTTGACCATGGTATATTTTCCTCAAAGTAGCCGAGTTATGTTAACATTTGATGGGCATTTGAGCGAAGGTCGAGTACAAATATCCGAGAAACATGCAGTTCTGACAGTTTTTCTTTTAAGCAATTAAAGTCTCTGGTCGAATGCTTAGGTTTCCGAGGCTTGGGATATGACTGAATTTTGAAGGCATGTAATCCGAGATAAGAAAATGGTGGAGGGAGGGGGTGGGATGGGTGACAATTCTTTGTCAAGTTCGAGATGTAAAGCACATGGAAGATGACATATAATTATCAACTGTCTCTGAATGTTGGAAGCCATCAGACAATAATTTTAAGGAGCAATAACTCTAGATATGTCGAACATTTTGAAAACAATTAGACTGAAAATTATTGGTGGTTTAGCCACCAACAAACATCAATCAAATCTTTTTTAAAATACTCAGCATATCCAGAGTTAAACACCATGGAAAATGTAGTCTGCAGAATTCAGCCGCCAGACAGTTAATACAACCAATCCTTTGATAATCGGGAGGTCATTTAGGCGGCAGTTGACAAATGTCAATATTTGGTAGACAAATCATTTGAGGAATCTCGGTATTTGTAGAACATGTTCGTCACAGAGAGATTCAGATTAAAGCAATCAACGCTAATGAATAACCAAATTGATGCCGTTGGTCGCTTATTTAGATACAACAACCGAACCAGGTCCAAATACAGTCAAGAATCAAACGACATGCCGTCTAGAGAAACATCCGCTATAACTCGCTGCGCACTAGTGGTTGGCAATAGATTTGTCTCGTGGACGCTTTCCTGAAAAATCTGTCGTCTGCTGCAGTCTGTGCCTAATAATTACATGTTATTTGGTCGTTTGCAATCAGTCGGCAGTGTCCTTGACAGATCACGTTACTAGACCAATAGCGGGACAATACCGGGCCATATTGGGCCAGTATTGACCTATTACTGACGCAGTAACCTGCACTATCCGGGATCAAACATGTTTCGTATTTGACAAACAATAACAGTAATACACAATATACCTACACCTCAGCTGAATCACCGAGATTGTGAAGTGATTCATCTATAACATTAAGCTTGGCAAATAAAACAATATCACGTGACTCTGAGAAATTGCATTGAATGAAGTCACCTGACCATCAATTTGCATCAGAATCGTTTGGCAAACTGATACAGACATTACGACTTGAGATCAGCGACAGTTAGATTGGCTGATACAAATAACGGCAGTACCCTTTGATTATAAAACGCTTATGCCCGGTGAAATTGTATCTCATGATCTGAATAACAAATTTACTATGGTAACAGACGGACCCATTTCCAGTTATGTCACGCCCATTTTCTAGCTAAGCTCCACCTATATTAGGGAATATTTTTCGCAAAATGTAGCTTAGATTTTCATTCACTGCCCTTGCTACATAGACCAAGGAATTTAACACTTTTACCCAGACTTACAGAATATACAAATTTATGTTAAATATTATGTTGAATACTTTGAAACTAATTTGACATTCCAGTCTAATTAGTTTCAAATTATGCAACATCTTTCCCGTATAGTTGGTTTGAAATCGAATCGCCGACATTTCGCAGTTGAAAATGTTACTCAATAATGAGATCTGTATCTGAGTTTAGAAATTAGCTTAACCTTGTCATATTGATCGAGGACAAGGTCATACAGATGTCCTTATAAATGTTTTTTCTCTAGCAATTTCCTTAGCATGTCGATCATTGGATTATAGTGTTTGAATAGAAACGATACGTGACGTAATGGGCCCGATGTCAGAAACATGTTCTGTGAGATTGACAACATTGAGACTTCAAGCAAACATGACCATATAATTTGCCAGCTATAAGATCGTAGCTGCGGAATTTCATGATACGGGTAAGCAATCGTTTTCCTCCCCGTAGCCGAGTTATGTCAATATTTGACAGGCGTTTGGGCGAAGGTCGAGTACCAATATCTGAGAAACATTGCACTTCGGAGAGTTTTTTCTTGTAAGAAATTAATGTCTCTTGTCGAATGCTTGGGTTTCCGAGGATTGGGATATGATTGAATTTTGAAGTCAACTTATCTGAGAAAAAAAATGGTCTTGGGGCGGTGTGGAGGGTCTGGTGGCGGGAGGGGGTGGGGTTGGGAGGGGCCGGGGCGGGTGGGGAGGAGAGGGGTGCGTGGGGTGTGTGTGTGGGGGAGCGGAGGGGGGGGACAATTCTTTGTCAAGGTCAACATGTAAATCACTTGGAAGATGACATATAATCAACCAGACAATAATTGCAAGGAGCAATAACTCTGAATATGCCAAATATTTTGAAAACAATTTGACTTGAGACTGTTGATGGCTTAGCCACCAACAACTTTCAGTCAAATTGTTTTCAAAATATTCAGCATATCCAGAGTTAAATGCCACGGAAAATGTCGTTGGAAGAAATTCAGCAGGCAACCCATCTCTTGATAATCGAGAGGTCTTTTAGGCGGCAGCTGACCGGTGTCAATATTTGGTAGACAAGTCATTTGAGGAATCTTGGTATTTGTAGCACATGTTCGTCACAGAGAGATTCAGATTAAAGTAATCAACACTACCGAATAAACGAAAATTGACGCCGTTCGTAGCATATGTAGATATAGAAACTGAACCAGGTCCAAATACGTTCAAGAATCAAAAGACATGTTGTCTGGAGAAGATCTGCTACAACTCGCCACACACTAGCAATATTAATATATTTTTCTCGTGGACACTTACATTTCTCATCTGCTGCGGTCTGCGCCTGATAATGTTCATTGGTCGTTTGCAATCGGCCACCAACGTACCTGATAGCTCGGGTTACTGGACCAGTACTGGGACAATACCGGGTCATATTGGCCCGATATTGTCCCAGTATTGCATGTAATGGACGAGTAACTCGCGCTATCAGGGATCAAACCTGCTTGATATATGACGACCAACGGACTTTTCCAGTTTATCATATGCAACTACATAACTTGTAGGCTGACGTCATAATCAATGACATCAAGAACTCTTAATTGATGATTCATCGATCCCAGCATGGGCGAAGTGTAGGTGGAGCTTAGCTAGAGATGGGCGGGGCATAGGTAAAACTGGATTCATCCATTGTAGATCTTGTTTATGAGCATATCATATTACTAACAAAATCTTATTTTTTGTTGCAAATTCCATTTCCTAGTCGAATAAATATATAAATTTAGGTTGTGACTGTTATCTTCTGCTTCTGTTTGCCAATTAGCGGCCGTAAACAAAAATGTTTCTAACGTTGCCGCGCGCCCTCAACAGTAGCGTAATGGTTCCTAATTGGCAAGCAGAAGCAGAAACTGACACTTATGAGCTGAATTTATATTTTTTTTTTGTCGTAAATAAAATTTGGTTAGCTATATTAATCTAATATTTTATTCAACCAGGCAATGCAATTCGCAACAATAATAAGGTTTTGATCTCTGAAATGTCGCCTTTGGGAGAGTTTTGAATGATCTACGGCTTTTAAGATTTGTTGCGGGAACACATCTCATTATTATACTACATGGATGCAATTTATTTGGATCTTACGAATCAATTCAGCTCTGTATGCCCACAACATACCGGCCCAAAACAGCCTGCTCTTGACCTGGTACTGGCCCAGTAGCCTGCGTTATTAGAGAGTTATTTGGCAGAGTGCGTTATTTGCTTAAGAAATAAATCACATGTACTCAGAAACTAAGATCATATCCGTTATATGACACCACACTGGACTGTGGTCAGCTATACCAGACCTCTACAGCACGTGGTCTGAGGTCATCAATTATCCCTGTATTGTAGCGTTATTTTCCTTATCCATGGCATTGGAATCATTGATTAAAAACTATGAATTCTTTTCCTTGTCACTCCAAACGTCCAGTACCAAGGCTTGGAAGGTCAAAGCCCCCATTACGCATGTGAGTTACATACAGATTTGCCTTCTCGTAGATACCTGTTAGCGAAGTATGCCTAGGTTATGGGTATATAGTTGATCTAAACTCACGAGATCCGCTCGATGTATGATGATACTGGTGAAAGCGCAATGAGGGTATTCCCCTCTTGTATCAACTTAACCCTCTACTTGTCAGGTCGGCCAAAATGGTATCTGCAGTGGTCTAGAGGAATGTCCATGTACATGCTAGTACTGGACTGATCCAGGATCAGCACCATGCTGGTAACCTTTTTCTATCAGCACTATGTCTCCAGATCACATTTTGCTCAAACTTCTTCGTATCAACGAGAAAATGTCCTGATGAACGTAAAATTATGCATATATAAATATTCTTTGTGGCTGTTATATGTTCCGCTCTGCTTCTCGAAAAGAATGAATGTAAGAAACGTATATGTTTAACGGTTTGGGTCCTTCGTTAACAGGATCATGAGATTTATGGTAATTTAGATACAGGACTCGTGACGGATAACTCAATCAAAAGCTTTCTATAAGCATTTACCGATGCACATAAAGTGGGTGGAGCTTATTTAGAAATGAGCGGGGCATGGCTCGAAATGTATGTCTCTATTACTGGAGGTGTCGAATCATCTGGAGAATGTATGAATCCAGTTTTAGCTATGCCACGCCCATTTCTGGCTAAGCTCCACCCATGCTTTGACTGTTTTGGGATCAAACGCTCCCCACACTATCTGAATCTCAATTTCCAGAAACCTATACAGGTAAGCCGCTGTATATTTTGAAACTAATTTGACTTGCTGTTGTTTCTGTCTATGGTAGCAATACCACTCCTCAGTCAAATTAGTTTTAAAATATTCAACAATTAAAATCTTTATTACATAGTAAAGACATACAATTCGTACAACTTGACAGGCTATTAAGCCTTTAAGACAGACTAAATCCAGTCAGTCATACTGTAATTGATTATGACGTCATATGATTGATAGATAAACTTAATTTCTTCCTTACACTCACCGGTTAACTGTTTAATTGGAGTAGGTATTGCACGGTACCGGCAAGGTGAGACTCGGTATTGACGACATGACAGGTGATGTTTAACCACCTGTGGCGCATTCACACACAATTAAATAGTAACCCTTGCAGACCAGGAATGCAGGAATCACATATTCGTCATTGGAAAAGAAATATTCTGTTGCCTATCTCGTTTTCCTCACCGTAGCCGAGTTATGTCAATATTTGACAGGCGTTTGAGCGAAGGTCAAGTAGTAATATTTGAGAAACATGCATTTCGGAGAGCTTTTGTTGTAAGCAATTAATGTCTCATGTTGAATGCTTGGGTTTCCGAGGCTTGGGATATAATTAAATTTTGAAGTCAAATTATCTAAGAGAAAAAAAGGTGGAGGTGGGTGGTGTGTGTGTGTGTGTGTGTGTGTGTGGTGGGGGGGGGTTGGTTTTGGTGTGCGGGGTGTGGGGTGGGGTGGGGTGGGGTGGTTATAATTCCATGTGATGGTCGAGAAGTAAAGCACTTGGACATATAATTAACATCGTTATTAACTGCCTCTGAATGATACACGCCAAACAGACAATAATTTCAAGGAGCAATAACTCTAGATATTCCGAATATTTTGAAAACACTTTGACTGACGATTGTTGGCAGCTTAGCCACCAACAACTCTCAGTCAAATTGTTTTCAAAATATTCAGCATATCCAGAGTTACACCCCATGGAAATGTAGTCTGCAGAAATTCAGCAGGTAGACAGTTAATGCAACCAATCTCTTGATAATCGAGAGGGTTTTCAGGTGGCAGCTGACCAGTGTCAATATTTGGTAGACAAGTGATTTGAGGAAATCTTAGTCAGCTACAACTTAGTCAAATTGCTCTTCAAAGCCGTAGCAAGTGTTGACTGAAATTTATGATGATTATTTTAGAATACATAGACTGAAAGCTGTTGCAGCAACACTTCAATAAGATTTGTATCAAATATATAGCAGGTAGTAATTGCATTACATACTAATTATTTTGACAACAATTTGACTGCATGTTGGTGCTGTCATTGATAGCAACAACTTTCACGCAAATTATTGTCAAAATAAATATATAAAAGCTGTTTCTTAATTTTCTTCTGGAAAGTGACACACTTGCGCTGAACGTTATTGAAATGCGGACTGTCGAATGTACTGCCGTGAATACGACCGACGTGCATGCTTACGATTCCAGAGCTGGAGGACAAATGACTAGTTGCGCGTGCAAGGTTGGTTTTGTTTGAGAAATCCTGGCTGGTGCAGACAATAGACTCAACGAATATGGCGTCCAACAGTTACACCGATTATGGCGTCAGGACATTGCATGCTGGGTAACATTGCACGCCGGTTAGCATTGCATGCCGGGTAGCATTGAATGCTGGGTACTTGTATGCTGGGTAAATTGAACATGCATCCCATATCTCGTGCATAAGTGTGTATATTTAATGGAACACGAGAACTTTAATAATGAGACGTGTATCTGAGATCAGAGATTAGCATAACCTTGACATATTGATCGAGGACAAAGTCATACAAATGTCCTTATAAATGTTTTTCCTCTAGCAATTTACTTGACATGTCGATCATTGGATTAGAGTTTTTGAATAGAAGCGATATGTGGCGTAATGGGCCCCGATGTCAGAAACATGTCCTGTGAGATTGACGGCATTGAGACTTCAAGCAAACATGGAGATGTAATTTTCCAGCTATAAGATCATAGCTGCGGAATTTAATGATACGGGTACGCAAGTCGTTTTCCTCAAAGTAGCCTTGTTATGTCAATATTTGACGGGTGTTTGGGCGAAGGTCGAGCACTAATATCCGAGAAACATGCACTTCGGAGAGTTTTTCTTGTAAGCAGTTAAAGTCTCTTGTCGAATGCTTGGGTTTCCGAGGCTTCGGATATGATTGAATTTTGAAGTTAAATTATCTGAGAGAAAAATGTGGAGGGCGGGGGGAAGGTGTCCGGGGAGCGGGACAATTCTTTGTCTCGGTCGAGATGTAAAGCGCTTGGAAGATAGCATATAAGTAACATCGTTATTAACTATCTCTGAATGCAGCAAGCCACCAGACAATAATTTCAAGGAGCAATAACTCTGGACATGCTGAATATTTTGAAAACAATTTGACTGAAAATTGCTGGTGGATTGGCCACCAACAACTTTCAGTCAAATTGTTTTCAAACTATTCAGCATATCCAGAGTTAAACCCCACAGAAAATGTCATCTACAAAAATTCAGCAGACAGACAGTTAATACAACCAATCTCTTGATAATCGAGAGGTGTTTTAGGTGGCAGCTGTCCAGTGTCAATATTTGGTAGACAAGTCATTTGAGTTATCTAGGTATTTGTAGAACATGTTCCTCACATAGATTCAGAATTGATGCCATTCGTCGCATATGTAAATGCAGAAACTGAACCTGGCCCAAATACGTTCAAGAATCAAAAGACATGTCGTCTAGAGAAGATCTGCTACAACTCGCCACACACTAGTGATTTAAAATATTCATCTCTTGGACAATTTCCTGAAAAATCGCTCGTATACTGCGGGTTGCCTCTGATAATTACATGTTATTTTGGTCGTTTGAAATCGGTCGCCAATGTGCCTGATAGCCCAAGTTACTTGACCAGTACTGGGCAATACCGGGCCGTAGAACGATCCATTCCTAGCTATGCACCGCCATTTCTAGATAAACTCCACCCACGCGCTGTCCGTGATGGGATCGGTCGAATCCGGAATTCACAGAATCCCAATATCAAGGTAAAACTTCCCTAGTCTTACACTATTTTGAAACTAATTGACATTTTCGGGAGTGACATTTATATTTTCGTGCTGGAGCTACGTTATATTGATTATGACGCCAGCTACCATGTGGGGTATTTATGACGTCAGATACCTGAGTGACAAATCGGATCCCACTATTACTGATAATAGATTATTAATTATCGAATATTTATCCATTTTTCTTACCCTGCCAGAGCGATCTCGTTCGTTCACTTCTTCATAGGTGGGACAGTCGTCTAACAAATTCTGCAGCGCCTCCATATCACACTCAATACACGCGTCCAATATGGTCATCTCATCGTCTGAGCATGCGTACTGGTTGTCAGCACATGCGTATTCGTCCTCGTCTAACAGATGCATCATCCTAAGGAGTAGAGTTTTGTGATCAATGGCTCTCCACTCCATTAAAGCGAATGAACAAAATAACCGTCGCAACTTAGGAACAAATTAATAAACCAATTTCACAATTGACGTCATAATAAAATGCTCGTAAGAAATAACTGGCTTAACACTGATACGCCTGCGCGGAGTGTAGTTTCAAACGCCGTCATATCCGCCTAGACTCATATCTGTTATCCTCTCACGTCATCGCCGATTTATAAACAGAGCAACTACGCACATAAGCTGGCACATATTAGAGTAATTGTGTTGAATTTCGGTTAAATGGCAAAACACTAAATAAGATTAAAAGAAGCGAAAACATCTTTAACGTCAGCGACGCATGCGCATTTAAAAACAGCCATTGACCGGGATAGCGAACAGTGAACCTGCTGCGTCAAAGCCGATCTGTCGCCGAAACTCACTTCCTAACTATGTGACATTTTGAGCTTCACCAACTCGCCAGCTGTGTTGCCGAGAAAAACTGTCATAGTTCCGTAAGTCTATTTACTCCTGGCGTCACGAGAGCAATCCAATAAATAGCTTTCTATACCTCGATCCCGCAGTAATAGCTACAGCGCGTGATGAGATAAAGAGAAGTGCACGAAACTAATACAGCAGACCACAGCTCTGGTGAGGGATTGACCACCTTTAAATACAAATAATAAGATTCAACAACAACGTCAACAAGCAAAAACAAGTCACTCAAGTATATAACGTCATAATCAATTATGCCACATGTAGACTCAATCATCATTGAGAGAAAATACTCTGCCACGAGGCTGGAATAGTTCGTCAAGTGTACGAATTGTCTGGCTTTGATGTATTCACTATTTAATGCACACTCTGTTGACTATTTTGAAACTAATTTGACATGGTGCCGTTGCTGTATGGCAGAAACGCCACCAAATCAAATTTGTTTCAAAATGTTCAACATGTTACCTCTACAGTTACATTGAAATTAGGATTCTGGGAATTCAAGGCTCAAAGTATAAAATCGATCATGGGCGGAGCTTAGCTACAAATGGGCGGGGCATAGAAATGGGTCGCTTTGTTAGCAGCGACAACAGCAATAGTCAACTAGAATGCACACGGCGGAGATGCTGACTCGCACATTTCCGTTCTGTCTTAGCAATGCACTTAGTGGCCCCCGTGACATAGATAGTTGATCCGTTGTCCTCAGGCTCAAAGAAACCATAAGGAGGTGCAATATGAAGGTTTGTGCCAAATCCTGTTCTGGCCAAAAAAGGTGTATTCTGGTTTTACTTCGAGACCCCGTGAACTAGATATTTACTCACCCTAATAATAATCTAAATAATAATAATCTTTATTTATCACCCTGCCAAAGGCTGGCGTGAGTATTGCTGTTGGTGTCACTTGCCTGCCTGCCTGCATGCCTGCCTGCCTGCCTGCCTGCCTGCCTGCCTGCCTGCCTGCCTGCCTGCCTGCCTGCCTGTCTGTCTGTCTGTCTGTCTGTCTGTCTGTCTGTCTGTCTGTCTGTCTGTCTGTCTGTCTGTCTGTCTGTCTGTCTGTCTGTCTGTCTGTCTGTCTGTCTGTCTGTCTGTCTGTCTGTCTGTCTGTTTATCCGAGGAATATGTTTGGAATCCTATGATGTAGAATCACCAAATTTGGCATATACATTCATATTGTGAGTAGCTATACACATCTTTTGCTTGAGGTGAAAAGGTCCAACATTGAGGTCACGGGGTCACTTAGCGGATACCAGAATACACATTTTCGTTGATAATTTTGCAATGCAAGACGGTAGAATCAATAAATCCACAACATACATTCATATGGTAGTTGGCTAGAAGCAAAAGTTAGTTTCAGGTCAGAAGTTCAAAATTAGAGGCCATGAGGTCACTTAGTACGTTGTCAAAACCGAGTCCGCATGTCCCTCGAATGCATTCTAGTTTATGCTTTGACCGGTAGCAAAATATCTAGCCAGCTAGAATATGAACAGCTGTGTCACATTTGCTGATTCTACATGTGATCTAAATTGTGTATTCCAAGATGAACCTATTGGCCACGCGACCTGGAGAATCTATCCATTGCCATCACAGTGAAACAAACCATAGGAAGTCGTAATATGAAGGCTTGTGCCAAATCCGGTGATTCTACCATCTTGCATTCCAGAGTTATGGTCAAACGGTTAAGGTGTATTCTAGTTTGTACCTCGTCATCCCGTGGCCTAGATATTTTATGCTCTGACCTGACTCTCATAAAACTTCTAGCCACCTATACGACGAATGGCTGTGGCAAATTTGGTGATTCTACCTACTTGCGGTCCAGATCTTTGGCTAAAAATGTGCATTCCGGGATGAAATTCGTGACCCTGTGACCTAGGTATTTGATCGTTTGACCGCAAACTTATTTTTCCCGAGCCATCTACAATACAAGTACACATATTGATGTAAGGCATCAATGGCAAATAGCGTGGCCGGAGATTATTATAATTCAAGTTGAGTTTCAAATTCATTTTTATATATAATACACAATTTGCAGTAGCACAACAGGTTGTCCACCAAAGACAGTGACTATATCTAGACCTTGGACCCCTACATAGAACAAAAAATAAATTATACATGTAAAAATGGTACGGCACTGTATAATATAGGAAGATGTGAGCTTCAAGTTAAGTTCAATGTACTATAAAGATATAGCCATTAGACATGTGATAAATTGACAATATATTTGCAGGACAGAGAGAAATGTGTTTATCTTGTTATATTAACATTCAATATTACATAGGTTCTGACTATCATTTACAGTTTCTGTCCTTTCCCATGTAGTGCTGATGGTGGTTGCGATTGTAATACTGATAGTTTCTTGGTAGTGTCATATCTTTAAGATGGTTGTAATGGCATCGGACTTGGATAGGATTAGCTATGGGCTATAGGAAGAAGCAGATTATATTTTGGGGCAGTCCGTCCATCTTTCCGTCCATCTTGTTGACCATTTGCGTAAATTCTGGAGTTTTTTGTTTGATAATTCAGATTCTATCTGGAGCTAAATTATAGGATATATTGAAAGATTTTCACATTATTGCAAAAAAAATTGAATGATAAGAATTGTGCAATATCAAGTGAGTTCTAGATGGTATTATGTTCGAAAGCCTGGGTACAAACCGAGTACAGAGATTCTGATACTGAATATATAGTAAATTATTAGTATTTGAAAACTGCAGTCACGACTAAATTGCGTATTTCGAAATTACTTCATAGTAGAATTTTTTTTAACCCTATACTTTGTTAGCGCATTCATATATATCTATGTAAACATATCGGTGAAATTCTGGAGCCAAATCTATTACAAGCAATATGCCAGGACCTATTGACATCTATCCGATTGTGGCTAATGTGAACCAACTATCTTTGAATGGGCACATATTGTGAATAAGTAACTACATGGACATACTTGGTAATTATGATATTATTTGGTGGTAGAATCGTGCAATATCTCATACAGCACTGGTACATAATAATGCATATTGAGTTCTGCATGGCTAGATGTACGAAAACTGGTTACAAACAGAGTACATAGATATCGGTACGTAAATTATTGGCATCTGACAAGTTTTGGTCGCTACTAAGTTGTGTATTATAAAATTACTTTACCGTGGAATTTTTTTTAATCGATATTATATTAGCGTATTTATATATCTACCTGTCATTTTTGGGCCAAACTTATTACAGACAGTAGGCTATCGAAAACCATAGATCTACGAAAACCTGTGCAAATTTTGGCCATGGAATTGTGTGCTACGAAATTACTTCATGGTAGACATTTTAAAGCTTGATACTTTATTAGCGTATTCATATACCGATCTGACCATATGTATGAATTTAGAACCGAATATGGGCCTAACCTATTGCAGACTGTATGGTACTAAAAATCACTGATCTGCCAAAATTTAAGCCAATTTTAGGTATGGAATTGCAGACTGTAATTATTTCATTGTAGAATTTGTTTTAATTATGACTATAGCTAGCAATGATATGATATCATATTGTTTACAGCTGAAAGTAATTTAAGCTAAATTATACTTTTTAAACTCAAGTTTATGTGGGTGAAAATCTGGGACCGAGCATAACCTACAGACACTAGGGCAGTGAAGACTGTGAATTGGCTAAAATTTATACACTATCTCGAATGTTCAGCCCAGTGTTTTATGCTATAATACATAAGGGAAATGAAACAGACACAGTACCTGGTATTGTCGTCATAATAGATTAAACCTTTACTGTCTAAATTTGGTGAAGAATGTTAAAATATTTAGATATTGAATGTCCATTTGCAGGCCAAGAGAAGACTGTTTTTGCAGATTTGCCACTGGAATCTGGAATGACTGTCTCGAGAGTCATTCCAGTGGTACATTATCAAGAACTGTCTCCTCATGGCCTGCAACTTGACATTGCTCAAGATCACTGTAGGGGCCGGTTTGAACAGTTATGCCATGAGGCGGTTAAAATACAATACGTCATTCATTACGTATTTTGACTGTGACATCAGCCTACTTGTGACATAATTGATTATGATGTCAACACTTGCGTGACAGGTTGGATAACTTATACCTTCTTTCCATAAGAGAATCGGTTCATTGCGATTTGGTCTACTTGCGTCTGGCAGGGCAATGCTAACTATCTGAATGCTCTTGCTAAAATATGTGGTCACTTATTACAAGTGGGTGGACCACACATTACTAAGTGGTATTGGCCGTTTAATGATCAAATTTGTTCATGACTATTTCAAAGGTGGGGTCCATTTCTAGCTAAGCTCTGTCCGTTCTTTCGGCGTGATGGAACCAATTTGTATACTTTGATTCACGACTTCCCAGAATCCCAATTTCAAAGTAGCTATACAGGGTAAGGTATTGAATATCCTGAAACTAATTTGAATGGGTGCTTTTGCTGCCTATGGCCGTAACACTGCCCGGTAAAAGTGCCTGGTCAAATTAATTTCAAAATATTCAATAGAATGTTGATTAAAAGGTAAAGACATAAAATGTGTACACTTGACGGACTAATCAATATTCAAGATGGAGCTAGAGACGTCATTCACTAAGCATTTTGACTATGACGCCTGTGAAGCTTTTATAGGACACAATTGATAATGGTAAAAAACATACAACGTCCAGGAAAATTAGTTTCAAATCTTCAACAAAATGTTGATTAAATACTAAGGCCATACAATTCGTACATTGCTCAGTCAAATTAGTATCATCACATTCAACAGAATGTTGAATATTGTCTGTATGTCCACATGTTGGATTTGTTAATAAAGATTGTTTGCTTGCTTAGTTTTTTAACACACTGTAAGAACTGTGCTAACCTCCCCTACTGAGTGCACCCAATAGTTTACTTTGTTGATCATCATTTTCCCGCTCAGGGATCGAACCATCATCCTGCAATTCCGCATAGCATCAGCAACCCAGACATCTTTCCGCTGGACCACCGCACCAAGAGAAGAATCGGATATACTGATACACTGCCGAATTCATATGAGGTTATCTTTTGAATGCACACCGTATGGTCTATTCTATGCCCTCACCCGTTCTCCATCACAACACTGGCAGCAGTTGATTGATTGATTGATTGATTGATTGATTGATTAAATCCCGGGGATTAAATCGTAAACACATAAAATTCGTACACTTGATGGATTATTCAATGTTCCTGATGAAGCTATTTACATCATTCATCACGTATTTTGATTGTGACGTCATCCTACATGTGACGTAACTAATTATGACGTCATATGCTTGGGTGGCAGGTCAGATCCATCCATTATCATAGAGATATCCTATGCCCATTTGCAGACCATGAGACCGTTGTTTTTGGCACTTTACCATTGGAATGATAGGCTCAGTTATCGAGCCAGTCATTCCAGTGGTAAATTTTCAAAAATGCCTACCTGTTAGATGTAAATGGTAGTTTCTCACGATTACTACAGAAGCTATTTTGGTCAGTTTGATCGGGACGAGTGTTGAAGTGGAGGTTAAGAGATGTACGTGGGTACAGTGGGACAGATCACAATACTAGTTTATTTCTGATGCAAATGTAGAGTCAGCAATTAGTCCAGGCCACCAGCTAGTAGTGCAACTAACCCCAATAGTGCGGGTACGCGTGTAATGCGCACGAGAAATCTAGACAATATATCCTAAATCTACTATTCCAATCTAAATAGAAATATATATATATATATATATATATATATATATATATATATATATATATATATATATATATATATATATATATATATCGCTCTTGTTAGTTAGATCTGGCGAGAACGTGAATGACCACAATCCCTCGTGAAAAATGGCAGCGCCGGCAATGGACCTTTCCAGTCCTAGCTATGCCCCGTTCACCTCTAGCTAAGCTCCACCCACACTTCACAGTGTTGGGATCGGTCGATCCCCGCGAATGCCCTGACTATCAATTTCCTAAAATCTATACAGGTAAGGCGTTGAATATTTTGTAACTAATTTGATTGAGGCACGCTCTATCTATCTCTCTAGTGAGCTGTTGGAGACCACAATCCTTTGCGCAAGATGGCCGCGCCTATGCGCAGTTCTGGCTACAACCCGAATATAAGCGTAGCCGTGAGCGGGCACGCAATGCATAGATATGCCATATCTGGTTATTCCACATGCGCTATGATTATTACGCAATTGTCTCGCATGGTGTCGCATCGCAAATCGCATTGGCACATACACGTCGCTTCTGTGATTATTATCCACAGATGACTGATATGAGAAACCATGCAACATTACAGAGCATAGACGGACATGCAACTTCTTATCAACCTGAGTGCTGAATATATTACCAACAGCATGTTCCAGGGATTATAACTCTGGACTGGATGAATATTTTTGAAAAGCATTTGACTGAAAGTTGTTGGTGGCTAAGGAGTTATTCCCTATAAAAATGATTGTCCGGTGGCCTGTAGGAAGCAATTAGTTACGTTCCAACAAACCATGTTCTATTATGCCGTCATATGGAAAATAATATATACTAATCATGACTTGTTACGAGCAACACGATGCTAAAACGATGCAGTCACAGATGACACACATCCAGACATAATCCATAACACTGAATATTGTTTTGTACAATTGCAAAGACGCCATGACGGGAGCATATGCCATAGACACACTGTTAAAGCAAAACCCGGTTACAAAGAGAGATAGAAAATTATACTAACTGACATCGCTTGCAACACCTCCGATCCACACCCATTTAAAATTATGGTATAGATCAAACTGAATAAATTAACCACCCCCCCCCCCCCACCTCAGACAAGCATCAGCGCCAAATACCAAAAAGAATTAACAGGGCTAAAACCTATAGGCCGTGTACTCATCCTTTGTCACCGCCGGAGTAAATTGCTTACAGGCTAGATAACCCACAAGATGGATGTTCCCAGATATGTGATGCGGGAACGATGCTATACAACCTAATGTCAACCTCCGCTCAACAATCACCCCGTCCACTGTCCCCCGCAAAGAAACGCTTCTATGGACCTTTCTATGTTTAGTTATGCCCCGTCCATCTCTATCTAAGCTCCACCCACACGTCGCTCGTGTTGGGATCGATCGATCTCTGAAACTCCTGACTATCAATTTCCAGAAAACTATACAGGTAAGCTGTTGAATATTTTGAAACTAATTTGACTGGGTGCTGATGCAGCGCACAGCCAAATTAGTTTCAAAATATTCAACAGCATGCTTCTTAAATAGCAAAAACATACAATTCGTACAACGTGTCCGACTATTAAGCCCTAAAGACAGGCTTAATCGAATTATTCATGACATGATTATGACGCCAGCACACCCGTCGGGTAGTTGATTATGACGTCATATGATTGAATGAGGAAAGGGATTCATGAATTGCAAGCCAATGCTCAAAGTGTGGAATTCAAAGATCGGACATGCTTTAAAAAAACGGCCGATGCAGGAGTAGAACCTGGGGCGAGGGAAATCGAATGCTAGCAACAGCTGTGTATTATCCTATACTCAATATACAAGGAAAACTGCCGAACTCGCATGGACTGGCGTGACAAAGGAGGAAATATTGAGCTGATATTCTGGAAGCAAAGCCGTTTCACTCCACGATGTATTACACCCTTATGAACAACAGAGAAGCAGATGTTATGTATTCATCACCTACCTCAACGTGGAATCTAAGACCTTCTCAGATGACCAGGTTATAAAAAGCTTCAAGCAATACTTTGAAAAACTATCATCCACCGACAGCAGTTAAACATTTGCTGATGACTATACCATACTCGTGAAAAGAGTGCAGTAGTTGTCATGGATTACGGGCCTAGCAATTGCAAATATCCTGTATGGCGGAGATGTTCGCCTTGCACGTATCTATGAGACAATCAACAAGATGGTCTACATCACTGGTGTTTTGAAAATAGGCTGGCTGTCAGATCTGTTAGTAAACAAAGGCAGCTCCATGGACGTGAAGAGCTACAGATGTATCACAGTGCGTCCAGTATTAATGAAAGTTATTGATGGATTAGCAATAAAATCACTGAAGTTCAAAGTATCACCCAAAGCTGGCGTCCTGTCACTGATAAATGCTGCCAACTTGGGAAGAAATGTTTTAGAAAATACAAGGATAAAAGAAGCGCTGCATACTTTATTCTCCTTGATACTAAAACTCCCGTTGATGTCGTTGATGACCCATATCTATTAGGCAAACCATTTCATGCCAGTATCGAGGATACACATTGGAGGTTAATCCATACCATTCACCTGAGCGCATCGTCCATATTTGGATGGAGGGGAAAACACTCAGACCTCTTTGGCATCGAACAGAGTGCTAAACAAGGAGGTTTCCTTAGCACAGACATCTATGATAAACCTCAGCTAGATCCATTATTCCACCGATTAGAAGATGCCAAGTGTTGGTGCATACATTGGGAATATCTCCTGTCCAACAATAGTACCTGTGCAGATAATATCTCGTTAACGAGTTCTGATGTACTCAATGCACACATTTTCCTCAGCCGCAGACTATGCTAGAAAGGGATGCTACCAGCTACACCCTTCACAAATGCCTCGTTGTCACTTTACCCAACTGTTCAAGGATGAACGTAATGCCCTTACTGATGTTTGTCCTAGACAATGAGAAGATATCCTCAGAGTTAGTAAGCATGCATATGGGAATCAAAAGGACAACATTCCTAAATCAGAATGTCATTCAGAATGTTAAGAATATTATCAAGATGGCCCGGCGAACAGACTATAGTTTCTTTGTCGCTGGTTTCATGGACAGAATGGACTTGACCCAGTAACAACACTACATATATTCAAAATCTATGTTGCACCGATTCTCGCTTATGGACTCAAACTCATACTGCCTAAGTATGAACTTCTCTGTAATGTTGAAAGATATAAATAAACGCTCCTGAAGAAACTTCTCCTTTTACATAAAATGCAGCAAATCCAGCAGTATATGCTCTTTCGGACATACTACCGGGTGACTCACAGATCCGCCAGAAGGCGCTGATGCTCTACAATAATATATGTTACCTCTCAAAAACTGTGCTGGGAAGAGGCTAGCAAGCCGTGGCAGGCGCCAGCTTGCTGTAAAGTCTTGGTGAGCCAGAGCTGGAGAAAATCCTCTGTAAGTACGACTTGGAAGACATAGAGATGGTCCTCAATGAACCAATGAAAAATGGAGATTGAACATACTTACCAAGAGAACTATTGGACAACAGTAAAGAGAAACCATAACAGAAGTGGTCCCTCTTTCTCATGTTCGCGCAATGGCTCATCCTTTACACCAGGCAGTCTTCCACCCAATTTGATGCGCACAGTACTACTCGGTATATGTGGCATCGTTCATATACATGTGAAGCTAAGGGGACTTACAGTGGCATATAACCTTCAGGCCAGTAGAATCCATTATGGACGCGATCTACGAGGTTCATTGTGTGTGCACTGTAAGCAAGAAGCTGAAACTGTGAGCCAATTTGACTGTAATGACATGCCGTGCATTGGATGCAGGAGACGAACAACGCTACCCTAATTACTAGAGATGCCACAGACAGATTACAAACTGCAGATTAACCTATGCTCAACAGAGGATATCATTCAACTATGATCCTCAAACCAGGAGATCTTAGAAAGGGTGTTTGGGATGAAATAGAAGCCCATTATAGACTTTCACCATCCTCATACATACACAAACAACTAAGCCTATCATAATATTACATAGTGGTTTTACATATATAGCGCTGAATATAAAGACGAAATTACAAACACACAGACCTCTAAATATTTAAAATATATTCCGTCAATTTACATGGCAGTGTATTTCTCCTGTTGTTGCGCAGTTTTCTGCTCTTGTATCTAATGAATTTCTGTCCTGTACAAGACGGCTTCGGTTTTGAGATTGGCTAGATATATTGAATCCTTTCCTTGTGCCATACTTTATGTAGTTGTTGTGTCTGGTTTTCATTCCAACTATTGTTTATGAGGCAGATGTATATCTTTGGATAGAGAGAGAGAGAGAGAGGGATTCGATTCATTTCTTTCTCATCCTATTTTTTGTGGCGGTAAGTATAACTAGTCATATATAAATATACTTGTGCTGGAAACGATAGGTTACTTACGTTAGACACATATCTCACGTGTTTCGCGGTTCTCGTATATAGTAGGTGAAAATGTGTGTAAGCGACAAAATCGTGCAATCTTTAGAGCACAAGTTATTATTCAAGTGTGTACGTACATTCAGCGCATTGCGTTTAACGCTTTCATTACGAAACCGGACAAAACCAGCCTCTGCATTCATCTTTCGGAATGTTCATTTGCAGGTCAAGAGAAGGCCATTTTCGAAAATTTATCCCAGGTAACCGAGCCAGTTATTCCAGTGTTAAATTTTCAAAAATAGTCTTCTCTTAACCTGCAAATGGACAATGCTTAATAAGCAAATATTTAAATTTTATTGACCAAATTTTGGCATTAAAGGGTTGGGAAGGCGTTAATACGTCTTATCCCTTTCATAACAAAGCCGGCCAAAACCGGCTTTTACAGTGGTCTTGAGGAATGACAATTTGCAGGCCGAGAGACGACTATTTTTGAAAATTTAACACTGGAATGACTGGCTCAATAACCGAGCCAGTCATTCCAGTGGTAAATTTTCAAAAATAGTAATTTATTGGCCTACAAATGGACATTCAATAAGAAAATGTTTTAATATTTTGAACAAATTTAGTCATTAAAGGGTTAACTGTGCATATTCACGCCATATAGATAGAGATTGGCGGGGCATAGCTAAAAGATAGAATTTACCACTGAAATCACTGTCTCGATAATCGAGCCAGTGTGATTCCTGTGGTAAATTTTCAAAATTATTGTCCTCTTGGCCTACAAATAGACATTCAATAAGCACATATGTTTTTGTGACAATTTAGACATCAAAGTGTTAAATATTTAACCCTTAAAATTTCAATGTCTCTTTGGATCAATCCAGTTTTAGCTATGCCCCGCCCAAATTTGGCTAAGCGCCACCCACACTTCGTCCGTGTTGGGATCGATCGATCCATGAACTTCCTGACTATTAATTTCCAGAAAACTTTACAGGTAAGTTGTTGGACATTTTGAAACTAATTTGACTTTTGTTGTTGCTGCCTATGGCAGCAACAGTGCCCAGTCAAATTAGTTTCAAAACATTCACGAGAATGATTACTAAATAGTAAAGAAGTACAATTCGTACCACAATGCTTAATCCGTCATCAATTAAGTGTTCATGACGAACTTAGCTACATCAAAAGGAAAGCTGTTAAATATTTTGAAACGAGACATAGGCTACAACAGCTCCCAATGAAATTAGTTTCAAAATATGCAACAAAATATTACACATATGATAACGAATTTGTCACACGACCGCGTTTGTATTCTAGAACATGTCTTTAAGTGTGTAACGGATCATATCGGTTATAGGCTTTGTTACGGGAGGGATGCACATCTGTAACTCAAGTATGTGACGTCATACGCAATTCGCCACATTCAGGCTGACGTCACAACACATCGTAACGTATCTAGCGCGGTCTTGAAGCCTGAAAGGTCCGCCAAGCGCACGAATTATATGTTTTGATGAATTTACCATTTAATAAACATTCTGTTAAATATTTTGAAACTAATTTGTCATAAACGGCATCAGCACCCAGTGAAAATAGTTTCAAAATATTCAACAGATTACTAGTATAGTTACCTTGAAAATGGTATTCTCTGAAGTCAGTCCAACACTCGAAAAACGTGGACGGACCTTAGCTAGAAATGAATCCTTCTATTGGTCATTGCTGGGGGTCAAGATTATCGACTCAAAGGAGGAATCCAGTTTATCCATCAATCATATGATGTCATAATCAACTACGTTTCATGTAGGATGACGTCATAATTAATGACGCCATGAATGACGTAATTAAGTTCACCACGAACGTATAATTGATGACGGACTAAGCTTTGTTGTACGTTTGACTGGGCGCTGCTGCTACCATAGGCAGTAACAGTACCCAGTTGAATTAGTTTCAAAATATTCAACAGCTTACCTGCATAGTTTTCTGGAAATTCAGATTCGGGGAGGGTTAGGATCGATCGCGTAGGTGGAGCTTAGCTAAAGATCGGCAGGGCATAGCCAAAGCTGGATTCCTCCATAATGTTTTGGGAAAATGTATTTTTTCAATCTTTCACTGATTTGATTGGCTCATTAAAAAGCCAATCAAATCAGTGAAAAGTTAAAAAATTAGATTTTCTTCTCGTAGCAGTGCAAAGATCTCAATATTTGAGCACATTCTGTGCTTAATGACCAAGGATCTTACACAGTCTTATGATGCAAAGGCTTATGGGAGGGATCTCATCTGCCAGATTAAATATTTGATGCCATAAACAAATATGCCACATGTTAGCTAACGTCACAATCAAAATAACGCAAAGTAAGTTAGTCACGAACGTTGTAATAGTCAGTCACGAAATTACCTGAATTGTGTGCTTTTAACATATTTACAATTTAATGCACATTCTAAAGAATATTTTGAAATAAACATTACTGGTGGCTGATGCTGCCATCGCTACCTTAAAAATAAGATTTTGGGAATTGAGGTTTTAAAGGTTTTAATCGATTCCAACAAGTGTACAAACTTGGCAGGGTATAGCCAGTAATCGGCGGGGTATAGCCAGTAATCGGCGGGGTATAGCCAGTAATGGGCGGGGTATAGCCAGTAATGGGCGGGGTATAGCCAGTAATCGGCGGGGTATAGCCAGTAATCGGCGGGGTATAGCCAGTAATGGGCGGGGTATAGCCAGTAATGGGCGGGGTATAGCCAGTAATGGGCAGGGTATAGCCAGTAATGGGCAGGGTATAGCCAGTAATGGGCAGGGTATAGCCAGTAATGGGCGGGGTATAGCCAGTAATGGGCGGGGTATAGCCAGTAATGGGCGGGGTATAGCCAGTAATGGGCGGGGTATAGCCAGTAATGGGTGGGGTATAGCCAGTAATGGGCGGGGTATAGCCAGTAATGGGCGGGGTATAGCCAGTAATGGGCGGGGTATAGTCAGTAATGGGCGGGGTATAGCCAGTAATGGGCGGGGTATAGCCAGTAATGGGCGGGGTATAGCCGGTAATAGGTGGGGTATAGCCAGTAATGGGCGGGGTATAGCCAGTAATGGGCGGGGTATAGCTAGTAATGGGCCGGATATAGTCAGTAATGGGCAGGGTATAGCCAGTAATGGGCGGGTATAGCTAGGAATGAGCGGGGTATAGCCAGTAATGGGCAGGGTATAGCCAGTAATGGGCAGGGTATAGCCAATAATGGGCAGGGTATAGCCGGTAATGGGCAGGGTATAGCCAGTAATGGGCGGGGTATAGCCAGTAATGGGCGGGTATAGCTAGGAATGGGCGGGGTATAGCCAGTAATGGGCGGGGTATAGCCAGTGATGGGCGGGGTATAGCCAGTAATGGGCAGGGTATAGCCAGTAATGGGCGGGGTATAGCCAGTAATGGGCGGGTATAGCTAGGAATTGGCGGGGTAGAGATAGAAATGGGCGGGGTATAACCAGTAATGGGCGGGGTATAGCCAGTAATGGGCGGGGTATAGTCAGTAATGGGCGGGGTATAGGTAGTAATGGGCGGGGTATAGCCAGTAATGGGCGGGGTATAGCCAATAATGGGCAGGGTATAGACAGTAATGGGCGGGGTATAGCCAGTAATGGGCGGGATATAGCCAGTAATGGGCGGGGTATAGCCAGTAATGGGCGGGGTATAGCTAGGAATGGGCGGGGTAGAGATAGAAATGGGTGGTGTATAGCCAGTAATGGGCGGGGTATAGCCAGTAATGGCCCGGGTGGGGTATAGCCAGTAATTGGCGGGGTATAGTTAAAGATTGGCAGAGTATAGCCAGTAATGGGCGGGGTATTGTTAGAAATTGGCAGGGTATAGCCAGTAATGGCAGGGTATAGTTAGAAAATGGCGGGGTATAGCTAGAAATGGGCGGGGTTTAGCTAGGGATGGGCGGGATACAGCTAGGGATGGGCAGATTATAGCTAGAAATGGGCGGGGAATAGCTAGAAATGGGCAGGGTATAGCTAGAAATGGGCGGGGTATAGCTAGAAATTGGCGGGGTATATCTACAAATTGGTGGGGTATAGCTAGAAATGGGCGGGGTTTAGCTAGGGATGGGCGGGATACAGCTAGGGATGGGCAGAGTATAGCTAGAAATGGGCGGGGAATAGCTAGAAATGGGCAGGGTATAGCTAGAAATGGGCGGGGTATAGCTAGAAATGGTCGGGGTATATCTACAAATTGGTGGGGTATAGCTAGAAATGGGCGGGTTATGGCTAGAAATGGGCGGTGTGGAGCTAGAAGTGGGCGGGTTATGGCTAGAAATGGGCGGTGTGGAGCTAGAAATAGGCGGTGTTTAGCTAGAACTGGGCGGGGTATAACTAGCAATGGACGGTGTATGGCTAGAAATGGGCGGGGTGGAGATAGAAATGGGAGAGGTAGAGCTAGAAATGGCTAGCACTGGATTGCTTTATAACAAAGTCTTATGGACTTACCTATATTCGAATGAAGTATCCGTATTAGAAGGAAATGTTCGCTTTGCGCACCGAATCCATTCTGCAGAATACGGCACAGAATACAGGGCGGGAAGGCGCACATGCGTTACCCCAGAGGATTTTACGGGTTCGGTAAGGTACACATGTGCGTTATTATTTTGATTATATTAAAAACATATTTCAGAAAATTATCGACCTATGTTTATAAACACTGCGTTACAACGCATAAATCCTTTTATAAAAATGTATTTCTACTTTCTTTTACAACTCTACAGAACTCTACTCCGTTATTTCTTTTGGCACTTTGTCGCATAAATACCCGCATTTATATCACTAGCCAAAACATTATTATAATTAATCTTTAAGACCTGGGCTTACCCAGAATAAGCCTAAAGAACCATTATCCGGCTCTTACTCTCAACGACAAGCCTAAACACGCAATTTTATTCCATTTAATACATCAAAAATTAAGCTAATTATAAACTAAAGGGTCCACGTCATTCGCATCTCGCTAGAGTAAATGTCAGGAATAATACCCGTCGCTCGTTCGTAGTTCGTCATCTCTCCTTCACTCTCCGCGATTGACCACCAGCTGAGTGATGATCCATCGATCCGAGCATCGAGCTCCGTACGTCGAATCACATCGCCGTCCTACAAATCAATAAATACGTGAAGATTAGCTAAATAGTACGACTAATACTAGTAACTAATTTCATTCCGCTATACAAGCACGTTTCCCATTGGCTATATTATACGCACAATAATTAGCTACGTGGTTGAAACGATTTGAGTGAAAGTTTTTGCTGCCGATGGCAGCAACAACTTTCACTCAAATTGTTTTCAAAATATGCAAGCGTTTCTTTTGTATAGAGTTAACTGGAAAATACCCGGGTTAGAAAGATTCCCGCGGTTTGACGGTGGCGATTATACTCGCCCGCTATCCTATAGAGCACTCGCAAATGCTAAGACAGTTAGTTTCATTCCGTTTCCGCTTTCTGCGGTCTATAGCTGAGATCATATTTATCGATTGGGGCTTATAATAGTTACAATGGACGCAAACACCTATTTATTTAGGGGTGGGGTGGGTGTGTGCTCAGGCTATAGGCGAAAATGCTGGGATCAGGCTCTATATGAAAATGCTCGGTACAAAGCATGTTATTAGCACACATATTTTTAATAGATGAATCCAGTCTGTCAGTCATATACATGATGTCATAATGAGTTACCTCACGTGTAGGTTGACGTCACAATCAATTACGTCATGAAGGATATATCTACGTCCGGTATAAACGCTTCATAGTCCATCAAGCTGTATGAAGTGTATGTCTTTACTATTTAATAAACATTCTGTTGACTATTTTGAAACTAATTTGTCATCGGTAGCAACAGCACCCAGTCAAATTAGTTTCAAATATTCAACAGCTTTCTGGAAATTCAGGTTCATGGAGTTCAGGGTTTGATCGATCTCAACACGGACAAAGCGTGGGCATATCTTTGCTAGGTGTGTGTGTGAGTGCGTGCGTGCGTGCGTGCGTGCGTGCGTGCATGCGTGCGTGCGTGCGTGCGTGTGTACGTGCGTGCGTGCGTGCGTGCGTGTGTGTGCAGGGAATAGCTAAAACTGGAGTTGTCCATTGTGAACTACTTTGAGACTGAGATTGCAGAGATTGCTATTAAACATAGTGGCGCTTGTGCCAGTCGTTCATAGTAACCTGATCATAACGTGAACGCTTGAACGGCTCAGTGGACCAATAGAGGGGGCCATTCCCCGCCCATTTCTACCCACGTCCGCCCACTTTCCTGCGCGTGTTGGAATCAATGTATACATATATGTTTCCCCATATACTTGTAATAAGTCTGGGTGTAAATAAATTGAATTGAATTGAATTAAAACTATGAAACATAAATTCGTATAGCGACGATATATGCGTAATCATTGGCTGTCAAGCAGAGACACAATGTAACAAATTCAATGAGTTATTGTCTATATTAACATACACTAATACATCGTCTTTCAATGCCTCCACTGGAATGCATGAATCCAGTTTTAGCTATACCCCGCCCATCTCTAGCTAAGCTCCACCAACATTTTCCCTGTGTTGGGATCGATCGATCCCTGTACTCTCTGAATCTCGGTTTCCAGAAAACTATACAAGTAAGTTGTTGAATATTTTGAAACTGATTTGAATAAGCGCCCAGTCAAATTATTTTCGAAATATTCAACAGCATGTTGATTAAATTATAAAGAAAGATAATTCGTACAACAACGCTTAGTCCGTCATCAATTATGTGTTCATGACAAACCTGGCATCGTCATTCATGACGTAATTGATTATGGCGTCATCCTGCAAGTCACGTAATTGATTGTGACTTCATATGATTGAGGAATAAACTGGAAGCATCCTTTAACTCTCTATCCCTTACCGACCAGAGACGCAAAATCGTTTATGGCGTATGGAACAAAAGTGAAGAAAGCACCAAACTACGCAGTGAACGGGATAAGGTTTCTGCATCACACCAGCGAACGCTTGCTATTCAACGAACAGACTCCCTACAAGATCACTACCACGACTGACTGTCACAACATGTTTCGGGCCGCCCGAGTCTTCAACTCAGGAGCACGCTTTATCGGGACTAACCAGGACAAAGCCGATGCAATTTGAGAATGCTTCACGTAACAGTTTACTGAACACTATGACGAGCCCTTGCGTCCGTTCTCAGCCGATCACAGACCATTATTAACTATTATATTGAATTAAAAAAAAAATTTATTCTCATGAACTCTGAAAAAAATATTCAATATAATAGGATGCTGTCATAATCACTACGTCATAAATTATTCTATATGGCCCGTCTTTAACTCTTAATAGTCCTATACGTTGTGCAAATTGTATGTCTCTACTATTCAATAAACATACTGTTGAATATTTTGATACTAATTTGACTGAACGCTGTTGCTGCCATAGGCAGCAACAGCGACCAGTCAAATTAGTTTCAAAATATTCAACAGTTTGCTTGTGTGGTTTTTTTTAATTGATAGTCATGGTGTTCAGAGATCGATCGATCCCAACACGGGCGAGGTGTGGGTGGAGCTTAGCTAGAGATGGGCGGGGCATAGGTAAAACCGGACAGGTCCATTCGAGAATGGTTCACGTTACAGTTCGCTGAACACGATGATGAGCCCTTACGTCCGTTCTCAGGCGATCCCAGACCATTATTAACACCAATTAAAATAGCAGCAGTTGTGAAGGCACTCAAGTCCCTGAAAGTGTACGTGCATCCGGATCTGATGGCACGAGCAATGAACTATTCAAATACGCAAGTGACATCTAAAACCGACACGTGCCTAATCAATTCAGCCTTCGCTCACCATCTTTCCATAGGCGGAGCAGGCCAAGGCACCAATATCGTGCCGCGCTACCCAAGATGAAGAAGTCCTCCGGCCCCAGCCAATCGGTGGCCCATTGGGTTTCTAAACAGCATATCGAAAGTCCTATCCAATGTTAACCTATGCGGCATCCGCGACAATATAGATGGCATCACTGCATGATGTCAAAGTGGCTTTAAACGTGGACGCAGCTGCGCAAACACGCAAACAGTGTGTGTGCTCAACACATGCTTGTGCCAATAGTCGTGTCCAAACACTGGGATTTCCACAAAATGGGCATTAACATGCCACGAGATTTCGACACAAGTAAGCGGTCGAAGATCCTAGATGTACTACACCACGCCAGTTGCAACGATGATGAGCTGCAACTTGTGAGACTACTGCTTGCAGACACCAAGCTGAGAGTACGAGTCAAGTTAGTGAAGTCTGAATAGTTTGAGAAATCAATCAGTTCCCCACAAATGCCCTATCCCCTGTGCTTTTCGCTTGTAGCCTTGTTGCTGCATTGAAATCTGTGCGGAGAACTTCCACAAACCCAAACCCCCTGGGTGTCCATACCGGGTATCGCGCTAGAAATGGAATAAGCCGACTTCATAGACGAGGAAGAGTAACCACTTGACGAACTTCTCCCAATGGCTGCAAACAAACTATAAAATGAGAATCTCTTTATGAATGAATCCAGAACAGAGTTTCCTACATATTCCTATCGACAAAGATGAAGCTACGGAAAATAATGACCCACTTTGTGGCACTGAACCATGACGGAACAGTAAAATTCTGGGCTCACCGCTCGACAGGACTGCTGACATTGCTGCGCGCTACGTCATGGGAAACATAGCTTTCCAGTCCTTCTGGAAGCTATGGATTCGTAGATCAAAGATTCCCACGATGAAAGGGAGTGCGTGTGTCCTACGCAACCTTCCTTTGTCTTTGATGCTGTACAACTGTAACAGCTGAGCAGCTCTAATGTCATCTCTAGACAAACGTGATGCCAGCCACCGCAAACATCTACGCACAATCACTGGACACTGACTGCCGAACAGCATAATTCCCAATGATGCACTATACAAGATGTGTAATACATTTCCGGTATCCGTGAAAGTCACCCGTCAACGATGATCCATATTTGGTCATATGCTACGGATACCAGAAGACACACCAGCACAGAGAGATTTGGAATTCGCCATACTGGGAGCCAGTAAAAATAAAAACACGAGAGGACATCATTGCATAAATATGTTAAGCATGCTGTGATCAGGGGCGCCAGAAGCACGGGGGCAATGGGGGCAGCTGCCCCGTTGCCCTTTGGACAGGGGCAGCAGGGGCAACTGTGCCCTTTACCCATTTCTGTAAAGAAAATTCAACTGTAGCTTAGAATTTCAAAACTAATTTTAGAATATTCAGAGCAGACTCAGCAGTTGTATTAAAGTTCGGCTGTACCGTGTTTTGGGATTCAGCCCATTAAGAAATATGACTGTAGGCCCACATCTAAGCTGGGTATATCGTGACTGATAATTATGCAGTGGCCGTTACACGTGACATATTGATGTTTATACCTTACCATTCTTGTGATACTTGTCGTCTTCAAATCTGAAAACATTACACGCATCTTTGCAAGGTAAGATACGAATATAAAATGATAGTTATCCGCTATCTGTCTACGCCTTAGTGTGCAGAATAAAATATATGAGCGATGACGGGCGACAACACTGATAACACTACAAAAAGTGATATTTCGGCGACGTCGTGGAAATACTAAGATTGACAACAACTAAAAATCAAATTTAGAATTGACGTGTGAAACGTATGTAAAGGTAGACAGAATTTGTATGCACAGGCTCGATATCGGTGGGGGTTGAGGAATGGGTCTAGGAGTTGTTGTAACCCTGTCCCCCACACCCCACCCTTCTTACAGAATGGGAGGTGGGTGTGCCATCCTGCATTCTGAGTAATAAATATCATTCTCTTGTACTTTTGAATGCTGTACACTTAGTATGAGTATGAGCTCCTTCAAACCCCCATCCCCTACCAACAAGTATGGACGAGATACACATGTTTAATCAAGTCAACCTTTTTCAGTTCTAGCCAAAAAGATTATTATTTAGCGGCCACTGCCACCACGAAAACGAAATCAGGCATTTGAAGGCCTCGTTTGAATAGCCTGAGCCCGGGATAAATGTACCTCTAGCACCCACACGCCAATAGTATGTATGATTACTGTATTCTGCGGCTGCAGTAGTAGAAACATCCTACAGCTACAATCAGTTCTTCTTCGCTTTTGACCACTGTGTCTTGTCCTGAAGGACTGGAAAGCTATGTCCCCCATAACGCAGCGTGTAGCAATGCCAGCAGTACTACAAAGCAATGAGTCCAAGATTTTATTTTTGTACCATGGTTCGGCGCCACAAAGTGGATCGCCATTTTCTTTAGTTTCCTGATTTGTAGATATGTATATGTGAGATGGCTAAGTATAGGCTGCGAAATCATAATTTAAATCACCCATTCCATACACGCTAGCTGTTGAATACTTTGTTGGTGATTTGACTTGACGGGGTTGCTGCCTCGAGCACCCATATCTTTCAAAAATATTGGTCTTCAAAAAGTCCCCAGAATTTCATACCTTGAAGAATGTATTATATTTGGTCCCGGCAGTTGAAAGGGTTAATAATGTTGGCTATTTTTAATGTGTACAAATTCATGACGTAGTCGTGGTAGTAGCAGCAGCAGCAGCAGCAGCAGCAGCAGCAGCAGCAGCCAACTATCAATTTATTTTATGTCGGCCGTCCGTCATCTGTCTATGCATCCATCAAGCGAGTCCTCAAGAACGACTAGGCAGAAAGGATCTATAGGGTTGGATCCAGGGTTGGTTCCAGGAAGCTGCTTGTTTGATTTTGTTGGGTGGCCATCTTGGATTTTGCACTATTTAAAAAATTATATTTAAAGATCTGTGAAACTGCTTGATTCTCAGGAAACTCAACAAAATTCACCTAAGACAAGAGTTGAACAAACTTTGTTCACGTGTTTTTGGTCGGTTTGACTTGCGGCCATCTTGGGTAATCTAGTTTTCAGAAAAAGCAACTTCCCTCTGAAACTGCTGAAGGGATTGGGCCACAGTTTAGCAAATATAATTAGAAACTAAGGTCCAATCAAATTCTTTTCAAGGCAAACTGCGCATGTCCACCTTTCAGACACATTAACGAATGCACGTACACAGTTTACTGACACAATTAGCCGCCCCAACCCCACCCCATCCACCCCCGCTCTCTCACTCACAGCCCCCCCCCCACACTCAACTCATGTCCACCAGCTCTCTCACTCACATCCACACCGCCCCACACGCCACCCATGTCTGCTCGCTCGCTTAGTTCTCTCACTCGCTCACACACGTACTCTCTCACACACGCGTGTATGCACGCACACACACACACGAACGCACGCACGAACGGACACACGCACGCATACGCGCGCACTCGTGGATGCACGCACGCACGCATACGCGCACACTCGTAGGCGTGCATGCATGCACGCACAGAGAGATGGCTAATCGTTGGTTAGTGACAGCTTCCAATTGACTAGAAGCAGGCATCAGAGGATAATATTGCCCACTATAAGACCAAATAATGCATGCGTTCTACACTCAACAATGCTGTACCATTTATACATCATAGGAATCATAGGAAACTCATCATGCAGGACATCGATTCTCAGAGCCTGCATATTTCATTATTTTTCTCTTGGTGGTTTTGGTGTGTTGGTTGGTATCCCCGAACACCCTTCTATAATAGGAGGAAACCCCATTTCAGATCTTCCTGCAGACAACGCCATTCAGTGTGCCCTTTCTGTGGAAGCTGCCCCGCCCCTCAAATCTGCTTCCGGCGCCCCTGGCTGAGATTTGACCCTAAGAAAGCAGGACTCGGTACACTCAGATCAAGAATAGACCTGATGAAGCTAAAGATTTTAGCCGAGGACAAGACACAGTGATCAAAAGCGAAGAACGACTGATTACAGCTGTGGGATGTTTCTTCTACTATAGCCGCAGAACTTTCTAATCATACATATGGAATATTCTGTTAAATAATTCGAAACTAATTAGACCCAAGTCATGCTAGTTGCAAAATATACAACACAATCTTCCTAGCATTAAAATGAATGTCTTGTTTCTTATATGTAGCATTTAATGGCAAAATTTGTTAAAATAATGTTTAAATATCTACTTATTGAATGTCCATTTAGAGGCCAGGAGAAGACTATTTTTAACAGTTTACCACTGGAATGACTGGATCGGTTATCGAGCTAGTCATTCCAGTGTTAAATTTCCAACGCAAATCGCCAACGTTATGAAGGCGTTAAAGAATACTTGAAAGCTTGTAAGAATTGGCGATTCATCTGGCATATTGGTTGACATAATGGAGTTCAATCAGAGCTGTCAGGAGCAAGGAAGAGGCACCATTAGTAAATTTCCGGCTAAGTCCATGAAAATAAAAGTGTTCCTGATACAGCGGGCTATTTATTTATTTTGAGACGGGTTTCAAAGGTCAAACGATGAACATTCTATTTTTTTCACTCAGTTTTACTGCATACAAAATACCCAGCTATAGCTATATAATTAGAATTATGTTCATGTTCCTTCGGATTCGCACAATGATGGGCAAGCATTACACGCAATTATAATAGCCTACAACAGATTGAAACCAACTTGTCAATCACTTGTCGTCACACATTTAGATTCTAGGAATTCAGATTCAAAAGTGTCAACTCGATTTCAAAACATGTAAAATGAGGGCCAGAAATTGAACTTAAGCGCAGATGACAGCTTTCTTCCTTAATGTATGCCATATAGGGGCTACGTTTTGGCGTAGCAAGGTGGCGGTGAACGTCATCCCCTGTCTCTGAAAGGTAGAGGGATCTTTATAGGCAGGTTTGGCTCTAAAGATGACTCATTGGAATTTCTCAGCGTACATCCGCTGACATGACGCAAGTAATGAACCCCATGTCGCTTGCAAATATCCGTCATCACGAAATTAACACCAGTATTGATTTTCCTGTAGGAATTAATTTATTTACGCTTTTGAACAAAAAAGCAAATGGCAGATACCGGTACCACACATAATATACACACCTACGCACGCGCACGCATGCGCACGCATGCGCACACATATTGTTTTGACGGATTTCAGCTTGGCTTGCTTATCAGATTAAATCTCTGCTACCTGATCATGGCGTGTGAGACAAAATAGAATATCCCTTAGAAAAATTAGAAAAGTTTGAGACTAATGGAGTCATCCGATCTGACACTCAGATATCCTATGCCGTTATAAATGGGGGAATCCGGTTTTAGCTAAGCAACAACCACGCGTTGCCCTTGTTGGGATCGATCCATCCCTGCACTCTCTGGATCTCAATTTCGAGAACACTCTAAAGGTAAGCTGTTGAATATTGCAACAGTGCCCAGTCAAATTAGTTTCAAAACATTCAACAGCATGTTTATTAGGTAGTAAAGACATACAATTCCTACAAGAACGCTTAGTCCTTCATCAATTAAGCGTTCGTGAGGAACTTAGCTACGCCATTCATGACGTAATAGATTATGGCGTCATCCTACTCGTCATGTAGTTGATTATGACGTCCTGTGATTGATGGATAAACTGGAATCTTTCATTACCTCACTTGTAGAGCTGACGTCAAAATCAAAATGGCGTAAGTCCCTCACGAACATATCAATATAGTCAATCACAAAGGTGTAAAGGTGTAGGATTTTGCCTTTGTTTAATTTACAATCTAAAATGGGTTTTATTGAATATTTTCAGACGAATTTAACTGAGAGATGTTGCTGCCATTAGTAATAACAACTCTGCGCTCCTCGTAGAATTAGTCTCAATATATTCACCAGTTTATCTGTATAGTTACCTTGAAGTTTAGATCTTGAGGAAATCATTGGATAGAGTGATGGTGACATATACCAAAATGATATCTACCCACCAAAGTATAAGTTGATAGCTATATACATGACGACACGTCTCATCAAAGTGCTCTCTTTCCAAATATAGGAGACTTTGGTATTAAGACAGGGTATATCAAATTGTTTCTCGTTGGTTGCAATTTTAAACTCTTAGAGGATGGAACGACAACTTCTCCGAACATGGGAAATTAAGATATGTAACCTTTGATCTCGAGCCCTGGGTCAAACATATATTATAGGTCAGGAGTTCTTCTTTTCGATAAAACCATTTCTTATGTTACGTTTCTTAGATATATTTGCAGACAGACACAGGCGCGCACTTGCACACATTCACTCACGCACACGCACACGCATACGCACACGCACACTCACACACACACACACACACACACACACACACACACACACACACACATAACACACACACACACACACACACACTCACTCACTCACACACGCACACACGCCCTCACGTACGCACGAACGCACCCCGCAATCACGCACGCACGCACGCACGCACGCACGCACACACACATGCATGCTTGTATGCGCACACCCGCTCATCTATACACACATACCGAGATATCGTTTCATCTATATAAATTGCCATTCGTCTACTGATAAAAGTCAATCTGAATCTCTTTGATACTTGCAATTTCTGCCTAACTTGGAGGTTTAGCAGAGATAAGTCCCACTGGTCTAATCGATAGTCTACTCAGTCAATACTGTCTATAATTGTAGGTAGCTGCGTCATAGTAATTACTACGAGTGCAGCTGATTAGACACTGCCAAGGTATTAGAGGCAATATTAGCCTAAGTTGGGCTTTTGAGGCGCAAGTCATGTAGTGAGAAATTTACGGAAAATTGGTGCATCATCCACATTATTGAGGGGAGCAGTGATGACATGATCACTTTATTGAGAGGAAGACTTGTATCGTATTCACTTTATTGGTCGGAAGACTGGTGCCTTATAAACTATACTGGGAGGAAGACTGGTGCCTTGTGCACTTTATCTGGTGGAAGAATGGTGCCTTGTCCACTTTTTCTGGAGGAAGAATGTTGCCCTATCTGCTTTATCTTAAGGAAGGTGGGTGCCTTTTTCATTTTCTCTGGAGGAAGACTGACGCCTTGCCCACTTAATTGGGAGGAAGACTGGTACCTTGCCCAATGTATTGGGATGAAGACTGGTGAGTTATCCACTCTAATGGGAGGAAGATTGGTTCCCTATCCACTAAGTGGTAGGAAGACTGGTGCCATATCCACTGATTATAAGGAAGACTGGTGCCATATCCACTGATCATGAGGAAGACTGATGCCGTATTCACACACTTGGAGGGATGATAGTGCATGCAGTATACACGTGCGTTGCTGGTATGCAATTTTTTCTAACACTGATCAATCTCAATATTGTAGGAATCCAGTTTTAGCTATTCCCCACCCATCTCTAGTTAAGCTCAACCGACGCTTTGGTCGTGTTGGGATCGATAAATTCCTGAACTCCTTGACTAACAATTTCTAGAAAACTATATGAATAAACTGTTGAATATAAAACTAATTTGACTGGGTGCTGTTGTTGCCTACAGCGTCCAGTCAAATTAGTTTCAAAATATTCCACAGCATGTTTATTAAATAGTAAAGACATAAAATACGTACGGTACAAAAAACACTTAGTCCGTCATCAATTAAGCGTTTATGATGAACTTCTCTACGTCACTCATGAGGTAATTGATTATGAAGTCATCCTACACGTCACGTAGTGGATTTTGACGTCATATCGTGGATGGATAAACTGGAACGGCCCATTGTGCTCCTGAAAAACTTTGCTCTCTCTCACCTCTTTCTCTCACTATGAGCCCATTTAACAGAGAAACGTGATAATTGCTTAAATTAATGAAGGCAATGGAATATTTTAATAGAGCTGACCATATCCGGAAGGTAGCTTTTGGAAACAATTCTATGACAACAGCAGAAAACATCAGAGATTCTGTTATACATCTTATGCATATTTAGCCCTTATTCATTGAAATTCCAGTCTCAAAATCTCCTAAACTAATCAGAAAATATGTCATAGCAGCACCAGCTCGCAATCAATTTAGTTTTAATATATGTAGGGGTTAAAATAATTACGTCACTAATAGTTATCCTTATATATGGCGCGGTAACTGGCATCGATCGTTATGCCCGATGTTCAGAGCACGGGCCTCGTGGGATTAGTGGCATGAAGTTGCCGGTTTCTGATTAGTTAAATGCAATTAATTATTGGACCATGCCAATCAGTGGTCATTCTTAAAGATTACGTTATGAGCATATTCCAATTCCCAGGCTAATGGGGTGGGGGTCCATTCATAACCATGCACGAGCATGTCTAACTAACTTCCTCCCACATTGTACACGTGATGGGATCGATTTCTAGACTTTGAACCCTGAATTCAGGGAATCCAAATTTCAAGGTAATTATACAGACAAGCTGTTGAATATTCAACTAATGTGACTGCATGGTAGCTGTTAAAAATATTCAAAAGAATGTTTCTGAAATTGTAAATGTCATTGTCTGTCTGTCTGTCTGTCTGTCTGTCTGTCTGTCTGTCTGTCTGTCTGTCTGTCTGTCTGTCTGTCTGTCTGTCTGTCTGTCTGTCTGTCTGTCTGTCTGTCTGTCTGTCTGTCTGTCTGTCTGTCTGTCTGTCTGTCTGTCTGTCTGTCTGTCTGTCTGTCTCCTTTGTCGTCGTCGTCGTCGTCGTCGTCGTCGTCGTCGTCGTCGTCGTCGTCATCGTCGTCACAGTTGATATTTATCACATTGTAATTTTGTTCATGTGTAATTTAAGACGTTGTTACTCACGAAACTGTTGGAGAAAGAAACTCCAGATAATGAGTGTGAGGTATGTGCGTATGTTGGGACAAGGGCGCAGTTATAAACCACATCAGGAATAGGCAAGCCCTTGCATCTGCTGTGCTTAACTGTCTATTACACACTATCGACCGTGTATTTGATGACCAGGATGCACTCCAGGCGGTACTGCCATGAAGAGAAACTGAATTGTATACAAAACAACTACATTCATCCAAATTAATACAGACTATTCAGAAATGTATTGGCGCCGGTGTGTTTGGCCAAATTTATTTATATTACAATCCATAGCAGTTAATTAGAATAAAACGGTTTAATAACAAGCGGTCAGCGAAGCGTCTTTCATTCGATCGGTTACTATATCCATAATCCGAAATTTATGCTTCCCAGTTTTCCAATTGACATATTTCTCGTTATGCCTTCGCCACTTCCAAATCAACATATAAACGACCACCTGGCTTTTGGCGCCAAAATATGTTGTGTCTTTAAGAGAGGTGGTCGTTCGAACACCTCAACGACCGCTTCAAAACCAACATAGTTTGGCTCCAAAAGGTATATATCATATTAGCAAGCCTCTAGATTAAGGGGCAACCTGTCTAATACGACTTCTCATACTTGATTGTGTTCTGCAAGGTGACGGCTTAAGACAGGTAAACTGTGCAGAAGACTTATGCCGATGATAACGACGATGATGGTAGCTATACTGATGACGTATGTAAGCGGGCACGTGGAGCTATTTTGATGAGGTCCTATAGGGCAATAACCTAACTTTACGTTAAGCCTACTCGAGTTATTTGCCCTCAGCAAGTTCCTAGCGTTTCTGTGATCTAAAAATAATTCTAGCCAATTATTTGCACAATGTTTTTTCCATACCTATCATAGAATTGTTAGGATATATTATAAATAGGTTGTTAGAGATCGCTAGCAGTTTTAGGAATCTATTTACAAGGTAATGTTAGTTTGCCGATTGAAGAATATTTCTTGCAAGTTTGGATTTATATTATATTGGAGTGGCTTAAGTCCAAATTTAAGTGATATCGTGACCTGCTGGAACAAAGCACCAAATTTGGCACAGATGTAGTTTAGGTTAATACGGAACTTTTTAGAGGGGCTGCCAAAATCTAAAGGTCAAGGTCACGCTGAGGTCAAGGTCAAAGGTCAAATTATGGGTTTTTCATATTTTCCCAGGGAATGACTGATATTATGTAACAAAGCACCAATCATGGCACAGAAGTACTTTAGGATAATAAGAAACACTCTTAGAGAGGGATGCCAATTTTTAAAGGTTAAAGCCATGCTGGGGGTCAAGGTCAAACATAAAATTATGTCGAATTTTTTAATTTTTTACCTGGGAATGGCTGTGAGATGACATAATAAAGCATCATTTTGGCATAGCATAGTATTTTAGTATGATATAAAAAAACCAGAGGTAGTTGCCAAATATTGAAAGTCAAGGTTACAATACAGTCACGGTCAAAGATCAAACTGTGTGGGGGTTACAGATTTTTTCATGGAATGGTCGCAATATGCTGTAACATACCATTAAAACTCGGTACAGATGTACATTGGGACAATATAAAATTAAAAAATGTGTTTATTGATATGCATAGCTATCTATAGTTTGAAAAGAACAAGTGCCTGAAAATAAGCCACGGTGTAGCGCACAGCATAACACAATTAAATTCATAACGGCTGTGAAATTCTAATTGGGTGAAAACTTTTAAACAAACAGTTAAAATAAATAGCAAAACATTAATGCAGTCATTCCACATAAGAACGATCTACAGACACTTTTAAGATTGCCATGGAATCAGATTAAAACACAAAATTGACGTCATTTAATTGAAACATCAATTGTGAGATGTATAAGAAATGTATAAGCATACAATAGTATCGGTATTCATTTGATTTTTATAATAATGCACGGCCCGGGGGTAATTTTATAAACTGTTATTCAATTTAAAATGAACACGCGTTATCGCTTAGATTACAATTCTCTCATTGTCGTCTGCTATCATGTCTTATACAGTTGTATAAATTGAATGGAATTTTCGTCTGTTAGTTGCTGGTGACTAAATTCTGCGCTAGCAATACAATAGTTTGAACGTTATATATTAGACCTTCCCGACAGAATGGACTGGACAAATTGCATAATATGTGGAACGGACGATGACATATTAAACTGTCCCGCATCCAGAAAAGACGGTAAAGGTCTACAATCATATGAGGACTTTATGAAAAACGTAGAAGGTTTCAGAAAGTTACATTTAATGCCTGTTGATGTATGTTTTCCTGAAAGCGTTAATGCAAATGCCCTCCATGCCAACAAGACAAAGTGGCACCTTAATTGTCAGCTTAAATTTGCTAATTCAAGACTGCAGCGAGCTCAAGAAAAACATGACAAAAAGAGAAATATTGAACAGTGTGTGGATGATATGGTACAAAGAAAATCAAAACGCACCACACCCTCTGATGAGTCTAAACACTCAGATAGGTGTATCTTCTGTAAGCAAACAGAAGGGGTACTTCATATGTGTAGCACATTAGAACTGGACACCTCGCTTAGACATCAGGCAACAGAAATGCAAGATACAGATCTGTTAGCCACACTTGCAGGTGGTGATTTGGTTGCCATTGATGCAAAATATCACAAGCATTGTATGAATATGTTTAGAAATCGCTACAGAAGTATACAAAGATTCCAATCAGTCCCATTAACTCTTACTGAGCAGAGAATGACCGAGTCGAGAGTATTTGCTGAACTTGTATCATTCATTGAAACCAGTTTGGAAGACGGTGTTTTTATATTCAGATTAGCAGACTTGCATAAAATGTATGAAAATCGGCTTACATCACTAGGGCCTCAAAAATCAATAAACAAAACCCGGTTAAAGAACAGGCTTATGTTGCACTATTCCAATGACTGCCAGGAACAAACAGATGGCAAGAACACACATCTAGTCTTTAACGAAGGTCTCCAAGTGCTGCTGAAAGAAACACTATCAACGGCACATGTAGCTAAAATCACACGGAAGGAAATGTTTGAGACAGAATTTCCCAAATTCTCAGGTAGTTTTACTACAGATTGGCAAGACAGTTCAGTGCCGAATTCCCTCAAAGTCCTGGTTTCGATGCTGATGTATGGGTCAAATATCACAGAGCAGAAGGCTGGCAACTCGCATGCATGACTGACTATAAGCCTACTAATCAGGTTCAACTCTAAGCAAAAGGCTAAGGGAGCAGAAAGCCCACGTCATCGCAAGGATAAAGAGGCATATATATATATATATATATATATATATATATATATATATATATATATATATATATATATATATATATATATATATATATATATATATAATATAGGTCTGAATGTACACACACACAAACCCGAAGTAAAATAATTGTGAATCAACTTCATGAACTTGGTGTCAGTATGAGTTATGAGCATGTATTAGAACTGGAAGACTGGCTCACAAATGCAGTTTGTCAACGGTTTAATGAGGAAGACTTAATATGTCTTGCACAAATCCGCGAGGGTGTGTATATAACAGGAGCCCTTGATAATTTAGACCACAATCCCACATCACAAACAGCTGAAGGGTCTTTTCATGGAACTAGTATTAGCTTGTTCCAGCTCCCTACACAGTCTAATCCTGGAATATCTAGACTACCATCACAGTTCCCCCTCCAGTGTGCACCAAAAACCCTTCCCTCCCGGACAGCTACCGCATAGTTCCAGCTGTAGCATGCAACACCAATCTTTTAACTGTTCCAGAGGCACATGTTGTAGATGACACCCCTGACATGTTAAATACAGCAGTTGAACAAGAGAACCACTGGTTAGGACACAGAATGCCACTGCTAGATAAAGACAAACTTGAGAAAGATGACTTCATTGCACGGGATTCTCATCACGCTGATCGTCAGCCAGATAACCCAGATCCACCTGGGGTGAGTGTTCTGTTGCCTCTGTTCTATGAGAAAGCAGCTACGATGGCCATGGTTAAACATGGGATGGAAGTGGTTAAACCTGTCATCCAAAAACGAAACCCTGGGCAAATACCAGTACTGGTTGGTGATCAACCAATTTACGCGCTGGCAAAGTATGCACGGTGGAATTGGCCACAAACCATATGTGAATCTAGATATATAGTCGTAATGGGTGGTCTGCACACAGAGATGGCATTGTGGAGGGTATTAGCAGACCTCTTGGAGGGATCAGGGTGGTGTGTAGCACTGAGCGAAGCTGGTGTTGCCACTGCCGGAACTGCAGACTCCTTCCTCAAGGTGGCGCACCTCACAAGGACACGGCATGCGCATCAAGTAACTGTCATGGCTCTTGCAAAATTACAACATGATGCTTTCAACACAATGTGCAATCCAGAAGATGAGCCTTTTGAGGACTGGAAAGTTGAAATGATACGTAACAGCCCAACCTTTGAGTTCTGGGATAAAGTCTTGCATCTTGAACTGTTGGTGCTAGTTTTTGTTCGATCGCACAGAGAAAGAAACTTTGCCCTATATATACAAGTGCTTGAAGCACTAGCACCATGGTTTTTTGTGCTTGACCACACAAATTATGCCAGATGGCTACCAGTTCACATCAGAGATATGAAGGCTCTCCCACAAGAAATACGAAATGAGTTTGCGGCTAATTGGGTGTTCACGAAAGGTAAGCGAAAGTTCTCGAGCATGCCTCTCGACCAAACACATGAACAAAATAATGAAAGAGTGAAAGGATCTGGTGGTGCCATTGGCCTGACTGAAAATCCTGCTGCTCTAAATCGATGGATGATAGCAGGACCTGAACAGGCCAGGATCCTCACAGAGTTTGATGAACTGTATCACGTGGCTGATCAACCATCCACCAGCCATGAACAGGGGCATTCAATACAAGAAACATTCCAGAATCAGGTCAACAATATGTGCAACACCATATTGGCAATGGGTACCCCAATTATGGATAAGTCAAATGAACTCATGACTCTGGACACACACGATTGTATGATGGCACAGTTGTACAGGCATTGCACATGATGGAGACATTGGGTAATGAGCAATATTCAAACAAGAATGTGCTTGTTGAAAGGAAAGAATCAATTCATAGGGCCATAAAAACAATCATCTTCCACTCTTTAAGCGTCCTCACGACACTAGCGGGAACTCAAAGGCAAAACAACAATTCCAAGAAATAAAAAATGACTGCAATCTATTCAGTCAGATATTTATCGCTGCACAAGTCCGCAGCACAGAGCTGGATGAATTCTTCACACATGAAAATCACCCATGGCCACCAGTATTGTCTCTACATGGAAGACTCCGTCTACCAAGCAACAAAGCAGAGCTACTGCATTGCATTGATCCAGCTGTCCAAGCAGAAACACCATCTGACTTTGATGCCAAAGTATTTGATGGTACTGCCATAGTACATGCCTTGCCACAGGAAAGTGCATCTACTTTCGGTGAATATAGTGACAAAGTTTTCATCCCATGGACAGAGAGACAACTTACAAACTGTTACAGAATTGACATAGTTTGGGACATTTATAACTGTGACAGCCTGAAAACAACAACTAGAGAAAAACGAGGTAAAGGGGTTCGGAGAAAGGTGTCGCGCAATGGTAAGTTACCACCTTGCTTTGCTGGTTTCCTTCAGGATCCTAGAAACAAGGAAGAGCTATTTGCTCTGCTGACAGAAGATGTAGTGAATCATGAATATCCACATAACAAACAGGTATTCATTATCTCTGGCCCGACATTGCAGTCAAATCACTCCAAGATCACAATGGGAGAGAGGGATCACGAAGAGGCAGATAGTAGAAGATGCCTCCATTTGAATGATGCTCTTAAAGATGGTGCAACTTCTATCCTCATTAGAACCGTGGATACTGATGTGATTGTGATTCTGGTGGGAGTTTTCCATGATCTTATACATTGTCATCCAGATATGCAGCTATGGGTTGGCTTTGGTATCGGAAAACAGTACCGATATTATGATGTTAATTCAATCTGCCAGGAACTTGGTGAGGAAAAAGCTCGTGCTCTACCATTTTTCCATGCCTTCTCTGGTTCTGATACAACATCACAGTTTAGCGGTAAAGCCAAGAAATCTGTTTGGAAGACATGGAAAACATATGCCACTGCCACAGAAGCATTCATCATCACACCACTGTCTGCATTTGTTCCACTAGCCATTACATCTCCAGTATTCAGAATAATAGAAAGATTTACCTGTATCGTGCATGACAAGACTACTCCATATGTTGATGTGAATGAGCTTCGACTGGAGCTATTCACAAGGAGAGTGAAGATAATGGAGATGCTTCCTCCCACTCAAAATGCTCTGCTCCAACATGTTAATCGATGTCTATACCAAGCCGGTATTTGGAGAGGAAGTTTGAATCCAAAGATATCTGCACCTACTCCTGAAGGCTGTGGGTGGACCAAAGGAGACACTGGGTGGTGCCCATTGTGGACAACTCTACCAGCTGCCGCTGTTAGCTGCATAGAATTACTCAAGTGTGGATGCAAGGCGACGCCTAGTTGTTCAAAGAATTGCAAGTGCAAGATTTCAGGTCTCGCATCCACGGCACTGTGCCTTTGTCATGACAGTTGTGAGACAATTTGACTTTGATAGACTGTCTTTGAAACCACGCATGTAGTCTCAGTGTAATTGCCATGATTGGAATTACATAATTGAACATAAAACTGTTGGTTTAGACAGCACGTTTATATTTCTATTTTGGAAATAAGACCCCACCACAATTTTACATTTTGACATTGACCTTAGTTTGGCAACCCCTCTAGAGAGATTTGCATTATGCTAAACCGTGTTGTGCACATTTTCCAACCTCAGAATACAAATGTACCATTTAAATTAACATTTCCCACATTTATTTATAATGAGAGTGGCCAAGACCTCAAATTATCCTTTTGAACAATGAACCCAGGAAAAGCACTGACTAAGGTACATAAGTACAAAAAACTGGCTTTGATGCAGCATGTCATAGTAATTCTATGTAAAACATGAAAACAACACACAATTTCATCTTTGACCTTGCCCCTAGACGGACCCTGACCATTAAAACTTAGCAGACCCATCTGCAAAGTTATGCATTGTACTATGGTACATCTGTGTCAAAACCTGTGCTTTTTGCAGCATGTTGCACACATTCCCTGGCAAGAAATATAAAAAATCCCACATAATTTCACCTTTGACCTTGACCTCTGCATGACTTTGACATTTAGATTTTGGCAGCCCACTCTAAAAAATTGTGCATTGTCCTCTAATACATCTGTGCCAAATTTGGTGCTTTGTTATAGTGTGTCACGGTCATTCCATTGAGAAAATATGGGGAAAACGCATAATTTGACCTTTGACCTTGAGCTCTGTGTGACCTTGATGTTTAGACTTTGGCAGCCCACTCTAAAAATGTTTTTATTGTCCTCTAGTACATCTGTGCCAAATTGTGTGCTTTATTACAGTGTGTCACGGTCATTCCATTGGGAAAATGTGGAAAAAACCACATAATTTGACATTTGACCTTGACCTCTGCGTGACCTTGACCTTTAAAATTTGGCAGCCCCCCGCCAAAGAGTTTCGTATTTCCCTCAAGTACATCTGTGCCAAATTTGGTGCTTTGTTCCAGCAGGTCACGATCATTTCCCTAAGCCACTCCCCATTTTAAGGGAATTTCGTTCTTTAAAAATACTAGTTACGTGAAAATGCAAGAAATGTTTTGAACTGTTGAATCTTTACATTCCTCTCTCTCTCTCTCTCTCTCTCTCTCTCTCTCTCTCTCACTATCTCTCCTCCCCCCCCCCCCTCTCTCTCTCTCTCTCTCTCTCTCTCTCTCTCTATATATATATATATATATATATATATATATATATATATATATATATATATATATATATATATATATATATATATATATATATCTCCATCCCTTCCTGCTTATTTCCTTCCTCCTTCATCCAACTCTCACTCACTCCGTTTTTCCCTCTACCTCCACCCCTGCTTCCCTCATCTTCCCTCCCCCTATCTCTTTAGTACGGCGCACGAACAAGTAGGCCTATAGGGCACGCGCAGAGCGTCACACCCAACTTCTTATGTATTTTGCTATCAGGGAGGAAAAAGAACTGTCAGCCCGCCCACCCACCCGTATACGTGCCTCTCCACGCGCCAGTCCACCCGCTCGCCGACCCACCCTCACACGCTCCATCCCCGCCTCCAGCCTTCCCACCCACCCACCAATCCACCAGCCCGCTGGCGCACCTGCTTTAATACACACGCACGCACGCTCGCACGCACGCTCGCACGCACGCACGCACGCACGCTCGCACGCACGCACGCACGCACGCACGCACGCACGCACTCACGCACGCACGCACGCACTCACGCACACACACACACTTTACACTCCCTACAACGCAGACACTCACGCACGCACGTTCCTTGCTCAGTCGTTCACTGCCAACTGCATGACGAATGAAATACATCTAAAGAATACAAAACTATTAGATCCCATAACAATTGACAGGCATTGAAAGGGAAAGATGTTCATCGAATCGTCGTGGCATAGAAAGCTAATTACGGTATCCCGTATCGCCAACTTCTGACTGTAGATCAATACCGACAACTGATAAGGATTTGATACAGACCCATGTGTGATGCAATTTGATTAACATTTGTCAGGAAGATGCTTTTAATCAATTTTATTTTTTAAGTTGAATTCATTGAACTGAATGGTTTGGATGCACGCCAATCTGAATAAAGCTTGTTGAAGAGCTTGAAGATAATTTCACTGAAACTGCTCAATGCGACATGATCAACTAAAAAACTATGTCCCTCCATCCCACCCTACGTCTCTGCCGTCCTAGCTACCTCCCTACATCGCTCTCTCGCTCCCTCTGTCACTTGCTCCCTCGCCCCCGTCCCCCATCCACTCCCTACCTCTCTTACCATATGTGGTGCTCAAGACATACTTGACTGTAGATAGTACCACGTAGTTGGAGTCGCTTTAGCTAAAAGACTTAGATTTATTTCTGTCGGCTCTTTTAGAACGTCGATAATCGAATCAATGACGAGCAATAAGCGCTATAGTCCGGATTAATGAAATGGAAGGATGGAGTGTTTTAATTGATATGTCGTGTTCAGCGGGGTATGTTGATTCTCAGCTGTTTAAGACGTGGCTATTTTCATATTGTAGTTGACTGGGCATTGGGAATATTCAATGGACCTTTCCAGTTAATTTTTGTATCCGCCAATCATATGACGTCATAATCTACCTGACGTGTAGGCTGAGGTCATAGTCAATGACGTCATGAATGGCGTAGGTATGTTCGTCACGAACGTTTAAGTGATGACGGACTAAGCGTTGTTGTCTGAATTGTATGTCTTTACTATATAAACAGGTTGTTGAATATTTTGAAACTAATCTGCGTGGGCGTTGTTGCTGCCATATACAAATTAGTTTCAAACTATTCAACATGTATAGTTTCCTGGAAATTGATAGTCAAGGAGGTCATGAATCTGGTAAAGTGTGGGTGTCGCTTAGCTAAAGATGGGCGGGCATAGCTAAAACTGGTTTCCTCCATTGTGGGCGTGGATGGCTTGACGACGTTAAATTCGCTAGCTCTGCAATGCTGCCATTAAAGGCGCATACTCACAGCAAAATGCGTGAAAATAAAATTGCTTAAATTGTGTGCTTTTAGAGGCTTAAGTTGGGTGACTACATGTAATGAAACGAAAGAAATCTTAGCATATGGTGATTTCATTACGCATACATTAATATATAAGTTTTTAAGTCGTGAAATGGAATTAAAGACAGGAGTCCCTAATTCAACTTTGCAATTAAAAAAATTAGAATAATTTGTACGGAATGCAAGCATCCTATGTTAGCGTTTTATTTCGCTTCATTGTATAGAGGTACGTAAATTAAGCCTCTAAAAGTACACAATTTAAATAACAATATTTTCACGCATTTTGCTGTGAATATGTACCTTTAAACAAGAACGTAAGCTATATAGGGGTGGCGTGAGAGGGCTGATGGGCACAGCTATTCCTTTGTAACCGTCTCTATGCTATCAGCATTGAAAAAAGAAGAAATAAACAAAAAGCCTTCGCAAAATCATAAAGTTGCTAAATAGATGTAAGAAGCATCACGAATTTGTCGTCACACTCAATGACCCATTAGTAAAGTAGTGAATTCACATTGCAAGATGTGGCAATTAAAATGACAAATTCAAGATTGTTGACCGCGAAAATATAGACAATGATATATACTAGGCAAAGATTGATAAGAATGACGTAAATAACAGAAAATATTGAACATAGGTATACAAATTAGAATTCGCAAGGCCTTAGCTACATTTCTCAACACAGAAAAGCAATGTCAGATGTTGTGCAACCAGTCGTAATAAGCGCAACATACTGTGGAGGAACTGCATTCATGTACGAAGGAGTCTGCCAAGTGCCACAGTCAGCAATCCCAGGTTATTCATTGCCGCATATTATCACCCTAGCACTGATTACAGCCTGACACATTCTTTGCGTGCTGTCAATCGAATATCGGAACCGAACTTGCAGTATATTGGCTCACTCCTCTGCCAAGGCATGCTCAAGCCTCTGCGACTGATATGTTAAACTGGCTAAACTGGTCGAGTTGAAATGGCTACCTGCAGACGGTCCCAAACATGCTCAATGCTTCGTCAAATATGCCTAGCACCAATCAGAGAGTAATTCTGGATGCAGTAGAGGTTTGTAGTTCAATCAGCACTAATGCCACCCCATACCATGATTGCACTACTATCATAACGGTTATGTTATGTTTCTTTTCATTGGCATCAGCAAACCTTTCATTTTGATGTCGCCACACGCGAACATGGCCATTGTGAAAGTCCAAGAGGAATCGCAACTCGTCTCGGAACAAGACAACTTACCATTGAGCAGGCATCCAATTGACCTGTTCCCTACCAATTACAGTCTCGCCCGAGGTCGTCTTTCACTTAAAGGTATCCCCAGAGCATGTTTGCGTACCCGCAAACCGCTAACCAGCATGTAGTCTGTCTCTAACAGTTTGAGTGCATATCGTCAACCACGTCGCGAATGTAACAAGGTTTGTAATACTTTAGAATTTGTGGCTCGGTTTATCGGCTGGCAGAGATTAAACGGCATACCCTGCAATTGTATCCTAGATACAATTGCAAGACATGTTGTTTAATCTCTGCACGTCCTCCAACATGGCATCTCTTCACTTGACCCGTCTCTTGATACTGGTTCCACGCCCTTAAGATGACACTCTGACTGAGGGCAAGGACAACAGCTCCTTCTTACGGTGTCCAGATGCTATGCAACAGACCAATGCCATGAGAAAGTTTTTGATCTGGCAGATGACGTCAGAAATACATCAGCAAATTCTTTCAAATGCAGTGAGAAAAAGAATTATATTGCCTTCTGTAGGAACGTGAGTGCTTTACTGAATGTCAACAGACTGCTGTTTGTAGGCTCAAACCTGGCAAGCACCACTGACGGTTAACAGCCCAGTGTCCATTTCACCTTACACAATGTCCAATTCATCTTACACAATGTCCATTTCACCTTACACAATGTCCATTTCACCTTACACAATGTCCAGTTCACCTTACACAATGTCCATTTCACCTTACACAATGCCCATTTCACTGTCACTTTGTTTAATCACAATAAGATTAGGTTAGGATTCCTTTGGGGTCTGGTATTTATGTATATTTATTTAGAAAATGTTTTGTGGTATTTAGTAGTATCTTACATCATACAGTATATGGAAAATACGAAATGTCACACAAAGCTCGTATGATCTAAGATCCTGAGCATTCCACACCTTGTACAGAGATTTTATAGCGCGAGCTACCCTGCTAACCCAAGGTTAAAAATTGTGCTCTGTACCGATGCTGAGAGTGACCATTCTCAAGTTCTATCAAGATGCCTTGATTAATCACGGCGGTGTAGCGATTTTAAAAATTAATGGCGGGCCACCCAACAGGGCAGCAATCGAAAATCGGGCCCCGTACTGATGTCGAGAGTGATGAGTAGAATACAATTCTCAAGTTTGATCAAGATCCGTTCATCAATAATGTAGGAGTAGCGATTTTAATATTTAAGGACGAGCCACCATTCTGAAACGTACCAGGGTAGTATATCGAAAATCAGGCTCCGTAATGATGTCGAGAATGGACCTTTCCAAATTTATCCATCCATCATATTACGTCATAATCAACTACGTCCCGTGTAGCATGACGTCATGACTGACTAGCTACAGCCCGTCTTTAACGCTCAATAGTGCAACACGTTGTACGAATTCTATATTTTTACCATTTATTAACCATTCTGTTTAATATTTTGAAACTAATTTGACTGGACGCTGTTGCTGCCATAGGCAGCACCAGCGTCCAGTCAAATTAGTTTCAAAGTATGTAACAGCTCACATGTATGGTTTTCTTGAAAATGACAGTAATGGAGTTCAGGGATGGATCGATCCCAATACAAACGAGGTGCAGTTGGGGCTTAGCTAGAAATGGGCGTGGCATAGCTAAAACTGGAACGGTCCATTACCCAATTCGTAAAACACTGCTTAGTCCGTCACCAAATAGACGTTCGTGGCGCACTTATCTAAGTTATTCTTGACGTCATTGATTATGACATCATCCTACAAGACACGTAATTTATTATGACGTCATATGTTGAATGGATAAACAGAAAATTTCCATTATTCGGCAAAGTCTAGCATCATATGCCCAAGAAGGGCCCGAACGTAAAAAATGTGAACTGAATGTATTGTGTTGGAATCTATGACTTTGGCGTAATCTGGATAAAGCCTCTTTAAATGGCGATAGTGAGTAATGGCGAGTACTGAGGAGACGGGGATGCAATTAGCCTTGGAAATTCCCCCGAGGGACTAACCCCAAAGACCCTTCATTACCTTCATTGATGGCAATTATTATGTCGTCGTCGATTTAGAAGAGAGAGCAATGAACATCCATTGACTAGTCTGTTTGATCGTATTATATGCCCGAAGAATAGCGAATAAATCAAACATCAAGGGAGAACGAGCAATTTTTGCTGAAGTAAATTATTTTTAGCAACATTATTTTATATTACCAGAAAATCTAGATTGGCGTAAAAGGACCATGGCAACGCAGCTTGGGCCGTTACTGGACCCTTACCGGGCCAATATGGATGAGTGAAGAATATTCCTGTCAAAGAATAGAGACATATCTACGAGTGTTTACTACTCCATTCGAAAGTGGTGAATGGGTAATATAGCTTTCCAGTGTTAGCTATTCCCCGCCCATCTATAGCTAAGTTCCACCCACACGTCGCCGTGTTGGGATTGATCGATCCCCGAATGCCCGGACTATCAATTTCCAGAAGGCTATACAGGTGAGTTGTTTGAATATTTTGTAACTAATTTGACAGCGCCCAGTCAAATTAGTTTCAAAATATTCAACAGGATATTTATTAAATTGCAAAGGCATACACTTAGTACATCAATGCGTTGTCAGGCTTCAATTATGCGTTCGGCAGTAACAGCAGCCAGTTAAATTGGTTTCAAAATATTCAACAGCTTACCTGTATATCTTTCTGAAAGAGTTCAGGGATCGATCGATCCCAAGATGATCGAGGTATGGGTGGAGCTTAGCTCGAGATGGGCGTGGCATAGCTAAAACTGGAAAGTTCCTTTAGTTACAAATTACAAGGCAGGAATGGGGTATAAAACGAAAAAGGTAAAAAAACGATGAAGAAGCAAGAAATAGTCAAGTAATTAAACTGAGTACGGCAAGGTCTGTATTCCAGGCTCTCAACCTCCACATCACACTCCCACCATGGGGTAAATAAAATCGCATCTTTTCAGACTGGAGGCGAATAAGCTACTTTGGATTTCATGTAAGTGTCTACTAATAAGCTTGCACGATTATGTGATTAATTCGAAAATCGCGATTATTTTTTAAATCGTGAATGTATATGATTAAATATTAAATAATCGTGAATAAGTCTGCAGCATAAAATATTTCAAAACCTACATTTTAATTACTCTTTAATGCGATCGGTCACAGAAATGCACATTTTGCTCAGCGAATGCATGTCCATTTGCAGGACAAGAGAAGACTATTTTTGAAAATGTACCACTGAAATGACTGAATCTGTTTTCAACACCATTGCAGCTTTCGTCATTGCTATGCTTTTTTGCTGTTGTAACTGGGTAATTTGTACTCCTACTGATTAATCGAGTAATCGCGATTATTATTAAATAATCGATCGTGATTACTGAAAACAATAATCGCGCAAGCCTATCTACGAATGAGACCATAACTGAACTTGCCAAAGAAAGTGTATCCCCAAACACGACTGAGGCTGATGGGAGCTATAGAAAAATCCACGCTCTCTTCACAGCCAGAATGATGAACTAATTTAAGATGACACGTGCCACGTAGAACAAGCAGGATGTAAACTGGCCCTTAAATCCAATTGTGTTAATTCGCTCAAAATACTTCTTATATCAATTAAATGTGCATGTTCACACTAGAATGCTTTAAAATAAAATAGTTAAAAGTATATACTTTTAGAAGCTTAAATTGTGTGCCTAGATGTAATGAAACGAAATAAATTTTAGCATATTATGATTTCATTACGTATAAATTAATATGATTTTTTAAGTTGTCAAGGTGAATTATAGACCCTAATTCAAATCTACAACTAAACCTACGAAATGTATTTATATAGAATGAAATCATCATATGTTAAGATTTATGCCTCACTTATCTCACTGGTGTTGCTTTCTTTCTCACTACCTATGAAGGAATCCAGCTTTGGCTATGCCGCGCCCATCTATAGCTAAGCCCCGCCAACACTTCGTCCGTGTTGGGATCGATCAGTCCTTAACTCCCTGATTATCAATTTCCAGAAACCGAACAGGTAAGATGTTGAATGTTTTGAAACTAATTTGACTGGTTCGCTGTTTATTAAATAGTAAAGACATACAATTCGTACAACAACGCTTAGTCAATCATCAATTAAGCGTTCGTGACGAACTTAGCTACGTCATTCATGGTGTCATTAATTATGACGTCATCATACACATCGCCTAGGTGTGTATGACATCATATGATTTGATGGCTAAACTGAAAAAGGTCCATTCTAATACTCAAGAAACACTTTCAACAGCGACTGTGAAGCAAAATCCCCATATCTATCAGAATGTATCCGGAGCCACTCACTCTCTCTCTCTCTCTCTCTCTCTCTCCATCCATCCATTCACCCACCCACCCAGCCATCCGCCCGCCCGCCCGCCCGCCCGCCCGCCCGCCCGCGCCCGCCCCGCCGCCCACCCGCCCGCCCGCCCGCCCACCCGCCCACCCGCCCGCACACACCCACACACAACACACCCGACCCACCCACCCACCCACCCACCCACCCACCCACCCACCCACCCCACCCACCCACCCACCCACCCACCCACCCACCCACCCACCCACCCACCCACCCACCCACCCGACCCACCCACCCACCCACCCACGCCACCCACCCACCCACCCACCACCCACCCACCCACCCACCCACCCACCGTCCCACGCATCCAATCATCCATACATCCATCCATCCATCCACCGAAACATAGAAGAAAATGAATATATTAACATTTATATTGGAAAACTAGATTTTTTTTCAATTAAATATATCGCCATCGTAATGTAAAACTAGACAGTAGTGGGTATTGGATGGCGTTCAACCAACTGGCTTTCAACACTATTGAAGATTCTAGGAAAGTATCATAAGTAACATAACGTGTGCCAAAACTGGTGCTAGAAAATTTCTTTTGACCGCACCATCCTGAAGCTTTCAGAAGATCAATTGGTCTCACGCACCGAACTAACTGAATCAAAGTTAATGGTACAGTCACGAAAGCGCTTAGACATGGCTAAAGAAAGCTTTTACTGTTGCGAAGACTATTATCAATCCCCACATCTCACATCATTCACTGCTCAAGGGTTGTAATACGTATTCCCGATCATGGATATAATGGAAAGGTAATACCACGTGGTGCCCACTAATGCATCCATGGAATAGGATTAACTGTCCTGGACATCGGTCAGAGGGACAGTTGCAATAATCGAATATTGCCTGCTGGAAAGTGATTTGGTGAGTGGGCGGATGGGTGGGTGGGTGAGTTGGGTGGGTGATAAAGACGTGCTGAGATAGGTGTAAGAAAAGATAGAGAGAAAGAGATAGCCAGAGGCAAGTGAGAGAAATAACAGAGACGGACAGGGTGGGGGGGGGGAGAAAGAGACGAGAAAGAGAAAGAGAAAGAGAGCGAGCGAGAGCGCGAGCGAGCGAGAGAGAGAGAGAGAGAGAGAGAGAGAGAGAGAGAGAGAGGAGAGAGAGAGAGAGAGAGAGAGAGAGAGGGAGACGAGGAGAGAGAGAGAGAGAGCGAGAGAGAGAGAGGGCGAAGAGAGAGAGAGAGCGAGAGAGAGAGGGGGATGAGAGAGAGAGAGAGAGAGAGAGAGAAAGACAGGGAGAGAGAGAGAGAGAGAGAGAGACAGGGAGAGAGAGAGAGAGAGAGAGAGAGCGGGAGAGGAGAGAGAGAGAGAGGAGAGAGAGAGAGAGTAGGTTGGGGTGAGATGGGAGCTGTTAACGAGGACGAAGTTTAGGACAGGAAGAAAAGAGGGTGACATCTGTAGCATAATAATGTATGAATAATGTATTTATGAAGAACAGGGGCGCTTATGATTGTATGCATCAACATGTGTATGCTAAACATTAGGTCTGGATCTCAGGCATATATCATCTTCGAATCATGTGTAACTGAACACCAACACATATAAGAAAATTAATATATTGACATTTTTCTGGGAAGACTAGATTTATTTTCCATTAAAATACATGTCCATCGCAATGTGGAATTAGACAGTAGTGGGAATTGGATGACTTTGAATCCACCGGCTTTCAAACTATTAAAGATCTTAGGAAAGTATCAACGCTCCTGTTGTAACATAACGTGTGGCAAAACCAGGTACTAGAAAATGTCGTTTGACGGGCACTTTTCTGAAATTTCATAAGAGCAATTGGTCTCATGCACAGAACTAACTGAATTAAAGTTAATGGTACAATCACGAAACTGCTTAGCCATGGCTTAGAAAGCTTTTAACTGTGATGGAGGCAATTATCAATCCCCGCATCGCACATCATTGACTTTACTCAAGGGGTTGTAATACGTATTCCCGATCATGGGTATAATGGAAAAGTAATACCACGTGGTGCCCACTAATGCATCGATGGAATAGGATTAGCAATCTGGACATCGGTCATGACGGACAGTTGCCAATAATCGAATATTGTCTGCTGGAAATGTGATTGGGTGAGTGGGTGGATTGGTGGGATGGTAGAAGGGTGGGACGATATGCCATTGCCAATGTATAGAAATACCAGAAACGGACAGAGGAAAAAGAGAGAGCGAGACGATAGAGAGAGGGAGGAGACAGAGGGGGAGGGGGGAGGAGAGAGCGTGTGGTAATTTGGGGGGAGGGAGGGGGAGGGAGTGGGAGTGGGGGAGGTTAGGGGAGGGAGGTGAGGGTGCGTGCCTGCCTGCGTGGGCGTGTGCGTGCGTGAGGGCGTGCGTGCGTGCGTGCGTGCGTGTGCGAGAGAGAGAGAGAGAGAGAGAGAGAGAGAGTGTGTGTGTGTGTGTGTGTGTGTTAAATTAGAGCCAAGGTCACTAGAATGGGGTGGATATTAGCAGCCTTGAATCAATCCATAAGGGAACTGTAGGGGGCGAGCTTTCATTTGCTGCTTTGAAAACTGGTTATCGCGTTATCATCGACAGAGATGCGACTAAGATGGCCAATCATTGCCAATAAGTTCCGATTCTCTGTACTTTATTTCAACCTCGACCCAACAGTACAGAGAATCAATATGTCTTAGTGTTGTTCAATTCCATCAAGTATTCTGTTCTCTCTTCGTCATATTTACAAATTAGGATTTCAGCTATAAATAATAAGGCCAATATTCGCATCGGAAAGATGCACGGGGCAAGTGTGGCGGCCGAGTTGGCAGACGGGAGTGCAGGCGGGCACGTGGGCAGGGGGCGGGCGAACGAGAGGATGAGCGAGAGAGTGCACGTGCTCATTACACATGTGTGAGCATAACCGCGTGCGCGCATGCGCACATGCATAAATCAATATATAAAAGAGAATTGGAATTGAAATGATGATAGGCTATACACTCCATATATAATTACAGTTCAGTGCCTTAGTGCGGGCAACAACGCAACGGCGGTATCCGATCTGTCACTTCACTCACGTATATGACTCCATTACGTCACACGCAGGCTTGGGTCACAATACATAGAACACACGTGTCATGC